>WOXC01007206.1:0-1200000 GCA_011680675.1 Gymnobelideus leadbeateri | reverse complement strand
ATTTCAGGAGACCTCTCAGGAAATGGGAATAATCAGTAAATGTTTGCAATGTGGAAAAAAAACTCATAAAAATTCAAAACAAATAAATTCTGTGGTATCCAAATTGTCAATTTTTTATTTTATGAACTATCTTTTAAGATCTTTCATGATTCTTAATCTTGTTTGCTTAAGGATTTCTTCTCAATAAAAGTTGTATATATTTCATTTTCTTCCAATTTTTTCTTCAAATTTGTTTATGTCCTGTTATATCAAGGTAGAGTATCCAGTTGGAGCTTATTTTTAAAAATGATGTCAGATTCTGGTATGCTTAATTTCTACCAAATTGCCTTCAGGTTTTTCCGGTAGTTCTTGTCAATTAAGAATCTTTTCCTTATGGTTTGTGCTCTTGAGTTTATTGATAACTGGACTGCTGTGGTTTTTAGTCTATTCCATTGATTTGCTTCTCCCTTTTCTAACTGGTACCAAATGGTTTTTGTGTTACTGTTTTTTATGTGGTTGAGATCTGGTAATGGTAGACCTGTTTAAGTCCCGATGTTAAAAAAAGAAAATTTCCAGGGGCAGCTAGGTGGTGCAGTAAATAGAGCACTGGCCTGGAGTCTGGAGGACCTGAGTTCAAATCCAGCCTCAGACACTTAACACTTACTAGCTGTGTGACCTTGAGCAAGCCACTTAACCCCAATTGCTTCTCCAAAAAACATTTCCTTTGAATTCCTAGATTTTTGTTCTTCTGAATGAATTTCATTACTTTGTCTAGCTCTTTTTGTTTTGTTTTTGTTCTTTTTGGAGGGCGGAAGGTAGGGCAGTTGGGCTTAAGTGACTTGCCCAAGGTCACATGGCTAGTTTTGTGTTAAGTGTCTGAGGCTGGGTTTGAACTCAGGTCCTCCTGACTCCAAGGATGGTGCTCTATTCACTGTGCCACCTAGCCACCCTACTTTGTCTAGTTCTATAAAATAATCCCTTGGAAGTTTGATTAGTAGAGCCCTAAATCCATAAATTAATTTAGGTAGTGTCATCATTTCTTAATCATATTGATGCTGCCCAGTCAAAGACAATATACATCTTTCATGGTCTTAATTAATTTTCTATTAGTAGTTGTGTTTGTGTAAGTCCTGAATGTGTTTTGATAGATTAACATCCAATATTTATTCACTTCATAGTTACTTTGAATGAAATTTTCTATCTCTTGTTTTTTCCTTTTTCTTCTTTTTTTGTTTGTACTCTCTAGAAATGCTGATGATTCTTGCAAAGTGGTCACCATATAGATGAAGGAACTAAGGCCCAGAGACTAGAAGTAATTTGTGCCAGGTCAAATAGGTAGTCGTCATTGGAATAGGCAGGATTGGAACTCCAATTTTCTCGCCCCAAATCTGATGCCCTTTGCACTTTATCTCACCGAGTCCCTTAGTTTTCTTTGTTTACATTTGAACACATCTATTTCCAGATGCCTGCCTAGGAATTACCCCTCAGCCCATTTAAACTAGGCAGAGGCCTTACTTAAACAACTAAATTTGAAAACGGAGGCCCAACCCAAAGCACAATTCATGAATTAGCTAACCACTCCCCTGTTTTAGTGAGATAGAGCCATCCTATATCCTGTATTGATTGTTTTCTTGCCTTACTGCATTGACAGAGCAACTTTAATCTTGGCAGTGATCAATAGGTATGGTTTTTTAGGTAGTAATAAAAATAAAAATGACTTACTCTGGTACTGTTCTACTGTTATATAGCAGGTTGTTAAATGATTTACAAATTGACATCATTGGGAAGCACCATTGCATAAATGCAGTTGCCTAAAATCCTCTTATTTCTTTCAGCTTCATTTTCTTTCTATATGAGTCAGATGATTATAGGTCTCCCAAATAGGAAAGCCCAATTTCTCTCCTTTTTTCTGCCATTTTGTTCTATAATGTTCATTATTCTAAAGTAGGGAAGGTCTTCTGTATAAAATTGTAGTCATAAAAAGGCAGAGCCAGAGGAGAATTCAAGCCTCATTTCATCATAGATGATGGGATCATAGAATTAGAGCCCAAATGGATCTGAGAGGTCAAGTCCAATGCCCTCATTTTACAAATGAAACTGAGGCTTAGGGAGAGCAAGTGAATTTCCCATTGCCTTACAGGCAGCAGGTCTCTTGACCATCCCAATAGTGCTTGCCCCACTAAATCATATAGCTAGGTGCTGATTAGTGCAGAAGACTATTTGAATTCATATTGCATGTTTCTGTTGAGTTGGAACCAATAACCACAATTTATTTAATTATAATTTCAAATAGTGTCCTGATCACTTCAGGGAATTTGTTATTTGCACTAATCAGGACCTAGCTATAATCAAACTGTTAATAATGTGTCATTAAAGAAATAAACTCCAATAGAGCAATGATGTTTCCAAGATGGCTGTGCGAGAGTCTTAAGTTATTAGAAATATCTGATTTCTTATTTCCATTCACCAAACTGACACTTAAGTGGACAAAAGGTGTAATACATTGTGATAGAAAATGAGGATACAAAATGAAACAAGGCAGAGGCTATAGCTCAAGGAACTTACATCCCAGTAGGGGAATAAAACAAATATTCACATAGGTCTAAGTTAAAATGTGCTAAGTTCATTGGAGAGATCCAAGCTGGAGGATATGAGAGATTCAAGATAGGGAACTTCATTTATAGCTAGAGAGATCAGGGAAGCCTTCATGAAGGAGTTGGTACCTAAGCTATACTATGAACAAAAGGAAGGTTGAGACATACGGGCTTGGAAGAGCTATTCCAGGCACAGTTTGTGGGTTATACAATGGCATGGAGTTATAAAAATGGCAAGACAAAATTGGTGAATGGTGAGTAGTCCATTTTGACTGGGATGGAACATATATGAGATCTGAATTAAAATCCTGCCTTTAGCACTTACTAGCTGTGTGACCACGGACAAGATTACTTGACCTCTCTGCTTCAGGTCACTCCCTAGAACTTATCTGCTAAGTGATGGATGGATTGTCATCTGCACTGATGACTAGTATTTCCCATTGAGGAAATTTTATGTGATAAAGCTTGAAAGGTAATTTAGAGCAAGATTAGGGAGGGCTTTGGATACCATGCTAAAATATTTGTATTTTATGCTTTGCACTGGCACTAGCAGATTTACAAACATAGTATAGGTCCTGGTAACATTTTCCCAACTCTCTACACTTGCTGAAATTGAGATGCTCAGTTTCCTGTTGAACCTGATGCTGTCTCTTAGTAGTAACTATTCATTACACTGAGGATATTGTTGTTGGATATTCCTGAGTGAAAATTTCTTTATAAAAACTATCTAGTGTTTATTTTGTATATATTTATACAGGTACTCATTGTCTTCCCTAAGAGATTACAAGCTGCTTGAGGGCAAGGACAACTTGGGTTTTGCTTTTGCCTTCATGTTCACAGTCTGAATCACAATGCTAGGCTCTTAAGAGAGCAAATGCTTTTTGATTGATCCAATAAGCAAACATGTACAATTTTATTTTATGTACAACATATGCTCATGATTAATTCCTTTAAAAACAACAGATATTTCCCATCAAATAGCAAACCTCCTTCAGCATCTCCTTTTAGGAGCAGAACTGGTACTAATGATGTTGTACAGTGAAAGAGGGGCTAATTTTGGAGTGGGTTCTGGATTCAAATCCCTACTCTCTCACTTTACTACCTTTAATTTTAGTAAATCTCAAATGTATTTGGGTCTCAATTTCCTCATCTTTAAAATAAGGAATTTCACTCCCTTATAGATCTAAATCTCTGCCCCTCAGATCCAACAAAATTGTCTATTTGGCATTCAGAGCTCTTTATAACCTTCATATCATCTCCTACCTTTCCAGTCTTCTTACACCTTATTCCTTGACACATACTCTTCTATCCAGTGACACTGGCCTTCTGGCTATTCTAGGAACATGACATTCCATCTCTCTGTTCTGAGCATTTTCTCTGGCTGTCCCCCATGCTTGGACTCTGACTACTAACCTCCTTGGCTCCCAGTAAAATCCTACCTTTTACTGCAAACCTACCCCTAACCCTTTTACTTCTAGTGCCTTCTTCTGTTAATTATTTCCCATTTATCCTGTATATAGCTTGATTTGTATGTAATTGTTTGCATAGTGTCTTCCCGATTAGAGTGTAAGGTCCTTGAGGACAGGGACTAACTTTTGCCTCTTTTTGTATTCCTAGCATTTAGCATGGTGCCTGGCACATGTAAGTGCTTAATAAATATTTATTGATCCTAATTCTAAAAATTTAGGTTTAATTCAAGGAAAAGTGTTTAACAATTAGAGCTGTCCAAAAGTGGAATGATCCTGGGTAAGTAATAAATGGCAAAGGCTGGTTGTCCACTTGCCAGGTACATTGTAGAAGAGATTCTTGGTCATGTGTTGTTTATATTAGATGACCTTTGAGGTCCCTTTCAACTCTGAGAGTCTCATTTCTAAGATATCTTTCAGCTTCAATATTCTGTTCTGTAACTGTGTGCCGTTACCATATGGTTAGCCTCTCACAAAATGGGAATGGGTGGGGAGAATTACAAAGAACAGCTAGAAAGTGCCTAGCTGCTCTGGATTTACCAGTAGTCTGCTAAAAATAAGCTAGGACTGTGTATCAGAACCCTCTTATGAATTTCCTTTTAGTTCAGCCTCAGAAATGTAAGCTTGATTTTTTTCCTCTTTGGATCTGCAGAAGCCATTGGACAAGAATCTTACATTTATAGTGCCAACAGTCAAATTAAAATTTATAGATGTGATTCTTAATATCCAGCTCTTTTGGTAGACACCTGTTTTGAATTTATGGGAGTACATTGATTAGAGTATCTCAGGGTAGACAGGCATAGATGGGTTGGGGAGAACATTCAAATCCCAATTTAGGCTCCCCATCCCCACCACATGTGTAGAATACTTCTGCAAACAAACGGAAGGTTGGAAGCTATGGTGTTTCAAATGTTGAAGGCTGATGAGTAGCCACAGGACCTAATCCGGTCAGTTTGCCAATAGAATTTCCCTTTCTACTTCCTCTTCTTTACCTTTTCTTTTACCTTCTCTACCTCACTACCCCTCTCCCCAACATCTACCAAAGCTGATAGTCAGACTTCGGGTGAAGAAGACTGGAATAATTCCCCTTACTACAGAAATGCTGGGGAGTCCCACTGAAGACAAAAGGGCAAAACTAGGTTTTGTTGAGATTTTCCACCCGGTACTGAATTCCACATATTGCCTGAAATAACCTCCTCGTTCTCCAAATATATCTTTGCAAAAGAAAGCTGGGATTTCTAAAACACAGTCAAAGTCTCACCAATTTGGTTTTGGTTTTTGGTCAAGAGTAGGGGGGCAGGGTTGGTCATAACTGGCAGAGTTATAATTTCCCTAGTGTTTAATAAAAAGGAACAAAATGATACAATAAATGAAAGTCAACGGGTCATTAAAAATTTGGAATACTATGGAAAGGACTTGATCTACTTTGTATTGCCTTGGGGAGGCTCTCCAGTCCATCCCTGGCCCAGTGTGGAATGTATTAGTAGAGTTTCTGAATGAGATTAAAAAAACCAAACCACCAATTACATGGAACATTTGGCTAGCTCTGTTTCTTAGCCAATTTCTCATTTTGGAGAAGTATGTTTGGTCCCTTCTAGTTATTTCTCTCCTTAGTTGAAGGTTGGAGTGCAATGTTCCCTCCTTTTCTCTACTAATGGAGAGTGTGCTGTCTCTGTTAACTATTAAACAGCCTAACAAGAAGAAGGTTATTGATTACTTCCCCAGGTCTGTTATTTCCTCCCCAAGTTGAATTTAGGGTCACAGGTTCATAGATTTAGTGCTAAACAGGAATAGAAAGGGCAGCTAGGCGATGCAGAGGATAGAGCATCAGGTTTGGAGTCAGAAAGATTAAAATCTGGTCTCAGAGATGGAATAGCCATGTGACCCTGGGTAAGTCACTTATCACAATGTGCCTCAGTTTCCTCATCTGTAAAATGAGCTGGAGAAGGAAATGGCAAAGTGCTCCAGTATCTTTGCCAAGAAAACCCCAAATGGCATCATAAAGCACTGGACATGACTGGAAAAAAGAGTTACTGAACTAGTCTAACCTCCTTATTTTAAAGATGAGGAAACTGAAGCCAAGAAAGGTTAAGTGATGCACCAAAAAACATAACAAGTAATTAGTGTTCAAAGCAGAATGTGAACCCAGGTTTGGAGTAAGTTAGATATGAGGAAATCCTATACCTGATTGATAGTCCAGATGACAAATGGGGGAAAATCACTGGAGATCACAGATCTGAGTTTTGAGAAGACCTTCATGTGGGCACATTGATTCTCTTCCAACAAGAGGATAGTGAGTTGTCCATTTACCCTTAAATTCCAACTAAAGGGTGTAACTCATTATAATTAAAATTCAAAATCAAAATACAAGTGTTTAATAAGAACCTGCTCCGAGGAAACACCATGATAGGTCTCATAAGGACACGAAGACAAGTCAGCCATGGTCCTACCCTCAAGGAGATTACATTATGATGCATTATGGGAGTGGCATAAAACATGGATGTTTTATATAGAAGGGTATGAAGTAGAGGACTAAAAGTACATGAGACATTGAAAGGCTATGGCAGTTCAAAGGAAAGAGGAATCGCTTTTGGCTGGGGAAGGGGGGAAAGGATAGAATTTTTAAAAACAATGAAATGTCATTAAGTTAATACAGCAAATGTAATTAGCATCAAGTAAATATACTTCTAGTCCAATACAGAACTTGGACTAGACAACCTTCCAGCTCTAAATCTATGAATCCATAAATTAATGTCAAGTGGATAATAGGGAAGCAGCTATGTGGTATAGAGGATAGAGTTCTGGACTTGGCATCAGGAAGACTTGAGTCAAATTCTAACCCTCATACTTCCTAGCTATGAGTGTGACCTGATGCAATCACTTAATTTCTTTCAGTCTCAGTTTTCTTAACTGCACAATGGGAATAATAATATCATCCAGCTCACAAAGATGTTGTGAGAATCAAATGAGAAAACAGGTGTGGAGTGTTTTGTAAACCTTAGAGCCTATATAAATGCTAGCTGTTGTTTTAATTATCATAAAGTTGTTGCCAAGTGAGACATTCTTTTATGTACTTCTTGTCTACCCCTATGGGAATGTAATCACTTTGAGGGCAAGCATTGTTTCATTTATCTTTGTCCCCTCAGAACCTAGGACATAGTCCTATAGAGAGGTTTCAAGCTTATGGAAGTGCATTGATTAGAGTATCACAAGATTAAGAGGCATGGGGGGATACATTGGGGAATTTGAGCCTGTGAGAAGATATTTCAATTTAGGCTCCCCGTGCCCACCCCATGTATAGAATATTTCTGCAAATAAGTAGAAGGTTGGAAGCTATAGTGTTTCAAATGTTGGAGCCTGATGAGTAGGCAACAGGACCTAGTCTTTCAGTTTACCAATAGAAATTCTCTTTCTACTTCCTCTGCTTCCATGATCATCAATTGATGTGCAAATAGCAGCATTCTTTTCCTATAAAGTATATTCTAAATCAGTTTTCTTCAGCTTTTCTGATTACACACACCTCTGTCAGAAAAAAAAAATATGTGGAACCAATTGTGCATATTTAAGTGTGTATTTATTTATAAATTATATATGCCTGGAATATAGTCAACATTTAATAAATGCATGTTGAATGAATTTGGCCTATTAAATTGGTTACACATGCCCTGGCAATCTTGTTAAAACTTTCATTTACTTAGCAAACTCATTTCTTGGTTTGGACAAAGGTAAGCTTCAGTCCAACTCAGAATAATATGCAGGACTTAAATTCTGAATCAGCAGAGACTGAGTTACTAAGGTTTCATTTCCTCTATGAAGTAATAATACTTTTTAATTAGGAAGAGTAATTCACTGAGGCCATGGGGCATTTGGTTTTCATTAAAATAAGCAGAAACCGACACCTTCACAACTTCCATTCATTGTTCCACTTTCTTTGGAGCCAAACAGCCATATAACCCCTTTCCCAATTGACTTACTTTTAAATATTTGAAGACAGCTACCATGAGCACAATCTCCCCTTCTCTAGGTGGAACGTCAATAGTTTATTCAGTCTTTTATTTGTATGTCATGGTCTATAGTCCTTTCCCTATCTGACCAACCTCTTTTGGAAATCACTTTGCTGTGTCAGTGAGTGTGTGTGTGTGTGTGTGTGTGTGTGTGTGTGTGTGTGTGTCTGTGTCTGTGTCTGTGTCTGTGTGTCTGTGTGTGCGTGCGCACACGTGAGCATGCATGCATTAGATGAATGTATGTGGAGGGGTCTGAGGCTGGGCATATGATATAATTGGTGGGTGAACTTTCAAGGTACAAGCTCCCTTCACTAATATAGATTAGCAACTTATCTGAAATTTAGTTTAAGAAAGTTATTTAGAGATCTGAGAGCTGTCAGTAATAGCCTTTGCAAAATAGGCACAGAACTGACCTCAGTGTGTTGTTCCTGCATTTCAGTCATGTTCGATTGATTCTCCATGACCCCATTTTGGGGTTTTCTTGGTAAAAATACTGAAGTAGTTTTCCATGTCCTTCTCCAACTCATTTTTACAGAGGAGGAACTGAGGTAAACAGGGTTAATTGACTTGCCCAAGATCACACAGCTAGTATGTGTCTGAAGCCAAATTTGAACTCAGGAAGATGAATCTTCCTGATTCCAAGCCCATTGCTCTCTCCACTGTTCCAACTAGCTGCCCCACTCCAGATGTACTCTTACTTAAATTACATTGAAACAATCAGACATTCTAGACATTATACCTCTATTAATGTTTGAATATGTTTATTTGTTTGACTTCTGTATCTTACTGTTGATACATAGTGAGCTTAGAATCCACTAAAATCTCCAGATCTTTTTTCTTAAACATACCCTATTGTCCATCCTTGCCTCCCCCATCTTGGATTTTTACAATTTAGCTTTTGAACTTAAGGATAAGACTTTGCATTTACTCCTATTAGATTCTGTCTTCTTAGGTTGAACTTACTGTTCCAATCTATTGAGATTTTTTTGGGATCCTGATTCATCCATCATATTAACTATCCCTTTCAGCTTCATGGTATTTGTAGATTTGATAAGTATGACATCTATCTCATCATCCAAATCATTGTTTTAAAAAAATGGACAGCACAGAGCCAAGGACAGCTCCCTAAGGGGTACTTCACTGTGGATGCTGTAAGTGATTATCATTTTACTGTGCATGCTGTAAGCTATTATCATTTTAATTCTTTCCCTCAAGGTTGATATCAATCCCATTAACCATTTCTCTTTGGGTACACTCATTCAACCCCTTTCAAATCCACCTAACTATAGCATCATGTGGTTCAAATTTCTCCATTTTGTCCATAAAGTTTATCATGAGAAACCTTATCAAATGCCTTGTGAAATCAAGCTGCATTGTGTCCATGACAGTCACCTAATCATTTAGTCTAGTAACCTTGTGTCAGAAAAAGAAAAGGAAATTTGTCTGGCGTGAAGTATTCTTGATCAGCCCATGCTGAACTTAATAATGAGCACTTCTTTTTCTAAATACTCACAAAACACCCCACTAATAACAATATTTTACCAAAAATTAAAGTTGTTTGCCAGTCTATTTTTGTAGAAATCCTCCCCTTCCCCTGCCATTAAAAAAGAACATCTGCCCCTCTCTAGTTATGTGATCATAGTATATTTTCAGAGCTAGAAATTTGATCTTATAAATAACCAGAGGCCCAGAAAGGTTGACATGAGCCTCACAGGTGTGAGAGGGCATATCTAACATTTACATAACTGTTATGTTTTGGGATTCATGCTCATTTTTATGTTTCACCTGAGAGCACTAAGAGTGTCCCACAGTCACGTCCACTAGATGTTTCTATATCCCAGGATGTAGAATTCAAAGGCTAAACTAATTGATCTTTTATCTCCCTTCCTGCTCCAGGAATCTATAACCCTAATTCCCAGAGCATTGAGCCATCTATTTATTAGTGGGGAACTACATAATTCCACTTCCTTTTCTTCTGTCACAGTATTTAAAAAGAATGTGTTTGGAACTACATTGCAGCTCCCACTTTTATTTTATCTGTAACCACTAAAATGTGAGTCAGGACCCAACCCAAGGTGAGAAAGAAGGGACAGGTGTTTGGGGCTGCTTAGCATAGAGCTGAGAACAGAACTTGCCATGGGTTGGGTCAAGGGCTCTGCATGCCATTAGTTGAAGTTTCTTGGACAGAGGAGTTGGAAGATGTCACAGCTGGAAGATCCCTCCAAAGGGAGTGACTAGAAGTTTGTGGATTTATCATAAGTAGATTGACTTGGTTACTGGGAATTCAGGATACTGAGTGGAAGGTGCCAGAGGTAGACACTGGTGCTCATGTTGTAAGCAGGGGTTGGCAACAGATTCCAACAGTCTGGGGCTCATGCAGAGATGCTATCTGGAGATAGGTTTAAAGACTCTTTACTAAGCTAACAGAGAGGGTCTGGTTTGTGCCTAATTTTCAACATTCAGTTACTTTGAAGTCCTGTGTGATGCTGGCCCTACCTTTTACCAAATTAGCTATTGCTGTCAGAGAATTATTAGATCATATCTAAAGGTTCAAGGGACCTTAAAGGCCATCTAGTTCAATTCTTTCATTCAGGCTTAGGAAAATTGTGACTTGCTCAAGGTCATCCAGTTGATCCAAAGCCCCCTCTGTCTTCCTATTGCCTATAGAGCAACAACCAACCTCATTTATCCTCGCCTTCTGTGCCTTCCAAAATTTCTTTATTCAGCTGTATTCCCCAGCAAAAGCCTTCTATTTCAGCCAAGCCTTTCTCTTACTGTTTCCAAAACCCACCATTTAACCATCATTTACTTGGTTTCTACTATGTATAAGGCATTAATCATTCTGAATGATCTGAAAGAATGATGTTGCTTTTTGAAAGATATGGGGGAAACTGGAGTTGGAACTAGCATTGATGTTGATGAAGGTGGCAGGGTGAGAAATTAGTTTCCACCTTGTGTGGAAATATCCAGCAGGTAGTTGGAGAGTATCATCTGAGATTCCTAATAGGTCTCTAAAACTTGTTTACTGTCCAATTCTAGCTCTATGTGAATTACCCTGAAAGAAATTTCATTTTTGTTGGTAGCTTTGATAAAAGAGGTCAATTCTCAAGAAGTATCCCTTTTTCTTACAGGCAACAGTAACAGATGTACAATTTGGCCCCATGAGATTCCATCAAGATCAGCTTCAGGTAACATCAAAACGCGGGTGACCATTCTTTGTCATGTCTCTCTTTCCAGCTCATTTGGTGAACCTCACTTTGCACAGTCAACGTGGTACTAAAAAGATTTGTGTAAATCAACTGAAATGTTTTAAAAAGAAATTTCATACTTGAAACATATGAGCTTGCTAATTGTGGAAGCTTATTGATGGTGGTTCTTTTATGTGGTCAGTAATCCCATCTTGATTTGTCAGCTTTGGAAATCCAGATTTTCATGTATTATATTAGCTCAAAGTGGGACCCATCTGTGGCTTTCTTATTTATCTGACCAAGAGTCAAACCTGGCATCCAAATTGTATTCACACTCAACACGATCTTTCCCCTTTTGATACTCTTAATCTTTAAACAGGTAATATATTTTGGATTCTAATTAATAGATCAGGAAGAATGCAATGATGCTTAGCAATGGGAATTATTTGATGCTGCCTGAACTGAAAAGCATAAGAAAAACAAGTGCAAATGTATGGATTGTTCACTCTTTTTTTAAAAAAAATATTCAAGAAATTTCATCTATTTCAACAAATACCTAAAATATACCTACTATATGCAAAATATGCACATGGTGTGCAAGTGCTAGGGGCTAAAATGACAAAGATAACTCTACAGTGTTCCCTGTCCTGAAGGAACTTATGATTATGTAAGGGACATAAGACACCTTGTCAACATCAGGGAAACTCCTTCATTGCCATCTGAAAAGCAGAGAATCTGAGCAGTTCTTGGTCAGAGAACATCACCCTGCTGTTTTCATATTCATCCTTCACAAAATTAATTCCAGACCTCTTTATTTTTCCAAGTTTATTGAACCTCTCTTGGCTAATTTTTGGGTGCTCCTGGTCTGATATTTCCTTGACCCTTTTCATCCACATTCTCTCATGTTCTCATATGTCATGGTCTTCAGATTCCTCACCTGCTTGGTCAGTCTGTATATACTCTAGGCTGCACTGGGCAATACCAGTAATAGGCTATATATTTCTCCTCTCTCTCCAAGAGCATCTCCCTACCTCCCCAAAAGGGAAATTCATAGTTGATTGTCTATACTGTGTTCACTCCTACCAGTCCATGTACTTGGGATAAGTCTGGACAGAAATGCTAAGGTTCTGTCACAGTGGTTTTGCCATGGATCCCTAGGGAATATAGAATCCCCTCCATCTCAGACTTTGGGTGACCTCAGATTCATCATGATATTATGGATATGATATATCCATCAGAGCTACCATATGTGAATCTATGTCCAGATGAAGGACTCTGTCAGAAAACCCAGAGGAACCCATGTTCCTGTTATAGTCCTGGACATTACTGCCCTTCATACATTCTGTAATCTAGCCATCCTCACCTATCTGTTCTCACAAAAAAAACCACTTCATATCCCATCTCCATGTAGTTGCATAGGCTGTTCCACATACCTGGAGTGCCTTCCCTCCTTATCTCTGCCTCTTAGAATTCCTGGCTTCCTTCAAAATTCAGCTTAAATGCCACCTTCCACAGGTGGCCTTTTCTGGTCCCACCATCTACTAGTGCTTTCCCCCTCAGATTACCTTCCAGCTTGTGTGGACTTATTTATTTACATGTTGTCTCCTGACCTAAAAGGTGAGTTCTTTGAAGGCAGGGACTGCTTTTTCTATATTTTTTTTTGTTTATTTAGTTGTTTCCCCAGAGTTTATCACAGTACCTGGCATGTAATAAGGAGTTAATAAATGCTTGTTGAATAATTGATTGGACAGCAATTTCCTAAACTCTAACTCTCTTTTTTAAATAATATTTTTCCAATTATATGTAAAGACAATTTTAACATTCTTTTTTTAAATAAAATTTCAAGTTCTAATTTTTCCCCACCCCTCCTCCCTTTCCTGTTTCCTAAGGTGGTAAGCAATTTGATATAGGTTATATATGTTCAATAATATAAAACATTTCCATATTAGTCATGTTGTGAAAAAAGAAACAGAACAAAAGGAAAAAAACTACAAAAAATAGTGAAAATAGTATGCTTCAGGGTGGCTAGGTGGGGCAGTGAATAGAGCACCAGCTCTGGAGTCAGGAGGACCTGAGTTCAAATCCAGCCTCAGACACTTAACACAAAAACTACCTGTGTGACCTTGGGCAAGTCACTTAACCCCAATTGCCCTCAAAAAAAGAAAAAGAAAATAGTATGCTTCAATCTGCATTTAGACTCCCATCAGTTCTTTCTCTGGATGTGGACGGCATTTTCCATCATGAGTCTTTTGGAATTATCTTGGATTATTGTAGTGCTGAGAAGAGCTAAGTCAATTATAGTTGATCCATCTCACAATGTTGATATTACTGTGTACAATGTTGTCCTGGTTCTGCTACATCATTTTGCATCAGTTTATGTAAGTCTTTGCAGGTTTTTCTGAGATCTGCCTGCTCATCATTTCTTATAACACAATAATTACATTATAATTATTGTTATAATTCTTATAACACAATAATTACATTATAATTATTGTTATAATTCTTATAACACAAAATTACATTTATATACCACTACTTATTCAGCCATTCCCCAACTGATGCACATCCCCTTGATTTCCAAATCTTTGCCACCACAAAAAAGCTACTGTGACTATCTTTATACATGTGGGTCCTTTTCCCTTTCTTTCTTGTTATTTCTGCATCTGTTTCTCTCTAGTCCCAGTAAAGACTTACTCCTGGACTTTCTTTTGAATCTGCCCCAGTTCAGAGATAGTTCCCTTTGGTGATAGTTGAAGCCCATTTCTAAATGGCCCACTTCTTCCTCTAGACCAGCTTACCCATAGTGACCACTCTTCTCTTTATCCGAATCTTATTAGATCTTCCATATACACAGACTTCCCAAATACATTATCTCAGCCTGCCCAAACAGTTTATTTCTGGTTTTTTGGTCAGTGCTTTTCCCTAGCTTTCAAGTCAATATATGCCTCTTTATTGCACTTAGCCTAATGATCAGAATAATTTTTTTAAGAAATCAGACCCCTTAACAGTATCCCTGATATTATATTTCATACCATAAAAATAACTAGATCCCCTTTCTTCTCACAGTAGAATTTTGTTTCAAACATTTTGTGCATATACCTCTATATTGAACACATCCGTCTTCTCCAGCTATGGGTTCTAAACCTCAGCTTTTCCCTAACATCACACTTCATATTCATCCTTGTTGAAAACTACAATCTGAAGGAATTAGAATCCACTTTGACTTGCTTGTCAGCCACAATAAACCTGGTACAGGTCTCTTACAAGTAAACAGAGGCCCATCACTAGACTTCCAGCAACTTTAGGGTAGAGACTGACCACAGCCATCCATATACAATTGCTCGTCCAACTATCCATTTTAGAAATTGGAAGATAGAACTTCAGGGTTTTCTCTGATCATTCAGAAGCATAACTTCCATACTCTTGTCCCTTCCTTTTTTTGTATGCCCAGGGTTCCACTGGTCATTGCTCTAGAAGGTTCATGAGAACCTTGAGTTTCAATAAATTGTTCTGTAACCGGCCCCAGTGCTTATAAACCAGGAAGAATTCATGATTCTGAAAGTTCAAAACTTATGACAGTGGCAGGACTAGACTGCCTAGTGAACTGGGTATGCTATATATAGGCTAACCAAGTAAGTATACCTAGAATGTCCATACTCTAGAGCTAGTCACAGTACCTTAAGGCCAGGAAGTCACTATAGGTGGAAGAGTGGTATCAGAATTTCAATTTTGCATGAGCAAAGTAAGCTAGAAAAGGAAATGGTGCCCAGCATTTCTTGGGCATTTATTGCTATCTGCTTTATGGAATCAGACTTGGCCCCATTGTTTATCTATTTCCAAGACCTAAATAGCTAATTAGTTGATGTTCCTGATCTGTGCCTTTCTTGGTACTCTAGATCTATTTTCTCCTCCCTGAATTATCCAGACTTGCTCTCAGTAAAGTACTTGATACTTTGGTAGGACTGGATAAACATCCCAGCTTTATTCATAAGATCATAGTTCTAGAGCTGGAAGGGTCTCAGGGGCCATCTAGTCCTACCCCTTCATTTTATCGACAAAAAACTAAGATCCAGAGAGACTAAGTAATTTGCCTCTGGTCATAAACAGGTAGTAAGTATCAGATGTAAGATCTGAAACCAGGCCCCTTGACTCCAAAGCCAATGGAATTTTCCACTCCCATTTTATTTGATAGTTCTCATCCATATTTCCTTTGCCACTATAGGGGAATAGATTGCCTGGCCAGACTATGATTTGGCCTCTTAAAGTATAGGCCCTCTCTAAGTCCTCATCTCCTATTCAACAGCAACAGTCTGGGCAAATCTAGGTCTGGTAAAAAGAATTATTATGATCCATAATCATGTAAGATGAATGCACCAGAGAAAATGAACCAGAGCTAACTGTACACTTATGTGTTTCTTTGTAGTATTTGCACAAATTTTGAGTTAGTAATGCTGGATGGTTCTGTAAAATTCTTTACATTTTAAAGTAATAATTGTTCCAATGGAATTATTTAAATTATTTGAAATTTTAACTATTTTTATATTCTGGATAATCATATTTGCTCCCTGGTGGACATGATTATTTGAATAATACAAATGTTTGAGTGTTAAAATTGACTGTAGTAATAGCGAGATGTGAGACACAAGGTAAAACACTTAACAAATATTTGTTGTATATCAGTTAATCACACATTTCCTGAGTACTTGCAGTGTACTTAACAAATGAAATACAAACAGTTTGTAAACTCAATGAGTATATTAAGCAAATTAAGGAGGGAACACATATATAAAACATTATTTTATGGCAACTAAAATATACCTTTCCCCCCCAAAAAAAGTTTTATAGATTATATTAATGAATTTGTTTATTAGAAGAAATTTTTATGTGTGCTACACATTTAGATTTATATACCTATATAGATACATCTATATCCAGATACAGATGTGAATCTGTATCTAGATAGATAGATATGAGTATGTATGTATATGTGTTTATATAGCAATCCATTTTATAAAAACCAACTTATTATGGGGAGAAAGATGCTGAGATCACCATCTGTGGTTGGTTTAAAAATGCTTGTACTTCTTTGAATTAGGTACTCTTAGTGTTTACCAAAGAAGACAACCAGAGTAATGGATTCTGTTGGGCATGTGAGAAGGCAGGGTTTAAGTGCTCACTTGCAAAGAATCCTCAGTCTGCGCTCGAAAGCTTTCTGGAAAAACATCACGACATCATCATCATCGATCACAGACATTCCCGGCAGCTGGATGCTGTAGCACTGTGCAGGTAAGAATGGGTCTCAGCTCTTTGATAGAGCCTTGGAATCAAGGGCCGACATGTAGCAGCTCTGGGATCATGGTCAAGCCTCTTGACTTCCCAGTATCCCAGGTCACTTAACCAGTCACTGAGAAAGTCACTTATTTAATCGAGCTTCTAAACAAGAAATCAGGAAAACAAAGTATCAAAATGCAGGTCTCTCCTTGTAGAAATAATATACTAAACCACTCTCGATCATTAATAACTTGGCTAAGATTAGTTTATCAAACCTCCTTGGAAAGGAAAGATAGCTGTGGCATATTGAAAAGAACATTGGGTTCTTGTCCCAGCTCTCTCTTTTCACTAAGTATGTGACCTTGGGCAAGTGACTTTATTTCTCTGGGCCTCACTTTCCTCCATGAAGGGATTATTTCAAAGAATGTCTAAAGTCTCTTTCAATATTAACATACTATGAATGTGATTCAGGATTGCTTAGCTTTAATGGGAGAAGGGACTGATTTCCAAATTCTGTTCTTACTAAACTTAAATGGTTTAGAGTGTCAAGAGCAGCTGCAAGGGGGTCAAACCCAAGTGGAGAGGGACCCCTTCAGGCTGCATATTGACTAAGAAAACCACAAATTAACATTATCTCTCTTGTGTTTCATTTTTGTTTATTTCATTAAACATTTCCCAGTGACATTTTAATCTGGTTTAAACCCAAAGTTGATACCTCTGACTTAGAACACAAGGTATTCAAGTATGGAAGGAATGCCCTATTCGGGGAACCCTGGGTGATCAGGAAAGGGATCTGAGGAAGGATAAGGTAGTAAAGGAGGGGGATGGACAAGTAGATGCTAAGGATTCACTCTGCTACCTTCAACAATTTTGCCCATGTCCAAATATCTATCTGTAATAGTGCACACTGAAAATTCATCTTCATGTTGATGACCCTGAAACCTTCTAAGATAGTAGATTACTTTTAAAAATTATCATTCTCATTATATGGTACTTAACTTCATATAGAAAAGGATGCCCATAGTACTGCATATCAGAAAAACTTTTAATAACTAGGGTTTATTCATTCAATACTAAAACATCCATGGAATGGATGAATAAAATGTTTATCGAACTGTGCTATGTAATGGGCACTGTGGTGAGTACAAAGATGAAGACATGAGCTTTGGTCTCATGGTTTTTACAGTTTAATAGAAATAGCCCAATTAAGTAAAGGGCTGTAGTGCTTTACTCATAATTGACCAGAAATTTTAATTAACCAAAATAGCAAACTCTCCAAGCAATCTACCTAATCAAGATCCAATGGTATTACAAATAATACTGTTTATTGTTTGTGAGTACAGAATGTCCACTGTATTATATAATGCCAAGGTTATAGAGTCAGCTGCCCCAGCTGTGATTTGTAATTGTTAATCCACAGCAGGTTGATTAGAAGACATTATCTTTAGGGAGGAACATTTCATTAAATGTCAGAATGGCCAACTAATAATAGAATTATAACTGTACAGCTATTTGTTGAGGTCTTTATTTTTTGGATTTTTAAAAAATATATATGTTTGATGGGAGGGGCTAGAGGGAAGGACAGATTAATGGAAATGCTTGCTAGTTAAAAATGAAAATAAAATTATTGCAAATGATAAGTCATGATATTTAAGTGATACTTTAAATTTTGCTAGACATTTCATATATATTCATATATATATATATATATATATATATATATATATATATTATCTTGTTTGAGTCTTATACCAACCTTGTGAGGTAGGTATGACAGAAATCATTATCCCTATTTTTTTTTTTTTTTTGCTTTTTGGAGGGGGGAGGGCAGGGCAATTGGGGTTAAGTGACTTGCCCAAGATCACATGGCTAGTAACTGTTAAGTGTCTGAGGCTGGATTTGAACTCAGGTCGTCCTGACTCCAGGGCTGGTGCTCTATTCACTGCACCACCTAGCTGCCCCTCATTATCCCTATTTTAAAGATGAGAAAATAAACTCAGAGAGGTTAACTTGCCTATGGTAATAGCTAATAATCATCAGAGGCAGTTTTTGAGCCCATCTCTTCCTAACTCCAAATCCAACACGCTATCAATTATTATTCTATACTGCAGTAAATCAAAAAGGGTTTGAAATGAACCATTGGTACTATTAAGCCAAGAGTAACCCACTTCCTTGAACCTCCTTCAAATTCTCTGAATAGAAAGGGATCCTGGAAGAGAAATGACATTATAAGGCCAAGTAGCCTGATGCCCTAGGAATGACTGCTGGTATCCTTTCTACCCCACCCTCCCATTTAAATCTCTAAACTGCTCCCTGATTTTAAAAACTTTGCTCTTTCTTATACAGTTGGAAGAGAGAATGGAAGGCACTCCAGTTACATTTCAGAGCTTGGACCTATGCTCCTCAAACAGCCCACCTGGCAACCCCCCCCTTAATTGGTTTATGCTAATACTTAATTGCAATTAAAGACCACAAACCCCAAATAGCCTTGCAAATATTTTTGCAATATATCAGTACCAGCCAGAACTTTCCCTGCTAAAGACCATCCTTCTGTCTCAACTACATCCTGCATAAAATCATCATAAAATATTCTGAAAACTTTAGGAAATGTAGAAAGCTTGCTGCTCCCATCTAGAGGTTCCCCTCCCCCAAAATGTTTCCACATCTGGTTGATGTTTTCCAAAAAAATACTGAGTATTAATTCATTTAGTGAAATTTTTGTCATAATATAGAGGAGAGACAGCATGGAGTAGTAGATAGAGTCTTGTTGGTCTTAGAGTCAGAAAGACCTGAATTAAGACTTGCCTCTGATAGATATTGGCTTTGTGACCCTGAGCAAGTGACTCAGCTTCCCAGTACCCTTGGCAGCAAAGACTATTAACTTACAGATATGTTGCTCATCTGCATTGGTAGAGGGAATTCCCTACATGAAATCAGAGGTCTAGGCCCCAAAAAAGATTATTTTAGAGACTATAAAAATAATTAAGGACTTTATTTCACTATTTTTTGTTACTCTGCTATTCATTTCCCTATTTCCTTATTTTAAATCTCTGTTCTTTATTTCACTATTTAAAAATATTTTTCTCTATTATTTATTTCCCTATTTTATATCTCTGCTATTCATCTCCCTATTTTCATATCTATCTGCTATTAACCAATTATTTAGCTAATTACATTGTTTTCTGTGTCTCTGCTATTTATTTTGCTGTTAATTTCCTGTTTTATGTCTCCCTGCTGACACCCATTTAACATCCATCAACACTATCTGAAGTTCTTTTGCCTTTCCTTCTCCAAAACTGGGCTCTCTTCCTTTATTTTATAATGATATGTTAAAATGTATTTGTATTTGTTTTTTATTAAAGGTATTTTAGAGTTGATTTTAAAGTATTTTTGATTTTCATTTAAGGTCTATCAGAACAACTAAATCCTCAGAAAACACAGTTATTGTTGGTGTAGTACGAAGGTAATTTTTTTTTTTGGTGTCAAGAATCATATGAAATATAATGTTTGTTCATACAAAAATGTAAGCACTTTGCAGTTTTAGAATGCTGGGCTGTGTGACAAGCTTTCTCTCTGACGTCGTATTGCTTCCCTGTTTCCTTCTGCTCACTGGAGATTTTAGCAGTATTTTCAGCTCCATTTAACTCTGTGGATTAAACCTCAGATCAATTTCTAGACTCTGAAGATTAAGTCCTAACTGCTTCTCGACTCCAAAATAGGCAAGCATGGAGAAAATTGGATCCCTTAAATGACTGTAAATGTCTGTGAGCGGCAAGGGAGGAAGAGGCATGTCCATCACCTTGGGACACTTGCAGGGTTGCCTTGGGGTGGGACCTTGTGTTTACAGTTGTAATGAAATCCTATCTGTTCTTCAGCTACCAAAGCTGAACTCTTCCTGCTCAGGGGGTAGTACAAACCCAATGTTATTTTTAGGAGTAATTCTTCTCTGGCTCATTGACTGAAATGGTTTCATAGCCACGTTTCAGGATTGTAGGTCTTGTGGAAGTGTGGGTTTGGTTTTGTTGTTTGTTTCTGAGTGAATTGGAGAAAGAGGTGAATTTCAGAGCAGCGTGGCCTTGGAGGGAGGGAGAGAGAGGAGAGAGAGAGAGAGAGAGAGAGAGAGAGAGAGAGAGAGAGAAGATAAAGCTCTGATATTATATGTCTGATACTTAAAATGTTTTCCAGAGTTAAAAAAAAATTGGAGTTTGGTTGCCAGATCAGGACCACATAAAGTTATCATCCAAAAGTATATTATTAAACTTATAGTTTCCAGGAGGTGCAGAAAGGAAAAAAAAAGACATAAATAAGGGAATAAACATTTGAAATTTGTGGACCTCTGTTCCTTTCAAACAATCATACATCTTAAGCTGAGGAATATTTTTGTATTGGACTTCACTGTGTTCTGCACTAGCTAGAAAAATGTGCAAGTGAGAGAGACATCATGTTTGTAAAGTGTTTGTTTAGTCTTGGGTGATATCTCTAGAACCCCTCTAGGTGTTCCTCCTTTCTTCCCCTCATTTGCCAAACCTGGCTTCCTCCTACTGGAGCTCTCATTTTTAAGAGTTAAGGCTGTTGTGAAGCTTCTTTTTTCAGAAGGCAATTTGAATCAAAAAAGGCTTATTCACCATCTACTTTATGCCCAACCAACCCTGTACTAGGCACTTGAAGGAATGTAAAAGAAATAAAGAATATGACTCCTGCCCTTAGAGGAGCTTTCAGTCTGATGGATGACATGTAGTTGAGAGTGATTCTATTGGGTGGCAAGGAGAGGAAGCAAAAATAGGTAGGAAAGAGCAAACATATTCTTCCATCATAAAAACATGGGTTTGGGTTAAATAGAAAAATATGTGATGAGGGAATGTTTAAGTAAATATTAAATAGTTTCTTTACTTTTATAAATAGAACTGGACTTCTCATCATTAAAGATGCTAATTTTTTTTTTAGCTAAAGGAATTTTAAAAAATGTAACTGAATAGAAAAATAAAAGGAGAGAACTCAAGTTAGGATGTTTGTAGTATGTTTGTAGCAAAGCAGACTGGCTAATATAATTTTTGCATTTTGAAGCAGCATTATGTTCTGGGGGAAAAAAAACGTTGAGAGAGAATAACCTCTCCAAAAAACTTTTTAGGCTTTAAAACACAAATTGAGAGGTAGGATGATCTTGTTTAATTCCAATTCCTCTGCCACAGCTCTAAGAAGCACTGTTCTTCCATAATTTATCTGGAGAGTCCTTCAAATGTTGAACATAGAGATGGTTTCCATTTTTTTTACCACTTAGAAAAAAACCCACCACAAATATATTTGTACAGATAGGTCTTTAAAAAGAAATCCTTAGGATAGAGTAACAGTTATGGGATTATTTGGAGAAAAGGTAGGATCTATTCGGTGCCACTGACTGCATGTTGCCTCAAAGGTTCCCCAAAAAAATTAGACCAAGAAATCACTCTGCTTTAAATTAGAAATATTAACATTATTTAAGGTTATGAGTGGATGTGAAAGGTCACTGATGCTAATATCTTACCTTTGTCATTTTCTTTTAAAGGGGGGAGCGTGAAGAAGCATCAATCATGCCCCTTATTGCTGCTGGTTTTACGAGGGTACGTAAAGGTATCTGTGTCTCTGAAGTCATAGCATCATGTGAGGAAATTGCTTTAGGGTATCTTTTCACATAAATAATTTTCATTATAAACTCACTAACGATGTCGAAAAATACAAAGAAACAAGTATATTTAAAGAATAGATTATAAATTATTTATGTAAATAATTTATATACAGATTCATATATAAAGAATATATATATATATAATATACATATGTGTGTGGATATATATATATACACACACACATAAAGAATAGAATCCCAACTGTAGACATACCTAGAGCAAAATGTGTTTGTGGGTTTTTTTTTTAAAGAAAAAAATATAAACTTTAACCAAATAATGGTGACAGCAACTAGTTTGCTCTGGGTCTTTTTACAATCTCTTTTCCTTTTGTGCTCCTACAAAGTTCTGTTAACAGTTTTAAAAATACACAGTAGTAGTCAGGTAATGGCTGTTTTTCTAATCTGACCGTCTTCATTTTGCATCACCCCATAGAAACATTTCTTTCTGTTCTTCCAATTTGAAGCTTTTCACAGCCCTCTGCAACACTGTTCTTCCACAGTTTGTCTGGAGAGTCCTTTAAATACTGAACATAGAGACTGTTTCCTTTTTTTTTTTTTTTTACCACTTAGAAATAAAACCACCACAAATATATTTATACAGATAAGTCTTCAAAAAGAAATCCTTAGGATAGAGTAGTAGTTATGGGGTTATTTGGAGAAAAGTTAGGATCCATATGGTGCCACTGACTGACTGCATGTTGCCTCGAAGGTCCCCAAAAAAGATTAGACCAAGGTATGACTCCTTCAAAAGATAATGGGATGCCCCTATGCCCGTCGGCATTCAACTGTACTCTTTTTCATCATTTTTACAGATTTCGTGTGTGTAAGGTGGCACGTCAAAGTTGATTTTATTTTCATGACTCTGATTATTAGAGGTATAATTGGAATCAGAGAGGAAGAACTGAGTTTAAATTCTGTCTCAGACACTTAGTTTTGTGACCCTAGCTGAGGCACTTACTACCCTCAGTCTTAGTTTCACCTATAGAATGGGATTAATAATAGCACCTGCTTCACTGGGTTATTGTGAGGCTCAAATGAAATATATGTAAAGTGTTTTGCAAATCTTAAAGTGCAATATAAATGCTGCTACTCCTACCACTACCACCACCATTACTACTGTTACTCTACCACCCCTACCCATCACCACCACCACCGCTATTACTACATCTGCTTCTTTGTGAGAAGTTGTTTTAATGGATTAAGTGGACAACAAAGATTTTGAATGGTAATAACCTTAGAAAGAACCCTGCTCCTTTATCTGGACTTAAATTATGCTCTAGCAAATGGTTTGTATTTTCTAACTTTAGTCCCTTTAAAGTAATAATTATAAATATATCTGGGTATGATAAAACCCTCTTTAATGGGATACTTTAATTAAAAATTATAGTGTGGAAAACTTTATTAAACTTATTCTATGAATATAGTACTTAAGACCAATCTAATTTAATAACATAGTAATAGTCAAGGTAACTGGCCCTTAACCAGTCTCAAGGATCTGACACTAAAAATTACAAACCAGAAGTCCCAGTAAACCTGTGTACCCCAGAGACCCAAGACCTGAGTTAAAGTCTTCAGATAAAAGAAAAAAGCTTCAAAAGTCGCTTAATGAGATTTTGTGTGTTTTAGTCATGGACCATGAAGTTTGGTGTGCCAGGGCGGGAAACTCCAATCTACGGTTCATCCAGCCCTAGCAAGTATAATAAATCTGTGTAATGGAATTTTGAGTTGGACTCACTCAAAGATAAATATCTGCTTAACCCAGAAGTTTGCAAACATTGAAGCCTCATTGCTTTTTACCTCTGTAGATTTAATACCAGTTGGGGTTGAAGATGGGGACTGTGGGGGGAGGGAGTGCAAAGAGATTCTACCTAGATTGAATCTTGGTTTGTTTGGCTCTCTAAGATATTCAGAAGCAATTTGAGCTCTACATTTTAGTCAAGAGGTGCTTCAACTCAGGTGTTTTTAAATCTGGAATCTGAGAACTTGTTTCTTTAAAAAAATTAATATTAATATTTTAAAATATGTGTATGACCATTTCAACATAATTGGTTCCTATTATGATTCTAGGTATTTTATGTATTTAAAAATATTCTGAAGAGGGGTCCATAGACTTCAGCAAACCAAAGGGATCCATAATAGCCAATAACAGTTAACATTTATATGGTGCTTTATTATTTGCAAAGAACTTTACATATATTATCTCATTTGATCATGACACCAAAAAGGCTAAGAACCTCAGCTTTGCCAAATGCTTGCTGACTATTCTTCAAAGCAATTGCTTCTGACTTATATTTCCAAGCCAACTATATTTTGTAAATACCCATCATTTCTCATGGCCCTTTTGAAGTTTCTGCTTTCTACCTATGTGAAGTTTGGGGAAGATATTTTATTTTTCCCTCTAGGCTTATCCTGCTCAGCTAAGGTCATTTGAGTTAATTTTAACTTTGTTATCTTTATAAGAACTTTTTCAAAGGCTCTTGACATGCTGGTATGGTCTAGGTTACCTGTGGCTGATAACTGGCTGCATTTCTTAAAGCATATTAACTAAGAGGTCCACCAACAGAACTCTATCTAGAAGAGATCTCCAGAGTGAGGTTCTAGAGCCCACATTTGCATGGTGTCCTTGCTTGGAACAGCCTTAGTTGACCAGTGAACCAGAGCAATCCATCCCCAACCATGCAGATTTACTTATTCTAGAGAGCTTTTTGCCAGGGCCTCTTTTCTATGTATGCCTGAGCTAATGTCTCTCATACAAACAGCACAAGACACTTTTCAAATAGTCACATTATCAGTCTTTACAATGCTCCTATAATAGCAACAATAGTAATAACTATTTATATAGCATTGTAAGGTTTGCAAAGCTCTTAATATATATCATCTCTTTTGAGACTTATGGCAACCCCTTTGAGGAAGATACTGCAGGTACAGTTAATCCCATTTTATAGATGAAGAAACTGAGAGGTTAAATGACTTGTCCACATTCATACAGCTAGTGTCTGTGTGTGTGTGTGTGTGTGTGTGTGTGTGTGTGTGTACGCATGTGTCAGAGGTGGAATTTGAATTCTTTATTCCAGATCCAACATTCTCTCCAAGCAAACAACCAATCAGTTGACAAGCATTTATTAAATGCCTGTGGTATGTATTAGGAATTGTGCTAGATTCTGGGTATACAAAAACAAAAATGGTATAATTCCTGTACTCAAGGAGTTTATTAGGGGATACATGTAAATCTATACAAAAAAATGAAAAATTAAATAAAAGGTAATTTTTGGAGGAATGGTACTAGTTAGTAGCCAGGAGCAGGGCAAGAGCAGAAAAGATTTCCTGGAGGAGGGGGGAGCTTTGAAGGAAGCCAGGCAGGGGTGTGTTGGTAAATGTTTAGCACCCTACTCTCTGAAAAGGACAGCATACTTACAAGTTTAATTTGTATTATTAACATTTTTCTCCATCATCTTGTCAAGAAAACACAATCAACAAAACAATACATCAAGCCCTGATATGTAGTGGTTTGCTGATTTTGAGATGTAAATGCTAACACTGAAAATTTAACAATCAGCTCTAGGAGCTGGCTCCAGCATAGCCCTGAAGCTGGATATTCTAACTGCAGAGGTGAGGAGGGAGTATACTCTAGCCAAGAGGGAATAGCTAACACGGTCAGCCACCTTGTTGCTGAGAATGTAAGGCAGAAGTATCATTACTTAGGAATCAAAATATGGAGAAAAAAAAACTACAGAAAGGATAAATAAATACACGTCTTCATGACAAAACTGTTTAAAACCATTTCTAACTGTATGTATGTATGCATATGAGTATGTGAGTCTTCATGACATGACTAGATGAGGAAGCAAACAGTTTGCATGGGTGACCATCTCTTTGTTCATGAAAACACACATTCTTTTTCCTTCCTTTGTGAAATTCCCTCCCTGGGAGCAGTCCTAGGCAAATGACATGCAGAGTGTAAGGAGACAGCCCATTTCAGCAAGGAAAGAGCAAAGCAAGCTACTGCTCTTCTCAGTTGAGCCCCCTTTTGGAGTCAGAACACTTTTGTCCATCAACTGACCTCTGCCAGGTCGACATGGATGGCCATCCTCTTACCTGAAGTACAGGGGTCTCCCCTGCCAATTTATAGCCACTCCGTTCTGCTTTTACAGGTTGGCTGAGGTTTCTGGCTATTCTCAGGCTATCTTTTTGAGCCTAGAAGTGGACAATGAGTTCTTCAAACATATGAGATGAAGTTGGCCACCTAGTCAGCCTTGATTATCATGTGAAGCAACGTGCAGGAGCAGCTAGCTCCCTGGGGGTCATCTTTGTTTTGGCAACTGATGAACTTTTACCGATATTGTAATAGCTATGCCTGTCTATATACTTTATAATCAATTTAAAGGCACAGGGGCCTATCCTATCTACTGCTGACAGACTTCAAATTGGGATATTTTTAGTGGTTTTTGGTGTACACAGGATAGGCATTTAAATAGGAACAGAATGGAATATGGAATGAGATGGGAAAAATGCTGATTAGTTCTGACTTGTGAAAAGCAGTGTTAAATGCTGAGGATACAAATAGAAAAATGAGACTGTATCTGCTCTCAAGGAGCTCATACTCCACTTGGAGGAGACAGCACATAAAGGAGGGCTCAGCTCCTAGGCTGATAGAAAGGCCATCTGGTACTTTGGTTTTAGCAAAGAAAGCACGCAATGGCAGAGCAAATGATCTGCCATAGCAAGAGGATAGTGGATCCAAAGGTCAACTCCTCCAAGAGGAGAAGGAGAAGGAAGAAGAAGAGGAAGAAGTATAAATAGTAGTAGTAGTAGTAGCAGTAGTAGCAGCAGCAGCAGCAGCAGCAGCAGCAGCAGTAGCAGTAGCAGTAGTAGTAACTGGTATATGTATTTTAAGATTTTCTAAGTTCTTTACAAATATCTCATTCGATTCCCACAACACTCTGAAACAGATACTATTATTATCTCCCTTTTATAGATGAGAAAAGGCAGACATAGGTAAAGTGACTAGCCCAGGTTACACAGTTAGTGTATGAGGCTAGATTGAACTCAAGTCTTCCTGACCCCGGAATAGAGTAGGACCTAAAAGTTGCCTGTCCATTCAACCAATGTGGTCGAACCAAAAATGTACACAAAAGACAAGGTTTAATAAATGCCACCCATTGTGCTTTTCTTGTCTTAATGCTAATGAAATGCTCCAGATGGGATAAAAAGAGCATCTACAAAGAATTCAGTAGCTTCCAAGAAGACTTGTGAAACATAATTTAATGGTCATTTTTCAAGGGTTAAGAGTTGGCTGGGAACTTTGTGAATTGTTTTGGTCTCAATGAAATATTTGTGCCCAAGAAATGTTATGGCTAAAAGCAAGTTAACCTCCCTAAGCAAGGAAATGAGATTTATTTTCCTCCCATGAAAAATAACAAGTAGATTGTTAAAATGAGACCTATAAACATTGTTTGTGGATTTGTAAACTGAGCCAGAGTCTATACTTTGTGAGATGCATGGAAGTTCAAATATATTGCAGCTTACAGATGGGCATGAGGTTACTGGTTTTAAAAAAAATTTTATTTAAGGAAGGCAAAGTATTGTCTTTCAATAAAGAATTAACCTTGACAATAAAATATAAACAGGAGCTTAAATAATTAATTGTGAGGTTTTTTTCCCCTTACTGCAGATTTCAGGCTTTTGTAGCAACATAAACACAGCATGAACTTCTTTGACCATGAGTATAGTGATAAGACCTCTAAACATATTCTGACTTAGAATTACTCTTTTTTTTTTTTAAAGAAATTTAAGGCTTGGACTTTTGGTTTTAAAAAAAAAATGTTTTCTCCACCAGTTTTACTGAATGATATTATGAAACACCTTGGAAATTTTTGCTGTAAGCTTTTTAGTGAGCTTTCTAACTTGTTGCCTTTTTCAAAGAGATTTATTAGCAAGAATTAACTCCCTTTGGTTAAGATAATGTAATTATTTACAGAAATGCATTAAAACCAAAGTGATTCTTGCCTTTCTGTTTGCAGAGATACATAGAGAACTGCAATATCATGGCCTGTTACAACGAACTGATTCAGCTAGAATTTGGTGAGGTGCGGTCACAACTCAAACTAAGGTAATTCTGTCACTTTGAATAAGTGTGTCAGGGCAGAACGAAGCAGTGAGGGTGATTTTGTAGCCCTAATTGACTTGTTGTTTGTGGAACTGGAGCATAATAAATGCCTGGTCATCCAAAGGGCCTCTGCCTACTTTTACTGCCTGTCTAGAATCGTCAGGGCTTTCTTACTGGATTGTCTAGCCAAAATAACCATTAGGTGGATACTTAAGTGATTGTCATGTCATACTTAAAGAATAGCTATAAATGGTTCGCTGGCAGCCTGAAATTGGTCATGGGATCACTGCTATTTAAAAGCAGCAATAATAATAACCCGCATTCCTTTGTGCTTTAATTTTACAAAGCATGTTCCTTGACGAGGGTCCTGGGAGGTTGGTAGGGAAAGCACTATTAGGTCCATTTTACAGATCAACAAATTTAAACTTAGCAACTGACCAGGCTCACACAATTTGTTCCTGCCACTGCTAAGAGTCAGAGCCATGTCTCTTGACTCAAAATCCAATATCCTTTCTATGTTTCCTCCAATTCAATACTTCTTTCACCTGTGATTTAGATGATTGGGTATTTAAGAACTGAGGTCAGTAGTGGTGGTTGTTGCTCAATGTTTTTGGTCTTTTGTGACTCTTTGTGACCCCATTAGGAGTTTTCTTGGCAAAGATTCTGTAGTGGTTTGCTATTTCCTTCTCTAGCTCATTTTACAGATGAGGAAACTGAGACAAACAGGGTTAAATGACTTGCCCGAGGTCACACAGCTAGTAACTGTTTGAGGGTGGATTTGAAATCTGGAAGTCTTTCAGATTCCAAGCTAGGGCTCAATCAGCAATTCATAGCACTGTTAAATAAATTTAGGCATGTATTTCAAAGGCCCAATTCAGTTCACCTATTGAAGCACCCTACATCTGGTAGACACGATAAAGAGCGCCTTGGCCATAACCCACCAGGCAGAATTTCTCCTTTCCAGCTGGATCCAAGCAAGCCACTAATGAGATATAGCACACAGAATCATCAATCCGGAGCTAGAAATAAATTTGGAGGCCATCCACTCGAACATTCTCATTTTACAAATGTGGAAACTGAGGTTCAATGGGGTTAAAGTTATTTGCTCAAAGTCACACAGACAGAAAATGGCAGAGACAGAGAATCCAGAACCAAAATTCTGTCCCTGTACCATACTGCTTCTAGTCAATGCTGTTAAATGGCTCAGGAAATAGTTAAATTTATTATAGATAGCTTCTATTTGATTTAGGCAAAATTCAGTCCTCTGAATTAGTGATGGTCCTATAGGCCCAAGCTCCCTGATGAAATTATCCCTTAGGCACATAGAAATGTGAAGCTGTGTCATTTAGTGGCATTGATCAGAGCACTGTACTCAGGAGGGCAAGATCACAGTTTCAATCACCATACAATCCAGTTAACGCCACAAAGAGGAAACTCTGTTTCCTGGCCACAGGTTGCCCTGTGAGCCCCAGACAGTCATCTCATCAATGCATACCAACAGGGACCAGGCAGCAGAGAGTAGATGGCTCAGGAAACCCATCAACACTCCTGGAAAAACAATCCAGAACCCACGTCCTCAGTTGTTGCTGCAAAAAATAGATAGGAATTAGTCTGGTAGGGCTGAGAGGCCCTTGAATGCTTAACAGTGAGAAATGGTTGACAGAGTCTCTCTGTCTCTTTGAAGGGGAAGAGAAAGGAATTAGCATTTATATAGTGCCTACTATATGCCATTTTATATTTCATCCTTTTTATTGTTATATTTTATATATTATATATTTTTTATTTTGTATTTTTATATTTTAATTTTTTATCCTTACAGCCATCTTGTAACCTCTCAGGTAGGGCTATTATTACCCCCAGTTTACAGCTGAGGAAACTGAAGTGAATAGGTTAAATGACCTGCCCAGAGTCACACAACAAGTAAATGTCTGAGGCTGTTTTTAAACTCAGGTCTTCCTGACACCAGACCCAATGCTCTATGCTATGGCACCTAGCTGCATTCTCATCAGTTAAGAAAATGGGAAAAAAACACTTCTACATATTTCTGCCTCAGCAATCTCATTAAACATTCCAAGTTAGTCTACTATGTTTCAATCATTTAAAAAATTGTACTTCTTCATCTAATTTTACAGTGATAGAAGCAAAGGTGTTTTGTGAGGCACAAAAAGGGGCTGGTTTGCTCTTGTCAGGGAGCTCTTAATTCAAAAGAGATAATTACAATAACACTCATGACACATTCCTGATGCAGAATTGGAGAGATGTCTCAGGGTCTCCAATATTTTATTAGAGCCAGTGTCTCAAATGAAAATAGTCAATAAATATATTAAGCATCTACTGTGTTGTAGCTAGGAAGCTAGATGAAGCAGTGGACAGAAAACATTGGAGTTGGAATCAGGATTACCTGAGTTCAAATCTAACCTCAGATAGTTACTACCTGTGTGACCCTGGATAGGTCACTTACCTTGGTTTTCTCATCTGTAAAATAAGTTGGAGAAGGAAATGGCAAACTACTCCAGTATCTTTGCCAAGAAAATGTCAAGTGGGGTTACAAATTTTCAGAAATAACTGAAAAGACTGAACAACAACAAATGTTACAAGGCTAAGTATACAAATACAAAAAAGACAATCTTTGCCTTCAAGGAACTTATAATCTAATGGGGGAAGACCACACACAAAAGAAAGCTGAAAGATTGCAATCATTGCTGATTTCACGTCACCAATTAGAATGATGCATACGTGAGGACTAGAAAAATCTCTAGTGCTGGCTCTGATCCAGTCTAACAAGCATTTATTGAACACCTGTTCTTCTTGATACCACCCCAAGAGAGGCCCATTATCAAGAATAACCATGACCGCCATTTCTCTTGCTGTTCTGTCTTCAACCTCCAAGCTCAATCAAAGGATAGATCCATGGAATCTTTCTGGTTGTTAAAGAATTAAAAATGAATATATTGGACTGCATTTTGGAGAAAACAAAAATGCTTTGTGACCATTCCTTTATCAGAACATGGGATAATTACGTGTGAGTGGAAAACAAACAAACCCAAAACCTCATCATGCACACTGTTGTGGCTGGAAGGGAGAATGTTTAACTCAACTTTGTCATTTTAGAGATGAGGAAGCTAAGGCCTGGAGTTGTTCATTCTCTCCACAATTAACCAATTAACAAACATTTATTAAGTGCTTACTATGTGCCAAGTACCATGCTAGGCACTGGGGATACAAGCAAAAATTTGATAAATGCAACAGTTCCTCCTCTCAAGGAGCTTATATGCTAATGGTGGAGATGGCAAGTACATATAAAATATATAGAAAGTTAATAAATACTAATACATATGAAATAGTTAAATACACATTATTTTAGGAGGGAGGGCACACTGGAGTTGGTTGAGCAGAGGACTCACATGGTCAAATCAGTGCTTAAGGATGCTTTTTTTGTAAGGAGTGCATAGGATGGACTAGAGTATTGAGAGACTAGAGGCAGGGAGACCAAGGAGGAGGCTGCTACAATAAATAATGTAAGTAATGGGAGCCTGAACCAAGATGGTAGCAGTGTGATTGGAAAGAAGGGATCAGATGTGAAAGAAAACTCAAGGCAGAAATGCCCAGGTCTAGCAACCAATTAGAAATGGGACTGATTGAGATTGGCAAGAAAAGGGGGGAGAATGGTGGTATCTTTGGGAGAGATAGGGAAATTTGAAAGAAGGAAAGGTTTAGAGGAAAAGATAAGGAGTTCAGTTTTAGATAAGTCAGGTTTAAGGTGCCTCTGGGACATCCAGTTTGAAATAGCCAATAGGCAATTGGTGATATGGGACCAAAGTTCATGGGAGTGACTGGATTTACAGGGTGTCCCAAAAATCTTAGTGCAGTTTACATGTATTTAAACCTATTTTAAGACCTATTTAACATATATTAAACCTGTTTAAAACTTCACTAAGACTCTGTTTAGTTCTGGGAGTCATCTGCATAGAGATGATAGTTAAACCCGTGGGATCTGATGAGATTATCAAGAAAGTACAGGAGGATTAAAAAAAGAGAGCCCAAGATAGAGTCTTGGGGAAAGAGTTGTTACATTTAGGGCATGTGATATGGATACTGAACTTAAAAAAAAAGGAAACCGAGGAAGAATATTCAGACAGGCATGAGGGGAACTGGTAGAGAGTCAAATCATAAAAATCTAGAAAAGAATGAGGATCCAGAAGGAGTCAACAGGAACTGATTAAAAAAAAAAAGTCAGAAAAGAACTGAGAGAAGACCACCAGATTTGGCAACGGAAAGATCACCAAGAATGTGCAATGACAAGGAGTTTTCCATGCTTTATTACTCTTCCTGAAATATAGATCAGAATGCATTTTAAGTACAAATTTCAGCACATGTAGAATTGTTAGAATCCTAGGGTTGGAAGGTACTTCAAAGATCCTCTCCTCTCCTCTTCTTTCCTAGTGCATAAATCCCTTTTACTGTACTCCTAATGGAAGTTTTCCTTTATCAGGAAAAAAAATAACCATTTGTTCTTTCTGTTTTAAGTAAATATGTAGAATCTATAATTGTATATATTTAGAGCCCAAGGGGACTTTTGCTATTACTAAGTCTCTAGTACAATCCCTTCCTTTTACAGATGAAGAAGGTAAAACCCAGAGAAGTTAAATACTTAGTTTTCCTAAGTTAAAATCTGACTTTACATACTAGTCGTATGACCCTGGGCAAGTCACTCAACCCTTTTTGCCCCAGTTTCCTCATCTGTTGAATGAACTGGAGAAAGAAATGGCCAACCGCTGCAGTATCTCTGCCAAGAAAACCCCAGATGAGGTCACAAAGAGTCAGAAGGGACTGAAATGACTCGACAATAAAATGAAGCTATATATAGCTCCTTTTCTACCTACCCATAAAGGTAGCACTGATCATTTCCACTTAAAATATGGTATAGCTACATCCATTCTAATCCCTTCTTGTTTTCTACCCACAAAGGGCTTGCAATTCAATATTCACAGCACTAGAGAAAAGTCAAGAAGCCATCGAAATTAAAAGTGAAGATCACATCATACAGGTTTGTGACCATTTTTTTTAAGGGTAGAAATGTACTTTTCTGGCTTAGGGGACTTGGTGCTGATCCCCGCCCCCTTTATTTTTGGAGGAGAGTGAGAGTTGTTATTTTCTTTTGGATATTTCAGTAGTTAAAATCCCATAGAATTATTATTACTATTTTTCATCTCTAAGGTTCAGGAAACAAGAAAGTTAACATGAGATAAAATATTTCATTTAAATTAAATATAGTTTCTATAAAGAAGACAGATCTGTTCATGATAGCTTTAGGAGTTACCAAATGTGAAGCGAATCACATTTATTTTCAATCCTTTTCTCTCTTAAAAAACAAATTTAATAATCTCATTTGTAGTCTGGAAACAACACAAATCTATGTATAAAATCACATTAAATACTACTTTTCATTTACTTATTTATTTATTTATATTTATAAAGCACCTTGCACACATGATGTCATTTGGTCCTTCTGACACTTGGGGGATGTTGGTGGTGTATGAACATTACTGTTTCTATCTTATAAAGGAGGACAGTTAGGTTCAGAGAGCTTTACAAGATTTGTGTAAAGCTATACAGTTCTAAGTGGCAACTCTCTGAGATCTGAGCCCAGGTCTTCTGACTCCCAATCCCATTTAGATTCTTTTCTACTCCATCATGATTCTAAATCATACTTTTGTCAGTGTATGACGTATAAACAACCCTGAAAAATTTAAATTTAAAAAAATTTTCAAAAAGAAAAAGCAATCTGCTCCAGGGGGGATGTGCCTTCCCTTTAGGGATCTCCTTCTCTGCCACTTGGCCGGCATCTATTCCCCTCTGAGATTTTGTTTGAGCAGGATTTGTGATAGTCTTCCTGGTATATAGCTGCTATCATAATAATTTTGTGTCCAAAGCTTTGATTTAAAGTGTGATTGTCTTTCACGTGCTTCTCAGTCAATGTATTCTTCTTTACTGTCCTTGTTGGACAGGTTAGTTGGCTCAGTGAGTCAGCACATGAGGTTTCTATTCTTGGAACATCCTGCTATAGCAGGAGTTTTTAACCAGGGGTCCATGAACTTCTTTAAAAAACATTTTCTTGATATCTCTATTTTAATAGAATTGGTTTTCTTTGTAATTTTATATATTTTATTTTATGCATTTAAAAACATTACTCTGAGAAGGAGTGCTTGGGCTTCACCAGACCTTCAAAAGGATACATCACACACACACACACACACACACACACACACACAGTTAATGAAATATAGGGAAAAAGATGGTCCTGGGCCCCTCTTTGGAATTCAGGGCATATTTGAAAAGTTTTAAGGGGATTAAGTTCAGTCCCAAATCCTGAGTCACTTAAAGAGATGGGGGTGAGAGAGAACTAGTCTTCTCTTATCCCTGTAAAGTTCCCTGCCCCATCCCATCTCACCCTATCTCTCCCATAAGTAGTGACTGGTCTAAGCTTGAACTAGCCCCTCTCCTGTGCCTACAGAGCCAGCATCCTGGACTTAAGCACATCATCAGTAAATGCTTTTAGGCCATCATGATGTTGAAGCCAACATCTTTTACATTTTGCTGCACTTCTGTCATAGTATTCTGTGTGCCTGATCTCTCATCCCCCGATTTGGGGGTTTATACAATCAGGGAATCGTGTTGTGGCTCACTTTGTATCTTCACATGTTCCTTTCCCTGCAGCATTTCAAAAGTGAAAGGGGTACTGCCTCCAGCCCAAGTAGGGAATTTGGGAAGCAAGCATTTAAGGGATTTTGAGTTTAGTAAAACTCCAGAATCAAAGAAACTATGAGTATTAAAAAAAAAACAAACAAACCTCTTGAAGGTCCCAAGATGAATCTTTTTTCTAAACTAAAGCTATTTTCCCCCCTTCTGGTCTTGTCCTCAGTTGCTTTGAGGAACATTACAATAGGCTAATTTGATGGCCTTTAAACTTGGACAAATAAAATGCCTTAGCAACTGAGGCACTGGTCCAGGACAGACTGTTATGTTCAGACTTCAGTAACTTCAATTGCCTTTTTCTTCAGCGCTGATTTTGACAAAGTTCTTTTTCTTTTCCTAGTATGTCAATCCTGCATTTGAAATGGCTATGGGCTATCAAACTGGTGAACTACTTGGGAAGGAGTTAACAGAAGTGCCTCTAAATGAAAAAAAAGCTGATTTCCTGGATACTATTAATTCATGCATAAAGATAGGAAAGGTAAGTAAGAATCTTATAAACTTTTTCATTCCCCACCCACCCACACACTCAAGACCTCAATGGTCACCTCCCTCTATACAGATTAATTCCAATCTCCATGACATTGTGTGAACAACTCCAGTCCAGAACTGCCAGTAGTCTATTAGACACTTCTACCTGTATATCTCACTAGCATCTCAAAATCAGCAGGTCAAAATACATCATCTTCTCTCCAAAAACCAGCCTCCCACCTTCCCTGTCTCTGATCCTCCCTCCTGCTCTCCCAGGCAAAATTGAATAAGCATAATGCCTGCCTGCCTTCAGGTAGCTTGCAGTCTTTTCATAAGACATGTACATAAACAACTTTACTATAAGACTGTATGTTTTGCGGCCAGGAGATGCACAAAACACTGTGACAGTTTGGAGGAGGGAGAATTAGGGGAGGCTTTAGGGGTGGGGAAGAAGGGAAAATGATAAGCATTTATATAGCACCTACTATGTGTTAGACACTGTGCTAAGAAGGGCTTTTTACAAACATTATCTCATTTGAGCCTTACAAACATTATCTCATTTGATCCTCACAACAACCTATGAGGTAGATACTGTTATTACCCCCACTTTATAATTGAGAAAACTGAGGAAAACAGAGGCTAATTGACCTACCCAGGGTCATACAGCTAGTAAGTATCTGAGACTGGATTTGAACTCGTCTCTCTGACTCCAGACCCAGGGTTCTATCTACTGGGCTACTTAGCTGCTTCTTTGTGGAGGAGGTGGCATTTGAACTGGACTTTGAAAAATATGTAGGATTTCAACAAGTAAAGAGCCTCTTGATATTGAGGAAGCATTATAAGCAAAAGCAAACTTCCAAGTTTCTCCAACTTGTTCCCTTTCCTCAGACATCAAGGCTTCTGCTAGATATCTACTGATTAACTTGCACCAACTATAATTCTCCAGTTTACTGATTAAACCTTTCCTTTAGCTGTGCTGCAGTTTTTATAGCCTGACCTGCAAGACTCCTTTTAAAGCAACGAGGCACATTTTCCATGGAAATAGAACAATTGAACCATTTTCAGGCAGCAACTAACAGTCTAAAAACAGAAATAGGATGTAATTTCTCCATCTATATCTCAACTAGCAATTATCTCTTCCTACTTGACTATTTCAGTGGGTCTATGATCTCCCCGATGTAGGTATTCCCTTCTTTGAGACAGATTACAACTCCATTCCCTTTCCTTCCCCTATGCTTTCTTCTCCATGTGGTTCTTCTCCATGTTCTCCCATACATCTTCCATAAAGACTTTGTCCAGCATGTTGAGAGTTTTTCTTTGGGTGTTTCTACATGTGGTGGGTCTATCTTGTATTCCCTTTCCCCCTAACATAATCACCATTCTTGCTTTTCTCTTCATATATTTCCTCGATGATATTCCCTATTTCACTTCTGGCACATAGGTCATGGTTGTAAATACTCCAGTGGCAATTTGTGTACACTGTGTATCTTTCTACTCCCTTTTGGATCTCCTGTAATTTTAAACCTTTGGAGACTGTTCTATTCTAAGTTTTGCAATCGTACAACATCACTGGAAGAATATTTGTGTTTATTTTAATAAAAAAAAAACTACCAGTGTGATTTTAGGGTCAAGGAGCATCTTGAGACCACTGAGAACCCAATAGAGTTTTCCAAATGCCATCCAACTCACTCTGTTCCTCTGGCTCAGTTCTGGACCCAGCTAACTTGCTACCTATCTGGGATCATCATCCCCCATAGAATCATCATTGTCACCCTCATCAGAATAGCACTTGAAACTTTGCAAAGCGTTTTACATACATTATCTCAACTGATCCTCACAACTACTCTGGTGGGGAGGTGCTATTGGTGCCCCCTTTTACAGATCAGGAAACTAAAGTTGAAAAAGGTAACCATTGTGGTGCAGTGAATAGGGCACCAGCCCTGGAGTCAGGAGGACCTGAGTTCAAATCTGGTCTCAGACACTTAACACAAAAAACTAGCCCTGTGACCTTGGGCAAGTCACTTAACCCCAATTGCCTTCAAAAAAAAAAAAGAAAGAAAGAAAGAAAGAAAAAGGTAACCATGGTCACACAGCTAAGTGTCTGAGTCAGAATTCTAATTCAAGTCCTTCTGCCTCCAAGTATGGTATTCTCTGCTGAGCCACTTCCCTGACCTTTCTGTTGTGTAGTGTAGACAAAACAAGAAGCATCCACTTTCATCCACCTCTTCTTAATAGCATCTAATAATGAATTTCAGGGCTAATAAGTCCACTTGCCAATGAAAGTTACGCAAGTGGAAATCATCTAAGCACACATCTGTATACTGTTTTCTTTATGATATAATAAGTGCTTTTCTTCAGAACCACCTGATGAGGTACTTGCATTTCTCAGGAAGGACAGAAGAGAGATCACTTAGCTTTTTTTTTTTGTAAACAAAAAGCTTTCTGCAAAGGATAAAAATCATTTTCATCATTTTTTGACTCATTTTCTCCCATGAAGTCCTGCTCTGGGCCCTCATTGTGATGTGGAGGTGACCTTGGTTTCTTAAAATCTGTATGGACTGAGCATGAGCTTGGCTGATGTTATTCAGTCGTGTCTAACTCTTTGTGACCCCATTTGGGGTTTCCTTGGCAAAGACACTGGTGTGGTTTACCATTTCCTTCTCCAGCTCATTTTACAGATGAGGAAACTGAGACAAACAGGGTTAAGTGACTTGCTCAGGGTGACACAACTAGTAAGTGCCTAAATCTAGATTTGAACTCAGAAATATGAGTCTTCTTGATTTCAAGCCCAGTGTTCTATCCATTGTACCACCTACCTGCCCTAGCTCAGTGGAACCTACAGATAGAGAAAGGCTTCTTCTACCCAAACTAGCCCATGGATAGACTTGGCAGCACCTGTCATCCATGTTTTTGCCTGGCCAAGTTCAGAGAGGGTCATCGTCAAGAAAGCCACCAGCTGATGATTTCTCGAGGTCATAGCCACTCATGAAGTGGCATAATTGAAGGCATCTTGGGTTTGCTGTTAGTAGAGGGAGCACATACTGTCTCCCCTGCCGCCCCCCCTTCCCCTGACCCATGAAACCACAGATCTTTGGAAGTGTTTGAAGTAAAAAGTTGACTCATTGATTCTAAAGTGAGAATACAATTGGAACTGAAGGGGCAAAAAGCTTTGTTTTTCTTTTCCATTTTATGAATAAACAGGAAGAGGAAGGAGAGAACTGAGTTAGGGAATGAGGGAATCAAGTATCATGTGCGGATACTATGCTAAGTACTTTTACAAATGTTATCTCATTTGATCTTCAGAACAATCCTTTGAGGGAGGTGCTATAATAATAGCACCCCATTTTGCAGTTGAGAAACTAAGGCAGAAAAAGGTTAAATGACTTGCCCAGGGTTACACAACTAGCAATTATCTGAGGTCAATTTTGAACTCAGGTCTTTCTGGCTCTATCTACTATACTACCTAACTGCATAATATCTTAATTTTTTCCTATTGACCTGGCAAAAAGTCTATTTAATTTTGGCTAAATAAAAAAATCAGAAATTTTATATTTATAATCAACTTACTTCAAAATTCAAAACTATATGTGATAGCTTTGCAAAAAACACATATGGGTGTGGCTAGGTGGTGCAGTGAGTAGAGCGCCGGCCTGGAGTCAGAAGGACCTGAGTTCAGATCCGGCCTCAGACACTTAACGAACACAAACCAAAAAAAAAAAACCTAGCCATGTGACCTTGGGCAAGTTACTTAACCCCAATTGCCCTCCCAAAAGCAAATAAAAAAGCAAAAAAACCCCAAACAAACAAAAAAAAAACCACATATGGTCTTTTAAAGTATATTCAGGACACTTAAGTTAATTTACCTAAAATGTCTAAATTTTTGATGATGATGGTTGTCTTCATCCTCCCACCCCCACAATACACTTCTCTCTCCCTAATTACCTAATATTTAACTACTTCTCTTTATGTTTGAATAAACAGGGTATGCCTGTTTATTTATTATTTATTTTCATTATTTATTATGCCTGAATATTCAGGGTATGCCAAAAGTCTTAGTACAGTTTTAAACTCCATATGCTTAAAATCAAACTAAGTTTTTTTGAATCTTCTACAGATTTATGTAGTACTTATCTTTCTTATTAGAGTATAAGCAAGGTATACTGGTAACTGTTTAACAACTAGTTCTCCAGGAGAAAAATGTACACACATCACATTTTTAAGTTTAATCCGCATTATTAACATATTTCTCATCACTTTCTTAAGGCTGTACAACCAACAAAATAATAAATCGATCCCTGCCTTGTAGCATTTGCTGAGTTGAAACTCTGTAGTATTTCTTTAAAGTTCATGATGCTGCTCTTCTTATTCTCCAGCCTCTGTCTGCTCTTCACTCCCTTGTCTAGCTCATCAGGACCCATAGCTTCAGCTATGCCGACAACTCACAAATCTGTGTCTCTAGTTGTGACCTTTCACCTCTCTAAATACAGGCTAAACATTCCTTCTTAAATGTTCTTCCATCATCTTCAGTTCAATTTGTCTAAAATTCAAACAAACATTGGTTAAATACCTCCCTATGTGCCACCTATTGTATCAGGCACTGGGGATTTTGTTTTGTTTTGATTATTTTTGGCCAAATCTACAATTTTTTGCATTGGATGGGGTACCAGATTTGGAGTCAAGAACATCCAGATTCAAATCCTACCTCTTACACCTAGCTGTATCATCCTGGCCAAACCCTCTACCCTCTCTGAGCCTCAGGTTCCTCATCTGTAAAATGGGTACATATCTGTAAAGCAGGATAGGGTTGAGGTAGGGTTGATGAGAGGATCAAATGCTATTAATGTTGCACAGTGCTTTACCTTACGTTAAGTCCTATGGAAGTTGTCTGGAAAGTCTCAGTTTTAAGCTTAAAATTACACTAAGACTTTTAAGACACCCTGTGTAAATTTATGTTTAGGATCAGGCAGCTCCTACTGTAGTTCTACCAAAATAGATTAGCCACTTGTCTTAGCTGCCTGATGCTTTCAGTGACTTGCTCCTGGTCACAAAGCTAGTGTGTGTCAGAGGCAGATTTTTGCCCCCAGATCTCTTGGGCTTCAAGGCTAGGCTAACTGGATACAGGCGCTAGGATTACGAAGATAAAAACTAAATAGTCCCTGCCCTCGAGGAGCTTACATTCTATGGAGGAGATTTAAATATGTACACAGATAAGATAAACTATATACACAGATAAATAGCTAGGCCATTGTAAAAGAAAACAGGCACTAACAATGGGGAGGTCAGGGAAGGTTTTAAGGAGAGTGCAGAGGCAAACTTTGGTGCAACATGCAAATTCTGAGAGGTAGAGGAAGTGCCTTTCAGGCATGGAGAACTTGGTGAACCACTGGTCCAGGTTGGATAAGACAGAGTTTGAGAAGGAGAGGAATGTCAACTAAGGCTGGACAAATCCTATGGTACAACCACATCCTGAGATACCAGAATGAGGCAGGTATCTCATTGATCAGGGGAGTGACATGAGCAGTATTAAGACAGGTACGTGGAAGATGGATCTGAGAGGAGAGAGACTGGAAGCACAGAGGTTAATTTGTAGGTTAGCTACTGTAGTAACCCAGATGAGAAGTGATTAAAGCTTGAACTTGGGTAGTAGTTATATAAGTGGTTGAAGGGTGTGACTTTGAGAGAGAGGTAGAAGTGTAGCAGCAAGCACCCTAGCATCCCCAGGATGGTTGACAACACAGGTTCTTAGATCTGCTTTTCTAAAGGAAAGCAATTCAAAATGGGTTAACAATATTGCTTTAATCAAACATATGTCATTTACCTAGTTCAAGGGGAAAAAAGGTTAGCACCCTGAACTCCAGAGAATACAGACAGAAGTTATAAGCAGACAGAGAAACTGATTGGCAGACAGGCTTCCAGCTGTCTGACCATTACATCCATACCTGGTCAGTTACCAGAGAGCACCAACATCTGGGTTTTCAAAGCCGGGGAGTGGGGGGGGAGGGGGGCGGGATCAATAGCTGCCCAAAATCTTGTCCACACCTCTGCTTCTTGTCTGGTTCCTTCAAGAATCAGCCTAAAAGCTACCTCATATATGTAGCCTTTCCTGATTCTACCTCCCTCTTAACTGCTAGTTCACTCCTTTCTCAAACTATTTTGTATCCATTTGTTTATGTTATTTATATATTTATATATGTACATGTTTTTGGTATAATGTTAGCTCCTTGAGGGTAGACACTTTTTTCATTTTTTTCTTTATATCCTAAGTGTTCAGTGTATAGCATGTAGTAGGTGCTTAATAAATGTTTATTGATTTACGAGTTGAAGTAGATAAGTCTCCTTTTAGTCCCTAGGATCATCATTTTAGATGGAAGGGTCTGGAGACTGCAAGGATCCTTGGAAGTCACAATATCATAGATCTAGAGGTTAAAGGAGCATCGGAAGTCATGTGATTCAACCCCCTAATTGCCATCAGAAAAAAACTGGAGCCCAGTTACTTGGCAACAGTCAGTCAGGCAGTTTGTGGTAGATTTGGGTTTGAAATCTAGGTCTTCTGACCCTAAAGCCATGTTTCTTCCCATGTACTGCTATTTTTCCAGTCTGAGGACCTCAAAGATAGGGGCAGAGGTCAAGATTCCTAGACCTTTGTAGGAAATGGGGGCTTGTCATATCTTAAGGGTTGGTATTCCAGTAGCCTTTACAGTTCAGGTATGGAGAACCATGCTATGAAAGATACTTAGTATATAATGAGGCCCTCTAGCCTGCAAAGGGGTCTGCTCAGGGCCAGTGTCCATATGGGCTTGCAAAACAGTGACCTTTCTCAATAACTCAGGCAAGGAGGAAAAAGTTGTGTCTGGGGTTTAGATCACTTTTTATCCTTAAGTATCTTAGTAGTGTTAAATGAATTGGAACGCAAACTGGGAAATGTTCTGAGGTTTCTGTTTTGAATACAAAATTTAATGATGCTTGAACTCCATTTATAGGAGTGGCAAGGAATTTATTATGCCAAAAAGAAAAATGGGGATAATATACAACAAAATGTGAAGATAATACCTGTCATCGGACAGGGCGGGTGAGTAGAAAGAAATCCAGTGCTTCAGTCAACAGATACTACTTTTGTGTTGCTTCACAACTGACCTTACAGTATGTCTATTTGAGGGAGTTAACCTCAGCAAGGTTTTGCTCAACTAGCAAATGAATTTGACATCTCCTGAACACCTTTACAACAGTGGTTTTTATAGCCTTATAATGGTGTATATTTTTAGAAAGCAATTCTTTTTAGGTAAATACAACTATATTTTTTTGTACAAGCAAAAAGGTATTTACGAGTAAATACAACTATAAGCCCATCTTTCTCTCTAGAATGCTTTTTCCTATGTTTTCTGTCCAAAATTATCCCCATCCCCCATTTTCTTCCATATGTAGCAGCAAGCACCCAAACATCCCCAGGGTGGCTGCCAACACAGGTTCTTAGATCTGCTTTTCTAAAGGAAAGCAACTCAAAATCGGTTAACAAGCTTACTTTAATCAAACAAACATATCATTTACCTAGTTCAGGGGAAAAAGGTCAGCACCCTGAACTTCAAAGTATACAGACAGAAGTTTCAAAACAGAGAAACAGACAGATCAAGCAGACAGGCTTCCAAACTGTCCCAACATTACATCAATACCAAATCACAGTTACCAGAGAGGGAAGCATCAACATCTGGGTTTTCAAGGGGGGGAGGGGGGGCTGCCCAGAGTCTCATCTGGTCAAATCACACAACACTTCTCAAAGTGAGCCCCAAAGCAAAGCCTCATATCAGGGATTATATAGCCTTTTCCTGGGTCTGAGAATGTAACCACCTTCTTGACCCACTGCCCAATCACACAGCATCAAGGTGTGGTCATTCCTGAAAACCAAGCCTCCTACAGGCTCCATGTGACCACATTCAGCCTATTAGGGGGCAGAGTATATTTTCAAATTAAAGAAGGTTCTCAGAGTCACTTAAGCCAATGAAAGGGCCTAGGGGCAGGGAAGATCTTCAAATCTGCATTTCCATTACACCATACAAGAAAGAATTAATGTCAAATCCCTTTTTCCCCACCTGTGCTGCTAAAGTCTCAGTAGCACATCTACACACACAAAAATAATATTCAAATCAAATCAATAAGTATTTATTAAGTTCTTACCATATTCCAGGCACTGTGCTATACCCTAGGAGAAAGGCACATGTTAGCTACAAGGCTGAAGGCACAGTGTTCAGTTTATAAGTGGCATTGCCAATGAAGAAAAAAAATGTTAGATAAAACGTATTACTCTGCATAGTCTAGACCTTTACTCCTAAGCATTACTTTTGCTACAAAGCAGGAAAAGCAACACTTTTTAATTTATTGTTCAATAGTAAATTGATTTTACATTTATTCACATTTGTGTAACCAGTGTGAGAAAATCCAAAACTGTTTTGTTTCTGTTCTTTTGTTTTTCCCAGTGTTTGGCATGTAATAGGTGCTTGATAATTTTTCACTAAATGGATTAAATGAATGAGATGATGACTCCCTTAGGTTACCCCTTGTAACCTGTGTGAATTTTGTCATTCTCCAGCATGATGCATGGTGGAACTCAGCCCTTAGTTCTGAAAAATCTCCTGAAATCTCCTGAGTATTTCTTAGGAATAACAGAGATGGAATACCTGGGTTTTTTTTTTTAATACTATTAATTCCTTTAGAATCGGTTAGAACTTTTTGAACTTTTGGGTTATTAGTAACCTACCATGGCAATTTTTATTCTGTCCCAAATGTTATGTTAGAATACACTAGGAGGAGACAACATATTTCATCTTTGCCCCATTATCATTGATAAGCGTCATCACAAGAAAGAATTTCTATTGGGAAACAATGATTTCATTGACCTTGTTAAGAGGGCAAGAAGGCACTTGTTGGTTGGGGATGCACAGTCAGGTTGGTATGTGATTCTCATCATGATGATAGAGAATTATCTATATCTATGCATAAGGGTTTCTTTCTCCGACTGAGGGGTGACATATTTGCCAGATAAATGGAGAATCATGACCAGAGCTAAAGTCCTAAAGGAAATGTTGGTTAAAGAAAGAAGTGAAGAGGTGGGGCACAAAATGACAGAGATGTGAAAAGAAGATCTTTTAGGTGAGCTTCTCCAAAAGAAAAACAAACATTATGCTGAGATAACCATTCATTATCATTACCAGAATCACATACAAATATATCTAGACCAAAAATTGAGAAGGAAAAGAATGTGGGCTTGAGTGTTCCATAAACTATGCCAGTCAAATCCAACTGTGACTAGATTGTAGTTGCTTGGATCAGAAACTTGCAGTATACTAAACATATCCTTTTATATTTTTTAAAATTATTTTATGTTTTACCTATGTATCTCAGTAGTGACACACCCCTGAGATAATAAAAATCAGTAAAAAAAAAATACCATTTATTTGATGGGCATGGTGGTGAACACCTATAATCTCTGTTACTGGGAGAGGCTAAGGTTGGATTGATTGAATACAGGAGTTCTGAGCTGAAGTAAGGCTAAAGATCTGGTGTCCACACTAAGTCTTAAACTAATACAATGAGCCCCCCTTAGAGCTGAGGGCCATGAGGAAGCCTAAGGAGGAAATGATAGTTATCCCTTCCACATCATGACTTTCCCCATCATAGTCTGGATATATATATACTTAAATAATTTTACAATAAGGTACTATAAGCACCCATAAAAGAAAAAGGAAAAATTCAGACTTCTCAAGTACAAAGAGACAAATATCAGTGATTTCTGGTGCTCTCAATTTTTCACCTACTTCTCAAAAACCACCAAAAACAAAGATACTGGATTTCGTAAAAGTTCAGCAGGTCGTAGTAATCTTGTAATCAAAATCAAAATCATTTCCAAATTGAATTAATACATTTATCATCCTTGTACGAACAAAATAATTTTACGTGGATTTTCCAGATGGCAGGAGCACCACACCCTTAATCCCTGTGATGTAGAAGGGATAACTATACTCTTCTAGCCCAGGAGATATAGGGTGACCCAGAGTCTTTTAAAAAAATTAATAAAATAATAAAGCCCATCATTGAAGGAAGCTTGATGGAAAACTAGGGTTCTTTCTTCCACTCCACCAATTTATGCAATTCTTTAGAATGATTAGTAACATGATTAAGACAGTTGTTCCTTTATTGCTGCTTGGCCCTAACTGAGCATAACATGCTTTCTAAAAACCCTACTGAAGGAAGATTTTATATAAAAGTGTGTACGGTTATTAATAATCACTTCAAATTTTTTGGAGCCAATCAAAGGCAGAAAAGTAAGTGTGTATAACACTGCCTGTGTGTCAGCCTGAGTTACAAAGTAAGTTACGATGATATGATGTTACCTTCCTGGAAATTGCTTTCAAATGTTGTAGAATAAAACATAACCTCCAGGGTTGCACACCTACAGTGAAGGATGGAGTTTCCATATGATGCCTCCTCTACCTTCAGATTCCTCTAGTTCCTGCAGCATGTGAAACACTGTTCTATGTTTCCGTGGAAGGACTTATATTACATTTTTTAAAAAAACAAACAAACATGAGAATAAGCAGAGAGGTTTCTTCCAATTTTAGCCAGCATCAATTTTCAGAAGTCTATGAAAATAATAAAAATATAACCTCAGAGGAAGCAAAAACTGCTGATGGTGGTAGCTCAGAAAATGATACCCATTAGGCAGGGTTCTGTGGAATGAAAGCTGTGCTTGGATTTCCACCCCCCACCCTTTTTTTAATCTGAAAATGATTGACACTGCAAATTACAAAATCCCTAAGACAAGAACCCCAATATCAATGCTCTCAATTTTTCACTTATTTCTCAAAATCCATCTAAAACAAAGATACTAGATTCCTTAAAGTTCAGGAGGGTGTAGATATACTTGTAATCAAAATCAAAATCATTTCCAAGTTCAATTAATACATTTATCATCCTTGTACAAACAAGCTATAATTTTAATACACTAAACATCAGTTTAGGAACAAACTAGGCTGCATGCAAACCAATTTCCAAAGGGTTCAAAACACCCAGAAATTGGACATCTCTTAAATGTGTGGGGAAAACCCCTTCTTTCCCATTCTGTGCTTAAACAAGAAAACCTTTTTTTCATAATTTCCTCAGCCAGTTATCAGGCTTCTTATGGGAATGAAAAAAAAATAAAGTTTCTTTTTTTTTTTCAAGGAAACTTTAGAAAAAAACTTTGAAATCCACTTTGTAAACTCCTTTCCAGAGTTTATAAAATAAATAGTCGAGAGAACTGAACAGCTTCTGAGCTCAACTGAGATGGTTTGTTGTGTTGAGAGAGCAAATCTGGCTAAGTTAGGGAGAATTTGACAGGAAGCTTCAGTGTTTCCATGGCAGATTCTAATCGAACTGTTTATTGAAGAACAATCTCACTATCCTGGGCACCACTGAGCTGGTTAAGTTGCCCAAGAGGTGGCCACAATTGCAGTTCCTGTGTAGCAAGCATGTTAAGGAATAAATTGCTGTTTGCTGTTTCAAGTCAAAGCACTGCCCCCCTGCCCTCAGCCTCAGAATTCTGTTGATAGACAGGTTTTGCTTCATTGTCTGACCCAGTGACGTAGTTGCTGAGCATAAGAGTCATTCTTTTGTAGGGAAGAATTTGTTTTCTTTAAAGAGTTACTCATTTTTCTACAGAGACACAAATGGATGTTCCTAGACCCCCTGCTCCTTTATCAATGGCCTTGGATAGAAACAAGAAAAGTAAATATCATGAGCATTTTGTGTACTGGTTAATACTTTTGAGTGTTTTTTGTTGTCCTCGTAAAAGAAAACAAGACTGGGTTAATCAGCATGGAGAGTCAGAAAGAAAATAATGTGTTTTTTTTTTCTTGCTTGCAGAAAGATTAGACACTATGTGTCCATTAGTAGAGTGTGCAATGACATCAATAAGGTCAGTAAAAAGAAGGTTATTACCCAATATCAATTCCAGCAAAAAGAATATGAATGAGTAATTAAGGAACATGAACTAATATGTCTGAGTATTCATTTATAGGTAGAAAAAACGTGTGAGCGTGTTCAGGCTGAATCTCAAACAGGTAGGATATCACATTTTCCTACTTCTGTTACTTCTACCAAAGGTTCTGTGTCTCACCAGCATGGATAGTGACGTGATTATAGCCTAATAATTACCTCACCTCTCTAAGAGTAATTTTCCTCATATGTTAAATGTGGATAATAATAGTCTAGGGGTCAAACTAGTAAATGTATATAAAGCTGTATGTATATAAATGTGAACTATTATTATCAATAATCACATTCCCCAGCAGTATATATCACAGTCCACCAGTATGCTGAGGAGCCCTACCTCTACGTCTCTCAGAATTGTTCAGATGCCAGGGGAGCACGTGAGCTGTGCCTCACTTATACCCATATGACGAGCCCCTTTCTTTTTCTGGTCATTCATTTATCTGATAACATCTTTTTTGCTACTTCTCTTGTGTAGTTTCTAAACTTGTTAAATTTATGCAGAACAGACTTTAAAAGACCATTTGACACTGAAGGGATTTCATAATATCCTGGAGGAGAAATAACTTTTTTTTTTTAATAAGCAATTGGGGTTAAGTAACTTGCTCAAGGTTACACGGCTAGTCATTATTTATGCGTGGGTGCTCATTTTCTGAGGCCGGATCTGATCTCGGGTCATCCAAACTCCGAGGCCGGCGCTCTTACTCACTGCGCCACCTAGCCGCCCCTTTGGGGCAATTGGGGTTAAGTAACTTGCCCAAGGTTACACGGCTAGGTTTTTGTTTGTGTGGGTTAAGTGTCGGAGGCCGGCTCTGAACTCAGGTCCTTCTGACTCCAGGGCCGGCGCTCTATTCACTGTGCCACCTAGCCGCCCCGAGAAATAACTTTTAATTAATAACAAGGTGATATTTCCATACCTGCCTGACCTGTTTACTTTGAGACTTTACAGAATCCCAACCCCATATGAGTTTGTTGACTTTTGCCTTATTTAGAGATAAAAGATTTTCCCCTATATTCAATTCCAGTTTAAGAAATATTTGGCAAGTACCTGTGTGTTAGGCATTGTGCCAAGTATAGGGGATACAAAAACTAAAACAGTCCCTGCTTTCAAAGAGCTTACCGTCTAGCAGTTGGAAACTATAGACACCCAGATAAATAAATACCCGATAAAGCAGTTGGAGCCTGGGGTAGTAGAACTAACAATTAGGAAAATAAAGAAAGGTCTCTTATTGAAAGTGGTAATTGAATCTAGACAGGATTCCAAGGTGTGGCAGTGAGGAGAAAGAACCCCTCTGGAACTGGGAACAATTGAATTGGTTAACTCAAATAAAGAAAGTATTTGGTGATATTTAGTAAATCCTCATTTGCTAGAGTTTCATAAGGGTAACAGGCAGAAAGCTTTCCTGATTAACACTTTCACAGAATGTTGTTTAACACATTTAACCAAATTACACTGTGTCCTGATGGCATTCAGCGTTTGACTCACTTGTAGCATAATTCCAGCAAAACAATCACCGCCCCCCAACATCATTTCCTGATATTAGATGTTATGTGTGTTTTGTGAAGCTATGGATTCCAGAGGCACTCTACTCCAAAGCATGACCCTTGTCAGGCTTCTTGAACTCTAGGCTGACTTCATGTACACCTATTGTTTAGAAGAGATGTCCTTTCTTAACAGAGCATGGTACAGAGATTCTTAGCCTCTGCCCTAATCAGACAAGCTTTCTAACTGAGGATTGAACACACTGCTCATCCTCACCTTTTGTATTTTTTCTCATACTGTTTTCTTGCCTTAGACTTCAGCTTCCTCTGAGGCCCAACTTAAGACTCGTCTCTTGGGTGAATGATCTTACCTCTCTAGGCTTCAGTCTTCTCATGTATAAAATGAGGAGAGGAAACTAAAGGATAGGTCATCCCCTCTCACCTGGACTATTGCAATAGCCTCCTTATTGATCCCTGCACACTAGAATCCACCTTCTATATAGCTGCCAAATTGATATTCCTAAAGCAGAGAGTCTGACTCAATCTGCTGTTCAATAAATGGCAGTGACCCATTATTACCTTTAGGATAAAGTGTAAACCCTGTTGGGCATTTCAACCCATCACAATCTGGCTCTAACCTACTTTACCAGGATTATTATACATCAGTCCACTCAAAGTAGTCTGTGAATAACGCAAATTGGTCTTCTTACTGTTCATCTTCATGCCTTCAGAGAGGACGCCACCCATGAGAATCATGTACTGCCTTTTAATCTCCATCTCTTGGAACCCCTAGTTTCCTTGAGAGCTCCCATTTGAGAGAGTACACAGGTCAGCCCTGCTCACTTCTCTCCTGGCTCCGCTCCTGACTCTGCTCTGAAGTAGGCACCTTCCCTGCCCACAACCTCCCCAGCTTCTCTTTTCAGCTCCCTTTTCAGTGTTAACTTCCTCTTAGGTCATGTTTGTATTCCCAGCATTTGGCACTGTGCCTAGAACATAATAATCACTTAATAAATGCTCTAGCCATCTATTGATCTATCTACCTATCCATCTATCTATCCATGTATCCATCTCTCTATCCATCTATCTATCTACCTAGCTACCTGTCTGTATATCATCTATCAATCTACTGATTTATTATGTTTATCAGCTATCATCTACCTGTCTGTCTACCTTCTTTCATTTGTCATCATCTATTGACTGTTCATCATCTGTCTGTAGCATGTATCTATCATCTGTGTGTCTATCATCTATCATTAATCTATCTACTGTCTATCTATCTGTCACTCATCTATATATCTAGCAAATCTCATATATTTCTCTATCATTTGTCTATCTGTTAATCATCTGTCTCTCATCTATCTACCCATATCACCTATCATCTGTTTATCTATCACTCATATATTTATCATTCATCTATTTATGTATCTAGCCAATCCAGTCTATTTCTCTATGTAAAGATCAGTTCTGACACCATCTCCTACATGAGACTTTTTCTGTTTATCTCCGCCAGGATCTTCCCAAAATTACTCAGTATTTATTTCATGTTTACTTTGTATATATTTAATACATACTTATATGTGTCCATATTGTTTCCCTAAGAGAATGAAGATTTCTTGAGTGTGGAACTGTTTCATTTTGAGCTTGGTACTCCTAAAATCATACCTGTCATGTAATAGGTACTTGCTAAGTGTCTATTGATTGATTGAAAGAGTCTGAATCTCCTTCAGGAGACCAGTTTCCCTAAGAATGGAAGTTAAACTTACTTGCCTGTAGTTTGTATACTCTGTTGTCTTCCCATCTTTGAAAATTGGAACACATCTGCCCTTCTTCAATCTTGTGGCGTCTCCCACTTTTCCCATGATATTCTAAATATCACTGAGAGTAGTTCAGTAATCATATCTGTCCTGGCAGTTCTTACAGGTTCCAAGGGTGTATCTATTTGGGCCAGGTCATTTATATTTTTGAGGAGCAACCAAATAGTCTGGTATGATTTGGTGCAAACTCCCTATAAATCATTTTTCTTCAATCATTTACAATATTAACATTATTCTCCTTTGCAGAAGAGGCAAAAACAAAGTAAAAATTGAAGAGCTTTGCTACCTTCTATTAACAGTTATCACTGTCCCATCCATTCCAAGCAAAAGTCCTATTCCTTCTTTGATACTTCTCCCATAAAACTAAAAAGCAAACAAAAACCTGTAAGTTATCTTCACCTTCCCTTACTACCTCAGTTCATTCTAAGCTTTGTGATTGCTGACACTGTTTTTACAGGACCTTCTCACACTCCTATTCATCTTTATTACCTAGACTTGCTTCAAACTTCTGTATATTTCTTTTTAAAATATGAGTTGGTGAGTTCTCTGTGCATCCACATCATTCTCTACAGACAAATCCCATTTTTCTTGCTCATTTTAATTGTTTCACTTTGGGTTTTTAGAATTGCATGTGGAAAAAACTAAATAACATTAATTCTTTCAAGGATCACCCTAATTACAGGTGGAATGGGTACTACCTCCATCTATAAAGATTACAGTTCCTCTAGACCTTGGCATACCATCTTCATGAGATACTTCAGCCAAAATAATTCATCATCTCGTTGCCAGAAGTCTAACAATAAGACTCTCCAAACTTAAGACTGGTCATTGGATAACAGACATAAATCAAATCCATCACTAGACCAACACTTGAAGTTTCTTCTGCCTGGCATAACTTAACAGAGTTTATGTTCCACTGTGATAGTGTTTATGAACCCAAGTTCTCTGCCACACCTCCATGAGTCATCAGAGTAAAACTCTGAGGAGGTAAATAGTGTTATTTGGGTCGGGACTTGTGAAGCAACATGCTGTAGTAGATAAAGGTGCCAGTCTTAGAGTGAAGAAGTCCTGAGTTCAACTCCTTCTTCTAACACATACTAGCTGAGTTATTCTAGACAAATCACTTAACCCCTGAGCCCTAATCAGTTCTCTAAGACTATAAATTGCAGACAAGCTGCTTACCTAGATATGGCTAGGTGGGACAGTGAACAGAGTGCTGGACTAGGAGCCCACAAGATCTAAGATCAAATGTCTGCCTTGGACACTTACTACCCATATGATCCTGGCCAAGTAATTTAATTTCTCCTAGCCTCAGTTTCCTCATCTATAAAATAGGGATAATAATAGCACCTACTTTATAAGATTGTTGTGAAGATTAAATGATAGCATATATGAATGCACTTGGCAAACCTTAAAGCACTATGTAAATGCTAGTTATTGTTATTATTATTAATTATTAATTCTGTATTGAACAAAGGACATTCCTATACCAGGAATTACATACCTAATGAAATATCAGCTCTGGATTCAAACAAAAACTAATATTATGTTATTTAAACATTTTAACAGAACAGTGCAAAAGACCAGTACATGAATGATTAACAAATCAATGAGCCAGGCAATAATTAGCAGAAGAGCCAAAAGAAAGGTTAGAGAACCAGGCTGAAGTAGTCAGGAAGACTTTATAGAATAAGCAAATCTTAAGGCATGGATGGAAATTCCATAGGGAATGATAGGAGGAAGTGAATGTACTTCAGATGGGTAGGAATGAAAAGTGGAAATATAGAAAAATAAAAGGTTGGGTTTTTGGGGGGCGTGGGGGCAGGGCTATGGCTTGACAGTAAACAGGACAATCAAGCTGTAGCAGAAGGTCTATGTGAGAATGGTGGGAGAGAAAGCTAAAAAGTTAGGCTGGGGTCAGATTGTGGAGGGCTTTGCTTGTCAAGCTGAGGAGTTTGAACTTCATCCTGTAGGCATTAGGGAATAATGGGGAATTTTTTGGTTTTGTTTTTATTGTTAAAACCAGGTGAATGAAATTATCTGGGGGAGGAGAGGGTTATTTGGGAAGTTTACTCAAGCAATGGTGTACAAGATGGTACAGACTGGAGGCAGGGAAACCAGTTAAAAAGCTATCAGAATAATATGGCAGTGAGCCAATGGACCTGAACTAGGTGGTGATAGCTTGGAACAAAAATATAAAGACAGAAGAGATATTAGGAGAGAAGGATGAAAAGATCCATTGGGGACTGTTTGGCTATGAAGAGAGAACAATCAAAAACAACTCAAAGGTTTTGAGCCTGAAAGAGACAAAAAGATGGTGGTGCTATGGACAAAAAACAGAGAGGGCTGGAGGTGGAGCTGGTTTTCACAGGGAAAACCTACAGGCTAATTAGTTGGTCACATTTGGAATATACCCAAAGCCATTGCTATGGACAACCCCTACTGAAAGAGCTCACTTTTCAACCCCCAAGACTCTTTAAAGCATTTATATTCTATGGAAAATGGAGAAAATTTAAGCGGGGAATCAAATTTTTTTCTACCGTTTCACTTCAGGTTTTGTTTAAAGGTTAAAGGGGGAAGTCTTTTTCAATGTACATTTCTTTCCCTCCTCCCACTCACAATGTCCACTTTAGACTATTTCTTTATAGACTTCTAGGAACTCTCTGCAAGTGTATGATCCAGAAACTCTATACAAGGAACCTTTCTGTGTGGACTTTTTTTTTTTTTAAACAAGGTGTGGAATGTTCAGCCAAGGGAGAGTTCTAATTGGCTAACATTCCTCACCATTTTATAATGGAAATTCTGACATGGCTGTCTTCCTTGTAGTTCAACTGGGTCTTGTTCTTAGAAGTGAACATTATTGGCCTTCATGAAACTGTAACATTACTGAAGCTGTTGTACTCTTATCCCACATTGAATTATAATTTATTTCTGAAAATTTTACACTGGGGTGGTTTGCGATTATTCTGCTAAGAGATTTTTTTTTAAAAAAACAACAACAACATTGTTTCCACAGATAATCAGTGTTGCAGACACAAAGATAGGAGGAAAGGTTCATTAGATGTCAGATCAACCACCTCCCGAGGAAGTGATGGTATGTGACAAATAGGGCAACAGGGATAACTGTCATTTCAGTATTATAAAATCTTGGCCTGCCCACTTTCATTTTTGCCTATTTTAAAAGTTGTAGTTATTTTCTTCTATTCTGGATTGCACTTTCAAAAATAATCTCTTTCACAGCATTTATAAACTTTTAGGAACTTGCCTTTTCCAAACTTCTCTGTGTATTTCTTATAGTAAAATGCATTGCATTCTTATATCTTCTCCATCTCCTTCCCCATTATATGTATTGATTCATACCATTTCGTACAGTTTAAAATAAATTAAAATTAAGTTATTATCAAAGTACTCTAGATGTTAATTTAACTGGTTTAATTATATCAGTGGCACTTTATATAGTAGATACAGAAGAGGCCTTAGAAAGATCTGAACTTGAGTCCTGACTTTGACATACTATGTAATCCCAGGCAAATCCCTTAACCTCTGTGTCCCCACAATTCCAATACTGTGAATTGCAGAGCTGTTATTGATCTTTATTAGATGAGTTTACTTGTGGGGAGTTCCCAACATCAAAGAAATCACAAGTCTAGGTTCTTACCCCTCCCCCCCCAAAATTAAGTAAATTTTTTGGTCAATATTTATTGATCTCAGTTTGTGTCAGCAGCTATTTTTTGTTAAGAAGGATTTATTATTAGCAGGATATCATTAAAAGCCTAGGCTGGACAGAACACTGGAAAATACACAGTTGGAATAACCCTACTCCAAGTACAGCCCAATAACTACAACACAGATGTGTCAACTAGGTGACTTGGAATGGCCTGTTGGTGTTTTTTGTTTTGTCTTGTTTACTATACATGTGATCAGAATCATTCTAGATGGTGTGGAAGCAAAGGTAGAGGAGTGAAGTTGCATGCATGTGTTGTCTTGAATCGTTCTGACTCTGTGACAGCTAGGGGAAAAAGGCCCTAAGCTAAAGAATCAACATTGTATAAGGCTCTACCTCAAGAAAAACTGTGTCAGCAGCCTTCATTTGGGCAGGTGGATCATAGAGGCTCAGGGTAGCCAGGCAAAGTGGAGACCGGCCCAGAAGCAGAATCAGACTACCTACGCTCTAGTCCCCTATTTGCTGTTACCAGTCGTGTAACTTTGGACACATTGCTTCCTCACTGTTGGCCTCTTTCCTTTTCTGTCAAATGAGAGGGGGTTTTATGAAGTCCTTTCCAGGCCAAGCAATTTGGGCTTCAATAAGATTACCGGTGCCTTCATTTAACAGTGTATCAACTATATGTGGAACCCGAATAGGGATTTCCCCCATTATCACTATCCCAAATAAGAAACCATATCTTAATAAGAACCATGGCAAAAAAAAAAGGCGTCATATTTCAGATCCTGAAAATTTCTACTGCTTTATATAATGTTGAGTCTAAGCATCTAAAATGATGGCACATCATGCTTTGAAAAACTGAGCTGGAAAATCATGTATTGTCCAGCTAATGGTAGGTTGTGTTACTTATTCTTCTGAATACCTAGAGTTGTGGTGGGGAAAAAAAGGAAATAACTCTGATATTGTAGCTTAGGTTGCTGGGCTGATCCTAGCTTAGTGGGGAAAGCATAGGATTTAAAATCAGAGTATGTGGGTCTAAATTTGGACTCTACTACTTAATGTCTTTCTGACTCCACCTAACTGCAATGGACCTGTTTCTTCATATAAAATGAGACATGTGAGGGGCATACAAACTAAATAATCCAGCAGTTCAACATTTACTAAGTGTTTCCTATCTACAAGGCACCAGGCCAGAAGGTGAGGAGACAAATAAAAAGTGAAAAACAGGCCTAACTGCAAAGAATTTAAATTCTATTGTAGGTAAAAGACATGTATACAAATAAGTAAGAGATAATTTGAGGAGGGAGAGAGCATAAATGATTAGGGTAAGGAAAGACTTCATATAGTAGCTGGCAGCTGAGCAGAGCTCTGAAGGAAGTTATGAATTCTAAGGCAGGGTTGAGGAGCTAGTGCATTTCAGTCAGGACAACCTGTACCAAGAAATTGAGATGGGAGGTGAAACGCTAAATTTAAGGAACAGCAAATATGCCAATTTGGCTGGATTATAGAGTGTTCAAAGGAGAATAAGGCTAGAAGGGTAGGCTGAAGCCAGCTTGTCAATGGCTTTAAATATCAAGGTGATGCCTTTGTGTTTTATCTTTGAGGCAATGGGGAACCATGAAATGCTCTTGAATTGGGAGATGACATAGCCAGATGTTTTCAAAAGATTATTCCAGCACTTGAATGGAAGATGGATTAGAGAAGGGGGAGATGAGAATCAGGAGAAGCAATCTGGAAGCTTCTGCAATAGTCCAGGCAGGATATGATAAGGACCCAAGTTAGGGTGGTGGTCAGATAAGTGAAGAAGGGGTTAGAGGCAAGAGATGGTATAGATGGAGAATTGATAGGACTTGGAAGTTGTTTGCAAATGGGAAGTGAAAGGAAAGACTAAAGGATGCCTTCAAGGTTGTAAACCTGGAGAATAGAAAGAATGGTGGTGTCCTCGATGTCTAAGAATGAGGGAAGTTTGGTGGAGGTCCTCATTGGCAAGGGGTATGGATGGTATATGACAACATGTCTGTTTTGGACATGTTGAAATTGAAATACCTGTATGACATCCAGCTTTCCAGCAGGCAGTTGGAGAGGATGGGCTGAAGCACAAGAAAGGTCCTTTTGCTTTCCTCTCTACTAAAACCTCAGCAGTTCCAGTGCATGGAAAGTTGTGATTCTTGCTAATAGAACAGAAGAGGCAGACAGGTTGATCGAGACTGTTAGAGCAGAGCAAGGAGATTTAATAGACTGAGCAGTAAATGAACGTGATTTTGTCATCAAGGTTGCAGGGAAATAGTTTATGTTTTAGAAAGGGCAATGGAAAGTTTTCCTTAAGCCATTTCTCTATTCATGCTTTTGCATCATTACCAAATTGCAGGGACAGATCTTCAGTGTGACTTTCTATGCCAGAAGAGATTTAGGCATAGCCCTGGAAAATAAAGAATCAGGTTCCCTGGAAAAGGTAGCATGGTGGAGTCAAAATAATATTGACTGTGTGACCTTGAACAGATTACTTTTATTGGCCCCAATTTCTCTATCTATATAAAGAAAAGGCCGATCATTTCCAATATCCCTTAGTTAATGTCTAGGTTTCTTTCCAATGCCACAGTTCTAAGATTGAGATGTCTTGATTTGAGAAACAGACTGTGTGGCACAGTGTTTACACTGTCAGTAATCCTCATTTTATTTTAATCGCAGGAAGTTCACAGAGACGACACTCTTCCATGGCAAGGATACATTCAATGACTATTGAAGCACCCATCACCAAGGTAGATGCTTTACTTCTTTTCTTCATTGAACTGAACCACGTGAACCAGAATTTGTTGTTGGTGGTAGTTTTAAAAAATTCTAAATTAGTTCACTGTACGAGGAACAGTATCCCAATAGGGATGGGGGCAGTCTTGTGTAAGTCAACAATGAATGCTGTCATTTGCCTGACCCTATAGAACTGACCTCACTTAGGTTTCCCGTCACTAGAAAATTAAACTGAATATAATGAAATGAAATTGATTGAGCATAGATGTAAAGACTAAAACTTTGGTTCAAGAAATCAATGTCCCATGTACAATATAGCTAGAAGGTAGTTTAAGTGAAAAAGATCTGTAATTTTCATGGATTCCAAGTTCAATATAAAATAGCAACCAAAATGGCTAATGAGATGTTGGGCTGCATTGAGATAAACATAGCATCCAGGAATCAGGAGGTGATAGTCTTACTGTCCTCTACCCTGGTCAGTTCATATGTGGAGTATTATGTTCAATTCTGAGCACCATCTTTTAGAGAGGCCATTCATAAGCTGGAGGGCAACCAGAGTAGTAAAGATTTCTAAATCTATGGTATATAAAGACCTAGGGATTCTTAGCTTATAAAAGAGAAGACATGGTGGGGGCCAGGGGGTAGGGGAGGTAGAACATAACTGTCTTCAAGTAATTAAAAGGCTATCGTGTGAGCAGAATTAGTCTAGTTCTTTTAGTTCTCAAAGAAAAAAACCAGGAGCAATGACCAGAAGTTGCAAGGAGGAAAATTTAGACGTGATCTGAGGGAAAAGTTTCCTAACAATTAGACCTACCCAAAACTGAATCGAGCAACCTAGGGAAATAATGGGCTTCCTTCACAGGAGATCTTAAAGCCAAGTCTGGATGACCATTTATTGTCTGAATATGTTATAGTAGGGAATCTTTTTCAGATATGAGTTGGAGAAATTGGCCATTGAGGTCCCTTCCAACTTTGAAATTCTGTGATTTATTAAGTCTGCAAACAATGCACTGTTTTGATACAGGTGATAAATATCATCAATGCTGCACAAGAAAGCAGTCCGATGCCTGTGGCAGAAGCTTTAGACCGTGTGCTGGAGATCCTAAGAACCACTGAGTTATATTCTCCACAACTTGGGACTAAGGATGATGATCCCCATGCCAGTGATCTTGTTGGTGGCCTCATGTCTGTAAGTAACAAAGATAATAGTGGGGGGGGTTCACTTTTACATTTTTGCTGCATTTTACATTTTCAGAAACTAGAAATGTCCAATCCTTTGATCTGAATGCCCAAAGAACTATGGATCCAGTGAATTTGTTAAGACTTAATTTCTAGTGGGTATGCCAAGGAACCTCATCCAGCACCAGAACCTTGAATTGTCAAGTACCATCAGGACCTGGTCAATAGAACTAAGACTAGTCCTTAAAGGGGGCAGTAATTTGTCTTTGACACCTTCTCAATTCAATTCAACAGACATTTATTAAAGCCCCTGTGTGCAGAACAGTGTGCTGAGATCTGGGGGAGATAATCAAGTTTAGATTAAGTCACAATCTCTGCCCTCATGGAGTTTTCCATCTAATCAAGGATACACAAACTCAGATAACTGGAATACATAAGTACACATTGGAAGTAAAAAACAAAATGCTATGTGAAATCCAAGGAACTCTTTCCAATCTGTTGCCAAGTCTTGTTATTTTCACCTTCAAAACATCTCTTATATAACTCCCTTTCTCAGTACACAAATGGTGGCTACCTCAATAGAGACCCTCAATACTTCTCACCTGGACTACTGCAATCACCTGCTAGTTGGTCCCTTTGCCTCAAGGCTCTCTTCACTCTAATCCATCCATCACTCATCTGTCAAAGTGATTTTCTTAAAACAAGTCTGACATGTCATTCCCCTATTCAGTAAATTCCAGTGGCTCCTTATTATCTGCAGGATCAAATATAAAATTTTATTTACCTTTTAAAGCCCTTTATGACCCGGCACCTTCTGATTTTCTAGTCTTTTTACTCTTTACTCCCTTTCATGTACTCTCTAATCCAAGAACACTGGCCTTCTTGTTAAACACAGCATTCCATAACCCACAGCATTCATGGTCCTGGTTTCAGCTAGCTGTCAGGAAAGAAACTATATATAATAAATTATTCATACTAAGGTGTGAGTGACTTAAAATCCTTTAATATAGTACTCATACCTAGGAAAATCTACATTTTAACCAAGGATACTTCCAGAGTGAATAACCTAATTCAAAAGAAAAAAATCTCTAATAGTAGAATTTCTGACACTTTTGAAGATAAGCAGAAGAAACTTTTTGGGTTACAGAGATTCCTGACATCATTCAAATCACCCAAAATAAAGGACCATCTAAGCATTGGGCTAGTTGGCATAAAGCTTACTAGTTGATAATAATAGATGATGTTTATGAAACTGTTTAAAGGTTGGTGGGATTCAAACACAGATCTTCTAAGTCCGACTTTATACCTACTATGCCATGCTACTACTCTACTGGTTACAGTGCAGCTGCTGGGCATTAGATAGGACTGCCTTACAGATAATCTCATTTAATCATTATAATTAAAATGACTAAAATAACTCAATCAAGAAAAGGTTACTCTGGTTGCTTTCACTGTCTCAGCAACTGAAATGGATCAACTATATATACATACCATCAGTCCTTTAAAAAAATGCCTGTTGGGTATAACAAACATCTAACAGATGGATCAGGGACCAAAAAATGTCAGAGAATCCATGATATTATTAATGTGAGTCTTTCTTCTGCTGTGTAGATCACAGCCTATCCATGCTTTCCAATCCTATGTTATTCATGTCCATATTCTCCCCAAACCCTTTATAGAAGATCTACCTATTAGTCTAATGGATTTTCTATATTCCACAGGCTTCCCTGCAGCATTTGGGCTGTCTATCTGGTGTCCTTTGCCCTAGCTATATGACTGGTTCACCTCCCTTTCTAATCACACACATCCCTAGTGACACTACCTCTCTAAGGCAAATCATTTGTCCATTAATTCAACAAGCATTTATTAAGCATCTATTACTATGTGTCAGTTACTGTTCTAGGTACTGGAGGTACAAAGATAAAAAGAAAATAGTCCATACCCTTAATGAATTTACAGTCTTCTGGAGGAAAAAAAAAATGTGCACATAGCTAAGAGGTGGCTGGCCTGGGCACCCTCCTTAAATGGAGGTCCTGGGAAGACCTCTCCAATCAGAGTGAGGGGCTTTGGGAGCAGGTGGTACTGAAGAGGTGCAAGCTCTAGGACTGGGGTGACCTCCTAGGATGAAGAGGTTATATAGTAGAGAAGTCAAAAGGCGTGTAGCCTGGTGGAAAATGGGAATGTTATCATTACTATTACTGTGACAATTGTTGAAATTATTGTATTCTAGGTGTGATGAATAGCTCATGCAAGGTCAGGGAGGCCAGAGATTGGATATTATGTACAGGCAACAGCTAAGAGACCAGTTTGGCTGTAACACAGAAATGAGAAGAAGTGAAGTAAATTGGGTCTGAAGAGATAGGAGCATAGGATGATAGATTTAGATCTTCGAGGCCATCTAGATCAACCCACTTATTTTGCAGATGACAGAACTAAGGCACACAGAGTTTAGATGATGTGTGAGATGGGTAGAATGAGACCCAGGAGAGAGCAATATCACAAACATCCCAGGAGGAGATAATATGGAGGAGGAGGAGGAGATGGTCCACAGCATCAAATACTGCAGAGAGGTCAACAATGATAAGAACTGAGAAGAGGCCATTGGTCAAGTGCTGTCCTTGGAGAGAGCAGTTTCGAGGGCTGGGATCAGAAGTCAGAATTCAAGGGAGAGAGAAGTGAATGGGAAGTGAGGGAGTCACAGCAACAAATGTAAACAGCTGATGCTGAACACAAGGGAGGCATGTAATTCATGAAGTGTTACAGTCTGCTCTCACCAACCATGCATCTCTACTATGGCCTTGGGTATTATCTACAACCATGATTCCTCAGAGACCATAACGTTCCATGATTCACAGGAATATAGAAATACTAGGAGAATAGAGGTATTAAACATACTGGGTTTTGAATCACATTTTTTTTAGATCAAAAAACAGTCAGAAATGTTGATTAATTTAGTTAAGCCATAGAAAAACTAATTGAAGCTTCTCCATTTGAATGAATTACTTGTAACTATTATTTTGTAATTCCACATTAAGCCAAATAATCCCACTCCCCTTCTTCTTTGCAGATAGCTCATACCTTGGGGGGGTTGGGGAAGGTAATAAAGAAAGGAAAAAGGTTACAAAATGCTCCTGGAGTGTACCATCCCTTTTGACAGACTCCTTCAGAATAGATCTAATTACATCATTATATTATTCTTGCATTCTATTATTAGCAAGATCAGTGAGAATTTCAAAGGGCATGGATAACCATGTAATTATAAATAAGATTACATTAGTGTCTCCCTTTATGAATTCTCTGAGAATTAAGTTACTTTAAACAAAGTTGGCCATGTTTAAAACACGTCCTCATCAGTCCTGGGAAGCAATATTGGCAAGCACTATAGCAATTTCATATGCATCTTTGGCCATACACCACACAAATCCCACAGCACGCAGCCACCATATGCCTTAGCACAGAAAACACTGCTAGAAAGTCCTCAGAGTCTGTCTGCCCCCTTCTTAACTTCTGTTTTCTTTTCCTTTCCCTCATTCCTAGTTGGAGCTCCACCTCTAGTTTCAATAATCCAATACCGTGCTGTTTGTAACACTGCTCTGCATTGATTAATGCAGGGAAAGAGCCAGCATGGCATTGTAGGTCCAGTAGTAGATGGGACTCAGGAAGACCTGGGTTCATATCTTTCCACTGATACTGACTAGCTAGGTAACCTAGAGCAAATCCTTCATCTCCCCCCCACACACACAATTGAACCTAGCTTTTCTTATCTGAGTAATACCTGCAGGATCTACCTCAGAAGGTGTAGTGAGGATTAAATGAGATCATGGGTTAGAGTGTTAGCTTTAGAATGTCATATAAATGTCAGTTATGATGATGTCACCATTTATATTGTTGACTGATTAACTGATTAATTTCAGACTATCAGAGTGAATTTTCAATGAATTGCCTCAGCCAGGCAACTGTACTTAAAGCACTTTATCTCTAATTATGGGATTAAAAGCTTTACAGTCCCCTCACCCCACCCCCAACAAAGCAGGTCAAATAAGATTTGAAGGGCTTCTGGGAGGAAGGACAAGAGAGGGAGGTAGCATTTTATGTTACAGCAACCCCCAAGGCTAACACTGAAGATGAACCTGATTTAGACCTTTTAGGATAAGAAGCAGGAATAGGGTATAGAAAAAAAAAATCAAAATGACCAGTGATTTCTATGTCCCTTCAGCCCCCTGTCCCCTTGAGAAGACAAGCTATGTATGTATAGATGAGAAGAGAGAGGGTCCAATGGATACTCCTATAAGTCTATTCCCTGGAGCAGGGGGTGGTAGATGGTTATTTTCACCTGTATCTTTGGGGGACCTGTACACCCAGCAGACTCCCTCCTTCTACACTCTCCCCTTGCCCATTCGCCTCCCTTACCTCTCTAAACAGAGAAAAAAAGTCTGCCTTCCTTCCTGCCTTATCCAACTCCTTTTCTTCTGAAACATTTATTAAGTACCTAATGTGTGCCAGGCACTGTGCTAAGTGCTGGGGCTACAAAGAAAGGCAAAAAATGGTCCGTGTTCCAAAGGAACTCACAGTCTAATAGGGGAGACAACATACAAACCACTGTATTATTTGTGAAGATATTACAGGATAAATTGGAGATACCATCAAAGGGAAGGCACTAATATTAAGAAAGACTGGGAAAGGCTCCTTTCAGAACTTGTGACGTTAACTGAGACTTGAAGGAAATCATGGGAACCAGGAAGTAGAGATGAGTAGAGAGAGACTTCCAGGAATGAGAAAGAGTTAATAAAAATACCTGGAGTTGGGAGATTGAGTGTTTTGTGCAAAGAACAGCAAAGAAGCCAGTGTCACTGGGTCACCTTAGATTTGTAGAAGGTAGTAAGACATAAGAAGACTGAATAGTTAGGAAGGGGCCAAGTTATGAAGAGTTTTCAAAGCAATACAGTATTTTACATGAGTCACTGAAGTTTGTTGGATAGTGGGGTGACATAGTCGGATCTGCACTTTAGGAAGACTACTTGGACAACTGAGTAGAGGACAGACTGGAGTGTGGAAAAACTTGAGGTAGGGAGATCAAGCAACAGGCAATTTCAGTAATCCAGGTGTAAAGTCATGAGAACCTGCATCAGGGTGGTGGTGATGTAAGAGGAAAGAAGAGGGCATGTTACAAAGAGAGATGTTACAAAAAGTAGAAATGACAGGATTTGTCAGAAAATTAATTGGATATTTTTGTGGAGGATGAGAGAGAAGAGTCAAGGATGACATTCAAGTTGGGTGGTTAGGAGCCTGGATGACTGGGAAAATGTTCAAGAGAAGGGAGAGTTTAAGGGGAAAGATTATTTCAGTTTTGGACATGTTGAGTTTAAGGTGTTCAAGATCCAATTCAAGATGTCCAATAGACAGTTGGACATGTAAGACTGGAGTTCAAGAGAGAGCTTAGGGCTGGATAAATAGATTGGAAAGTCATTTGCATAAAGATGATAATTGAATCATGGGAGCTGATGAAATCACCAAGATAAATAAAATAGATGGAAAAGAAGACTGCCTTGGATAGAGCCTTAGAGGATATCTATGTTACCTGGATGAAGATTCATCAGAGGAGTCTGAGAAGGAGCAATCAGACAGGTAGGAGAAGCAGAATAAAAACCTAGAGAGAATAGGCTATCAAGGAGAGGGTGATCTTTAAAGTCAAAGGCTACAGTGACCAAAAAAGATAAGGACTAAGAAAAAAACCATTAGATTTAGCAATTAAGAACTTATTGGTAACTTTGGAGAGAGCAACTTCAATTTAATGACAAGTCTGACAACTGAGACGTCAGAGATTTAAGAAGAGAGTGGGAGGAAAAGAAATGGAGGCATGGATTGTAGATGGCCTTATCAAGGAGTTTACCCATGAAATGAAGGAGAGGTACAATATGATAGATAGCAGGTATGGACAGATCATGCCAGAGTTTTTGAGGATGGAAGAGACATGAGTGTGTGTGTAGGCACTAGGGAAGTATCCAGTAGATAGATAGAAAGAGGTAAAAGATGAGTGAGAGAGAGTGGGAAAGATAGAGAGGATAATCTGTCAGCAAAGAATAGGTGGAAAGGGATCACTTGTGCTGATAGCAAGAAGGGGAGCTAGCAGCAAAGGAGGAAATAGTAGCAGAAGGCCTCTGAGTGATGTGGGATGAGGGAGAAAGTGAAGCTCTCTGCAGATGACCTCATTTTGTTTTTAGTTAAATATGAAGCAAGGGGGGAGGCTAGGTGGCACAGTGAATAGAGCACCAGCCCTGGAGTCAGGAGGACCTGAGTTCAAATCCAGCCTCAGACACTTAACACAATAAACTAGCTGTGTGACCTTGGGCAAATCACTTAACCCCAATTGCCCTTCCCCCTGCAAAAAAAAAATTAAAAAAAAAATATATATATATATGAAGCCAGATTCTTTTTTTTTTAAACAAATACTTTATTAACTTCTGTTTTACATCATTCATTTCCGCCAGATTTTGAGTTACAATCATTTTCCCCCCATTATTCCCCTACCCAACCTCCCAGAATAGCAGTCCCACAAGATATCGCTTCCTCCAATCTGCTCTCTCCCATACCTTCTCCCATACCCCCTTTGACTTTTCCATTGGAGGAAGATGAATCTTGTGTCCCAATGCCTGCACATCTTATCTCCCTATTACAAGCAAAAGAGTATTAATAATAGTATTTATATATATTTGAAACATTTAATGTTAAGACCTCGAATTTCAGATCCATTTCCTTCCTCCCTTGTCACCCATTCCCTCTGGGGAGATAAGTAATTCAGTATATGTTGTACATGTCTAGCTATGCAAAACATTATCATAGTAGATATATTGTACAAGGCTGCTTATAATTCCATCCCACTCATCCCACCCCCCACCTGGTCCATTCCCTACATGATCCCGTCCCTCTTCTATAGTGGGTACTTCCAACCTCCCCTCACCCCAAGGATGCCCTCCCATCCATCATCCCTCCTCTCATCCCCCTTCCCCCTATCCTGCTGCAGGTTGAGATATCCCATTTAGTATGCATGTCATTTTCTCCCTGAACCAGATTCAATGGGAATGTGGTTTTGTCTTTTTAGCCTTCCTTATTCTCCCCCTCCTTTGCAACCACTTCCCCTTGCTTCTTCTACATGGGATAGTTTACCCTACCCTGTCTCTCCCCATCTCCTCTTGCCACTTTCCTCTCACCTCATAATTTCATCCCTTGAGTATTCTCCCTTCCCAACAAATTCAACTTATGCCCCCTATCCATATATAACTGTAACCATATACACACACATTCACATATGTATTCATATGACCACACCCCTTCTTCCATTATTTTCATAGTGAGAAAGATATCATCAGTCACAGATATTGCTTTTCCATATAGGAATGTAAATAGTTCAACTTTGATAAGTTCCCCTTGATCTCTCTTCCCCGATTACCTTCTCAGGCATCTCTTGCTTCTTGTGTCTGATGTCAAATTTTCTATTCAATTCTGGTTTTTTCCTCAAGAATGCTTGAAAGTCCTCTATTCCACTGAATGACCATATTTTCCCCTGAAACAAAATACTCAGTTTTGCTGGGTAGGTGACCCTTGGGTTCATTCCCAGTTCTTTTGTCCTCTGGAATATCATATTCCATGCCCTTCAATCCTCAGTGTAGAAGCTGCCAGGTCCTGGGCTATTCTGATTGTGTTTCCACAATATTGAAATTGTTTCTTCCTGGCCACTTGTAGTATTTTCTCCTTGATCTGGGGATTCTGGAACCTGGCTATAATATTTTTGGGAGTTTTCTTTTTGGGATCTTTTTCAGGAGGTGATCTGTGGATTCTTTCAACCTCTATTTTGCCCTCTGGATCTAAACATCAGGGCAATTTTCCTTGAGAATTTCTTGAAGGGTGATTTCTAGGTTCTTTCTTTGATCATGGCTTTCAGGTAGTCCAATAATTTTTTAATTGTCTCTCCTGGATCTATTTTCCAGGTCAGTGGTTTTTCCCATGAGATATTTCACATTGCCTTCTATTCTTTCATTTGTTTTGATCTGCTTAACAGCATCTTGATTTCTCATAAAGTCATTAGCTTCCATTTGCTCCAGTCTAACTTTGAAGGAATGAATCTCCTCAGTGAACTTTTGAGATTCTTTTTCCATCTGGCAAATTCGACTTTTTAAGGCATTCTTCTCCTCATTGCCCTTTTGGGCCTCCTTTGCCATTTGAGTTAGTCTATTTTTTAAGGTGTTGTTTTCCTCAGTCAGGCTGTTGACCCTCATTTCATACTTTTCCTGCATCCTTCTCATTTCTCTTTCCAATTTTCCTCCACTTCTCTTATTTGATTTTTAAAGTCCTTCTTAAGGTCCTCTATGGCCTGCAACCCGCTCATGTTTTCCCTGGGGCTTTTGGAGCAGGACTTCTGACCTCACAGTCCTTTTCCCGCTCTATGCCCCCAAAATAGGAGTCTAGGGTTGCATTTTCTGTTTCCTTTGCCTTGGCATGTTGCCACTTAATTGCTTGACTTTTGGGCTTGTTGCCACACTATGGCTTTAAGGCCAGATAGAGGAATTTTCGTCCCGAACGTGTGGGGGGCAACTTCCGTTTCTGGCAAGCTGTAAACCCACCCACAACTTCCACCCTAGATCACAATCCAGATCCAGGGAGGTTAAAGCAAGAGCGATTACCCCCCAAGACTGATCGCTGGATCTCCCCACGATTTGTAGGCTGGGAGCCGGAAATGCCTCTGAAAACTACACAGTGGCGTGTCTCCTCAGCAGCTTCTAGCCCCCAGGGGAGGGAGCTGACGCATTCCCCAAATACAGGTCCCAAAGTCCATAGGACACTAACCTCTTACTTTGTCCTAGGCAAGTCTATGTTGATAATTCTGGCGTCCCCACAGTTCCTGGTGTTCTGGGGTTCCTCCAGCCGGCTGCTGGCCCTGCCGCCCTGGGGCTAAAACCTCGGCTCACGTGGACCTGGGCTCGGCTCGGCTCCTGCGCTCTGCTCGCTGCCGGCTCCCAGACCACTGCGCTGGTCCTTCCTGCAGGGTGCTGGGCTGTCCTCAGCGGGAGGTTAGCTTCTCTGTGTCGTTCTGTGGGTGCTGGGGCCTCAGAAGTTGTTCACAGTCCTTTTTTACATAGTTTGTGGAGAATCTGGGGGCAGAGAGGCTTGGACGAGCTGTTTCTACTCCGCCATCTTGGCTCCGCCCCATGAAGCAAGATTCTTAACTGAGAAAGGAGGGACAGCTACTCCTATCCCTTTTTGAAGAGGTATGCAAAGGTTTAGAAAAGCTGTGCTCTCATAATTTCAGGATTCTGGATCTTACTTTAACACATTTAATGAATTTGTACATTTATTTGACATCCTTGATTAGGGATTATGGTATTTTCATGCCTCTTATATTATTTCTTCCTCTGATGAAATTTTAGACAAAGTATGTGTATGGACATGCACAACCATCTTCCTCATAAATAAAGATGTGCCTTATGGTTCTGTGTGTCTTAGAATCATAAATCTAGAATTAGAAGGGACCTCAGAGGCTCTCCCATTTTTCAGGTGAGGAAACTGAGGCCTGGGGGGAAGGGTGCATTTACTTGCCCAAAGTCACATAGGTAATAAGTATAAGAAGCAAGATTTGAACACAGTTCTTTTGACTCCAGAGCTAATACTCTTTCCATTGGGCCAACATTGCTCTAGTTCCAGAATCACTGATTTTGTCAATGGGGTTGCTCCCTCCACCAGTGCCTGCTGCAACTCCCATATGCTTTAACAGATGGTGGTTGTGTGTTGCTATGTTTGGAAAAAAATTCATCAAGCTTTAGAAGACTGCTTAATCACTTCATTATAACAGCTTCAGCAATATAGCTTCCATTTCTATGGTGCCTTAAGGTTATAGAGTTCTTTTCTATCCATCTCTCCTCACAACAACCCTGGGAGAGATGTAATGCATTTCTGTTGGGTGTGCTTGTAGTTGGGTTTCCAGATGGGACAATTTCACACTCCCTCATTTGCAGTACAAATAACTGGGACTGGTTGGGAATGCCGCCTGTGTTCATGGACTTGAAGGAAGCTATCTTTTCCCTATGAAGAGCCTTGAACACCTTGACATGGAGATCAACTCTCCAGCCACAGAATTTAATTGGCAGAGACATTCAGGACTGTTGTGTTTTGGTTGCATTTCTACATCAAAGGAAAAAATGATTTAGGGGTAGTAGACTGGGATCAGAAGACCTAGATTTGAATCCTGGCTCTACCACTTAATGCCTGTGTAACCTTGGGCAAATCACATCACCACCACCACAAATATCATCATTAGCAGTAAGATAGTGCCTTAAGGTTTGCAAAGCACTTTCTTTGTGTGTTAACTCATTTGATCCTTACAACAACCCTGTGAGGTAGGTGCTATTATTATCTCCATTTTAACAGATGAGAAAACTGAGGTTGAAAGAATTTAAGTGATTTGCTCAAGCTTACACCATGAACCAAATGTTTGAGGCAGTATTTGAACTGGGGTATTCTTAAGTCAAACATTCTATCTGCTATGTCCCCTAGCTGCCTCTTTGGGCCTTAGTTTCCTCATCTGTAAAATGGAGAATAGAACTAGGTATATGGCTTCTGAGGTCCCTTCTAGCTCCAGAGTTGTGATTATATGACTAGAAATCAGGTCTCCTGCTGTGCTCTTTAGACTGCACGGTCCTACCTTCTTCCCCCAGTGAGGAAGGCCTGTTGACACCTCCCCTTAAGATCTCACTGTCTGCTATCTGCTGAGATGCTAATAGGCACTAATGGGTTCACAGGTTATCTCTGCTACAAAAACATATTTACATTCAAGCAGCTTTCTTGAGATAGTGTTTAACCCAAAGGAGTCGTTCCTGCCAATGGGCAAATAGGCCATTTAATGTCCTCCATTCTCATGAGACCTAGTCAGCAGCTACCCACTCATAAATGCAACAACAACAAACACATAGCTCACTACCCTTTATAAGAAACTTATAGCCATTATCTCATTTGATTATCACAACAACCTGGTGAGGTAGATACTACTTATTTTATAGACAAGAAAATCAAGGTGCCTTTTATATTCATTATCTCATTTGATTCTTGCAACAATCCCTTTGAGTACATAGTTTAAGAGTTTAGTTTATCCCAGTGTTACTAGGATGAGCCACAGTCCCAGGATTTGGTCCACAGTCTAAGGCCTGCTCTTAGCAGGAGTTATAGTTCAGTGGCCCCAGTTCTGATTGCTAAAGGAGAAATAGAAAGCAGGAAGCCAGGTAGACCATTACAAACAGTGAATGACAGAGGCTCATATCAGCATTTGGAAGGGTACTTACAGATTCATTTAACACATTAACTGTAGACTTGGTGGTTTGATTTGGTTTTTTACTTTTGGTAACTCTATCTCAATGTAATTGGTCTCCTTTATAATCCTATGTCTTTTTATTTATATATATAATATATATTATATATATTACATATTATATATCATATATACATATATTATGTATATATTACATATTATATATAATGTGTAACATATATGATATATATCATATATTATATATTTATATATAAGTATATATTATATATAATAATTATATCTATATATATATTTTTTTAAGCAATTGGGGTTAAGTAACTTGCTCAAGGTTACACGGCCAGTCATTATTTATGTGTGGGTGCTCATTTTCTGAGGCCGGATTCGATCCTGGGTCATCCCAACTCCGAGGCTGGCACTCTTACTCACTGTGCCACCTAGCCGCCCCAATCCTATGTCTTTTATTTTATTTTATGCATTTAAAAACATTATTCTGAAAAAGCTCCATAGGCTCCATCAGACTGTCCAAAGGAGACCATGGCCCAAATAAATGGTTAAAACCCTCTGACCTTATCAACCCTCTGATTGTACAAATAACAAAACAGTACCTAGGGAATAAAGTAGTTTGTCCAAGGTCATACAGAAGCTGAGCTAGGATTTGAACACAGGACCTCTGTCCTAAATTCAGCTATCTTTCTACTGTGCCACATTGATCATCTTGTCACCAGATTTCAGGATACCCTTAGTTTGGGCACCTATATCTCTCTAGCTATTGAATACAGTCCTTCTCAAGAATACTCTCATAAATGATCAAAGTATATGTAGTATAATCCCATTAACATATAATATATTATAAACAATCCCATATAATTATTATGTAATTAATTATACTAATTAATATATGAATAATCCCATGTAAATTCACAGATGCACCTTTTTCTTTCTGAGAAAAATCAAGAAGACGATTTCATCCTTGAATGGACATTACTAACCCATAGTAAGATAGCTACAGTAATTTGTAGCTATGGGCTGTAAAGAGAGACTTTTTAAAATCATACAGTCACAAAGTAGGAAAACACCTCAGTGGACATCTAATCCTTCCCAATTTCCTCTGTGACATGCCTGACAAGTAGTCATCTGACTTTTGCTTGCAGATCTCCAGTAAGGGAGAAATCAGTATCTCCCAAGGCAACCTTTCCACTGTAGCATGGCCCGTTGTTAGAAAGTTTTTCCTCAAATCAAGCTTAAGTTTGTCTTTCTGAAATTTCTACCCATTGCTTCTAATTTTGTCCTCTGGAGTAAAATAAAACAAGTCTAATCCATCTTTCATGAGGACAGCCCTTCAAATGCTTTAAGACAGCTGTGGTTTCCTCCCCGCCTCCTTCAGGCTTTCTCCAGGTCAGTGGGTCAAACTCAAATAGAAAGCCACGGACACTAATGTGTACCTAAGGACCACTGCAGACTACATGGTGACTTAGTTTTAAAATGTGATATTATCTGTTTTATTGTATCTTTATTTATTTTGTTAAATAGTCTCAGGGCCACTGTCCACGTGGGTCAAGTGTTTGACCCCTCTTCTCTAGGCTAAATGGCCCTATTTCCTTCAGGTGATCTCATGGCATGAACTCAAGGTCTTACATTACCATGGTAATAGTACAATGCCTGGCACATAGTAGGTACATAATAAATGCCACATGACTGACTAAAATATCAGAGAATGAAAATTAATGAAAATTCACATTATATATAAAGAGTACATTAGCAAGACAAGTGTCAACAAATAAAATTTTGAACTTTCGTTATTATGTACTTTAGGTAAGATATATGAGATGGGCAGAAATCCCTTCCCAGGGTGGAGCCAAGATGGCAGAGTAAAAGCAGGAACTTGTTTGAGTTCCCGCTCCAACCACCGCCAATACCTGTAAAAGAAAATTACTCTAGATATATGAAATGGCATCCACTAGGTGACATTTAAAATTTTATTTTATTTTTTTGCTTTTTGGAGGGCAATTGGGGTTAAGCGACTTGCCCAAGGCCACACGGCTAGTTTTGGTGTTGAGTGTCTGGGGCCGGATTTGAACTCAGGTCCTCCTGACTCCAGAGCTGGTGCTCTATTCACTGTGATACCTAGCTGCCCCCATTTAAAAACATTTTTAAAAATCAGTGGGAAGTTAATTGATATGTGGAATTTCCAAATAATGATTAACTTTTATATAGGTATTTAAGGTTTGCAAAGTGCTTTGCATATATTATCTCATTTGATTTTCACAACAATCCTGTGAGGCAGGTGCTCTTATTATTCTAAAGTCATAGAATAGGGCAATAATAATACTTGTTCTACATACCACCCAGGGTCATTGTGGGGTTTAAAAGAGATAATAGATGTAAAAGGGCTTTATAAATTGTCAAGTGCTATTGAATTGTGAGCTGTTATTATTATCATCATCTGAGAATCATTTAACTGTGTAATTAAAATAGATTTGCTAAGTTCAACCACAAGTGTTGGATTTTTCCCCAAGACCTCTGGTTCATCTGTAAGTTAGTAAGCTACAATTACCAAGCATCCAATGTACTCAGCATGCTGTATTCAGTGCGAAAGGAAAAAGGAATTAGGTACAGGAAAGAGCCATTGGAGTTGGAGATATCCTACAGTAAGAGAGCACCCTCACTCACCATCTCAGAAGAGCCCCAACTAGCAGTACATAGAGGCCATGAAATGGGAACTGAAGGCACTGCTTTTTTTTTTTTTAAAGTTCAGGGGATTTACCCAGGAATTTTAAAATCCTGTTTATCCTACAGGTGCAAAAACACAACCAAGCTAAAAAAAACATGGCTCCAGTGGTCATTTGTTCAGCTGCCTAAATATGGCAGTGTTACTTTAAGAAGGAAGGTTCATTCCTCACAAAAACTGAATTGGATTTCCCCAATTTGACCATCTAGAAACGAGGGCCTTATGGAACACAACAACCAGTCTTATGGATAGAAAATGTGAAAAGGATTTGAAGTCTGTGAGGAACCTTAGACAGTGTTGCTGCTATTCAGTCACTTCCAATTCTTTGTGACACCATTTGGAGTTTTTATGGTAAAGAAGTGTCGTGGCTTGCTATTTCCTTGTCCATGTTTTACAGATGAGGAAAGTGAGGTAAACAGGGTCACACAGCCAGTAAGTGTCGGAGGCCAGATTTGAACTCATGAAGATGAGTCTTCCTGACTCCAAATTCAGTGCTCTATTCGCTACACCACCTAACTGCCCTCAGAGGGCGAATGTGGTCTAATCTACCCTTCACTGTTCACTACCTTACTGAAATCAGTTCTGAACTCCCACCTCCTTCCATTCTATTAAGTAGAGTAGGAAGGATGTCACCTATTGAGGAAGAGCCCAAGAAAAGACTGAGAATTTGAGAAGAGATCAAAAGGTTAAAAAATATGATTTTAAAAAATCAATAAGACATGAAGAAGACTGTTGAGCCACAGAACACCAGAACCAGGTCTTCTGCCTCCCATACTAGTGTCCTTTCTCCCATCCCACTCTGGCTTCTATTTGTCATTCTCCCTCACACCTCCCCTTAAATTTCCATATGTCTGTCATTGATATCACTAGTCTCTCAAACTATAAATACTCTAGTTATAGGATCACAGATCAAGATTGAACTTTAGCAGACACATAGTCTATTTTCCAGATGAAAAGGATGAAACCCAGAGAGGCTGACTTACTCAGCACACACAGTAAGTAGCTGACACTGGATTTGAACTCAGGCCCTTTGACTTCAAATCCAAATGCACCACATTCCCATCCAAACTCTGCCATTCTTTTCTTTTATAACCAACCAGGCATAAGGTATGTTGATCTTTCTTTCAAAATGTGTCTCATTCATGGATCAAGAACAGATAACAGTTAAATATTTTCTAACAAAACCCATAATTTTAATGTAAATGTTCATAAAAATGTATATATACTGACAAAGATACAATCTTTCCAAGATAAATCGTTCATAATTCCAACGGTCCATCTACTATATTTATTGATGTAAAGATGTTTTGCAGATTCAGATTGTAGAATAAATTTTTAATAAAGTGCCCACTGCAATTTTTAATTTTAAAAAATGTGTCTCAGGTTTTCTCATCTCCCATCATCATTGCTAACTAGTCCAGGACCTCATGGCATCTTACCTGAATGATTGTAAAAACCTCCAAGTTTATCTCTAGTCTCCTTCTTATGATTCCTCCTGTCACTGTCAAATCAATACCCCTTCTGTCATTACACTCAGTTGCTCAAGACTTTACAAGATTTTGTATTGACTACCTCCTTAATAACTTCATAATGGCATGAAGATGACCCTGAGATCTTAATGGCTATGTCATTGGAACACGGGCTCTAGCTGTTCTGACAAAGCTAGAAAAAGGTCTTAATTTGGGGATCATATATGAGCTGTATATCTTCCATCCAAGGTTTAGCTTTTCCAGATCCAGTGACATTCATGGTGAGAAGCTGGTCAACAGGTGATGAAATATGTTGCCCACAGCAATACAGAAAATTGCATGGTATAGTAGAAAAGCCATTAGATCTGGGGTCACAGGACTTGGGTTCAGATCTTGCCTCAGATGCTTACAACTTGTGTGACCCCAGGCAAGTCATTTAACTTCTCTGGGTCTTGGTTTCCTTATCTGTGTTTAAAAAAAAAAAAAGGAGGGGGAGGGGGTTGGACTAGATGGCCCCTGGGGTTCTTTTCTAGATCAATAACCCTAAACTGTAGAGGCATTGTGTTTTGCATGGATAGAGGGAATACCCATATCATTGCAACCACAGATTTTTAGAAACAATGTAATAAGACATATCAAGGCTAAATCCTCTGGCATTTAAGGACTGCTACAAGCTGGCTTAGGTTAGCCCTATCTAGCCTCAGCTCCTACAGCATGCCAACATATACCTTTTCTTCCCTTCAGGTTAAGTTTTTCCTGAGAAGCAGCATGGCACAATGTTTAGAGGACTAGATCTCAAGTCAGACAGACCAGAGTTTGAATCCCACCTGAAACACTATCTTTATGATTAGGCACAAATCCTTTAACCTCTCAGCCTCACTTTGATTTTGTGTAAAGTAAGGATAACAATACCTATCATCGTACATACCCTCACTGCATCATCTTAAGACTCAAATGAGATTATGTTCGCTTTGCAAACTTTGAAGATCTGTATAAATGTTATGATGCTTACTCTCGCATATCACTCTCCTTCCAGAAAGATACCTCTGCGTCTTCACTCAGGCCCATCCCCATTCCTAGAATGCCCTACTTCTTGCTCTAAACCTATCTAAATCCACCATTCTTCAAGGGGCATTTAAGAGACCAACCTTGACTACTCCAGCAGACACATGGCTCTTTCCACTTCTTGACCCCCCTGTGCTACTGATTATTGTCTGTCCATAGCCCACAATGCAATGCTGGACCATGCCTTGTCTTACATTGTTCTCAGATCATTTTTGGCGCACATCCTGTCCTTTCGAGTAGCTCTTAAACTCTTCCAGGTCAAGGACTAAGTCTTCTATCTCTATTATAGGCCCCCCAGTTCCTAGCACATTTCTAAACTAGTACACACCAGAGGCATACTTACTAGCTATTGACTGAGTGAGTAAGTAAGCCACCCCTTACTTATCTCCTGAGAAGCAATCGGGGGCAGTCAGCACAGTCTGGATGTATGATGTCAAAAAGTATGTTTCTAACAGCTTTGTTCTTCTTTATTTTTCATTTTGTCCCATTTTTAACAGGATGGTTTACGAAGGTTATCGGGAAATGAATATATTTTTTCATCAAAACGTAAGTTGTTTTATTTTTTTTTTTCAATTGTAGGTGCCTTAGCACACCTGGCATTGAAAAAATAGCTTGCTCAAATAAAAATTCCTAAATTATATTTTTTCTAATTTTTATTTCCTAGAAGTTTACTAGTATATCAGAGTAATTTTTTTTAATTTCAGAAATAAAGGAGTCTTTTTGGTTCCACAAAGCAAATGCTGTGTTAAGAATCTTTTCAACAAATACAGACTTCTAATTTTATTTCTCTCCTGAAATATATCCATTTGCAGAACTTCATCAGGTTCCAAGCAATTTTATTTCTCCTATCTCCCTTAATGACATCCCACCACGGATAGCACAGACCATGGAAAATGAGGAGTACTGGGACTTTAACATTTTTGAACTGGAGGCTGCCACTCACAAAAGGTTAGTAATCCTCATGTCTTACAATACAAAATATGGAAAGACATGGACTTATGAAGGATGAGATTTTCTACCCTCAGAGAAACAGAGGACAATTAAGTACAATACAGTCTTACATAGATGCAGATGAATGTATCTGTCTATATATGAGTATGATTATAGGTATCTAGGTATATGCATTTAATATTTAAGTTTACAATATGTTTCTTTCTTGCTTCTCAGGAAAAACTTAGCCTGAAGGGAATGGAAGGCATATGTTAGGATGTGGTAGGAGCTAAGGCTAGATAGGGCTAAGCCAGCTTGTAGCAGGCCTTAAATGCCATAGGATTTAGCCTTGATGTTTCTTATTACATTATTTCCAAAAAATCATATATGTGTATATGTACGTGTGTGTATGTCCATGCTTAATTGTAAACTTTGGGGGATAGGACTAGAAAGGGAAAAAAAGAACAAAGTAAAAAGTACACAGCAGAAAACAAAAGAAAACTTACAATGAAGCAAAGAAAAGATGGACAACTCTAAAGACAATGCATGGTATGTTATATGGGCTTTCTCGAAATGGAAATTTACTGCTGCATATTTTGAATCCTCTCATGTTCTGCTGTGTACACAGCAATGCTTTTTTTCCCTTTTCTCATTTAATATTTAAATTTATAACATGTTTATCTTTCCTTTTTTATTGTATATTTGTTTTAGTATTTAAGGTTAAAGTAAATTAATTTTTTAAAACTCTCATAACACAATAAATCACCTACTATGTGCAGAGCACTAGGGAAGATATGAAATTGAGATGAAATAATAACTGACATTTAAATAGCACTTTACATTTTGTAAAATACTCTTACCTATGTTATTTCATTAGAACCTCACAACAACTCTATGAGGCAGGTTACCGTAAATATTATTCCCATTTTAAAAGTGAAGAAAATAAGGATTAAAAGTGATTTGCCCATGTTTACACAGCTAATAACTGTGAGAGATGAGATTTAAAATCAACCTTGAGACTTAATTTCTCCACAAGGTTAAGGCTTGGATCGTTGACAAGGCTACAAAACACGGAGAGCCCTTGTGGAGTCAGGAGTTTGTTCCCTCTTTCTGGCAAGCAAAGAAGAAAGGAAGCTGCTGAGTGGCAGAGTGCATAGAAATCTGAATTTGGAGTCAAGAAGAACTGAGTTCAAAGCTAGGGTCCAACACCTACTAGCTATGTGCCTTGGGCAAGTCACTTAACTGCTATCTATCCTCAATATCACCATCTAGAAATGGGGATAATAATGGCACCTACTTCTAGGGCTATTATAAGGTTCAGTGATATTTATAAAGCACTTTGCAAACTGCTAAAGCACTATATAAATGTTATTGTTGTTGTTGCTGTTATAACTGCTGAATATCAATTCCCTGCTTTGGCTAAGTAAACTAAATATCATTAACCAGTAGATGTCTATGAGTGTCTCATTTCATTCTAATCATAAAACTGAGTCACTGGCCTGGACTGCATTAGGCCTGGCCTAGAATAACCTAGACTTCCTGGGGTAGAAGCTATTCCTACTGCAGGTTCCATGATGGGGAGGGTGATGGTGACAGTCATTGGTCACTGTAGCCACCCACAACCCTGTGTTCCCAGTTCTGTGCCCTCCCCACTAACAGTGGTTCTTGGAAGGTGTCAGAGGGTGTGTGAAGAGGATTGATAACTGTCTTATATTATGTTTTGTAATGTGGCCCTTTCCAAGATGTCTAGTAGGGCTTAAGATTATGAATTCAGCATTATTAAGAGCCAAGACAGCAGAGTACAAACCATGACCCAGCTGAATTCTCCCAAAATTCCCTTCCAAATAGCTTTAAAATAATACCACAAATCAAATTTTAGAGTGGCAGAGTTAACAAATGTTCTCTCTCTGAGAGAAACATTTATACAGCATAAGACAACCTAGGAGGTCCCCAGGAGAAGTCTGTAACACCAAAGTGGGCACAGGCCTAGAGCAGGACAGAAACACCAGTGGAGGGCCTTGGAGGCAGCCAAGACAACAGCAGCAGCCCTTGCATCAGGAGCTCACAGCCCAATGGGAGTAAGGGCATTAGATTACTGGTCAGAAGGAGATTACAAAGAATTCTTTAATGGCACTGGGTACAGCTAGAGCTGATTGGCAACTCTATTGTCCATAAGCAGTTCTGGGTCACAGTTCCAGGACAGAGAGGAGCACTTCTGATAGTTCATAAGAGGGCAGGGGCCCTGGTCACAGTTCCAGGGCCAAGAGGAGCACTAGTACTTGTGGCTATAGGGGATCAGTAATCCTTCCTGGGTAAAGACCAGAATGCAGATGAGGAGAGCTGTGACCACACCTCTCTCAGAATAATGCCACCTTGAAAGCACCAAAAACTTTTTGTCAACCCCTAAAACTAGGTCTGAAAATAACAGCAAAAAAAAAAAAAAAAGTCTGAGGCTTTGCACCCTCCCCACCCCCAGGTGAGCAAAGCCCAACTTTAACATAAAGTTCAAAGTGAATAAATAGTCTGGGAAAATTAGCAAACAACAACAAAAAAAGAAGTTCATTAAAAGCTACTATGTGGTAGAGAAGACCAAGACATAAACTTAGAAAAAGACAACAATGTGAAAACAGCTATAAGCAAAGCCTTTAAGAAAAATGCCAATTGGACACAAGACCAGCAAGAATTCCTGGAAGAGTTAAAGAAAGAGACAAGAGTGGTCAAAGGAAAATTGGGAAAATAAATGAAAGTGTTGCAAAAAAAAATTCTGAAAAGAGAATCAACAGCTTGGTAAAAAGAGCCACAAAAAATATGGAAAAAAATAACACTTTAAGAAACAAAATTGGCCTAATGATAAAAGAAGCACAAAAATTCACTGAGGAAAAAAAAACTCTTAAAAAGCAGAATTGGCTAAATGGATAAAGAGATACAAAAGCTCACTAAAGAAAATAATTCCTTAAAAATAAGAATTGGGCAATTAAAAGCTAATGATTCCATGAGACTTCAAGAAACAATAAAAACAAAGCCAAAAAATGAAAAAAAAATGAAAGAAAATGTGAACTACCTCACTGGAAAAACAATTTACCTGGAAAATAGAGGAGACATATTTTAAGAATTATTAGACAACCTGAAAACCATGATCAAAGAAAGAGCCTAGACATCATATTTCAAGACCCAATATCTTATATCCAGAGGATAAAATGGAAATTAAAAAAATCCACCAGTTACCTCCTGAAAGAGATCCCAAAATGAAAACTCCCAGTAATATCATAGTCAAATTCCAGAGCTCCCAGTTCAAGGAAAAAATATTGCAAGCAGCCAGAAAGAACAATTCAGATACTGTGGAACCATACTCAGGATCTCAGATGATTTAACATCTTGCATTTTAAAGAAAAAGCTTATAATATGATATTCTGTAAAGCCAAGGATCTAGAACTATAACACATTACCCAGCAAAACAATATAATCCTTTGGGGGTGGGGGAGGATATTTAATGAAATAGAGAACTTCCAAGCATTATTAATGACAATATTACAGCTGAATAGGAAATGTAACATTCAAACAGAAGACTAAAGAGTAGCATAAAAAGGTAAACATGAAAGAGTAATCATAAGGGACTCAATAAAATTAAACTTTTTACATTCCCATATGGGAAGATGATATATATATAACTCCTAAGAACTTTGTAATTATTAGGGCTAGTCATAACTATGAATGTGAATGGGATGAGCTCACCCATAAAACAGAAGTGGATAGCAGAATGGATTAGAAACCAGATTTCCCCTATTATGTTGTGTATAAGAAGCATATATGAAACAGAAAGGGTACACACAGAGTTAAAATAAAGAGCTAGAGCAGAATATAATATGCTTCAGCTGAAGTAAAGAAGACAGGGGTTGCAATCATAATCTTAGACAAAGCAAAACCAAACCTAATTAAAAGAGATAATAAAGGAAATTACATATTGCTAAAAGTCACCAATAGGCCATAAAGTAATAATCAAAAAATTTTAGAGCAAGTTTTTCTAATAAAGGCTTCATTTCTCATATTTATAAGTAGCTGAGTCAAAATTATAAAATTAAGAGCTATTCCCCAATTGATAAATGGTCAAGTGATATGAAGTTTTCAGAAGAAGAAATCAAAGTTATCTATATTCATATTTTAATGATCTAAGTCACTATTGATTAAAGAAAGGTAAATTAAAACAACTCTACCTATCAGAAATGACAAATGCTAGAGGGTATGAGGGAAAATAGGTACATTAATGAATTGTTGGTAGAATAGTGAACTGGTTTGACCATTCTGGAGAACAATCTGGAAGTATGCTTAGAGTGCTATGAAACTTTGGGTACCCTTTTATCTAGTAGTATTACTACTAGGTTTGTATCCCAAACAGATCAGAGGAAAAGGACTATATATACAAAAATATTTAGAGCAGCTCTTTATGTGGTTGCAAAGAATTTGAACTTGAGGGATGCTTGTCAATTTAGGAATGGCTAAACAAGTGGTATATGATTATGATGGAGTACTATTGTGTTATAAGAAATAATGAGGGAGGTGGTTTTGGAAAAACATTGAAAGATCTAAATGAACTGATGCAAAGTTAAGTGAGAAGAACCAGGATATCATTACACACAGTAGCAACAATATTGTAATGATGATCAGTTATCAAAGACTTGGACATTCTGATCAACATAATGACCACTTCCAAAGGACTCATGATGAAAAAATGCTATCCACCTCCAGAGAAAGGAATGATGAATTGAGTGCAAACGGAAGTGTAATTTTCTCTTTCTTTCTTTGCTTTGTTTTGATGCTACTATGAAAATATGTTTTACATGATTTCACATGTATAATTGATATCTTTTTTTTTTGCCTTCTCAGTGGGTAGGGGAGGAATAGGAGGGAGGGAGAGAATCTGAAACTCAAAATTATAAAAGAAAAGATAAAAAATAAATATTTTTAAAAGATTAGGATCAGGAAAGAATTTTTTTAAATCAATCAAGTATTTTTAAATGCCAACTATGTGCTAGGTACTGGGAATGTAAGAACAAGAATGTAACAATCCCTATTACTACTGAGCTTATGCTCAAATTCTCTGTGCACACAGTAGGCATTTGGCAAATATGTGTTGAAATGCATTGAGTTGGCATAAGACAACTTTGATGCTAACTTTTTTTCTAATTACCAGAAACATTGTCAACAACCAAAAACTTGAATGATCTTTGTGAACCAGGGCCTTCTTTCTGAATTATAGGACTGAGTGTGACACTCCTTGCTTGAAACACTTAAGAGCCTCTGTATTGATCACAGACTGCCTTTGTCCTCCATGCCTGGCTCTGTGTCTCAGTATTGTGAATGTTTTTCTCTGTAGGCCGTTGGTTTATCTTGGTCTCAAGATTTTTGCTCGCTTTGGAATCTGTGAATTCCTAAACTGCTCTGAGTCAACTCTACGGTCTTGGTTGCAAATCATTGAAGCCAACTACCATTCATCTAACTCCTACCACAATTCTACACATTCTGCAGACGTACTTCATGCCACTGCCTACTTCCTGTCTAAGGAAAGAGTCAAGGTAAGCCGCCTTTTGGAACATGCACATTTATCAATATGTGGAGGGAGGAGGGATGGAGGTGGCCAGTACTCACCAGGTCACACAGCTGATCAGAGGTAACATTTTGGAGGGAAAAGATGGTCATTAGGATGCTTGGGTTCAGGTCCCAGCTCTGCCCTGGATATATTTCATCTCTTTTCCTTCTCTATAAGAGTACAGTGTCATTGTTTAAATGGATAAAATTCTGAACCTTGAGTCAGGAAGACCTGGGTTCAGATCCCCCTTCTTGATAATTACTAGCTCTGTGGCCTGAGTCTCAGATAATTCTCCTAATCAATCAATCAGCATTTATTATGAGGGACATAGGTGGCACAGTGAATGAAAGACCTGAGTTCAAATGTAGCCTCAGATACTTGGTAGATGTGTAACAGTGGCCACTTCCTTCAACTAAAATGAGGATTATAATAGCACCTACTCCCCAGGTTTGTTTCGAGGATCAAATGAGATGCTATTTATGAAAAAGCATTTAGAGTGTCTAACAAGTCGTGGACACAATCTAAGCGCTTCTTTCCTTTACGTTCTCCTCCTACTTTGTGCCCTACACCGTGCTAGGTCATGGAGATACAATCCCTGGCATTTTACAGATGACTCAAAAAGACATACTTAGAAAGTGACAGACTGACTGGTTGGCATCCCCACTCCTAGGTCCCTCACCCAGGAAATCATGGCTCCATGATATATGCTATAGGAAATAAGGTTGGAAGTCCACTGGCTTCCAACTGCCCCTCCCAACTCTGACATTCTGTGAAATAGTAAAACTGGTCCTAATGGTCATTCTTTATTCCCAATCTGGCGATGTGCTTTTTGTTCTTTAATAAAGTCTTTTAATAAATAAAGACAAAATAATGTCTTATAACGGCATTTGAAAATTTCTAGCACGAATTTTTGTTTTCATTTCACCTCCATTTTTGAATGCAGCCGTCCTCTCTTCCTTTCCCCAGAGAACCATGCTTTGTGGCAGATAGTCAAAAAGAAAGAAGGGGTGGGCGGTGAAGCCATTCAGCAAAACTGATCAACATGACATCACTGAGTCTGACAGTTCACACCTGCTTAATTCAGAATCTCTTTTTCTTTTCTTTCTTTTTCCTCCTCTTGGTCCCTTGTGTTTTTAATTAAAAAGTAAGCTTTATTATTACAAAATTAGTTATTTTATAACTTGCTTTCAACGTGCAAGAGCTGCAGCTGAGGAGAGATGCTAAAAGCACCCAGAGGTGGGTGGGCAAGAGTCAGAGACCTGGGGGGAGGAAGAAGAGTGAAGTTCCTTCATGTCTCAGCTCACTCCTTCTGGCTGCTACAAGTAATACTCTTTAGTTCTTGGTGCCATAATGAGAGACTTTACCCAAAACATCCCTACCCATATAAACAGCCATTCATATTCACTATGAAGGCCCAACCTGCGGAAGGGAAAAATCCATTGCTTCTAGTCTTCATTCAGGAACTTAAAAAAAAAAAAATAGACTTCAGTGTCATTGCCTTAAAAATCAAACTTATTCCGCCCCCAACCCCAACTTCATGTGAGGTGTTTTTTTTTTTTTAATTATTATTTCTCTCTAAAGAAATTGAGCCTGGCAACAAGAGTTTGTACTTGCTAGTCATACCCAAATGGCTTAACATATTCACATCATAGGTTCACAAAATACCTTTGAGATCATCTAGTTCTTCCCTCTCCATTATACTGGAATTTTTTTTTTTTTGCTTTTTTTTTGGAGGGCAATTGGGGTTAAGTAACTTGCCCAAGGTCACACGGCTAGGTTTTTTGTTTGTGAGTTAAGTGTCTGAGGCCAGATCCGAACTCAGGTCCTTCTGACTCTCGGGCTGACGCTCTACTCACTGCGCTGCCTAGCCACCCCTTATACTGGAATTTTTAAGATGAGAAATTTGAAAAAAAAAATAAGCAAAAAGAAGAGTATCCTACTTATTTGCATAATTTCTCCTCCATTAGCCCACAAATTTTTATTCTAAAAGCAGAGAGAAGAATTCTATGAACATCTGGATTTTGATATACCACCACCAACCTGCTTGGCATCATGAGATCAATCCTTGAGATTCTTACCCACATTTTTAAAGAACTTCTCCTGTTCCATAGCAAAGAGTAGCTAGATTAATTGGAATTCCAGTCTTATCTCATTAACCCTTTCCTGCCATGACTCAGATGTTGTAAGTGGGAAATCAACTACATATGTGTTAAGAGAGACAGCAAGAAGAAAGTGGTTTTCAGGTAAATTCAGGAAGGTGTTGACATTTAGGCTTTCTTTTCCTTCCCCATTTTCTGCTTTGGAGTTTCTAGTATCTTCCATTTGAAGACACCTATTGTGAGTAGAGGGGAGAGAAAAAAGTTGGGTTGGAGAATTATTTGGGGAAAACATGTTTTTAAATTTTCTTCTCCAAACAGGAACAGGAAAATACATAGATAAATATTGTGGTTTCACTCCTTTTGCCTTCTTAGTATAGAATTAAAGAGCTTGGTTCATAAGGAATTTTTCTAGCATTTCTATTTTTAGGATAGGAAAAAAAACAGGAATAGAAAATGTTAAGATGTAAAATATTGCCTGCTGTGACTGTTCCATTTGAGGCATGAGTTATACCTCCCCAACCCTGCCCTAAAGGAGACCTTGAACTCACTTGAAGTAATCAAGCCCTATGAGTGGGCCAGCACACCATGGGAACTTTTATTCTACTCAGAGTTCCTTGTCAGAAAAAGACCAAGATAATAAATGTGTTGAGACACAGAAGAAATTTAACTTCCTACTCAACTTATTTTCTTGTCTCTGATACTAAGTATTTCTTAGTATAATATACTTAATACAAGAATTTCTTAGTATCTCTGATACTAAGAAATGATACTTTGCTTTCTTTTTTTACTGTGTCCATTGACCTGGTCTAAATTTATCTAATTCTTAAAGTGAAAGATCTTTGGTAATTATAGACATTGGTGAATGAGCGTTCCATGTCAGCGGGCAGAGAGGAGGGACACCTTGAACTGAAACTATTGGCTTTTAATCAACAAAATTTGTCGTGTTAGAGGAACAACATGATATAGTGGATTTGGAGTCAGGAAAATCTGTATTCAAATTCTACTTTGAACACTTACCATATGTTTGACCAGGGCAAGTCACTTCATCTCTCTGATTCTTAGTTTTCCCATCTGCAAAAGGGCTATGATAACATCTATAATATCTATCTCACAGGGACTCAAATGAGATAATATATATGAAGTACTTTAAATATTTTAAGTGCTATACTTGGGGGGTAGAGAGAGAAGGCAAAGCAATTGGGGTTAAGTGACTTGCCCAAGGTCACATAGTAAGTGTCAAGTGTCTGAGGCTGGATTTGAACTCAGGTCCTCCTGACTCCAGGGCCAGTGCTCTATTTGCTTCACCAACTAGATGCCCTTTAAGTGCTATATTAATGTCAATTATTATTGTTGTTAATGTTATTACTATAGCTATTCAAATTCCAGAAAATGCCAAGTCCTAGACAAGTAAAGATTTTTTAAATGTTTGTCACTTTTATAGCAGAAGAAAAAGTTTTCTAAGGAATTTAATTTTCAAATTTCATATCCCCATCTTAGAATCATGACATTTTAGAACTGACCTGGATCTCAGAAATTATTTAGTCCATTCCTCTCCCAACTGCTGCTTTATAGTTGAGGAAACTCATCTGCATATCAGCTCTCCAAACTATACAAAACTAATACGGTTTAGTGCCAGGACTAAACTAGAATTGCTGTCTCCTGATTCCCTAGGTCCATCATTCTTTCTACCCAGTTTTAAATTCTTCAAAATTATGGATCAGTGTTTAATGTCCCAGAGAATCATAACACCTAAAAACCACTACAGTCTAAAGCCAACTGAATATCATACCTTGGATCAAGCTGTGAAGGAGAAAAGGGACCTGATTTTTCCAGTTTGAAAAGAACCTTAAAGCGAATTGTGCTATCAGTGAGATGTGAGCACCTATGATAGGAAAGATAGGTAGGGTTAAAATGGAGATAGAGGTTTTTTTCAGTTTTCCTTCCTGATCTTTGCCCCCAGATGAAACTTCAAACTAATGTAGCACATCCAAAGACTAATAGTATAACCTGGTTCACACCAACCTCCTGCTCTGTCCAAAACTAAAAACATTTTGGATTGAGCCCCAAAATTTTACAAGAGCGACTGTTAGCCTAGACATTACTCTGTATGAAAAAAATGCTGGATTGGATGCTTTTCTCACAATGAAGGGTAACTTTAGCTTAATGCAGCTGGCTTGAAAGCTCAGGAATGATTTTTTATAAATGGATAAGAAATGGTGGCTTTATCCCTGACTGCCTTCTATGAACTTGTGGTCTGATATTCTTATGAAAAATGAACTCTTCCACCCAAGAACAAAAGGGAAAAATTATATTTCTTGGATAGTCTATTGATCCATCAATAGCAAGTAGTGTTAAAAAAAAAAAAAGAACTTACCCTTTATTTATAATAAACTCTTTACGACCTCAGGGAGAGAGCTCCCTCCATCAACTGACGTTTCACTACACCATTTAATTATGAATGAAAGGTTTCTTAGTGTGTACCAACTGGCTGCTCCCTGATGGAATGTCAGCTGGAGTCTAGAGTGCTGAAAGGGGGCATAGTTGCAAAGCTGATCACTCCACATTTTTCCTACTTCTTGTCCAGTTTTCTATGAAAGTTTAGACTTTGCTGTGTGGGAGTCAAGTGACACATTCAGATTTATGTTTGTCACCTAGTCTGTTATTGCCCAGTGTTATTGCAGATGTGTTTTCACAATTGGAGGTCAGAAACTTGGATTTTCTCATATACTACTGCACTTTTACAAGAAACCCCCAAGTATATCCATCCCAAGAACATTGGTAATATTCTGTTTCTTTTCTGCTAGACAAATTGCCTAAACAATTTGTTTGGCCATTCACCAATTAATTGACATCTGCTTCACTTCTAGTTCTTAGATACCACAAAAACTGGAGTAGTAAACTACACATAGAGCATTTTTCTAATGGCAGTCGTACCCATCTCTACATCATCCAAAGTCTGGACAGCAAGATTTTTTTATTATTTAAAAATTATCGAGTTTTTGTTTTCATATCAGCTTCATTTTCAAATCCCCTACTATCTAGCGAGCCTTCCATTATAATAAAGAAATAAAACAGAAAGTGGCGGGGGATAGGGGGGAGGAAGGAGGCATTTCAGCAGAACTAGCCAACATATTGATCAAATTTCACAGTAAGTGTAATGTCACATATGCATAATCTCCTACCTCTGTATTTTTCTCATCTCTTTTCTGGAGCTAGTCCTGGTCATTCTGATGACACAACATTTAGTTTCAGTTTTTGTTCTTTCTATTTACATGGTTTTGGTCATGTTGTAGATTGTCTTTCTGGTTCTACTAATTTTACTTCATATCAATTCATGTGCGTGTTCCCATGCTTCTCAGTATTTGCCATGATCATCATTTCTTTCTTTTAATTTTTAAAAATTTATTTAGTACTTTATTTTTCCCCAGTTACATATAAAAACAATTTTAACATTCATTTTTAAAACTTTGAGTTCCAAATTCTCTCCCTTCCTTCTTCCCCATACCTCCTCATTGAGAAGGAAGCAGTTCAATATAGGTTATACATGGGTGCTCATGCAAAATACTTCCATTATAGTCATGTTGTGAAAGAAAACATTGACAAAAGAAAGGATGCTTCCATCTGCATTCTGCATTCAGACATTATCAGTTCCTTGTTTGGATGGTTAGAGTTTTTCATTATAAGTCCCTCAGAGCTATCTTGGATCACTGTATTGCTGAGAATAACTAAGTCATTCACAGCTGATCATTTTACAATATTGCTGTCACTCTTTACACAGTACATTTCACTTTGCATCAGCTCTTATAAATCTTTCCAGGTTTCTCTGAAAATATCCTCATCATCATATAACACAATTTGTTCAGCCATTCTCCAATTGATGGGCATCCCCTCAATTTTTAATTCTTTGACCCCAGAAAAGAGCTGCTATAAATATGTTTGTACATATAGATCCTTTTCCTTTTTTTTATCTCTTTTGGGATATTGCTAGCTTAAAGGGTAAGCCTGGTTTTATAGCCCTTTGGGCATAGTTCCAAATTGCTCCACAGAATGGTTGAATCAGTTTACAACTCCACCAACAATGCATTAATGTCTCATTTTTTTCCCACATACCCATCAACATTTACCTTTACTGTCCTATTAGCCAATCTCTTAGGTATAAGGGAGTACCACAGGATGGTTTTAGTTTGCATTTCTCTAATCAATATTGAGTTAGAGTACTTTTTCCATATGGATATAGATAGTTTTGATTACTTCATCTTAAAACTGATCATACGTTTTGATCATTTATCAGTTAAGGAATGGCATGAACATCATTTCTTTAAGGTCAATACACACACACACGTGCTGATGTGACTATCTTGATCTCCTTGAAGTATCTACCTCACACTGAGGTCTTTAGCCAAAGGACACAGACACTTTAATCATGAGATAACTTGAATTTTTTAAATCTCTTTTTTTCCAGCAAACTTTAGACCCAATTGATGAAGTTGCTGCCCTCATTGCTGCCACTGTTCATGATGTGGATCATCCTGGAAGAACAAACTCATTCCTGTGCAATGCAGGAAGTGAGCTGGCAATTTTATATAATGATACTGCTGTACTGGAGAGCCATCATGCAGCCCTAGCTTTCCAGCTCACAATCCGAGATGAAAAATGCAATATATTTAAAAACATGGAGAGGTAAAGCCAAAGTGTTGATCCATTCCATATCTTTTTAGCTTCTGTCTTTTTAAATGCTTATTGTATTTCATTACTGGTGATATTGCCATTGTAGCCATGGTCAATATGGCTACTCAATTGTGGGATTTTTACTGGTTCCTTGAGCCTTCTCTATGCCTAGGAGTGATGTACATAGCCTGACTTTCTGATGGGAAACAGAAAAGGATATGGAAGGCAGAAGCTCACCTTGACTCCCTAGCAGCCCCAAATTCTTTTTCCTGCATGAAGGGATCCCAACTCTAGGTCTGAATTCCCAAGTAAAATAAGTCCCTGGGGAATGTGGGACCTGGTAGAGGGGGAAATTTTCTGGACTGACTAAATGCTTGAGTATGCATTGCTTCTATGTTCCTTCTTATGTGGAATAAACTTGTTATATTTGTCTTCTTAGCTTGATGTTTGAAAGAGGAGTGAATATCCTCAGGAAAAAAGTCAGAAATTAATCAGATTCAGGGGCAGCTAGGTGGTTCAATGGATAGAGCACCCGCCCTGGAGTCAGGAGGACTGAGTTCAAATCGTACCTCAGATACTTACTAGCTGTGTAACCCTGGGCAAGTCACTTCACCCCAATTGCCAAGAGAAAAGGAAGGAAGGAAGGAAGGAAGGAAGGAAGGAAGGAAGGAAGGAAGGAAGGAAGGAAGGAAGGAAGGAAGGAAGGAAGGAAGGAAGGAAGGAAGGAGGGAGGGAGGGAGGGAGGGAGGGAGGGAGGGAGGGAGGAAGGAAGGAAGGAAGGAAGGAAGGAAGGAAGGAAGGAAGGAAGGAAGGAAGGAAGGAAGGAAGGAGATAAAGAGATTAATTAGATTCAGATATTCCCAGAAAAATTTTTGGTAGGGACCAAAAAAACCAGCTATAAACTAAGATTTCTTAACCTGGAGTTCATGAACTTGGCTTTAAAAAAAATCAATAATATTTTAATATAGTCAATTTCCTTTGCAATCCTATGTATTGTATTTTATGTATTCAAAACCATTATTCTGAGAAAGGGCCCATCCATAGGCTCCCCTAGACTGCCAGAGTGGTCCATGACACAAAAATGTTTAAGATCTCTCCTATATTATCAGGCTACTAAGGCTACTGAAAAGCCTTCTAAATTGAACCCAGAGTTATGATTCTGAGCCACAGATTATGTATAAATTTCAAGAAAAATATTTATAAAGATATCATCTTATATCATCAGAGTATGATTGATAGGGATAGCATTTACCCTTTGAATATCTTCTACAACATGTTAAACTTTTCAAAATTTTATGGATAAAAAGTTTTAGATGGAGCAAGGAAGAAGTAAGAGGTAGTTTGAAGACAGCCTTGAAGTTAGGAAGACAGTGATTCTGAGTCCTGCCAGTGACAAATATTGACTGTATGACCACAGGCAAGATTTTTTAGCCTCTCATTGCTCTAGGCAACTCTCTAAGCCTATAAATTGCCAAAGAATTATCAATCTGCATTCATAGAGGAAATTTCCTCACTGGAAATTATTATTATGAAATCACAGACATGAATGAATGAAAAAAAATTTAAGGACAGAATAAATCAAGATTTCTGCCCTCAGAAACTAGGCAGGGAAGAGAGTAATCAGTCTCCTGAACCAATGTGTAATAGAGAGGAAGAGAATATTACTTACTGTTGCAGAGAGTAAAAGGGGCAGCTAAGTGGTTCAGTGGATAGAATGCTGGGCCTGGAGTCAGAAAGACCTGAGTTCAAATCTGGCCTCAGACACTTAATAGCTTTGTCACCCTAAGAAGTCATTTAATGTATGTTTTCCTTAATCCACTGGAGAAGGAAATGGCAAACCACTTCAGTATCCTTATAAAGAAAACCCCATGGCCAGTATTGACCTGCTGTGGTCCACAGGGTCATGAAGAGTTGGACATGACTGAATAACAACAATTTCAGAGAGCCCAAGAACTTCCCTTGGAGCAGTGAAATTGAGAGCAGAAATCCCTGTCAGTCTCCAGAAAAATATTGATCTCACCTGCTTCTAAGACTGAAACAAATGGTTTCAATTTCAATGAAATAAGTGATGTCATTGCAATAAGAGAGGCATAGGTATCCAGTATTAGGGAAATGTTAGTCCTAACATGCACTCCCTTAGTTTGACATCTGCAATATTTTGCTCAGCTCTGGGTGCCCCCTTTTAGGAAGGATATTGATAAGCCAAAGAACAGCTATAGAAGGGTGACAAGAATGGTGAAAGGCTTGGAGTTCATGCCCAGTGAGGATTAGCTGAAGGACCTAGAAGTATTTAGCCTGGAATAAAGAAGTTTTAGTGGGAAAATGATAACATTTTCAAATATTTGAAAGTATCTTCCATAGAAGAGGGATTATTAGACTTGTTCAGTGTGGCTCTTAAAAACAAAACTAGGAACAGTAGAAGAAGTAGCAGATACAAACCTAGGCTCTTACTAAAAGGAAAATTTCCTCATAACTTGGGCAACCCAGGGTAGAAGAGGCTACCTCTAGTGGTGGTGGGCTTCCCTAGGTTTGGAGGCCTTTCATCAAAGTTGGATGGTTCCATGTTGGGTCTGGTGTCAAAGAAATCCTTTGTGAGATAATTAGATTCTGCCATTCTTCTAATATTCCCTGCTTCCGGGTGATTCCCTTTTGGGTTTTATGTCCAAATCCATTAGGCATTTTAATGTGTCGTGATGTTTCCATCTATGTTCCATTCTTGACCGTTGCTGACTCCAGCCAGTTTCTGTCAAACCTGCTGCATTTTTTAAAAAGGTGGTTATTCTCTGCCAAGCATTTCCTTTCTCTTCCTTACACAACAGTTTTACTGATGCCTAATGTAGTTAAAAACCTGCCCAAGAAGGCCTTGACCTCTCTCCTAAGAAGAGAGCTCTATTTCATTATCTTTTCTCTGAGAACAGAGTTTGGCTTCCTTCAAATGACCATCTCATTTGCATTGTAGTAGTCATTTTGTATATTTTTCTTCTACTTCTAATGGTTTTACACTGTATCAGTTCATGAAAGGCAGAATAGTGTGAGGATCTGCCTCTAATATGAATCGGCTGTATGATCCTGGGCAAGTCACTTTAAATTTTCAATACCCCCAGGGCAACTCTCTAGGACTATAAAATGCAAAGCCTCACATGTATAGTTGATATCATATTACTTGCTTTCTCAGTGGGTTTGGGGGGCAGTGGAGGGAGGAAGAGAATTTGGAACTCAAATTTTTTTAAGTGAAGATTAAAAATAAATAAAAGTAATTTTTAAAAGTCAGAGCAGATGTTGATTTACATTGGTAGAAAATTTCCTCTTTGGGAGTCCCCTAATCAATGAAATCATATGTTTAACCCTTCCCTGCCCCCCAAATCATCAATTCATAAAAATCTTCCCGTGTTTTGTTGCATTCCTTGTATTTGCTATTTTTTACTACACAATAATATTCCATGAGGACAGCTGGGTGACACAATGGATAGAGTGCCAGACAAGAAGACTCCTCTTCAGGAGTTCATATCTGACCTCAGACACTTACTAGCTATGTGATCCTGGGCAAATCACTTAACCCTGTTTGCCTCAGTTTCCTCATCTGTAAATGAGCTAGAGAAGGAAATGGCAAAACATTCCAGTATCTCTGTGAAAAAATCCCAAATGGGGCCACAAAGCATTCCACACTATTGAAAAATGACTGAATAACAACAATATTCCATTACAACCATATGCATTAATTCTCCAATCAATAAACACCCAGTTTGGTTTTTTTTAGTTCTTTGCTACCACAACAAGTGCAACTATGAAATATTTCTACATATTCTGGACTTTGTTTCAATTTTTTTATCTCCAAGGTAAAAAACTATTCAAACAGTTTAGTCTCTTTCCTTGTATAATCTCAAATTGTTATCCAGTATGGCTTGTCTCTTTCCTTCTGCTTCTTGCTTTCTAATATTTCAATTGTTGGTGTAGTGGGCGTACACAACACAGATCATATTCTTTCTTTCAGAGGCATTTGCCTTCTCCCTGTCAATGATTAGTGGTAGAATTTCATTTGTCATTTTAAACAGGAATGAATATCGGACACTTCGACAAGCCATCATTGACATGGTCTTAGCAACAGAAATGACCAAGCACTTTGAACATGTCAACAAATTTGTCAACAGCATCAACAAGCCCTTGGCAACACTAGAAGAAAATGGGGTAAGTGAAGCTTGCCCCATGTAATAGGCAGAACAAGGTCAGAAAATCCTGTAAGCCCATCATCATTATCACCAGTGTCACTGTGATACCTTAGTGAAGAAGTCTTGGAAAATTAGACAACCAGAGAGATTTAATTCAACAAACATTTACTATGCACCTACCACATGCAAAGTATATGTTAGGCACTGGGGCTACCAAGAAAGAAAACAGTGCAGCCACCCTACCTTCAGGGAATTTAAGTACTAAGAATGGGGATAGGACACATACACAAGTATGATGCAGTGTAGAATGTGACACAAGCAAAGGGAAGATCAAGGTAGATCAAGGTAGGAAATGTGAATGAAGGGAACAGCACTTTCAGAAGGAGGTGGGTGTAGGTTCAAAGAGGGGACCTGAAAGCATTATTTCTCAGAAACCGCTATTTCCAATGAAGCTCCTTTGTAAACCTTAAAGACTATGTAAATGTAAGTAAAAGACTATATCTAAGCATAATCATTGTGTCCTAGCCTTACAGTTTACTAGGGAAAGAAGTTCCTTATAGTTTGTTCCAGTACTTTAAAAGCTACCATATAAGGAAGAATACCTTTAGATCTAATCTAAATCCCTCTTTGTATGACTTAGTAGTGGACTTAAGATCTTCTACAGGATGTCTTCTTCCAAGTTGAGAATGTCATCAATAACTCATTCCATGAAAAAGGAAAATCTGATTGTACTATAGTGGAATAGACCATTTTTTCCTAGATTCTTGATGAGAATGTCTTGTAGGGTCAAATAAGATTCTTTATTGCTATCTGCTCATATCTTAAATATTCTTTATCTATATTGTTGGTCACTAAAACAAAGTTTCTTACAAAAATTAGACTTTAGAAGTTCAGAATTGAACAAGGTCTCAGAAGTCACCTTAGAGTTCTAGTGGCCTATGGGATCACAAACAAACTCCTCAGGTTAGGCATTTAAAGTCCTTCACACTCTGATTCCAACCTACCTTTCCAGCCTTCATATACATTACTCCTATACATACTCCCTACAGTTCAACAAATGGCTTACTTGCTTTTCTTCCCACATCATATTTCATTTCCCATCTTTGTACAGGGCTTGCCCATGCCTAGAATCAGCTCCCTTCTCACCACCATCTCTGAGAATCCCTAGCTTCCTTCAAAGCTCAGCTCAAATATTATCTTCTAGATGAGTCCCTCCTCCTTTCTTGGTTCTCCCCATCTCCCACTCACCAAATATTGCCTTCCCCAATGCCAAATTACCCTGTATTTACTTTGTGTGTGTGTGTGTGTGTGTGTGTGTGTGTATTTTTACATGTGTCAAAAGCCAAACTTATCCTCCTTCCTAAGTCAAGATCCCTTCAATCCAATTCAGCAAGCATGTATGAAGCATCTGCCATATAAAGACATTGCATTTTTCAAAGACAAAATTTAAAAAAAAATTCCATATCCTCAGGGAGCTTATTGCATTCTACTAGAGAATACAAAATATACAAATATACAAGATAATTTGAGGAGGGAGAGATCCCTAGCTAACACTTAAAGGAATTAGGAAAGACAACTCACATGTTACTGGAATCGAGCTTTGAAGTAAGCATTCTGAGAGGTAAAGGTGAGAAGAGAATGTATTCTAGACATGGGGAACTGCCAGGTCAAATGCATGGAGGGAAGAGATAAAATTTTTACTTTAGAGAAGAGCAAGCAAGCCAGTTTGGCTACAAGTCGGAGTGGATAAAAGAGAGCAAAGCAAAATAAGTCTAGAAAGGGAGGCTGGAGCTAGTTTGCAAAAGGCTCTAAGCACTAGGCTGAGTATATTCTTTCCTAGGGGCAATGAGAAGCCATTAAGGATTTTTGAACAGGGAAGTGACATGGTCAGACCTTAAGATTTTTTGGTAGCTATGTAACCATCTTCCAATGGCTATGTTACGGAAGAAAGAGACCAATTACAAGATTCTGGGAGCCTGACCTAGAGCAGAGGTTATATGAATAGAGGAATACACCCCATCCTTTCATATTTTCCTATTTCTGTCAATGACACAACCACTGTGCCAGTCACTCGGGATTGAAACCTGTAAAGCATCTGGGATTCCAACTTCCTTTTCATCTCTTATTTGCAATCTGTCTCTGACATCAAGACATTTTCTTCCTTAATATTATTTTCTGGATCCATTCTTTTCTCTCTATGCCTTTTACTACCACCCCTAATCAAGGTTCTCATCATGCCACATAATTCTCTAGCAATTGAGTTATCTACCTTTGCTCTCTTTCTTTTCCAGTCTGCCTGCACACGGACAATCATATTAGTCCCTAGTTGAGGAAGTGACCTAAAATACATCAGATTAAGTTAAAACATGTTACCCTGACATTCAAGGCCTACATATCTGAACTTTACTCCTTATCTGAACTTATCTTTGCCTATATTCTATTCAGCTAGAGGGGACATTTGAGATTATTTAGCCTACCAGTCCACCCTTTTCATTTCAAAAACTTTTAATATCTTTTAATAACCTTTATAATAGATGTAAATATATTATCATATAATAGATAATAGAAAGATAACCTTTATCTCCTAATATGTCCCTCCCTATTTTCTACTCAGAGGGCCATCTCTTTTTAATAAAGAATAAAAAAGAAAGGAATAAAAAAGAAAGTCCAGTGATTTATGTGGTATTCCAAATGGATAGGTTCTTCACTCTGCAAAGAAGGGAGTCTCTTTCCTTATGTTTCAGATAAAGAAATTAAAAGGTTAAGTAACTTCCCAAGGTCATATAGTCAGTGACAATTCCAGAACCTGCATGTCTCCTGACTGCTGGTCAATTTCTCTTTTCACTCTATCACATTGCCTCCTCATTAAGCCCTCTTAGCCCTCCAATCTTTCAAAGAGAATCTTGAAATTATAAAAAAATTTTGTAGTGAAGTAGTAAGCACTAAATACATAAAATCATATCTCCATGTTCTGAATTATCTCTGACTGACACACAAGGGGTTTCATATTTTATAGTGGTATTTTACCTCCCCTCCCACCTTCTCAGTATCCCCACCCTCAATCCTTTCCCAAACCTTTGTGCATACACAGACTGGTATCTACTATACTATTGGTATTGTATCTGAAGCAGAGAAAAGTCAGTAACTTCCACTGTTAGGATATTTATATCCTGGAAGAAAATTTTGATAAGAGTGTTTCGATTTAATGACCTGTTGGGAAATCAGAGGTAGAAAGCATTTCAAATGCTGATTTCATGTGAAAAAACTTTAAATTTGACTAAAAAAATATTTATTATATTTATCATTTGATACATGAGGATACCTGGCTAGGTTCTGAAAGATATACAGAGATATAAGAGAGGGCTACTGTTGACATGAAGCTAAAAATCTCATAGAGAGATGGAATTAGACTAGCTGGCCTCTAAGAATTGGACATACCTTGATACCTAGCCAGTCAACAGGCATTTATTAAACATCTCCCATGTGCCAGGCATTATTCTAAGTACTGGAGATGCAAAGAAAGGCAAAAGACAGTCCCTGCTCTCAAGGAGCTCACATGTATGATGTGATAAGTGTTCTAGGGAAGATGATTTGCAGACAACTTGTACAAACAGGATAAACTGGGGGTGGTCTCAGAGAGAATGCATTGTGTTTAAGGAGCTCTGGGAAAGGCTTCTTGCAGAACATGGGACTTTAACTGAGACTGGAAGGAAACCAGGGATGTTAGGAAGTAGGGAGAGGGTTCCAAGCTTGGGTGACAGTCAGTGAAAGTGTTCAGAGTCTGGAGACGAACTGTCTGTGCAAGGAACATTAAGGACATGAGTGTCACTGGATCTCAGAGTACACAGAGGAGAATAAGGTGTAAGAAAATTGGGAAGGTAGGAAGGGGCCAGGTTATTGAAAGGCTTTTTAAAATTTTACATACAAAAAAAAAAAAAAGTACCACATGGTATCATGTAAAAGGAGTGTCAGGACCTAGGTTCTAATATTACCCTAACGTTTCCTAGCTTTCCAACATTGGCAAACCACTTGGGATCTTTGAATTTTAGTTTCCTGATCTGTAGAATGGTAATAATGATACTTATGTACCCAGTTTATAGGGATCTTAAAAGGAAACCACTTTGTGAGCCTCGAAACACATTATACATATAAGTTATTGGAAGGAGATAGTAAAGGTGAGAGAGACAAAATGTAACCATGGAAATTAAATTAAATTTTAACAAAATTAAATTCTTTAAATTCTGTCTAAATTTCTAAATTTTAATAAGAGCAGAGGAGCTAAGTACTATGTTAGGGTCAGAAAAGGAAAAGTCATTTCTGACTTGGGGGGACATTATTTAGTAAAATGGGAAGGTAAATGGTATGGTTTTCTTCCTCTCTCCTTGAACCCAGGGAAGAGATAGGAAACAAAGCTTCGTTCATTCATTTACTTATTTATTCAATCGGTAAGCATTTATTAAGCACCTACTGTGTGCAAGGCACTGTGATTACTTTTGCATAGCTCTGTAAGAGGTTCAGAGGGTCATAGATTAAGAGCTGGGAGGGACCTTAGAGTTCATCTAGTCTACCTCTTCCCCCTTTCCTCCTGCCCCCGCCCCCGCCTTTTTCAAATGAAGAAGCCCAGGAAGTCAAAGTAATTTGTACAAGGTCACACAGATAATAAGTGGAAAAGTGAGTATTTGAAACCAGATCTTTTGACTAGAAATTCTGCTCTTTTTCCACTGTATCATACTGCCTCTCTGTGGAGACAGATCCAAAAGAAACAAAAGATGAACACATATACATCATGGATCACTACATTTACATGATTAGAAATGAAACTGTCCCCTTTGGAACAGGCAGTTGGCAATGAAAAATAAAAGTGACCACACAGACTGACAGAGAGGAAGTTGGCCTGACAACTGCAAACATTTGAACAAATCCAGACATACTTGTCAAATGTGAATATCATTTCATTCACTCATGGCCTTCCAAAAGACAGAAGGTCTTTCCTTAAATAACTAGCCCTGCTTTTAGAAATATTAACAGAAGAACAATTCATGAATTTGCCCATATAGCCTGGAGAAGGAAATAATTAAGGGACTGATGGTGATGTAATCATTATCTTTAACTATTTGAAAGATTGCCATATAGAGGAGGGGCCAGACTTAACTCCATGTGACCCCAGAGACACGTAAGAATGTTGGGTGGGAGTTATAGACAGGCACATGTCTGCTTAGTATAAGGAACACCTTTCTAGTTTGTTATTAGACCCATGAAATAATGAGTTTTCCAATATCAGTGGTATTGTAATAATCCAATGAATTTGCAGTGTCATCAAATATAGGTATTCCTTCAGTGATGCAGTTTACAACCCAACTATGCCTGTTCATCCTCTTCTATTCTTTTCCTACTATATTCATGTTCTACCATAAATTCACCATAGGGGATCCAGTCAATGTGTTATGGACCTTCCTGGCATTCTCCTGACATCATCAGAATACCAGTGACACATGTGGATTGTCCTTTATCCCTCATTCTTTCCACATGAATGGCCCATGTTATTTTTCAGTCATACATTTCATTGACATCCTTTGCATTACTCCCCTCCCAGTGATGCTTTGTGAGTCATGTGTAGTGACCTACTCTCATCCGCCTTGTGCTTCTCCACTGCCCTTTGGGTGATCCCCAACTTCAGTTCTTCTGACACTGTAGTGTTGTAATGTCAATTTAATTTCCAGTGTGATTTAATTTAATTTGTTGGGGTTGTTCTTCAGAGTATTCATAAATCAATTCAGGGTTTGATTTGATGGTCTCTGAGGTCCCTTCCAACTCTTAGAGTCTTTCATTCTAATTATTGTTTCCCATACACATTCATCACTTTATCATCTGTAGTTCTTTTAGGCTCACCTCATTTTCCAGCCTGCTCTGTCTGTCTCTAGAACAGTAGACTTTGGATGACCTGTTGTCACTTCAAACTCAACATGTAACAAATTGAACTCATCTTTCCCTACAAATTGGATCCTCTTCCAAACTTTCCAATATGTTTCTTTATTCAAACCTTCAGGGAGATTTCAGGGAAAATCTAGAAGTAATCTATGATCTTCCTTCTTTCTCTGTATCCCATCTTATTGTTTCTTCCTTTGAAATGTCTGTTGGACTCATCTTTAGTTTGTGCCTCTAACTTGCTGTATGCCAAGGGGCAAGTTATATCACCCTCTCCTGGCCTTAGTTTCCTCATCTATAAAATAAGCAAACTATCTTAGAAGAGTTTTAAGGGCCCCTTTTTGAGATAAAACCTATGACTGTATGATTCTTTGATTGCATTCAATTCCTATTACTATCACCTTAACCTCATGTCCTTATCACCCTAGTCTTAGATTATTTCAAAACCCATTTAACTAATCTGCCTGACTATAGTCTCTCCCATAAAATTCATTCTATCTAACATTACCAGGCTAATCTCCCTACTTAACAACATTTTCACCATAGCACTCCCAAGTTCAGAAACCTACATTTCTTTAATGACTACTGTAGAATCATATAAATGTCAAAATTCAATTCTAAAATGGACATTAGGGATCATCTGGTGAGATTCCCTCCTTTTACAAATGAATAAGCTAAGTCCATTTAGCACATTAATGGAAATCCTGACATGATCATAATATCATACATCCAAAAATGAAAGAGACCTCAGAGGCCTCTAATCCAACTCCTTCATTTTACTAATGAGGAAACTGAGGCCCAAGGAAGTGCAGTATTCTTCTTCCAATAGTTCTTAAAGACCACAAAATAAACAAAGCAGCATGATTTGCTTTCCTTTATTTTCTTCCTTCCTCCTCTTTTATCTTCTTGCTATACTATCTGAGCTCTTCCCTACTTCCTACTGCCCCTCTTTTCCATATATCCATTTGCTTCTGAGACAGTCAACCACTAAAGTATATTCATTGTTAATTCAAAAAAAATTTTTTTAGCAGAAATGCTGTCTCTTATGTATCCTAGCACATTGTGGAGAACTCTATGTATAGGAACTCCCTCTAACAATACAGATTAAAATTTATGACTTAGTAGATAAATCCAAGGAAGTTGTCTGAGATCTAGTGACTTGTCCAAGGTTATACAACTAGCTATGTATCAGAAGCAGGGTTTGAATCCATATATTCTTGACTTCCAGTCCAAAGTCCTCTCCACTATACCACACTGCCACATTTTACATTACATTCATGGTCAACCCTAGTGGGGAGGGGGTGGTGGTACAGGAAGAAGGCAGCTGAGGAGCCACTAACTAGGTGCTATTTATCAGTGACTAGACAACTAGCTGGCTAAACCCAGCTCTAGTAAGAACAGGGAGTTGGAGTGAGTCAACAAACATTTGTTAAGCTCTTACTACGTGCCAGGCACTGTACTAAGCATTGGGGATACAAAGAAAGGCATGACAGCCCCTTCCCTTAGAGAGCTCACAGTCTAATGGGAGATGAGAACACAATAAAAAAAAGTTGGGGGGGCGGCTAGGTGGCGCAGTGAGTAGAGCGTTGGCCCTGGAGTCAGAAGGACCTGAGTTCGGATCCAACCTCAGACACTTAATGCACACACAAACAAAAACCTAGCCGTGTGACCTTGGGCAAGTTACTTAATCCCAATTGCCCTCAAAAAAAAAGTTGGGGAGAGGGGGTGTACCTGGTACAGGATATATGAAGTTTTACATCAGGTGGGAAATGATCTGAGGAGGTTTGAGTTATAGGGTTGATTTCATCTTGCAGTATGATGAGTTTCTAAAGACCATGAAGTCCATGAAAGTAGCTAGGAAATGATGAGGTGAATTCCTTGGGTCCCTTCCTTAAATGGTGAAGGATCAGAGAGGAACTCTCTGATATCCACCCTCACCTTCTCCAGCCAGGGGGAAGGAGGGGCTCCAGGGACAGGGGTGCTGATGAGGCATCAGTTTTGAATTGATTTCATCTTACACAATGATAAGTTTCTGGAGACAAAAGCAATCAGCTGGGAAATAATGAGGTCCTGGGTGCCCTCCTTAAATGGTGGAGGATTAGGGAAATTATTTTTTTGTACTCTCAGGCTCAGACAGATTCAAACCATAGAATTTTTTTAAAATCAGCCATGTACCACACACAAGTATATTGCAGCATAGGACTTATAATTACCCTAAAACAGGTAAGTATTTGGTGTTTTTCAAAAAGAGAAATACAAAATGGTCAACTTACCCATTATTTAATAAATATAACATATACTTCAGTACCATATTAAGAGACAAAGTGACATTGTGAAAGATATGGATAAAGAAGAGAAGGAAGAGAAATTGACAGAGATGTAGGGGAGGGAGACAGGGACAGGTTAAAGTCTTCCCAACCAGCCTTCTTGCTCCCCATAGTGGCCCACGACTTGGAGCTAGGAAAATCTGAATTTGAATCTGACTGCCAACACTAACAGCTGATACCACTCACTTAACCTCCCCAAGCCTCAGTGTCTTGATCTACCAAATAGGGATAATGGTACTTATTTCACAAGGTTGTTATGAGACTTAAATGAGGAAAAATACATAAAGCTTTTTGCCAGTCTTAATCATATAATGCCAGTTGTTTTGTTTATTACTGCTATTATTTCTGGACCTCAGTTTTCTCATCTGTATAATGAAAGGTTTAGATGAGATGATATTGTCTTTTAACATTAATATTGCAGGTTTCTAGAAGCATTTTTGTCTTTGTATTTCCATGACATAATACAGTGTCTTACAAATAGTAGGTTCTTAATAAATAATCCTCCTTAATAAATGTTTGTTGAATTGAATTCCCGCCTTGGATTACCAAGAAAACAGACTGATTACTCACTCCTCTCATATTAGTGGTTAAGAAAGATGTACTCAAGTAATTGAGCTCTTAATGCCAGCAGATACAACCACACTTCTTTTGTACTTGCTCATCTCCCAGGCCAACACTGGTGATGGAGAATTAGTCAAAAGTGTGCTCACATCTCCAGAGAACCGAATTCTTATCAAACGGATGCTGATCAAGTGTGCTGACGTGTCCAATCCATGCCGTCCCCTAGAACAGTGCATCGAATGGGCTGGGCGCATCTCTGAGGAGTACTTTGCACAGGTAAGAAGGGAATTTCTAAAACTCTATTCCTTGGATTTTAAACCAGAGCTTGTCTTTATAATAAAATATGAACTCCTGTTTAATTTAAAAAACCCTTTATGACCTTGCCTCAACCTATCTTTCCAGCTTCATTGTATATTACTCCCTATCCCACACTCTGTGATCTAGTCAAATCAATCTTCTCTCTCTTCCTCACACATGTCTCTCCATCTCCTATCCCTGGTCCTCATGCCTGGAATGCACTCCCTCCTCTCATCCTCCTTATAGAATCCCTCTCTTCCTTCAAGATGCAGCTCAAGCCCATAGGCATCTCAGACTCAATATGTCCAAAACAGACTTGTTATCTTTTCCCTGAAACTCTCACCTCTTCCAAATGTCCTTCTTACTGTTGAGAGTACAACCACCTACCCATTCATTGAAACCTGCAACCTTGTTGTCCTCCTTGACTCTGTCACTCACCCCCATTTCCAGCCCATTGTCAAAATCTTGGCATTTCTAACATCGTAAAACCTTTCCATTAATCCCCTTCTCTGTACTCACACAGCCACCACCCTACCTGAGATCCTTATCACCTGAACTGTCCATACTTCAATCCACCTTCTACTCAGCTACCATGGGGACTTTTCTAGCATAAGTCCAACCATGTCACCTCCTCCCCATCACCCCCACGCTCACCATACACACTCAGTAAGCTCTAGTGGCTCCCCATTACTTTCAGGATCAAGTATAAACTCCCCTGTTTTACAATCAAGGCTTTTCATAAATCGACTCTCCTCCCCTCACAGTATTCTTACACTTGACTCCTTTCCATACACTCCACTGACCCAGTTGGCATCCCTCGAACATGAAACTCCATCTCCTGTCCCATTGCTTTGTCCTGGCCAGCTTCCATGCTTGGAGCCCTCTAGGCCTTTACCTCTGCCCCTTTGTCTTCTTGGCTTCCTTCAAGACTCAGCTCAGATTCTCCACTTCTGCTATTCTGAACCCTCCCAAAAACTAGTACTCTCCTTCTCAGACTGCCTTCCACCCACTCTGTTTGTGTCTTGTCACTATCTCATTCTTAATCTGTTGTTTCCTCCATTTGGATGGAAGCTTCTTGACGTTTTGCTTTTCTTCATATCCCTAAGAATTTAGCACAATGCATTGCACATAGTAAGCACTTAAATGCTAGTTGACTGAGCCACTGACTGACCTACATTGAACCTTTGATGATCCTCTCAACTGCTAATGTCTTTCCTCTCAAACTACCTTATATTCAGCTAATTTGTATTTATTATTTTTATTTTTATTCTGCATAACCTATTATATGTCCTTGTCTCCCTTGTTAAAATGTAAACTCCTTACCAATAGGGATTGTTTGCTTCATTGTATTTGTATCCCCAGTGCCTTCCATAGTGCCTGACACATAGTGGGCTCTTAATACTTGTTGATTGATTATTGGATTCCTCTTTATATTAGGCCACTGTAGTACTAATTGGTTCTATTCCTCAGTTGAACTGCTAGACAGCAATTCGATAACTCACTGGTGTTGACAAATTCTTATATTATGAGTGGATGAATGAAAAAGCATTTATTAAGCTCTAACTATGTACCGGGAATATGCTAAGCACTTGAGGTACAAATTTAAGTCCCTCTCTTGAAGGAACTTTTATTCTAATAGAGAAGACAACACACATAAGGGAATGTTGGCTGGAGATGGGGTGCTTTGATCAGGAAGTCAAGGATGGTGAATGAAGTCATTTGGCAGCCAATTAACATGTCCTTTCCAGAAACAGAAGTATTGATTTGAGTCCGTAAGAGGTGGAAGGCAGGAAGGAGCAAGGAAAGGGAGATATATGTGGTGGCATGGCAGAAGAAAGACCAGAGGGCATTGTGGTGGGCCTGGGAGAGCCTAGATGTGGTCAGCTTTCATCAGTCAGGCATAAAGTGCCCCAAGACGGCAGCTGGAGTGCCAGATCAGAGTTGGAGAGTGGAGTGCAGTAGCCTGGCAGAAAGAAAGAATTATTCAGGAAAGAGGAAATATAAGGGGAAAAGATGATGAAATTTTATCACACTAGGACTAGATGACAGCAGAACTTAACTTAGATGTCCAAAATATAAGTATTTCAGTAATATTCAGTCTTCAAAGGAGAAAATATGTAGGAAGGTCACTTGTAAATAGTCTCTAGTTCTGTAGAGGTACTGAATCGTTTAAAAGAACTGAGGCATTGAAGGAAATAGGGGAAGGAAAGGTTATAATAGGAATCACTCTGGAATATATCTGCATGTGTTCTTCACATAAGGAGGTCTCCAGGCTTGAAACATAGTGTAGTGGTAAGATAATGAGCTAAGAGTCTGGATACCTGGGTTCTAGCTTTGGCTGTGCCATTAGGTAGTTGTGTGACCCTAAGCAAGATTCTCTCTGAGCTGGAGTTCTTTCTATCTATCCATCCATCTAGCTAGCTAGCTAGTATATATAGAGTATATATAAACACATACATACATACATACACCACATATATGTGTGTAAAATGTATATATACAATATCTCAAAAATCTTAGTAGTTTAAAGCTTATACACACATGTATTTGTGTATATGTATATACACATATACATTGTGTGAAGATATGTGTATATGTGTGTGTGTGTGTATGCCATTTTGTGATGTGAGCAAGACAGGAGTTATAATACACACACACATATATAAATATACATATATACACACATATACATATACACGTGTGTATATAAAATACATCTCTATATAAGTGTGTGTCTATATCTATCAATATATGTGTGTAGACATATATTCACATACACACACACATATATATATGTGTGTGTGTATATATATATATATATATATATATATATATATATATATATATATATATGTTATGTGTGTTGTATAAAATGCCTGCCTTGCCCACCTCACAGAATAGTAGCAAGATTCAAATATGGGAGAACTTCCCTAGATGGGGGGTAGGGTGGAGAAGGGAGGATAGAGAGAAAGATCGAGAATAATTATAAGTAATTGACTTTGTAGCCTGGTGAGAAACATTAATTGTACTAGGTACAAGCCATGGTTACTTAAATCTGGTTTTAAAATATCAGTTTTATGTTGAAATGACCTTACTTGGACATATCAAAAAGTTCCTATATACATTCTGGAAAACATGCCCTGATGCCAACTTTTATACTCTAGCTTCTGGGGTGTTTTTCACCAGCGTTCTTATATTGCTTACAGTTTGGGTCCATGTTTTGCCTAGAGAATTCATTCTAGTCAAAGCATGCCAAGGAATACTGTGCACTCTTGGAAACCCTCTGCTTTCATTCAAGGACAAAAAAATTGTAAAAGTCAGAAAGTCTGTGACATTTACAGACAAATCACTACTTTTTATTGAAACTCCAATAAACTCAGGATGCAGATTTCACTGGACTCTTAACATAGCCATACAGAAAAGACACAGACTCTTGTATCTTAGAACTGGGAAGGCTCTTAAGAGGACCATCTAGTCCAACCTCCTTCATATTACAAGTGAGTAAAGTGAGGCCCAGAGGAGTTCAATGATTTGTCTAAGGTCAGACAGCCAATTAATACTCATGCCTTCCCTCTACCAATTATTGACTATTTTTTCTATGTATGTCTCATTCATACATAGTTGGTTACATGTTGTCTTTCTCATTAGATTATAAACTCTCTTCAAGCAGGGACTATCTTTTGCCTCTCTTCATATCCCCAGCACTTAGCAGAGTGCTTAGTATATAACAACACTTAATAAATGCTTATTGACTGAACAACAGCCAGAACGAGAACCTGTCTCCCTACTCTTCATGCTCTTTCCACTTTCTCATGCACCCTTAGAATCATAGAATCTCGGGGCAGCTAGGTGGTGCAGTGAGTAGAGCGCCAGCCCTGGAGTCAGAATGACCCGAGTTCAGATCCAGCCTCAGACAACGCACACACAAACAAAAAAACCTAGCTGTGTGACCTTGGGCAAATTACTTAACCCCAATTGCCCTCCAAAAAGCAAAAAAAAAAAAAAAAGAATCATAGGATCTCAGAATTATAAGGGACCTCAGAGAGCATGTATTCCAGCCTCTGTATTCAAAAAGAATTCAATAAGATCCAACAAGAATCTCTTCCACAATATTTCCAACAAGTCATGCTGTCATCCCTGTGATTAAGAAATTTAGTAGCTCATCATTGCCTCTAGCGTAAAATACAAACTCCTCAGATGAATAAACTGAGGCCCAGAGAATTCACACAGGTTTAGATCCGTGCTTTAAGAATATCAATTTGACAACCATGTGGAGGATTGGTAAGAAAAAGGAGACATTTAAAACAGGGAGACAAATGAGTAGATTATTACAATAGTCCAAGCAAAAGGCAGCAAGGACCTAAGCTAGCATGATGATTGTTTGAATAGAGAAGAGGAAACAGATGCAGATGTTGTAAATAGAATTAATAAGACTTGGCAATGAATTGGATATGGAGGGTGAAGGACAGTGAAGAGTTGAAGATTACTCTGGAGTTGTAAACCTAAGAAATTAGGATATTGGTGCCCTTGCCAGAAATAAGGAGTTTATATTAAACACATAGATTATTTGTATTAAACATAAGGATTGAGATTCCAACAGGACATCCATATAAAGATGTCTGACAGTTGAATATGTGGGGCACACACTCAGGAGAGAAATTGGTATATAGATATAGGTGGGACAGATACTTAGGAGAGAAGTGAGGGTTAGATATATAGATCTGAGAGCTAGGTATACAGAGATATAATTAAACCCATCAGAAATAACAAGACCAGTAAGAGGGATTGTAGAAAGAAAAGGGAGTCTAGAACATAGCTCTTGAGTACCCATACAAATAGCAGTGATATCTTGATGACCCTTCAAAGGAGAATTATATGGGTAGGATGACAATGAACAACAGTGGCACGAAAACCCAAGGAGAGTATCTAGGAGAAGGAAGGTGGTAAGTAGTGTCAGAAGCTACAGGGAGGTCAAGAAGGATGTGAATTGAGGAAAGGTCATTGAATTTAGCAATTAAGGAGGCATTGGTGACCTTCAAGAGAGCAATTTCAATTGGGTATTAGGGTCAAAAGCCTGAATGCAAAGGGGTGAAAAGTGAGTGGGAGTTGAGAAAGCAGAGGCAAGAAATGTAGACAGGTTTTTCCAGGTATTTGGCTATGAAACAGGGAGAAATTATAGCTGGGGGGGGGGGGGAGGGAGTAGGGTCAAGTGAATGCTGTTCTAAGCATTGAGAATATCCTGACATGCTTGTAAATGATACAAAAATGCCAATGGATGAGGACAGAATGACAAAGAAAGCAAAGATAATTGAAGGGGCTAACTCCCATAGGAGTTGGGATAGGAAATAGGATTAAAAGCATCAGTGAAAGGGTTGCCTGAGCAAGGAGAAGAGCTGCTCCTCCTCCTCCTCCCCTTCTTTTTCCTCCTCCTCCTCCCCTTCTTTTTCCTCCTCCTCCTCTTCTCCTTCTTTCTGAGAAAGAAAGAACAGGGCATCATGGTAAAGAGATCTGAGAGTAGAATTGGGGAGAAAAGTAAGCTTGAAATGGACGGCCTCAATTTTGGCTATAGAAAATAAGGCAAAGGCCTTAAGAGAAAAAAGAGGCGTTGGCAATGGTGAATTGAGGAGACTAGAGAAAGTTTATAAGAGGTGCTGTGGAGAATGTATTTTAGGGAATCAATCATTAAAAGATATTCTGGAGCATAGCTCTGCATAGAGTATGGGCCAGAACTGCTGGCACACCCAGACAAGCTCCATACATAATGATATTTTTAAAACATATAGTCAAAGGAGCTAAGTCACTGAACCAAGAACCATATTTTATTCCAGATCCTCAGAAACAGTCATTTTTTCTAGTTAAGAAATAATTATTATGAATGAGAAGAGATATCATTTGTGAGCAGGACTAACATAAATTATAAATTGAATTCTGTTCAGCAAGCAAGTAACTAAGATAGGGGCTAGAGAAACAAAGGGAAAAAAATCAAGCAATTCCCTGCCCTCAGGGAGTCTACATTATAGCGAAATATCCAGATAAGAGAAGATCAGAAAAGGCCTAAGTTAGGGTTTGGCAGTAGGCAGAATCTTGCAAGGACCTGGCATGGCGGACAGCCTTTGCAAAGACAAAGAAGGTAAGAGCTAGAATGGTGTGTATGAAAATAAAACAATCAACAAGCATTTATTAAACACTTACTATGAACTCCAGACTGTGCTAAGTGCTGGGAATAGAAATACAAGTATAAAGAAAGACAGTCCCAGCCCTCAAGGAGTTTGCATTCTAGAGAAGGAAGACAACACATAAAAGGAAGCTGTAAACGGGAGGCATGAGGGCATAGTAGGAAAAGTTGGAACATGGAGATGAGGGAAGATATGATTGCCTTGGATGTCTTCCTTCAAATGAAGGTTGTGGGAGGAACTAGACAATCTGAGGAAGAGACCACTGGGGCAGAGGCTACTTCCAATGTGAAAAATAGTAAATAGGTAGACTGAGTTTCCAGGGTGAGTGGTTCCTGTGGCATGGTAGGGAAAATCTGCAGTCAAGAGTACAGCTCAGAAAGAAATAGCAAGCAGGCCATTTTGGTTAAGTGTGCAATGGGAAATAATGTGAGATACATCTGGAAAGATAGACTAGAGCCAATCATGATTTAAAGACCAAATGGAGAAGTTTGTATTTTTCTAATAGAGTCAATAGAGAGTCACTGAAAATGGGGACCAGAGAAGTCCAACCTCTTTCATGTTATAGGTGAGGAAACTGATGTCTAGAGGGGTTCAATGATTTATTCAAGGTCAAATAGCCAATTAACGCTCAAAGAATGTCAAAGAATGTTAGAACTTGTAGAAAAGACCTTGCCATCTCACCGATAGCAATTGCTTGGGAGTCTCTCCTGAAGTACTTCAAAAAAAGATCAGCAATATGTTATTATTATCACCATGTTATTTATGGGCACATATGTCTCAAAGCACTTCTGGTACCCAAGTAGTGTCACATTGAGAGTAAGTTGCTACCTTTGAATGGAATTGGGTTATATTGGCTGTTGACATGGTAATGGCTGCTTATAGTTAAATCTCTCCCATCTACCAAAAGAAGAATTTCATAAGTGTCATTTTGTTCTACCTAAAACTGGGTTGAGTATGACCTGCTATCAGTGAGTAATCCTAACAATGTTTTCTGATGAATAAAATATTTTCTGATTGGCAGACTGATGAAGAGAAGAGGCAAGATTTACCCGTGGTAATGCCAGTTTTTGACAGAAACACTTGCAGCATCCCCAAATCCCAAATCTCATTCATTGACTACTTCATTACGGACATGTTTGATGCTTGGGATGGTAAGAAATCATCTGGAATATTTTTTTCTTCCAAATTAAGATCATTAAATCTACACTACTTGCATCTGGTTTACAGTTTTTCACCTCACTCGTGACCAAAAAAGAAAACAATGCCCCCAAAGCAATCTAACCAGAGTAACAGAACAAAGGATATCTTCCTCCAATCATACCTAACTATATATTCCTAAAATGAAATGTGCTTCTTATTGTAAAATTCAAATAGACTGAAGAACAAACCCCATTAGGGAATTTCTGTAAACTAAGCAGTACCAAGTGTATTTCAATCATCTCCTTGAAGACTGAAGTACAGTATTGAAAACATTAGCTCTCTTGTAATGGCCTAATTGTGTTTCCTGTGATTGGAAACTGAGAATACAAATGTGGCTATGAGGCTATTACATGGGTCCCTGCCAGAAAGTTTCTGCTTTTAGACTCTAAGTCCTGTAAAGTCATTGCTTCTTTGGAGAAGGTGTCAGAGTTGTGCAGACATCTGGAACACTCAAACTATTTATTTGTACAATTGATTCTTGATTACCTGTACTAATGGACATAAGCATCCAAAAGGGTAGATAATCTTTTTTTTTTTTATCATTGCTATTTGGCTTTGGCATGTGCTGTGCTTACATTTGCATAGGAGTACGTTTGAAGGTCTGGGAATTTATACTCACTTCAGATCATTTTTCCCAGACATGCTGGGAAGACCTGACTCAAAAAAAAGGCTGGGAAACTGCCTAGGTTCCCGAAACTACTCCCTCTATGTAACACATTCCTTGTTTGGTAGAGAATAAACCAATCTCTTTCGGCAGGATAAAGCCTGCCCTTTCTCAGAGCTTCATTGGAACAAGGAAGATAGTTAATGATTGGGGCAGCAAACTTTTAAGTAAATAGGAAAATAGAATCATATGTTCAGAGCTGGAAGCCATTACCATAGCTTATCTATTACACTGGTGTCCCACCTGCCACCCTATTTTACAAAGTTGGGAATAGTTCCAGAAAGAAGGAGTTGACATATTCAACTAACATTGAATGAGTATTTATCAGCTATTGACTATTCTGTTAGATACTTTGGGGGATATAAATAAGTACACTTGATAGTCCCATCCTTAGGGAAATTATAACATATACATATCAAAGGATTTAGAGTTGAAACTGACTTTAGAGATTATAGGATCATAGATTTAGAGCCAGGAGAAACCTTTAAACTCCTTTTCTCCAACCCCCCCTCATCTTACAGATGGAGAAACTGAGGCCCAGAGAAGTGACCTGCCCCAGGTCACACAGGCAGTAAGCAGCAGAGCCAGAATTTGAAGCTCAGTCTCCTGAATCCAAATCTCTATCATTTAGTCCAATACCTTATTCTCCAGATAAGGGGCACAGAGAGGTTAAGTGATGTGCCAGAGTTCACACAGAAAATAAGCAGAGCCAAGATTCGGACTCAGGGCCTCTGGTTTTAGTTCTATTCTCTCTCCACCATACCATACTATGTCTAGTTAGAAAGATAAAATATACAGAGATGTAGCCTGAAGTCCAGAACCACAAGCTCTAGATTTACAAAGAGCAGGTTCAGACTTGGAGCTGCCTTCCAAATCTTGCCTTTTGACTCCCTTTGCCTCCACCCAGAGGAAGGTTCCCACCTTAGAATATAGTTCATGTCTAGATTTCCACTGATGTGAGTAAAAGGGTGCTTGGTTCCCACGCAAGCACTGAAGGGAACAATGCCTTTCAGATAACATATACCCTGCCAAAAAATGCAGAACAATACAAAGAACTGACAGTAGGACTATAAAAAAGAAAAATTAAATTTTTCTCTCTGTTTCCATTCTAAACTATAGACCTGTAGGGGCTGCTAGTCTTATAGTACTAGCCTTAGGGTTTGAATTCTCCTAAGAAGGAAAACAAATTTAGAGTCCATAGAAAAGGCAACTCCTCACATTCTTTTGGTTCTTGCCTTCATCCCAGGGATCCATAGAGGCCTCTAGGCTTTCAATGAAACCCTGAGAGTTTGTATTCCCTCAGAAGAAAAATAAACTTGGGCCTGTTGAAGAGTCCAACCCCTTCTCCTCAGATTCACATAGTCAGAATAATTTATAGTAGTATCAAGGTAAAATCCAGGTTTTTCTCAGCTAAATCAAATGAAATAATATCTGAAAAGTGCTGAAGCATTTGGTCTCTGGTCTGTGTTCAGAATAGATCTCCTAGATCTGGCCTGCTCCTTTGTATCGGTTCAGAGCAAAGAAGTGGGCTCTACTCCACAAATAGCTTGAGTGAATAAAATTATCCCTAAATGCTGAGACTTAAATCACTCATCCTCAATAAAATGGGTAAGAGTTGCCAAGTATCCAAGCAAAGGAAATGTCCGAAATTACCACTAGGGAGCTGTCAATGGACGTGTCCACACCCTCCATAAGGAGTGCAATCAATGCCCCAAACCAAGACTTATCTCTATCAAGGTGATTAATTAATGAGGAACAACTTACCCTCATCAAATTGACCAGGTCCTCTTGTTCAATACTCAAAAAAAGTTAAATAACATAGTAAGAGTTAAGTACAAAGATAGTACAAAGCCATACATACAAGAGTTGCCTCAAGCTTGCATAAGACAAAAAGCCAAATGAAGAGTAGAGATAATCAGTGTTATGGAAGTTTAGAGAAGGGACTGATCCCCATAGTTTGGAGTAGTTCTAGGAGGAGGTCATGAAAAAGCCAGGATTCATATTGAGCCTTGAAGGATTTTAGCAAAACTATATTATATATCATTGCTCTCATTACTGAGTTACTAAGGTGTCAGCAAAGCAAAATTAGTATTTTTAAAGTTGGAAGAGACCTAAGGGATCAATTAGTTCAACCCTTTTGTTTTACAGATAAGAAAAACTAAGGTCCAGAGATAGAAAGTCTGTACAAGATCAGTTAAATTAGGTTGAATGCAAGATTTGCCTCAAAGTACAATTAAGATGTTAAACCCATAGACAATTAGTTGACTGTAGCTATTTTGGTTATGTAAGTCACATATGCATTCACAATGGATATTTATCCATTTCCTTTTTCAATTTAATTTTTTCAGTGATCAAAAATCTATTTTCTCTCTTCTCACCATCACCACCCCCCCCCCAGAAGAAAAGTAGCCCAAAAAATCCCATATTGGCCATGTCCAAAAAAATACGTGTCTGTCAGTATCCTGAGTCCATCACCTTTTTGTCAAGAGGTGGATAATATGGTTTACCATGGGTCCTCTAGAATCATGGTTGGTCACTGTGTTGGGCTCTTAAACTCTTCATAATTGTTTTTTACAACATCATTGTTAAATTATTCTTCTGGTTCTTCTCACTTTACTCTGCATCAGTTCATATAAGTCTCCCCAAGTTTCAATGAAACCATACCCTTCATCATTTTTTCTAGAAAAACAGTATTCCATTACATTCATGCACAATAATTTGCTTAACCATTCCTCAGTTGATAGGTATCCCCCTTAGTTTCTAGTTCTCTGCCATCACAAGAAGATGTTTGTACCTAGGAATCTTTTTCCTAGTTCTATTACTTTCAGAACCTAAAACTCAAAACTGGGCATTGATGCATTGACATCTTTCTCTCTAGCCTTTGCAGATCTGCCCAACTTAATGCAGCATCTTGACAACAACTTCAAGTACTGGAAGGGTCTAGATGAGAAGCAGCTCCGGAGCCTACGGCCACCACCTGAATAGCGATTGCTCCTCCTCTACCCAGCCCGGGCATCTAGATGCATTGATTCTCAAGCGCACTTGGGTTCATCTTAAGCCAGAATCATTTGGCCTTTTCAGTATTAGTCAGACTGGCCCATGCACTTGAGGATCTGGGAAGAACATGGCAGGCTCCTATGGCCTTCAGCATTGAAAACCCATGGTGTAGAGTCAGTCTTTTCCCTGATGTTACACTGGATGGATAACTGCAGAGACTGTCCTGAAGAAGGTCAAATAAGAACCATACATCAGAATTCTCATCATACAAGACAATGCAGGTTGGAAAAAATTCCTGAATCCTCAATTCAACAAGTGAAGGAGAAATCCCCTTTGGTGACTCATAGCTTTGTGGAGAATGTTCTGTGCTGGGTTTAGCACTTAAGAATTGTTAATAGCAATTAGACATTTAAAGGCAACTCTTCATGAACAAGTTTTTGTTCTATGAAAAATAGACATCTTCTATTTTTTCACATCGCAGAAGGTGCAATCATTCATTTCTGAGCACTACTGAAAGTGACTTCTCTCAAAAGAAATTTAGTAGCAAATGTAAAGAAAAAACCACAAAGAATTTTTTGAAGTTGATTGTTAGCATCTATGATTAAAATATGTTTTATTTATTTTGTTAGATGTTCAATATTTTCTATGAATTTATAAATACTTTAAAAGCCAAAGCCAACTTTAGATGCCATTACAAATTTACATGATTCATTTCATTGATATGCATTACTTGATGTACAGACCTTTTATTTTCATAATGCAAAGACAAAATACTATCCAATGACACACATTTTTACTGCACTCTATGGGTAACTGTGTATGTTAACTGTTGTCTCTGATTTATGCTAATCAAAGAAGGTTGTTTGGTTGACAGGTCTCACTCACTCCAGAGTACAAGGGTCTGAAAGACTTTTCTGCTCCAGAAACACCAGAGCTGTGCTACGCTGGCTATCATTCTCTGCTCTTGTTTGCTGATGACTTCCCAAAGTGAAATTGTACAACTCTTGGTCAGACAGGGGGAAAAAAGTTGGAACTGAATGCTTTTTTCTCCTTTAAAATTTTATAATTAAATTCCCTATCAAAAGTCTGCCTTATTTTATACAGTATTTCTACAAAGCATTCCATATCATAGACAAGGAAATAACCAATGGAATATTTAGTGAATCTCAGCATTTTATAGCCTCTCTATTTTCCTTGGCAGTGGAAATCTTTAACTCTGGAAATTTGTAAAGGTTCTGTACCTTCACAATTTGAATGAAGTAAACACCAGAAAACAATAAAACATATATTTTAAGAAGTGTCTAAGTTTGAACTGTTTCATTTTCCACATGTTCTATATTTTTTTATTCCCTGGGATATTGCCTGTTAGGGATAGGGATTAGATCTATGATTTAGTATAATGAACTCCTCCTACTAGTGTAGTTCAGCACCTGTTGTGCAATGATAATCTTAGAAAATCTTTTAGAGAGAGGTTAAGTGACCTACCCCAGGTCACACAGCCAGTATATGTCAGAGGCAGGACTTGAGCCCATCTTTCTAGCTCTAATGCTGGTTCTCTATCCTCTACACTGTGCTGAAAATTCAATAGCAGGCACACTCTTGTAACCTCTGATGCTGGGTGAGGCCTATAATGAAATTGTTTGAACCCAGAGGTCCTGAGTGGTAGTAGAGATAAACAGCTGATTAGGTACCTATGTAGAGAGGGATGTGCTACAGGGAGCATGAACTCTTTGGAGAACCAATTGTTACATTTTCAGCATGAGCATTTACATCTTGGAAATCAGTAAATGTTACAAATGAGGAGTTGTTTTGTTGTTACCTAGACCTAAGGAAGGGTTAATAATGCGGATTAAATTTTTAAAGTGTGTCATACATTCATTTTTACTTTTTGAGAGCTAGTTGTTAAATATTTTTGAATTCACAGGAAATTCCCTATTGCCTTCAACTTGCATAGAAATACATTCAGATTCCCTATTGACTTATTCCTCTAAGTGCCCCCAAGAACTCTTCAGGAAGGAATGAATCCCCTTTTTGGATAATAACCATCTCTGGTTTAAATATCGGCGCAGAAGGAATTAGTTAAAAGATTACTCAGACCAATTGGATGTGGTGCATAGGAACTTGGGAACTTTTAATTAAAATAAGCTATCACCATATTACAGCAGATTTTGAATCCCTAAAAAATAAAAAAGGGATTCTAGCAGGGTTAAAAATCCCTAAAAAAATCCTAAATTTTACTCAAGCCAAACACATTAACTCAGGTATTTATACAAACCTTATCAGATCTATTCCATTCATTGCCTCTTCGTATCTAGATCAGATAGTATGCACCCCTATAAGTGCAATTTGGTAACCATCACCAACCAAACTAACCAGTCCCTCAGATTATGTATCAAGGATGAAGAATACTAGTTCCAGATGATAATGGCACTCAGAATGAACCTCAGATCATCACCCCTTTCCCACCCTGCTTTTTGAATGAGTAGTACTGAGTCTTTGGTGGGGAAGGTAGAGGGTTGGGTGAAACTTTTCTCCTGATTTCTTTTCCAAAATCTCTTGCAGGCTCCATATTTGATCTACTAAATGACTAGAGCTGCAGGTTGGAGACCTCAAAACCAGGTTGATGGCATGAACAACCTATATTGTAGCCATTTCTCAACTTTTGTCATGCTAAACACCTTCCAATAATCCTGGCACTCAGAAATAATCTCTAAGGCAGGCCTCGTCTGGGATTATAGTTAAATGCATTCAGCTGCATTAGGTACTAAATGCATGAGGCACTAATTCATCTGACAATACTCAGAACAGAAGGACACCTTCCCTAAATCCCATGTAATGGATTTATTGGCTACACCAGTCAACCAATTCCTAATACTATTGAAAAGAGTGGAGGATTTGGGTTATATTTATGCTAAACAACTGGAAATGCTTCCCTTCTTTGATCTGCAGCAAGGGATAGATAGATAGATAGATAGATAGGAAGGAAGGAAGGAAGGAAGGAAGGAAGGAAGGAAGGAAGGAAGGAAGGAAGGAAGGAAGGAAGGAAGGAAAGGAGGGAGAGAAGGAAGGAAGGAAGGAAATCAATAAGCACTTATTAAGCACCTTTTATGTACCAGGCACTTTGCCTGGGGCTGTGAAGAAAGGTAAAAAAATAGTCCCTGCTGTCAAGGAATTCACAACCTAATAACAGAGGAGACAACATGCAAATAACTATGTGCAAACAAGATATATACCAGTAATACCAGTATAAATGGAGATAGGAATAGAGGGGAAGCACCAGAATTAAGGGCCAGGCCTAGCAGAGTGAATGATACATTGCAGTCACTGAATAAATGCTTTTGACTGATTGAGCTTCTTTTTCCAGAAATGTTTCTAGCAATTTAAAAGTCATAATTTTGTTTTTCAGTCATTTTTCAGTTGTATCTAATTGTATCAGTTGTATCTTTGTGACCCCTTTTGGAGTTTTCTTGATAAAGATACTGGAGTAGCTTGCAATTTCCTTCTCCAGCTCATTTTACAGAAGAGGAAACTGAGGCAAACAGGGTTAAATGACTTGCCCAGAGTCACCTAGCTAGTGAGTATCTGAGGCCAGATTTGAACTCAGGAAGATGAGTCTTTTTGACTCCAAGACTAGTGCTTACACACTGTGCCATCCCACTGTCCTTAAAATCATAAAACACTCCATTTATAGCACAAACATTATACTTTAGGTTGGATCAAGTTCTCTGCATACATAGTGTATTTGTTTTCTCTGTTAACATAGGCAGTTTGTAACATGGCTATTATACTCATTCAACCAGGGTTGGGGAGCCTGCAGCCATGAGGTCACGTGTGGCCTTCTAGGTACTTGGGTACAACCTTATGACAGAACAGATGCTTTTATTAATGGGATTTGTTCCTCGAAGTTTGGATTCAGTCAAATGGCTGCACTTGAGGACCTAGAGTGCCACATGTGGCCTTGAGTCCACAGATTCCCCACCCCTGCAACCAATATTATCATAACAATCCACACTTCCGTAGACCCTTAACTTTCTAAAATTCTTTCCTTGCAATAACCCTGTAAATTAGATTGAGGAGTACAAGTATTGTTTTTCCCATTCAGAGAAGGGGAAACTAAGGTTCCAGATCACGGGGCTAGTAAGTGGTAGTAAGTGACAAAGCTGGTATTTGAGCCCAGGTCCTCCTGTTCTAAACTCAATTCTCTTTCAATCCTTCAAGCAAGCAACCAGCATTTCTTACTGCTGATATGCACCAGTTTTCTGTGTTTTTTCCTTTACGCTACTTTCCCCTACAGGAGGATCCAGCTACACAGGCTTTCCCCAACTTCCAAAAGCCTTACATACAGGAATATGCTGGTAAGTGTTTAGCAACAACCTCTCTGGGGGAAGATGTGCCCATGATGCACTCAGGTTTCATCTGCATTATTCACATTTTCTTCTTCACTTTCTTAAGCCTAGCCAGTCAACAAGACAATAACTCAATCTCTTATTTGTAGCATTTGCCAATTTCTGAGTTGTAAATGCTCACACTGACAATTTTACAATTGACTCTTTATGGTAGGCTCCAGACCCCTCTGCTTGTGAATGTCCTGTAATACATACAAATAAACTGCCTCTTCCACCAGCTACCTATCAAGTTTCCCCCAAGACAGCAACCAATCAAGAATATTGTGGTTGGTCTGGGGGATCTGTCAAGCCCAGTATCTCTTCTGAACTACTGCTTTTCTTCCTTCTCAGAAGAATTACATACAATACACACTTTCCCTGTTGTAGTTCCTAATTTAGTCAATTCTACCTCAAGCAATCTCTGCTTGAGGGAAAGTTTAATTAAAGGAGTTTGAGGGGGGCGGCTAGGTGGCGAAGTGAGTAGAGCACTGGCCCTGGAGTCAGAAGGACCTGAGTTCGGATCCAGCCTCAGACACTTAACGCACACACAAATAAAAAACCTACCCGTATGGCTTTGGGCAAGTTACTTAACCCCAATTGCCCTCCAAAAAAAAAAAAAGGAGGAGGAAACAGGTGGAGAACTTTATGGAGATAGTAAAGGAGACTTTGGGGGCACAAGAAAAGGTTTTAGAAATTGAAGGCATGGGGCAGCTAGGTGGTGCACTGAATAGAGCATCATCGGCCCTGGAGTCAGGAGGACCTGAGTTCAAAATCCGACCTCAGGCACTTAACACCAAACAAACAAACAAACAAACAAAAACCACACAACCCTAGCCATGTGACCTTAGGCAAGTCACTTAACCCCAATTGCCCTACCTTCAACCCTCCAAAAAGAAAAAAAAAGTTAAAGGGACAGATTTTTATCATAGGTATAATTTCAATTCAGCCTTATTTGATTTGTGAATAGAATGCTAGGTTTGGAGTCATGAAAACATAGGTCCAAATCCTGCCTCTGACATTTACTAGCTGGGCTAGTCACAACCTCTATGTACTGGAGGTGGAGGCAACTTCCTAGGACTTATCTAGTAAATCATGGGTGCTTGTGATCTGGTTGGTGGAGAAAGTTCTCATACTGGGAGTTCTCCATGTTAACAAAATAACTCTATATTTACATATCAATTTAATTATATGTTATAAATGAGAAAACTGAGGCCTAAAATGGTAAAGTAACTGGCTTAAGATCACATAGCTAGTCACTGGCAGTGTCGGACTAGAACCCGGGACTTCTTACTACCCTAATCCAGGGTTCTAACCTGATCATGATATTCCAGCTGTGTAGAATAATAGCGGATACTGTGCTAATGTGTCCATCAGGAATTCAGTGAGCTCAAACAATGAAGATTTAAATAGAGTAGAAAGCTTACTAACATAGAGATTGAGGCAAAGGCCAAGCTTTGCATGCATGCTAGAGATATTAACAGCCCTTCTCTTCCTGAATTTTCTTAAAAGGGAGAGGAAAAAGTCAAAGAAAAGTAGGAAGGAGTTGTGTTCCCCCAGTCTTCCCCTAAGGAATAACTAGATGTGGAAGAACCAAGTCTGAATCACAAGGAAATCTTTTCCCAAGGGCTAGTATCTCAAACTGGTCCACAAGACTCAGAGTTCAACAAGACCAGGAAGAAGCTGAATAAACTTCTGAACAATTCTTTCCATACTGCTTAAAAGAGACTTTGAAAAAATAGCAGTATTCTGTGCTGACAGTAATATAATAATAATAATAATAACAGTAGCCAACGTTTTTATAGCACTTACTATGTGCCAATCACTGTACTAAGTGCTTTACAATTCTCATTTGATCCTCACAACATTTGATTCTTTGAAGGAGGTACTGTTATTATCTTTATGTTACCGATGATAAAACTGAACCAAACAGAGTAGTGACTTGGTCAGGGTCACAAAGTTGGTAAGTGTCAGAGACTGGATTTGAATTCAGGTCTTCCTGACTCCAGGCCAGGCAGTCTATCCACAGTACTACTTCATTGCCCCATATTGGGATCAAAAGGAACTGGGGAATCTACAAACCTTTAAGAGGGTTTATTTTTGCATGTGATCATTTATAGCCATACATGTGATCCAGAAAGGAAAACTGATCCCTATTCGTCAGTCCCTAGTAGATGCTCTCCTTGCAAAATGGTGGGTCTTTGTAGGCCCTGGGGTTTTTCAAGGCTCCAAAGCAAGCCTGTACAACATGCAACCCCTCCAAAGGATTTCAAGGGGCCCTCAAAAAAATGTAGGGTTGCCACTGCTCAGTCTTCTGTTCATCATAGGACCTGCAGCGACCAACCGTCGTCAGTCTGTCTCTAGTTTAACCTGTCCGCTGCCAGGAAGAAGTTTAGTCTATTTTAATTTTGGGCCTACCAAGTTGTGCAGGTCTACTCCAGAGGAATGGTGTATGCTCAGCAAGAAAAGAAGGAAAGAGGCGCTTTGTTCACGAGTTAAGCTTGGGAAGCGAGACAAAAGGACTAGCACAGCCACAGGGAAATTTAGCTCTAGCTCCTTTCTCTGCCCCCACTCCCATTTCCCTTGATGTCTGAGAGCCATATGCCCTGTCTTAATGACAACGTCCTTCTTAAATAATCAAGGCAGGAAGACAGTGATCTCTATGTAAGGAAGCCATAGAATTAACTGGAGGGGAAGAGGGGGGACAAGAAAAACATTGCAGGCTGAAAACAATGCACAAAAAGTCATTGGTCAGGGTTACTAAGAAGGAATGACATTTACGTCATGAATGTTGGAAATGTGTATTGTTTCTGTAATAAGGAGCAGCTTATGTTTGTAAAGCACCACAAGGCTTTCACATATGTCGTCACATTGGAGGGAGGGGCTTAGCCTCGTTTTGCAGATTAACAAGCTGAGGATCAATGAAGTTACAGTGACTTATCTTAGGTCACACAGCCATTACATAGTAGTCAGGACTCAAATACAGATCTTCTGACTGAGTTCGTTGTTCTTTTGTGGGATGTCATGGTACTTTAAAAAGTATCTAGATAGCAATGTAGGTATAGCTGCAGAAATTCAGGGTAATGGCCATTAATTATACCCAGCTCTCCAGGGCTACTAAGTGAAACCCTTAGGTAATTTAGATAACATTGAAACTACCTGCCAGAGGAACAACCCAACCCAAACCCCAACCCAAACATCAAGCAAACCTGTTGGAATTCCCACTAGAATTGGGGAGATCAATATTGAAAAGAAAGACTTTGAACAAACCAGTGTTCATTAATCCCCAAAACATAAATTAAATAGGGAAGAATATCCTAATTGCAAAGAATTGCTGGGTAAACGAGAAAGAAGTTCAACAGAAATTAAGTTTGGACCAATATGGAGAGGGCAAGGAAACAAGCATTTGTATAGTGCCTACAATGTGCCAGTCACATGTTATCTCATTTGATTCTCACAACAACCCTGAGAAATGCTGTTATTACCCACATTTTACAGATAAGGAAACTGAGGTGTTAAATGGGTTACCCAGGGTCAAACAGCTGATAAGTGTCTAAAGTTGGATTTGCACTCAGGTCTTCCTGACTCTAGGCATTCTATTCACTGTGCCATTTAGCTGCTCAATAATATACTTCAATAAGCTCAAAATAGATACCTGACTTGATATTAAAGGGCATAGAATTTTTTAAAAATACAAGAGGTTAGGGGGTGGCTAGGTGGTGCAGTGAATAGAGCGCCAGCCCTGGAGTCAGAAGGAGTTCGGATCTGGCCTCAGACACTTAACACACACAAACAAAAACCTAGCCGTGTGACCTTAGGCAAGTTACTTAACCCCAACTGCCCTCCAAAAAGCAAAAAAAAAAAAAAAATTGGTTTCTTCTTTCGGGTTTATGTCAGAAATGACAACTCATGTCTCCCTCATCCTCAAAAAACTCTCCCTTGATCTGTCCATCTCTGTTAATTCTCATTCCATATCTCCTCCCTTTTTGACTAAACTCTTTGAGGTCACTTACAATCAGTACCTCTTCCTTTCCTCTCATTCTCTTTGTCTCCATTTTGGCTTCTGATCTCAAAAACCAAAATTTTCCTCTCCAAAGTTACCAGGGATCTCTCAATTGCCAAATGTAGTGGCTTTTTCTTAATCCTTATCCTTTTAAAAATTTTTTTAATTTTAGACTCAAGGGCCAGAACACAAGTACAGAATAGAGAAAAGAAACAAAAACATATCATAAACTTAAATATTGAAACTTAAATACAAAGAAAGAAGGAAAAGCATGTTGTGTGCATAGCAGAACGTAAGAAGTTTCAAAATAAGTAACAATAAATTTTAATTTCAAGAAAGCCTGTATTATGATAAATAATTTATGTTGTGTTGAGAATTGGCTGTCTTTTCTTTGCTTCCTTGTAAGTTTTCTTTTGTTCTCTTCTATGCACTTTTTTACTTTGTTCTTTTTAAACCTTGTCCTTCTTGACCGCTATACAACCTTTGATGCTGTCAGTCACCCTCTTTTCCTTGATACTCTCTCTTCTTTCTAGATTTTTTTTTTGCCTTTTTTTTTTTTGGAGGGGGGAAGGTAGGGCAATTGGGGTTAAGTGACTTGTCCAAGGTCACACAGCTAGTTTTTGTGTTAAGTGTCTAAGGCCGGATTTAAACTCATGTCCTCCTGACTCCAGGCCAGTCCTCTATTCACTGTGCCACCTAGCCACCCCTTCTTTCTAGATTTTTATGACACTACTCTATCCTGGTTTTCTCTTCTCTATTCTGACCATTATTTCTCAGTCTCCTTTGCTGGCTGTTCATCTAGATCATGCCTGCTAAAGGTGAATGTTCCCCAGGGCAAGAGCTATGTCCTTCTCTCTATATGATCTCATGAGCTTCCATGTATTCAACAATCATCTCTATTCTCAAATTTGTTTATCCAGTCCTGACCTCTCTCTTATGGGTCAGTCTTGCCTCTCAAATTTCCTATTGAACATCTCAAATTGGATGCCCTATAGACATCATAAACTCAACATGTCCAAAATAGATGTATAATTCCCCCCAAACCCTCCCTTCCTCTAAACTCCCTATTGCTATCAAGAGCACCACCACCCTCCTGGCCTTCCAGCCTCCCATCCCAGGTGTCTTTTCTAGGTCTCTTTCTCATCTCCCATATCCAATATGTTGCCAAACAACTGTCCATTTTACCTTAAAAATATCTCTTTTATGTACCCCTCTTCTCTCCTCTGACATTGCCACCACCCTGGTGCAGGGCTTCTTCCCTCACACCTGGACCACTGCAATTGCCTGCTAGTTGGCCTATTTGCCTCAAGTCTCTCCCCCTTTCAGTCTATCCTATACTCTGATGTCAAACCGATCTTACTCAAGCACTCGAGTGAGCACAGCACACACACACACACACACACACACACACACACACACACACACACACATTTTTTTGCAGGAGATTTTTGATGATAACAAAGATGGACAGAAATGGACAGAACAAGTGAGAGTATTTTGAAGTGATGTCACACACACATACACACGCAATAAATTTTACAAATATTGTCTCATTTAATCTCACAACAATCCTGTTATTATCTCCACTCTACAATTGAGTAACTAAGGAAAACAGAGGTTAAGTGACTTGCCCAGGGCCACACAGCTGAGAGGTGTCTGAGGCTGGATTTGAAATTCAAGTCTTTCTGAATTCAGGTCCAGTGCTCTCTCCATTATGCCACCTAGCTGCTCCTAATGGAATAGAATTTGTCCAGGTCTGACACCTTGAATTCATTAAGGGCAACTAGGTTCTTTCATACTAATGTTATTTTTAAGGAAGATTTTTAAAAATTTATTTATTTACTTTTAGTTTGCAGCATTCAGTTCCACAATCCCTTGAGTTCCAAATTTTTCCCCCCTAACTCTCCTCCTTCTCCACCCCCCGCCCATGATGGCATGTAATCTGATATAAGTTCTACAAATACCAAGGAAGACTTTTTGAGGAAAAAGAAAAAGCCTTATCAGTAGGGTTTTGCCCTTCATCTCATATCTTTCACATGCCCATGGACAAATATTTTGGAGAAAAGGAGGAAGCCAATATGTTAATCCTTTACAACCCAACTCAAATTGCCACTGTTCATTTTATGATATTTACCTTAACTAGAGGCATAGAGCATAGGAGTTGATTAGGCCCAAGAGAGATTTCCTAGTAAAAGTGCCATTACTGCAATGACAAATGTCACTGAAGGTACTTGTTGATTTCGTTAAAGGAGAACAGTACCCTTGTTTTGAGTAAGGATGATTGATCAGTTCTTCCAGGTCCCTTATGGATAAATACATTAAAATGGGCATCAGTCCATGGTTAATGCACATGCTTGTGGATAAATGGCTGCTTTATGGGAATCTGACTGACATGCTAGATAATTTGTTTGGGTTAAATTACGGACAGTACTTTGTGTACCATTTAGACATGCTGCAGGAACGTGAAAATTATGTAACCTCTTCTCAGTTAAAAGATAAAGCAGGCCTTGAGCAACTGGAATATACTCAGATCCTATTTTCCCCTCAGCTATGTTCAGAGAGTGGATTGTTCTCTCATCTTAGTATCTGAGGTTACCTAAAGGAAAATGAACGTACAAGTTGTTAAAGTAGTTAGTACAGAATGGAGCTGAAGTTTCTACCAGCAACTCCACACAGATAGCTCTGCATTATCACTGACACTGCTTCTTCCAGAGAATATAGTCTGTATTCTCCAAACCATTAGTACTTTAAAATAATAATTTTTAGCATGCAGAATTCTGAGATTGAGTAGTTTATTTTATAATTAAGAATTTTTGTTACAACTCTACCTACTTATTAACTATTTACATTAACTATTTACTATTTGCATCTCCATTCATGAAGTATTACAATACTTCTTCAGATACTCCTGCTAAGTCCCCATCAGGATTCCTCGCCCATTTATTTTCATTCATCTTTCTTCATATCATTTCCTCATATGAGCCTGTGCTCCACTTTTCTGGTTCTGCTTTTTTTTTAACTTTGCATTATTTCATGAAGGTCTCTACAGATGTCTTTGTATGTCTCATAATTGCTCATCTTAATTGCTTTACAGTATTCCATTACTTTAATGGGTCACAATTAATTTATCATTCTCCTATTGTTGGACATTTGAGCAGCTGCCAGATTTTTTGCAATTACGTATAATGTTGCTATAAAAATCTTTGGCCATATAGTGCTTTTTTCCCATAATCTAACACAAATTTTAGCTGTAACCCTTGAATGGCTCTAAGTGAGAAACCGGATTGTGGATCTGAGCAGAACACGGGAACTGGTGTTATTAGGTGATAAAGAGAAGAAAGTGACAGTGGTAAAAACTGGTATAAAGAAGGCCTTTTCCTACACAGTCACTCGGAAATTGCAGTTTCTTGTTCCGTGGCCTGGGTCATTTCACCTCCCTGGGCCTCAGTTTCCACATTGGCAGTTTTAGGGAGTTGGACTAGAATGATTTCTAACTTCCTTTCACCTCTAAACATCCCAATCAGAGCAATGGTGGTGGTGATGGGGGAGGGACAGGCCCTTTTCCTTCATTGCAGGCCAACCTATATATGGGAACTGAGGACCAGGAGATGAAAACAACCCATCTCCCTGCCTGCCCTACCCCCCCAGACAAATCTTTGCTACAAACTAATTTTGGTTTAGTTGAGGTCATAGTGTTCCTTATATGCCTTTCTTCCAATTCTAACCATGTAACACAGCACCCCCCCCCCCAAAAAAAAAATCAAATGCATTAGATTAGATTAGATTTCTGCCCTGAACTTGCCACGATACCTTGATTTTTAATTAATTTTTGGTCTCTGTGTGTTCAGAAACCTTTTACTATTGCCAAAGTTTTCAAGACCCTATGTAGGGGCAGCTAGGTGGCACAGCGAATAGAGCACTGGCCCTGAAGTCAGGAGGACCTGAGTTCAAATCCGGCTTCAAACCCTTAACACTTACTAGCTGTATGACCTTGGGCAAGTCACTTAACCCCAATTGCCTTGCCTTCCCCTTCCAAAAAAGCAAAGAAGAATAAAAGACCCTATGTGGAGTCTTGACTTACAGTTTAAGAAGCCCTAGCCTACAATGATTGCTGAATCTCTCCAGTACTGACCGTCTGTAGAACATGACTTAGCACTTCATTGTATACTGTCTTGAATAATTCTTTTTTTCATGTATGTGACTCTAATCTCAGTAAGGGGAGTAGCCATGATTTATATCTTATTGTAATGCCCCAACACCCAGAATTGACACAGGTACTCCATCACTGATGATGAGGGATGGATTAACCCATTAGCTACCTAGCACATGAGCAGGGCCCAGTTTACCTGATTAACCTTAGCATCATCTTGCTGAACAATAAGGCTCTCAGGGGACACAAGATAGGTAAATTTTATGAGAGACAAGCCACAAAAAAGGTCAGAATGTCTAAGAGACACCTTGAGGATACAGCATATCAGAGAGTGAACAGGGATAGGAAAATGATTCAGGTAGTGCCTAACCAGATGCAAAATTTTAGTTATAGGAGATCCTTTTCTGACCAGTGAAGTATGACCTGAGCTATTCTAACTTCACAGAGGAGCAAGTTTTAGACTATTGTTTAATCCCAGGGATGAGAACTCATTTCCCGAAGAGACAAAGGGGAAACTTTTCCCTCCAAACAAACCTAGGCCTTCCTCTCTGTCACCCTTTCCTTTGTTATCCACACACTAATATGTTTGCCTTCTCACTCCATGGCAAAAAAATCAGAATACAACAGTGAGTGAGTAGGGCCCTTAGAAAATTTGGCTGTTTCATGAATTTTGCCACCAGAGTTCCCTCTAATGTTTTTAAGTTGCAGTTAGAACACCATGTTAACATTAGCTACAAACAATAAAGACTAGAGCACATGGGAATGGAGTTTAGTGTTATAATCCAATAAAACATTTAGTACAACTCATCTGACACAGATTTAATGACATGTATAATGGTTACTGTGCTGCATGGTAATTGGGGGAAAATGTAGTTGACTTTACTGACTGTAATTATTATTTGTACAAAACCAAAATGAACATCTCTGGCATACTCAGGGCAGAAGGGAAGGGGAACCTGATGTAACCCAAATCCCAGAGCTCAGTATGTATCTGGGACTCTCTCCTGAGCTGGAAGGTGGTATGAAACCTCTCTGAAGACCCCTGGAACTAAAATGAACAAAACCAATTGAACACCTATAGAAATACTCTTAGCTAGATTAGAATCAACTCAAGCTCCATTTAGAAAGGTAGAGCATTTAGTAAGCGCTTATTATGTCCCAGGTACTATGCTAAGCAGTGGGGATAAAAATACTGAGCAACTCAGTTCCTACCTTCAAGAAGCTTACATTCTAATGGGGAAAGAAAACACAAAAAGGAAGGGCAGGAGGAGAGGTAGAAAGGTATCCATGTCAGGTCACAGTGGCTGGAGAACAGAAGTCCAGAGAGTCAAGTTGTGAGTGAAGTGAAGTCTAACTGGGGTGCTGCCTGAAACAGCATTTTTTTTTTAATCTCATTCCTTTCCTTAATCATTGCTTCTCTTTCACCTTCAAATTCTATAGGTCTTTCCATGCAGCGTACCCAACAGTTTCTGCTCTCTACTTTCCTAAAAAGCTTTTCCTCGACTGTGTTCCAGTTACTGTCTCAGACCTCACCTCTATTTCACTGCTAAACATTTAGGAAGAGTACTATATGATTGAGTCGTCGTCTCCTCATCACCCACTCACTTCTTACAAACTGGCTTCTGGCATGACTACTCTACTGTTCTCTCCAAGATCAACAATTAGGATTCTAACTAGGCAGTGCAACAGGGGCTTTGCTGACATTTGAGTGCTGATAGCTAGGGGAAGGGTGCCCTTCCTCTGTAGGGAGAGGTAGTCTGCTTCCCATGTGGCAGACTATGTACCTGTGCCTCTGAGTCCACCACTGTCTTGTGCAACACAATGCTGTTCCTGCACTAATCCCCAGGGCATTGTTGTACGGTACCTTTTTCCTTGGCCCACCTTGCCCCTCTAACTCATGGGAACCAAGATAGGACTTTCTCAGGGAAGGACATTTCCTTTCCTGAAGCGAGTTAGCTCATAGTCAAAATATTCTCTGCTGTGTCATTCCTGCTCTACCCCCCTACCTTGCCCCCAAAAGAAACAAAATATGCCCCTCTATGATAGCCTCTTTCTACCTTTCCAGACCCCTTAGAGCTTCCTTCCCTCTGCAAAATCTGTGATCCAAGTACATTGGCATCCTTTTCATCCCTCACACACCACATTCCTCCTGACTCTGCCTTTTCACTGGCTATACCCTGTGCCTTGTATGCTCCCTCCCCAGCCCTCTACTTCTGGATTTCCCTGACTTCCTTTAAGATGTAGCTCAAATCCAACTTTCTGCAGGAGGCCTTTCTCAGTCCCTCCATGCCCCAATTCTAAGATATGTATCCCCTGGACAGGAAAAAAGAAAGGATAAACCCACATTATGTTACTAATTGCCTTTTTGGTACCAACATGAGAACTTGGAGCCTAAACTAATATTTTTTATGATTCTGATTGCTCCTACATGAGCTAAGCTGAGCATCAAGGTTTCAGACACATACAGCCAAGAGACTAGAATCATGGTGACCCTCAAGGATAGCACCCCAAGGGACCCAGGAAATCATTTAATCTCTCTGGAACTCTGGTTCTCACCAACAAAATAGAGTTAATCTTTCTTGTTTTGTTAACCTTACAGAGTGAGATTCAAATGAGGTGGTGGTAAATGGATGCAAAAGAGCTCTGTAAACCATAAAGCACTGTAGAAATGTGAAGAATTCCTGCCACTAAACACAACCAGCCAGCCTCCTTTACCATCTTTTTGATGAAAAATGGTCACCAGCAGATGTAGCTAGTTCCTTTCATTTCCCTTTACTTGTTGGTCTATCACAAGAAGGGCAAATATTTAACTTTGATTCCAAGGTGTTTGTAAGTTTAGTTTACATAGTAGACATTGCAGTGTACTGGAAAACACAGTGTATTGGAAGTCAAAGCACTTGGTTTAAGATCCCAGCTCACTTATTTATTGTATGACTTTGAGCAAGTCACTACATCTCTCTGAGTAGTTTCCTCAGCTGTAAAATGCTGACAGCAATACCTGTCCTGCTGACTTCAAAGGGATATGGCAAGAATTGAATGAAAAGATATGTGCAAAGCATTTTATCCCCAGAAAGCTGCAATCAAAATGTGATTTTTTATGAAACAGGGCAGTTTTTTTTCTTTCAAGGAAATCTCATAATGGGACAAAGTGATTCCAGATTCATCATTTGGAGCATTTCCTCGTATGTTCATGCTTAAGTGTTTGGGTCATACACTGGAAAGTAAAGCTGGGCTATATAAAGGGACAATGCCCATCCAAGGTTAACTTGGCATAAAGGGTCAGCTTTGTATCAGGAATACTAATCAATTCTTGCTTCTGAAACATGTTGGCTGGGTGACCATGGAGAAGTCACTTGACCTCTTGCTTAACCTGTTAGTTTATCCAGGCAACACTTTAATATTATTAAGTTACAGATTAATTACTCACCTAGATCCATGTAAGGATTTCCACACTAGGAACTCTCCACATGACTTGAATCACAAAGTCCAGACCAATATGTTGTTTTTAAAATTGCCCATTCAGCACTGGGTCAGTATGAGGCATTGGCATATATGCTAATTCCTTCCTAACTCAAGGAAAATGTGCCTTGAAGAAGCATGAGAATCATAGAACTAGAGAAAATACAACAGTGCTGTTGGGTTTCATGTGTGTGAGAGATTTATATTTTTGTAATTCTAAGTTTTGTGTTATTTCCAAAGGTTTAGGTTTGAGTGACACCTGTTGGTGAATTGGATAATATTTTTTTCCCATTTTCAGGCCTTGTGGTGAGATGTAGAAATGGTAAGATCCCTCTTGCCTATAGGAAGTTCTAATTCTTTTGCTTAGTATTTAAGGTTATCCCTGATCTGATGCCACTCTCCCTCCCTTTCCAGCTTAATCTTACACTAACCCCCTCTAAGTATTTTGCACTCTAGTCTAATGAGACTCCTTGCAGTCCAAAGACAACATGTTTTTCCAGCTCCAGGCCTTTGTTCATATTACCTAAATGAAGAATATCTTCCCTCTCCCACTTTGCCTGCTGAATTTCTTATCACCTAACCCAAAGGCCTCCTTGGCCATGAAGGTTCTCTTTATCCTTCACTCCTGAGCTTTTATTCCTCAGACCTCACAAAGCACTTTGCAGGCATTTCTCTAATGGACTAATTACGAATTATTTCATATAATAATTACATATGAATCATGTTAGGTGCTAAGAGTCATATGGTCAGAGGTTATGGCCATTCTAAACTTTGTATCTCTGTCCAGTGCCTGGGCTTTGCTCTGTCTGGTCTATAAATGTGTCTGGTGGGGTGCTCTCCACACAGAAGGCCTGTAAATCAGTACCGGAGGAGAGAACAAATAGAAAGATCTGCAAACTGATGGTTGGGAGTAGGAGGTTACAGGGAATGAATAAGGTTCTTTGAGGGACAGAATGGATCTAAGTTACCTTTATGAAGAGTGATTTGGGAGCAATGGTTCTGCTGTGTGTGTGTGTGTGTGTGTGTGTGTGTATGCATATATATATGTATATATACACACACACACACACATAGATATAGATTTCAGAGTGTCTTAACAGATTAAGATACATAAAAAAAAAAGCTAATACTTTAGATTCTGTCAGTCCCAACTGTGGCCCCAAGGCATGACTAAAAAAAGAGATACTGCAGGTTTTTTTTAATGAATTTTGTTCAGTGAAGGCTTCAAGAATAAGAACAGATCATGTCTCTAAAGAAAAGAAGTTCAAATTTTAATTAATCAGGAATAATTTAAAAGTCAAAGTGGGGTTATAAATCCTATTTATACTCAAATATAACCTGAGTATCTCTCAAACAGGGGCCTCTAAAAGCTACACTCAGATTCAGTGTGCATTCTGATCTGCATTTATTCAAACTTAGGGCTAGCAAACCTCCACCCTATGCTTCTTTTTATCAGACCAAAGCAGCAGAAGCACTGACTCAAATCCAAGGCATTGACAGAGTAGAAAGGTAAATAACAAGGAAAAACAACCCACAGTCATATGCACAAGGATTCACTCTCCCACATGATCTGCAGGAGAGGGAACATTTGTAGACCTGTCAACTCATGCTCCTAGGTTTGCAACTCAGAACACCTTCTTGTTTCCATTGCCCCAGTTGTCTCTTCATAGAAATGGTGCTCAATAGTTCTTCCACTGTGTGTATACTGCCATCTGCTGACACTACACAGAAGTGCAGATACCATGTCTTGTAAGACAAATGTTGGCAGCTCTTTTTGGAAAACAGCTCCATTGTCTCAGGACAATTTCAACACTTTGGTGAAGCAGATCCTTAGCTTGTCCCGTCAGCCAGGGAAAGTCCCTTAGGTCAAACCTGTCTTTTAAAATCACTTTGCTTTCCTCACTTCACAATTTCTTCAGTTCTGATTATTTAGGTTCAGGTGAGTAAATTCCTTTCAATTTCCATTTTATCCCTGACAGGTATTCTTGGTCCATGCAAATTACCCTGAAATTTCAACTAGCTTGGTTAAAAAAGGGCTGGAGCTGTGACCTTTGTCTCACATTCCTGCAGCTGCACCCAATTTGTTCCTCATACCATATAAACCAAATAAGCTTGCATTTTGAATACTTAAGGAAAACAGAATCTTAGTATTAAAAGGGACTTAGGAGCACTTTCCTTTAATCCAGGAGTTCTTAACCTGGGGTCCATGAACTTGATTTTTAAAATATTTTGATAACTGTATTTCAATATAATTACTTCTCTTGGTAATCCCATGCATTTTATGTATTTAAAAATATTGCTCTGAGGAGTCCATAGGCTTCACCAAACTGCCAAAAGGGTCCGCGACAGGCTAAGAACCCCTGCTCTAATCTGATCTTCTCACCATACAGACAAGAAAACTGAAATCAGATTCAGCCCATATCAACAGTATGTTGATTTAGTTTCTTTTCACCCAAAAGTCCTTAATTGTGGTCTCTAGTTTTTTTTTCTTTTTTTCTTTTTTTTTTTTTTTAGTTTTTCTTTTTTTATCTTTTTAGAAGACAAAATATATTGAAAAGAACATTGTACTGGGAGTTAGGGGTCTTGCTAGTGCTGGCTCTGTCACTTACCTACTGTGTAAGTCACTTCTATTTTCTACCTGTTTCCTTATCTGTAAAATAAGGGAATTGAGCTAGATGATCTTTAAGGTCCTTTCCAGATAAAACACCCTATGATTTCAGGTAACCTATTAAATTTTATCTTATATTTTCTCCATTGTTCTAGCCTACAAAGACATTTTTGAAACCTGACTTTAGCTTTTCATTGTCTAAAAGTTGGATAAGGGGTGGCTAGTGGTGCAGTGAATAGAGTACCAGCCCTGGAGTCAGGAGGACCTGAGTTCAAATTCGACCTCAGACACGTAACACTTACTAGCTGTGTGATCTTGGGCAAACTGCTTAACCCCAACTGCCCTCCAAAAAAGTAAAAAAAAAAAATCAAAAACTAAAAGTTGGATAAACAAAACATCTATGCTTTCATCCATAACTGATCAAAAATGTTGAAGCAAAGCTGCCTGGGCCACTCTACATCCCTCTAAGATGACAGAGATCCATTGACTATTTAGGTAAAGACATTCATTCACTTCCAAATGCCAAAATGCCACTTCCAAATTCACTTCCATATGTATAGTCATCTAGGTCATATTCCATCTTGTCCACAAGAGTAGCATGAAAGCCTTTTCCATTTTATCCACAAGGAAAAGCACTTTGGAAACCGTAAAGAGGTACATAAATCTTAGCTATCATTATTATTTTAAGAGAATTTTTCTAATTACATGTAAAGACAATTTTTAACATTCATTTAAAAAAACTTTTGAGTTCCACATTTTCTCCCTCCCTCCCTATCTTCCTCCCTAAAAGGCAAGAATTTTTAATAGATTGTAAATGTGCAATCATATAATTATTATTGTTAAATGCTTTGTTAAAATGTAAGTATACTATATTCCAAAATGATGACCATTTTCTGATCTATGGTACTAAGTGAATTCTTGAAGCTCTGGTTTGATGTTATATCAATATATATTACATATATTTACATAAATATAGTATATTTATATAAATATTTTTTAATTTGGATTTTGTGCTTTTTTAATGCTGTGTTATAAATTAAATAACCCTTCTTTGGTTCACATAACCGAGTAATCAAACAGAAATGAATTAACTAGTAATAGTTTAATATACACATGTAGTAAATAATGATTAATAACAATTATACAGTTCAATATTTAGATCTATGATACTATGGCTGTAAGTATTCTCTCTACTAATGTAGATCACTTCCACCCTCCCCTCACGTTCACCTAAGGGTAAATTATCTTCGTGAATTTCTGTGGCCAAAATATTAATCGACCTCCAGTTAACCTGATGATGAATCTTTCTACACTTCTTTTGTCTGGTCCTCAGGTCTTGGTTAAGACATGTCAGAACTTTCTTACTTAATGGCACAGTCTCCAAAAACTTAGTCACTTTAAAATCAAAATGAAGTATAAAATCAAATGAAGTATGACTTTATTATGCTATAATAATTGTGACATTCTTCACTAAGGTCCCACATTGCCTCTTAATGAAATAGAGGTGACCCTAGGTTTTTGTGTTGACAGTACACAAACTATGATATGCTCCACCAAGCTGGAAAAACTTTGAGTATGGGCCCAGCACCAGACTTTTGGGTCTGTGGGTCAAGTACTAGACTAGCTAACTGCAGAGAGGCTTACTGCCAGAGCCACAGGGGTCTGTAGCCTTTAGTTGGTCATAAAGTAATGACTTTTTTTGGCTATAGTATCTCATAAAGCTACATTTTAGACTGAAGACTGTACTGAAGAGGAAAACCAGGTTGATAAAGGTCTTAAGTTCATGTTTTGTGAAGATGGATTACAGGACCTGCAGATATTTAGCCTATAGAGGAGAAAATGGGATAGGATCAGGCCCCAGTATGATGACTTTCTTCAGGTGAGAAAGGCTGTCAAGTGGAAAAGGAATTAGACTTATTCTGCTTGGTCCCATAGAGGCAGAAATAGGAGCAATGGATAGATGCTGCAAAAAAGTCAAATTAAGGCTTGACCTAAAGAACTCTTAGGGTAGCTGGGGGTATAGTGGATACAGCACTGGGCCAGAAATCAGGAAGGTTCCTTTTCCTGAGTTCAAATCCAGCCTCAGACACTTACTGGCTATGTGACCCTGGGCAAGTCACTTAACTCTATTTGTCTCAGTTTCCTCATCTATAAAATGAGCTGGAGAAGAAAATGGCAAATCCTTCAAGTATCTCTAAGAAAAACCTAAATAGGGTCACAAAGTCACACAACTGAAACAACTGAATACTAACATAAATAATTGTTAACAATTGGAAATGGCCAAAATTCGAATGTAGTACCTTGAGAGGCTCACTTAAGGTCTTCAGTTAAAGGCTGACTGGTCATTTGATAGGAATATTATAGAAAGTCTACACTCAGACATAGGTTGAGCCCTTCCAATCCTGAAATTCTGTGATTTTATGAAAACATCTGCTAAGATGTGAAGGGGTTATAATCTATCTTGATGGGGAGTTCGGTAATATCCACACAAATCAAAGCAAAGATCTTCTTAGGCAATAAGAGTAGGTAACAAAGAATGTTAGATTTGGAAAAGCTTTAGAGACAATCTAGTCCAATCTCATCATCTGACAGATACCTGAGGACAAGAAAGGTATATATGGCATATTCAAGGTCACAGAGTTAATTAGGAGCAGGGCCGGGATTCCTAGTTCAGTGACTTTTCTGCTATACAACATTACAGATTCTTCAGCTAGACTATAAGTTTCCTGAGGACAGGAACTATTTCTAATTTATTTTTCTTCCCCTACAATGTCTTGCACATAATAGGTATTCAATTGGTTAGCTCATTGATGAGATTATATCATTCTCATAAGTTCCAAATATCTTTTTTCCCCTCCTCCTCTATAATGTAACCATTGTCCCTACATCTAGAGATGTGCCCTACACACTTCCTCACCCCATTACATCCAAATTCCTTCTATAGACTTTTTCTCCAGGATGAGCCTAGATTTTCCCTTGATGAACAAAAGTGACTCCTACTCTGGATCATTACATTACTACTCCCCTCTTCTAATTTGCTGCATCCAATCTTCTGGGAGCTGAGAAACCAAGGAACCACACTTATTAGAATTGTATGCAGGATCAGTAAGTACAGTTGAATGAAGAAGCTCTCTTTATGAGTAAAAGACATACATGTTGTGACCAGTTGGCTGCTCAGCTGCCTTTTTTGCTGACTTGCTGGCTCTTGGCTATGTTCAGAATAGGCAACGTTGATCACATCAGTGATTTTCAGCTAAGCAGGCATTGCTGCTTTATGAAGGGGTGTTATTGCACTTATGTTGCACTCACAGGATCATATTAGATCTGCAAAGGACCTTGGAGATCATTAAGTCCAACCCTTCATTTTACTGATGAAACTGAAGCCTAGAATAGCAAAGTTATTTTTCAAAGGACACACAGGTGACAAGTAGAAGAACCAAGATTAGAACATAGGTCTTCAACCTGACTTCAGATTAAGTCCTCTTTCCACTATAACATCATGCCACCACTCCTTAATATAATTTTTTTCCTTTAAGCTCAAAGGCACACCAGCAATCAGGAGGCTGGGTTCTATATTCCTACTGACTCACACATTAGGCAAATTTAAAGGTTTTTCTACTGTGTTACTGTGAACAAATCCTCCTTCCTTCTCCTCAATCCACCCAAACTTACTCTTCATTTTCTACCTCTAGTAATAATCAAATCAATACTACCATTGCCACTGGAAAGGAACTGTCATATAGACTTCCATTTGCTATCTCTGTGACTTCCAAAACACCTTTCTCTGGACACAAGCCCTCTAGTTTATGTGTTGCTTTCCCCAGTAGAATTTAAACTCCTTGAAGGCAGGTTAGCTTTTGTATTTGTTTCCCCAGTACCTAGCATAGTACTTGACACACAGTGCTTAATAAATATTTTTTCATTCATTCATTCAGGGCCTCCGTTAGTTCATCTGTAAAATGAATGGGTGAAAATAGCTCTCTAAGAGCCCTTCGAGGTATGGAGGCAGATTATTACAAATTCTTTCCCATATCTTGGTTTAATCATTTTTAAATCATCCCTGTGAGCTAGAGAAAGGTAAGTATTGTTTATAATTTTACATATAAGTAAATGGGGGTGGAAGTTAAGTGCTTTGTTCAACTTAAACCAATTAATTAGTTTCTGAGCTCAAGCTAGAGTCTTTTAAAATTCTATATAGACGTTGTTGCTTCTTAGAGAGAGAAGAGGAGGAAGTTGAGGACAATAAACTAGCAAGAAAGGAAAAAATGGGGAGAAAAATCATTCCTAGGAGAAAAGGCAAGATGGTTATGTCAGAATGAATGAGGTTTCCTTGGATGCTGGCAGTGGCTGTGTGTATTGTGACAGGTCTACATAAGTTCGATTTGCACTCGCTAGATGCTTTTAACTTTGTAAGATTAGGACAGAAAGAGAGAGATTAGGAACCATATCACTGAAGAAATCCAGTTGGCTCACGTCAAAGCTTTAGCAGTTCCTGGGGCAGCCAAGCATGTGACCTGGCAAATATTAACACCAGCGACTTCAGTAGAAACACAAGAGCCATAACCTGTCCAGAAAAGCAGTTCGAAAAATAGCTTATCATAGTATTAAAGATCTTGGTCCATGGCATTTCCTAGGGATTAATTATAGCCCTAGATTAACAGCCTTTTAGGTCTGATTCAAGACACCATTCCCTCTAAGTGAAGCATTACTCTCCAGGGAAATGGCCTGGTCCCTTTTTTGTTCTTTATAAGTTCACTAGGTGTTAGTAAGTGGTGCCCACTCACCAAGGTGTCATAGAAAATTATAAATGTTTGATAGCATCATCACAGAGCTCTCTGTGATATATATATATACAAATTGTGACCACTCCATCCCCATGGCCAGCTATTTGGTACCCACATTTTGCTTCCCCTCAAATGTCAGGTTGTAGTGTATTTCTGAGAGCCTTCCCTGGCACAGGCTGCAATCCCAACAAAGGCCAGGTTTGAGGAGGGCATCTGTAATCATAATGGTTTCAGAGATGAAAAGCAAGAAGAAAAACCAAAGGGTTGGTTGTCACCAAATAGTGAATAAGAGTGAGGGGTCAGAAGTCCAAGAGCTAGAAAAATGGATTGGCATTTATAAGTGCCAGAATCTATACGGCAAAGCAGTTCATGAAACCAGGTATTCAAATGGATTCATGCAATGGTCATTTCCATTCACTTGGTACAATGAGAGATCACAAATCATGGGATTGTAGAAAAAGAGTGGGAAAAAAACCTTAGAGACCATCTATTCCACATATATCCCATTATCCCAAAACATCAATTAACTTGCCCAAGACCACACAGGTAGTAAATGTTAAAGCAGAAATTTGAATCTAGGTCCTCTGACTTTAAATCCGATGCTCTTTCTATTGTACCCCACTCCATTTCCATACTTCTCATCAAGTAGACCAAGTTCTTAAGTGACCTCTACATGTACACTTGATCCCATTATCGCCAGAAGACTATAACCTCAATTATCCTCTTTTTCTCTTAAATCTTTAGGCTTTCCTTTCCTTCCTACTACCTTCAAACATGCCCAAGACTTCTCTATCCTTAAAAAAAAAAATCTTAGCTAGTTGTCTTTATCCTTTCAAGCTATTCATCTTGTATCTCTCCTCCCTTTGTCAACCAAAGTCTTTGAAAAAGCTCTCCACACTTACTATCTCCACTTTCTTTCATTCATTCCTCAGCTGGCTTCTGAAACTTAAAGTTCTCTCTCCAAAATTATCAACAATCTCTTGTCAAACCTAATGGCTTTTTTTTTTTGTCCTTATCCTTCTCAATCTATCTGCTGCATTTGAAAGTGTTGACCACCATCTCCTCCTTGACACCCTCTCCTCTCTGGAGACAGTACTGTCTCTTGGTTTGCCTCCTACCTGTCTGACCCGTCCTTCTCCTTCTCCTTGTTTGCCTCATCATCCATATGATGCCCCTGTGAGAACTAAGGTTCTTCAGTGATTTTGTGCTATCCCCAGCTTAGTATGCACTCATTTTCTCATGGAATCCCTCTCTTTCTTCAAGACACAAATCAAGTCCTACTGTATACATGAAGTCTTTCCTAATCAGCATAGCTATTAGTGCCTTCAATTCTAAATTACCTTTTATGGTACCTATTCTCTTTCTGTATGTGCTTATTTATGTAATTGGTGTCTTCTCTACCTCCATGCAAGCTCCTTGTAAGTATGACGTTCATTGTATTTGTATTTATATCCCAAGAGCTTAAGATAATGCCTGGTAGTGGTAGGTACTTTAAAATGTTTGTTGATTGACTGCCATTGTGATATGTCCTAGGTCATGTATTATCCAGAAAAGACAGACCTCAATGCAGAGGAGACTTGAAACCACAACAAATACAGATTTTTTAAGAGAATGTTTAGCCTAGGGAAGATAATATTTAGTGGTATATAATAAGCTGTCTTCAAATATTTTAAAGCTATCATCATAAAAATAGCTAGCATTTATATAACACTTAAAGGTTATAAATAAATTATTTCATCTTCACAACAATCCTAGGAGATGGGTGCTTTTTATTATTGTCCTCTTACAGATTAGGAAACTGAGGCAGATGAAGTTCAATGACTTACTTGCCCAGGGTCAAAGAGCTCGTTTCTCAAATTATATTTGAGCCCAAGTCTTCCTGATTCCAAAACCAGCACACCACCTACTTCATCACCTAACTTCTTCATATGGAGGTAAAATTTGATTAGTTTTACTTAGGCCCAGAGGGTAGCACTAGGAGCAATAACTGGAAGGTAAAGAGAGGTCAGTTTTGGTTTGGTATAAGAAAAAAGCTTTCTAACGAATTAGATCTCTCCCAAAGTAGAATAGCATTTCTTAGAAGGGAGTGTGCAAGCCTTGCTAAGGATCTTGTAGTTCTACTCAGGTATGAGTTACATTAAAAGTTTTTGGTGTCTACACCAAGTCTGAGAGTCTTTGATTCAGTGAGTTCATCAATGTTCTTTTTAGTTCAATTGTTGGGGGCTAAATCTGCTACTGTCTCCAAGTTCTTTGGCATGTGTTTTAACTACAGACAGCTTCTTGTTGCTTGTTGCCAACAATGGAAACAACTGAATTCATGCAGCAGCTGAATTCCATTACTGTATTTTAGTGTTCCTTTACTTTTTGATTTCTCACAGTAAAGATAAGACAGGATTTGTAACGACAAGAACTTTTTTAATGTAGGAATTTTGGGAACTTTATATATGGACTTTTGGGTTCATACTTGACAGAAAGGCAAATTTCTTGAGTTTTATACCTCATGAGCCACTGACCACCAGGAGGCTCTGATTTGAGGCATTAAAAGCTGTTAAAAGCCAGAAAGATAAAATATAGGAAGAAATTGGCAAGAGGGGAACAGTTAGCAGAGAAGCAGCTTTGTAGAGTACAGATTGTTCCTGAAGGCACTAAAGACATCAAAACTTGCAGTCTAGAATTGTGAATTGCCCTGCATTCATGGGTTTCTCCACTCATATCCTTCCCTGCTATAATGTATTCTTACTAGCCCTCACAAATATTGTATAAAAGTTTATAGGAAGACTGATGCTTTGATTGTTCCTATCTTTGCTTTCTAACTAACTATGCAATTGTTATGTTTTAATATTCCTGATTTGCTTTCACCTTATCTTTAAGGAAATGTTTTATGTTTAAGAATTAATAGTGGGCGGCTAGGTGGCTCAGTGAGTAAGAGCGCTGGCCTTGGAGTTGGGATGACCCGAGATCAAATCCGGCCTCAGAAAATGAGCACCCACACACAAATAATGACTAGCCGTGCAACCCTGAGCAAGTTACTTAACCCCAATTGCTTAAAAAACAAAACAAAACAGAATTAATAGTGTCGGGGCTGCTAGGTGGTGCAGTGAGTACAGCATCGGCCCTGGAATCAGAAGGACCTGAGTTCAGATCCAGCCTCAGACACTTAACCCACACAAACAAAAATCTAGCTGTGTGACCTTGGGCAAGTTACTTAACCCCAATTGCCCTCCAAAAAGCAAAAAAAAAAAAAAAAGAATTAATAGTGTCATGGTGACTGATTTCATATAAATAGGAAATGTACCCGTAGGGGCTCAGAAGTTATAGTGATAAGTAGTATGAGTGTGTCTCCCCACATAGCAGTTACCTGAACAGCCTTGATAAAGAGAAGCTGAGTTCAACCATGTGGTTTAAGTCTCCCCTCCCGGTCTGTGGGAAAAAAACAAACAAACCTAACCTACTCATGTGAGAGCACCTTAACAATGAAAGAAAGGAAGTGCAAGTGCCACCTCAGACACCACACCCATGAGTGATGCTGCCTCTGTGAGTAGGTTTGAGACAATTATAGCAGGGAAGGATATGAGTGGAGAAACCCATGAATGCAGGGCAATTCACAATTCTAGACTGCAAGTTTTGATGTCTTTAGTGCCTTCAGGAACAATCTGTACTCTACAAAGCTGCTTCTCTGCTAACTGTTCCCCTCTTGCCAATTTCTTCCTATAGCAGACAAGGTTTAATTGGGGACAATAGAGATCCCTTCCAATAAGGTTAATCCTTTCCTTTGGTGGGAATTCTATCGTGAGCATGAAGCTGATTACCAGACAGTGAAGGAGTAACAAGGAGTTAATGAATTGAACTGTTCCTGGGAACTGGAGAGGAATCTACCTATGAGTACAGAGGAGGACCCAAATTCCATCAAGTTGATAGAAAAATACAAGAAGTGAAGTCCGGGTTAGCTGATCAAGATTGAGCAAATAGCCATCTATCTTATTTAGACCAGCAGAATGTTTAGTCACAGAGGTAATGGAGGCTTAATAGTGGCACTAAGACTACTTTGTTTATACTAGGAAGACCCCAATATCTCCTTATTGATCTACCTCTCCTGAAACCCAAATGGACTCAACCCTCAGACCTGACTTGCTTCTTTGGCCTATGTGGTCACTCAGGCTTATTATTTTACAAATGTTAAAGTATGTAGATTAAAAATGTGCACAAAAGTGAATTATGACAAAATAATTGAATTTTTCACCATGTCACAAAGTGCTTTCTATAAGTTTTCTTTTGACAAAAATTTTATTTGCAGTTTGCAGATCACCTTACTCCTCAGAGTTGGTTCCAAATTCACCCAAAAAGGATAAATATTTTTCCCTCAAAAATATAGGGTCACAGGCTCTGAAGGTAGTTCCAAAAATAGTTTGAATAAGACATCATTAGAATGAATGGCAGTCTCCCAATTACTTTTAAGGACTCAACATTCATTTGTATGTATAATAAGTTTAATTTTTTGTTTGTTGGTTTGGGGTTTTTTCTTTTTTCTTCTTTTTTTAATCTGGATCTGTGATATCATCAGTGAAGGAGCTTCTGGTGTGTAAACTCTACCTACCAATACTGAGGCAATAAGATTGAATAGAGGTGGTTAGGTGGCGCAGTGAATAGAGCATCAGCCCTGGAGCCAGGAATACCTGAGTTCAAATCGGGCCTCAGACACTTAACACAAAAACTAGCCATGTGACCTTGGGCTAGGCACTTAACCCCAATTGCCCTCCAGAAAAGCAAAAAAAAAAAAAAAAAAAAAAGTAATGAATAACATGCCCATGTTCAAACAATCAGTATATCTCAGATGGAGGACTTGAACTTTGTCCTTCTTAATCCAAAAAATAGCCCTCTTTCCATCATAACAGATTGTTTTTCCTTGTTGTTTAGTTGTTTCTAACTCTTCATGACCCCATTTGGGGTTTTCTTGGCAAAGGTACTGGAGTGATTTGCCATTTCCTTCTTCAGTTCATTTTACAGATGAGGAAACTGAGGCTGTTAAGTGACTTGCCCAGGATCACACAGCTAGTAAGTGTCTGAGGCCAGATGTGAACTCAGGAAGAGTTCCTGACTCCAGGCTTCCATTATCTATTATGCCACCTACCTACCCCAGTTGTTTTTTCTACTGATTACTTGCTAAATTTAGCTCAAATCTAACTAGTCACTAATATTTTTTTTAATTACTTTTTTAAAGAAAAAAGTAAATTCAACTTCAGAAGTACAAGATGGGTGAGATATTGCTAAAAAGGTAATATGAAAAGGACATGGAGATTTCAGTGGGCTGCAAGGTCAATGTGTCAAGTGTGAGCAGCCAAGGAAGCTAGAATGAGAGGCAGAGTGTTTAGAACTAAAGAGGTATTGTCTCACTGTACTTTACCCTGGTGAGACCATAACCAAACTACTGTGTTCCATTCTGTGCATATTTTTAGGAAGAAAATTGATAACGGCAGTGGGCCTTGAGATCACCTCAGATGAGGATCAGTGGAAAGAACTAGATTGCATAGAGCCTAGAGAAGAAACTTAAGGGCAGTATTGTGTGAAGGTTGTCTTAAAGTATTTTCAGGACTAATCAAGTGGAAGAGATTAAACTTGTTCTGCTTGGCTCCAGGGGGGAAAATTAGGAGTAACAGGTGAAAATTGCAAAGAAGCACATTTTGGGTTGATTAGATAAAACTTCAAAAGCTGGAGATGTTAACAGAGGATTTTAGTTCAGAACTATAGGACTCTGAAGTCCCTTCCAAATATGAAATTCTGATAATTATGGACTGGAAGGGAAAAGAAAAATACCATTTCCATGCCTGCATATCAAAGGCACTCTAGGAAAAACTGTGATGAATGGAGATTGCATTGCTCCTCCTATCATGTATTATTTTATATAAGTGCTCCATGGACTTTGCCCAGGCCCCATCAGTGCTCCTCAAACAAAAATGGCTGAATTAAGAAGTTTAAGAAATCAATGAAAGACTATGATGGTATTAATAACATGCCATTAAATAGCTGGGTGACTCTGGGCGATTTACTTAATCTCTTCTGACTTCATTTTCTCAATTGTTAAGAAGGTCATTTGGCCTAAATTATAAATTCAGACTATAAATTAAGATGAAATGTTAAAGATCATGGCCCAACCTCATTTATAAATAAGAAAACTGAGCTCCAGCTTCATCAGCTAGCCTAGGGACACTGAGGTGATCTGTCACCTGAGTTTAGAACTCCCAAGTCAGTGGTTTTTCCATCTCTCCCATGCCCTCAAAGGTCCTTTCCAGCCAGCGGTGTGCTGGAGCCAGCTCGGAGGGGAATCTGATTGTAAAATGTTCAGTATGGGCTCGGAAATCGGCAAATGCTACAAATTAGGTGCCTGGTTTTTTGTTTTGTTGATTGTCTGACTTTAAGAAATCAATCGAGAAGATGTTCATAATACACATTAAACTTAAAACTATCAAGGGAACTTTTTCCCCCAAAGAGGGTTAATTCTTAAACATTTACCAGCACACGCCCGCTCCTAGGATGTCAGCTTGGGTCCTGCATCAAAAGGCCCGGTGGTGGATGAAACTCTACCCACACTAGACGCCCTTTCCCTGCTTCCAGAGCCTCTTGGGACAGAGACACGGAATTCGAACTCAGGGCCGAGTCCAGCTGCTTCCTCTTTTCACCCCTCCTAACTCGCTGACTTTTGTCGGCGTTGACTGGAGGGTTTGAAGGATCTTGACTTATGCACCAAAACTCCGCCCTGAGCCTCCCTTAAAGACACGCCCCGTGGAGGTCGTCTCTCTAAGGGCGTCATACGTCATTACGCTCTACGTAGCGTGGTGTCTGGCGGCGAGGGGCGGGGCTTCCTCTCCAGGACCGGAGCCGTTTCCGCCGGAAATGCTATCCTCCTAGACCGAGGTTCGAAATCTTTTGGCGGCTGCGCGGATGGCCTGTGGAGTCTTCTCTGTGTCGGGTCGCCTTCCGGTTTTTTTTCTTAGTTATTGGACCTCTTGGGGAGGGCCGGGCTGACGAGGACTGCCAGCGAGGCTGGAGAGAGAGGAGGATGTCTGGGGTTAGGAGCAGGGTTCGAGCGGGGACGTCCCTGACGAGGTCTCAGTGTTTGCTGGGGGGGGGGGGGGGTGGAAGTGGGAGGGAGAGAGTAGGGTGCCCTCCAGGGCGCACGGCGCCTTTCCCTTGGGGCTCGAGGCCTGTACATAGAATGGGTCCATCCGCTTCTCTATAATCAGAACCTGAAGGGACCTTAACCTCTAAGCCAGTCTTACTTCAAGGATGGAGGCACTGAGGCCCAGCAGGGATTCTGACTTGGCCAAGGTACACAGGGAGTAAATAGCGAAACTGAGATTTGAGTCAAAATCCGCTGCTCTTTACCACTGTACGATCTAGAAGGAAATGGGGAATTCTGTCAGCGACCACAGTCTCCTGTGGGCTAGGCCCCGTGCTCAGTGCTGGGGACGCCGAGGCCGAAACGCCCTGCCCCCGCGTACCGACCGAGTGGAGGGAAGGTAACGTCCGAGGGAGGGCGCCGAGGCCCGGAAAGGCCTGCCGAGAGTGGGATTTGAGCAGCTAAGAGGAGGGGACGGTGTTCCAGGCCTAGGCACAGCCGGAGCAAAGCTTTGAGGTCTGGAGATAGTGAGATGTGCATAGCTGGGTCGTTCAGTGCGGGAGGGAGAAGAGGAAGGATGCCCAAGAGTGGACTTTTATCTGGAGGTCGTAAGTATAAGTGGGGCGACACTGTGCTTTAGGAAAACGGCCGTGGAAGTAATCCCAGGTGTGGGCCTGCACTAAGGTGGTGTGACTTCTTGAGTGGGGAGATGACTTAGAAAAGAAATGAGAATGTAGAAACTACACGTTGTGACAGTTGTGTTAGCATCTAGCCCAAGTCCTGGATTTTGCTTGAGAACCTGGTCTGTAAAGTGGTACAACTAATCCAGTGTTCAGTAGTCATCTCATGTTCTGTTTTTCATACATGTGCTGTGTTAAGAGCCTCTTAATTGTATGTATAATCTCTAGGGATAGGAAGACAGAACAAAACAACTGGCCACATGTTGCTTACTCTCTACTTTGTTTGTTACCAGTGTCATTTGTGTTACTTGTTATAGCAGACATGGGTCCTTATTTGAAGAGAGAATTCATGGCAGGTATAGACACTTTCACTAGGCTTATCTGGCTTCCTGTTAGTACTAGAAAGAATATTGTATTTGGAATCAAAACCTGGGTTGGTTCAGATTTTGCTGGGCAAAATTGGAGTCATTCCCCTGGTAGAATCTCCTTTTCCTCCTCTTGTAAATGAGGAAGTAGAAAGAACCTTCTAGTTCTAGAACTATAACTGCTGTATGCAAAACTCTGTGCTTAGTGGAGGTATTGCATGAGTCTCCTTGGAGTTTAAGTCTTTATAGTCACCATTTTAGATTAATTTGTATTAAAGGGAAAGAGGGTGTAGGACTGATATGTACAATTCTATTATTTTCTTCTGAAACTAAGCTCAAATTTTGAGTCATTCATGAAATACTATAAATGGATGTTGATATAGTCTTAAAGTATTTTAGAGAGCTGCTGACTCTATTCGGAAAAAAATAGCTCTTAGAATTAAAATTGTATTTGTAGCATTTCTTACCATCTCTGCTTTGCTTCTTTAATGAAGAGACTACTTTTTTTCCCATGATTGTGAAGACACTTTTTTTTAATTGTTTATTTTCAGGGTATGAGTTTCTTTAAAAAATCAATTAGCTTTATGTTTTGCACATGCATTTAAAAACAACATAAGAATCTCTGGCTCATTTACAAATTGTAAAATTTTTTTAAATTACCAGGTTGTTCTGTACTTCTGCCAGAGAGTCCATCTTCAGTCTACCATATCTTGAGCTTTTACTGCTATGTTTGGGTTTAAAAATATTGTCTTTAAATTTACTAAAGGCAAAGACCTAAGGTAACTTCATCAAGCAAGTTGGGTTTTTTTGAACATTAATTTTTAACTCTAAGTTTTACAGGGAAGTGTAATTAATGCATCTAGGTAGGAAATGAGATAAGCTAAATCAAATTCATCGTTAGAAATTAAAAATTATTTAAAATATGGTAATATCCATACATCCAGCTCAGTGGAAATATACAGTGTAAATTCAAATAATGCAGTTACATCAGGGAATTCATTATTCACACTAATTGGGACCTCTTTCAGTGTTACAACATATTTTTCATCTTTTAGATTAGTCTCATCTTTATTTACTAAATAATGAGTCATCCAAAGTTACACATAGTAAGGGCAGAGTTCATTGAATAGCTAGATATAACCTGACTCCTCTTTGATTCTAGGCCAATCTCCTATTTAGATCACTTTTCTTAAATGGTCCTGGAAGGGGGAAAAATTGGAAAGGTAAAAAAAAATCTAATAAACATAACATTAAAATTGAGGATTTTAGTATCTTGTACAAAGGAAGACTAATAGAAAATATTGTGACAATTTTGAAGTGGTGCTTTAAGCATGCAAAAGATATGTGCTTATCTGTTTCATTGAAAGGTTAATAGTTATAAATGGCTGGTAGCCCCCATTTTTCCATTTTCTTTAAAAGAAAAACTCAACCTCTTGAGATGCCATCATGTCTGTTTAGGCTTTGAGTGAAAAGCAATATTGAGCAAGAGCAAAGCTTTTTGTAGCTCTTGACTTTTGTTCCTCAAGGTAACAAGTTTAAATTTTATTTCTTGGGAAAGTATTAAGCTTCTGTTAGCTTTTGAATTCAAAAGCAGCTCTGTACAGTCAGGCTTCTAAAGCTTCCTGCAAATTATATAGAGAAAGGAGATTATTGCAGTGTTATCATGATGATTCGGTGCTTGTAAACAGATAAACTGTAGGGTGATTCAATTTAAATAATAGAAATCACTTACATATGACACTTCTATGTTTCTCATACTTTCTTTGATTAGTGTGAGTTTGAAGGTTAAGCATGCCAGTTGATACGTAGCTTGCTGGACTATCCAGAAAATGACAATCAAAATGATTTGACAGTTACCAGTTACATGGTTTTATAAAAAGGATTGGAATGTGCTCACCTTGCAATTCCCCTTTTATTAAATCCTGCAATTTTTTTTATAAGGAAAGGAATTTTTTTTAAAAAGAGTAGATTAGTTGTCTTATATTTTAAGACTTTTGCCTAAAAGGTCAGAGGCTAGGATTAAAAAGGTGGGTGGAATGGCTAGGGCTGCCTGGTAGTTTTTATTTATGGGTGCTAAAAAAGGCAAGTTTGTATGTGAAGCATTTTGAGTAGTCATTTCGGATGTCATTTTTTGTTTGTACTTCAAGTACAGACTGAGAATTCCATGGGGACTTACTTGGGAACTGAGATGAGGGTAGAGAGCTGGTGCTTTCCTGTTAGGCATTTTGTATGGCATTGACCCCTCTGAAGTTTTTTGTGTCACTAGCTCCTTTCGAACATAAAACATAAGACCAATGTGCCTCTGAGAAAAGCTACACCATTAGCCTTTGGGAGTGTAAACAAAGAAAACTATAAGAATCATGCCCAGGTTTTTGATATAGAATTAAGCAAGTGAAAGTAGATAGTAAGTATGATTGTTTCAGAAGCTGGAAGCTAGGGACAGTTTTATCCTCCAGTGAGTATTGCTTCATTTGGCCAGGAGGGGGAGAAAGGAGAGCAGCTGATAAGGTTTTAGGAAATAATTTAAATAGAGCCAATAAACCAGCATAAATCTAAGGGATAAAGGGGGCTATACAACTTAGATTCCAGAGAGTAAGTAACAGAATTGATAGTTTTTGTGTCTAATAAATTGTCTCATTCTTTCCAGGACTTTTCACTTATGGCCAACAGAGGAAATGCTGACTGTCTGGGGGCTTATTCAAAGATAATGAGTTCATCTGCTACTTGCATATAGTAAATTTATTCAGCAGCTATTAATTGCAGTGAAGTGAGTATACAGAGACTTTAAAGATTCAGATCTCAACTTGAATTTCTGAAAGTAAGAGAATTGACCTATTCTGTTCTGAATATTTTAACATTCCAAAGGAGAAAATATTTTGATTCAGAATTTGAATCTCCTGGAGGCCTAAGAAAGTGGAGTCATTGAAGTTAAGCTGACTCTTCTGATACTAGCCTCCTAAATGAAAAGGTCATTGGAACAGGCCCTGTCTTCAAGATGAATTCAGGCCCTACTTCATCAACCAACACTGAATATAAAATTTACCATATTCTGACATTATAAAATTACTCATAATTCTTCAGACTCTTGGAGTCATAACTGTCTACTGGAGGGATGTGGCATTGTAGAGCTGCCTTAGTAGTAGTCAGGAGGGTAAGGCTTTATTTTTTCCTGGAGTGGCTATTGTTATTGTAAATAGCAATAACTTTAAACTTTGTTCTGAACCCTGGTCCCACTGGACATTACCTCCTGGGTGTTCCTCAGTGCCTCAGACTCAACATGCCCAAAATGGATATGGAAAATAAGGTAGAGTCAGTGATTCCAAAGTTACAAACTTCAGTAACTGAGAGACTTGTAGTGCACTCAATTGAAATAGGGTAATTTGGAAGACGAGATAGTTTCAGCCAACAACTAGGAAACTAAAAAATCCAGTCTTCCATCTGTTCTTCATCTTCAGTAGGACCACTAATTCTCTAACTTTTTTAGGTTGTCATCCCTATTATGACTTCACTTTGCTCCCCTCACATTTTTAATTGTAATTAACTAGTTCAACTCTACACTGTCCTATACTTTCAGATCCCTTGTTCTAATATACTGTCACTTTTCATGCTTTGTCATATCCCTATCTAGTATAATTCCTACCATCTACCATTTCTATTCCTCTCTTGCTGCTTCTGAAAGGAGCTGGTTAAAATCAGTCAGTTAAGCTAGCAATGAGAAAATTATGTCACTGTAATAAAAGAAATAATTTTACTCTTCCCTCATTGATTTTCTATCCTATTCTGCCCAGAGACTATTCCAAAACTCTCCTTCCTCCAGCCTCACAACTGAAAACTTTCCCTATTCTAATTCCTTTAATTTCTTTTTCCTATTGCTTTAGCTAACATTTCTAGTACAATATTAAATAATAGAGGTAATAATAGGCATCCTTGCTTTACTCTTGATTGTATTAGGAAGGCTTCTAGCCTATCCTCATTACAGATAATGCTTGGTGATGATTTTAGATAAATATTGTTTATCATTTTAAGGTAAACTCCATTTATTCCTATGCTCTCTAATGTTTTTAATAGGAATGGATACTGCATTTTGTCTAAAGCTTTTTCTCCATCTATTGAGACAATCCTGATTTCCTTTGGTTTTGATATTGATGTGGTCAATTATGCTAATAGTTTTCCTAATATTGAATCAGTCCTACATTCCTGGTATAAATTCCACCTGCTCATAGTGTATGATCCTTGTGCTATATTGCTATAATCTCGTTGCTAATATTTTATTTAAAATTTTTGCATCAATATTCATTAGGGAAATTGGTCTACCATATTTGTGTCATAAAAGGAATTTGGTAGGACTCCTTTGCCTATTTTTCCAGATAGTTCATATAGTATTGGGTTTAATTCTTCTTTAAATGTTTTAGAATTTACTTGTGAATCTTTCTCATCCTAGGAATTTTTTCTTAGGAAGTTCATTGATGGAGTATTCAACTTCTTTTTCTAAGATTGAGTTATTTAAGTTTTTTATTTCTTTTGTTAATCTGGGAAATTTACATTTTCAGATGTATTTCTTGTAAACAACATTTGTAGGATTCTGGTTTTTAATCCATTCTGCTATCCGCTTCAGTTTTATGGGCGATTTCATCCCATTCATATTTATAGTTAAAATAGCTAACTCTGTATTGTCCTCCATGCTATTTTTTTGCTTGTTTATCCCCCTCTCTTGGCCCCCACTCTTTCCCTTCTCACAAGTGTTTTTTTTTTTCTGATCACCACCTTCCCCAGTATACCCTCCTTTTTATCAGCCCTCCCCTCTGCTTTCTATTATCCCCTCCCTTTTTACTTCATTATAGGGTAAGATAGATTTCTATATCCATCTGAGTGTGATTGTTAATTCCCTTTGAGCAGATTTTGATGAGAGTAAGATTTAAGCTTTGACCCTCACCCTCCACCCCCATCTTCCCTTCCATTAGAATAGTTTTCTCATGCCTCTTTTACGTGGGATAATTTACCCCATTCCGTCTCTCTCTCCACCCCCACCCCCCCACTTCCAGTGCAATTTTCTTTCTCACTCCTTTATTTTTTTTTTGCCAGGTATCAGCCCATCAAAGTTATCTTATATCTATACCTTCTGTCTACATATACTCCTTCTAATTGCTTTTATAGTAATAAAGTTAAGAGTTACAAATAATTATCTTGCCATATAGAAATATAAATAGTTTAACCTTATTGCACATCTTATGTTTTCTCTTTCTTGTTTCTTTTTTTACCTTTTTATGTTTCTCTTGAGTCTTGTATTTGGAGGTCAAATTTTTTATTCAGCTCTGGTCTTTTAATTAGAAATAGAGGACTTGAAAGCCTCTTTTTAATTAAATGTCAGTTTTTTCCCTGAAGGATTATATTCAGTTTTTCTGGGTAGGTGATTCTTGGTTTTAATCCTAGCTCTTTTGCCTTTCAGTATATCGTATTACAAGCCCTTTGGTTCTTGAATGTGGAAGCTGCCAAATCCTGTATTATCCTGACTGTAGCTCCACTATGTTTGAATTGTTTCTTTTTTTGTCTGCTTCTAATACTTTCTCCTTGCTGTATGGGCTCTGGAATTTGGCTTTGATGTTCCTGGGAGTTTTTGCTTTGGGATCTCTTTCAGGTGGTGATTCTTTGAATTTCTATTTTGCCCTGTGGTTGTAATATCTCAGGGCAGTTTTCCTTGATAATTTCTTAAAAGATGTCCAGTCTTTTTTTTTTTTTTAATCTTGACTTTCAGGTAGTCCAATAATTCTTATATTTCCTCTCCTGGATCTATTTTCTGGGTTAGTTGTTTTTCCAGTGAGAAATTTCACATTTTCTTCTATTTTTTTTACTTTTTTGGTTTTATCTTTCTGCATTTTGATGTCCCAGAGAGTCATTAGTTTCCACTTGTTCAAGTCTAATTTTTAAGGAATTATTTTCTTCAATGAACTTTTGTATTTTCTTTTATCTTTGGCCAATTCCATTTTTAGGGAGTTATTTTCCTTGGTAAATTTTTGTACATTTTCCCCATGCTATTGACTCTTTTTCTTTTCATGATTCTTTTGTATTACTCTGAGTTCTTTTACCACTTTTTCTTCTACTTCTCATATATGCCTTCAGTTGCCAAATCTTGTCTTTCCACCTCCACAACCTCTCACACAGTCAACTCCTCTCTTAACTCATGGCTACTCCCCTGGTTCAGGCAGATCTTCCAGTCATTACCCTATTCCACCACCTAGACCTTTTTATTATAGTGAGAAGAAAGTATTGGCAGAAGGAGGAAAGCAGTGGTTCTGTTTTGTTTGCTCTGGGCCATCTAGAATCCTCACTTTTCTTTCCAATATCTTTTTTCAAGGATATAAACATGTGGAGGAGGAAGAAATAAGCTAAATTACCTTTTAAAGGACTTTTAAATTTGGTGTTTCTTTGATTAAGCATGATATATTAAAAAATAAATAAATAAATGCTGGGGCAGGGCGAAGTTGATAGAGCACCAGCCCTGGAGTCAGGAGGACCTGGGCTCAAATGAGACCTCAGACACTTAACACTTACTAGCCCTGTGACCTTGGGCAAGTCACTTAACCCCAATTACCCTGCCCTCTCCCCTCCAAAAAGCCCCCCCCCAAATAATAATAATAATAATGATAAATGCTTTGCTAACCATGTATTTATTAAGCTTTTACAATGTCATGAAAACCTGTGTCTTCAAAAACTTTTTGGGGGGTATATTTATATCAGCAGAAATATACATCTGTATAGCAATTCTAATAAATTACTCTAATTCTACTAGAATTGTTATCTTAGGTTTTATATGATCTGACTTTCCAGACCCACCCAATTAAAAAAAAAGTCCTTTCCTATAATTTCATAATGTTGTCAGTGACATTAGGCTTACACTAGCTCCTTCCCTGTCCTGAAATACAAAACTGACACCCTTGGATAAATTGCCAAGAGCTACATAATGAGTTAGAAATAAAACTAATAGTGGCACTGAGAGCTTTTGATAATTTCCTGTACTTTTACAGAAAACTCTTCAGTGGTCATGTCTGTGTAACAAGTCTTTGTTGTTCATAGAGCAGCTTCTCTGTGTGATTGCTTGACTTTTTTTTTCTCGCCCAACAGGCTCATGTAAAGGTGACTGGGTGTGTCCTCTTGATGGAAACCAGCTATGTGAACAAGACCATGTATTGAAAGAGTGCAGGTGTTGGTTTGAATGACTCTTTAATGTTTGCAAAAATGGGTTTGTTTTTAGACTGGGCTTCTTTCTTGATGTTTGGTAAAAAAGGATGTATAGAAATGGTAATATACCTTACTGATGAAGAAAAAGCAAGGTAACTTGAATTATCCTCATTTTGTTTCTTTTGAGTGTCATTCCTTTAAGACAAATAAAAATTTTTATTAAAAATCTTAGCCCCTGGGTTTTTCTATTTTATGGAGTCATATAGAATTTTGAGCACTGTCATTAAATACTATATTTCATTATATGTCCTTAACTTTTTTTTTTTTACGGAAGTAAATCTATTGCATTGCTTGGACAAGTTGTTAATTCATGAATAACGTGAGATTAGAAGATGTGCTTCTCCAGTAGATAGAGGTTTTCAAAACATAAAACTTACATTCTTTTTGTTATACTTAATAGGTGTTAAAAATGATGGGAAATTTTAAGTGAGGCATTATTTTGAATGTAATAAAGATTTGGTTATGAGATTAGAGCATAGACAAGTTGAGATGTGTGACATTAATTTGGCTACTGTATGAACATTCTAGTTTCATTAATATAGGATAGTTACAATTTAATTCATATAATAGTTTTACAGCAAATATATATACAGAGCTTAAAGGTTGCCTGCCAAGTTTTTAAATTTACCATTGAAAACTGAAACAAAAAGCAGAAATGAAGTTGGTTAGGGTAGAGTTTACTGACAGTTTACCACCAGAGTGGTGATGAGAATAGTAGATCTGTGAATTCCAAAGTAGTCACTCTCCCTTATGCAGAGGCAGGCAACATAATTGTTTAACCAATTTATGTGCTCTGTTATTAAGTTTCTGTTGCTTTTCAATTGCCCTCATTCTTCCTTATGCCAAAAATTCCCATCTCTTTAACTGCTCATTCCCCATTACTGACTAGAGAAAAGCTATACTCAGCCAGCACATGAGAGGACACCAGCTACAAAATGTCCCTGTCAGATGTGACTGCAGGTGTTCCCTTTAAACAAGACATCATTTCTTTGTTCTTTAGTTTTCAGTCGTGTCTGACTGTGACCCCTTTGGGGACTTTCTTGGCAGACATATTGGAGTACTTTGCCATTTTCTTCTCCAACTCATTTTACAGATGAGGAAACTGAGGCAAACAGGGTTAAGTGATTTGCCCCGGGTCTGAGGCCACACTTGAACTCAAGTCATTCTGACTCCAGGCTCAGCACTCTATCTACAAAGCCACCTAGTTGCCCTTACTAGGCTTCTATCACTCAACAAATACTGAACAGCTTCTGTATATATTGTAGTAGAGAAAGTTATCATGGGTCAGTTCACCTGACTTATTCCATGAGGAGGAAAACAACTCAAAAATAACTAATAATATAGTCTACTTAGAAATGTTGAGCCCAAAGAAGAGATCAAGGGGTTAGGGAAGGCTCTGTTTTGGGAAAGGTGGCACTTCAGCTGGACCTTGAGGATATCTAGCAGAGATGGGAAACAGGGAGTGTAAATGATGTTTTGGGTGAGATGGGGACTTGAAGCTACTATGTTGTAGTGAGAAAAGGTTAGAACCTGGAATCAGGCCAGCGTTCATGTCCTGGCTTGAGAGTTCCAGAGCCATGTGACCTTGAGGAAGTTGCTGAACCTTTCTTGGTCTCAATTTCCTCTTCTGTAGGAAATAGAGATAATCTTGCAATGCTCAGAGTTGAAGTCTGTGTGCTTTGTAAATGGGAGCTGTTGGTGTGAACTAAGGCCTGGAAGTGGGAATGTGTAACACATGTTTATAAAGATAATACACCACCAAGAATATGAAAACTAAACTGAAGTATGAAATTAGACTTATTCTCTAGGCAACCTAAATTCTTTTGAGTAGGGAAGCAATATGACAAACTGTCTTATTAAGATCAGTCTCATCATGTGAAGGGTAGACTGAAGGTAAAGTAGATTTACCTTTGCTATGGCAGTGATGAAGTCCTCAAGCAGGGTCATTTCACCAAGAGCCAAGGGAAAGAGCAATGAAATACAAGGGTATCCCATGGTTTAGCAGCTTTGCTATATGGAAGGAATATCAGATGATTCACTCTTGGGTGTTTTATTTATATACATATGTATTTATGTGTGAGCCCACTTTTATACATTCATTTATGATGTATAGTGTAACAACTTTTGCCTGTTCCTGAAGTTTGTATTCATAACTCAGGCAGTGTACCCCACACTTCAGATTTTCCAGATGCCCAGATTCCTTGATCCTCTGCCTCCCACCCATAAGTCTTAGTTTCCCTTCTGTTTTTTTCAGAAGATAGGGACAAAATCTCTATCCCTTAAATGTGTGTTTATGGCATAACCATGTAACATGATACTTCTATGTCAAATTCAAATCTTGCTTCCCCTGTGAAGCTCTTTCCTAACCATCCTTGTCCACATTGATCTCTCTCCAAATAGAATGAGAGGGCATTTGTTAAGCATTGTGTTTTAGGCACAGTTAAGAAACTAGGAATTCAGATACAAGTGTTCTTCCTCAAAAAGCTTATATTCTAATAGGGGAAGGCACCAGAAAGGAGGAAGGAAGATATATGAGTAGTAGCATGACTTGAAAATGGCCCAGAAATAACATGGAGGCCTGGATACTTTCTGTAATTTTCTGCCTTCTAATTTTAGGTATAGAGTATTTTTTTAATATGTATTTTACTTTTTTCCCAATTACATATTAAAACAATTTTTTGACATTTTAAAAAAGTTTTTTGATTTACAAATTATGCCTCCTTCCCTCCCTGCTCCTGTCCCTGAAACAGTAAGCAATCAGATATAGGTTATACATATGCAATCAAGTAAAACATTTCCTTATTAGTCATTTTGTACAGGAAGACTTGAATAAAAGAAAAAGAAAACAGTGAAAAATAGCATGCTTCAGTCTGTATTCAAACAATATCACTTCTTTCTCTAAAGGCAGATAATGTGCTTCATCATTAGTCCTTTGGGATTGTCTTGAATTGTATTGCTGAGAATAGCTGTCATTCACAGTTTTTCATAAAACAATATTGCTATTTCTGTGTACAATGTTTTTCTGGTTCTATTCACCTCACTGTATCAGTTCATGTGAGTCCAGGTTTTTCTGAAATCATCTTGCCTGTCATTTCCATCACAATTGTATACCACAGTTTATTTAGCTATTCCCAAACTGATGGGCATCCCTCAGTCCCCAGCTCTTAGCCACCACAAAGATCTGCTAGAACTGTTTTACGCTGCATCTCCATCAGACCTAGTACAGTGCCTTATGCAAAACAGGTTAACCAATTTTTGATCCTATTTGGAAAGTTGCTAAAAGTCAGAGGGAGGCGGGGAGCGGGGGTGGGGTGGGGTGGGGACCGCAATTGGGGAAGGAGAAATCAAATTGTGACATGTGCTATTGTACTCTTAATAGGTTGAGCCAGCTAATGGTGTGATTGAGGGTTCCCAGGGAACCCCCAGGATATCTCACTCCCCTGAACCTGAAATTCATTAAAGATTGATTGCAACTTTTAAAATTCAGGTACTGTTAGCAGTATGATGCTATCTGGTATGGTGCCTTGGAAGAAGTCCTAGCCTGGACAGCTACTTTCTATCTGTAGCCATCAGCTTCTCCAGGAGTCTTTCTAGCTCTAACTTTATGATTGTATGAGTAATACATTAAATTTTTCAATACTTTAACAAAAATGGCTATATCAGATCCTTTTTTTCCATCTAACTGGAGAGACCTGACCAGCATGAGTACATCTAAAATAAAGAGTTTTGGGGGTAGGGGCTAGGAAGCAAAGGGGAAATTTGGGGGAGGGAGCATCAAGGACCATTTTTACCAACTGCACTTTTTTTTTCTAGAATCTAGCCTACCATTAGACACCAGTCTAGTCTAGAAGACTGTAGCAAACTTTGGCATTGAAATTCCATTACAAACTCTCAACAATCCAGGCTTTTCTAAAGAAAAACAGGGTTGCACAAAATGTTGAAGTGGATAACTAAATGTATAAAGATGCTGTGCAATATCCACATTAAAAAAAGATAATCTATGGCTGTCATAGTCAAGTAGGATTCCAATCTTCTTTGGGGGAACTGTAATCTGGATCTCTGGAGTAACCCCATTGTGCAGAAATTCATATTTATGCCTGAAAATTTGAAAACAAATAAAGCTTCACAAAACTCGTGGCTTTGCTATTGCATATAACATTTTATATTCCTGATTTTATTAACATTTTTATGACATTTCCTTCATTAAATGAATACCAGAGTAATTTGTTGTTTCCAAAGCCATATATTTTCTAAGCTGTGTCTTCTCTCAGCACTTGACTCAAGAGATTAATTTCAAATTTGTTTGTGCTGGGCAAATTACTTTACCTAAGAAACTCAATATAGTGTTTTCATGAAACTCATTTTACATTTAAAATTCCTGTAGGAAGCTGTTAAAACATAAATTTAAGGAACTTGAATTTATAGTATTTGGGTGGGAAAGTATGCTTTGCAATAAAGGAAATTCAGAATTGACATCTTGATAGGTTAAGGACAAACAGTATTACTTAACAATATAATTAGGTATTTTGATTTAAAGGCGAATTAATCTGCCCAAAGAAACAGGAAATTTTAACTCTACAGAGGTTATTTGCCATCTCTAGCACCTTTTATTTTATAGAAAAATCTTCCATCTTTGGCTCAATACCCAAATGAGTGAATAAGTTGCCTTGTGTGCTCTAACCCACTGGTTCCCAGTGATTGCACTGAAATTCTTTGGCTCACCTTTCAGACACCTGCTGGTGTCACAGCAGACCAGGCTGCTTTCTTGTGTTAAGCTTTTCTTTTTCTAAATCGAGCAGTTCCTAGGAGCTAAAATGACTATATCATGGGAATGATGATCACTCATTAGTGGGAGTAGCAACAGTACCTAGAATTAGACTCCTGGACCAGTCACCTGGCACTGTTGCAGCTATGCTAGGGGTGGGACTCTAAGAAATCTCTAGTGAGAGGCTTCAAGGTGGAGTGGAAAGAGCTACATTTAGAGCCGAGTCACAGAACTGATTCTAACGGGTCTTTGGACTCCAGAGTCAATGCACTTTCCCGTCTTCTGCTTTTCAACTCTACTTGTGCTTTTCTTTTGTCTTCCCCAGTTTTTTTTTCCCTAATCTCTTTAAACCCAACCATATTCCTGAACCACTATCAGTAGGACAGGTTCAAAAAAGGCATTAAATTTAGCCTTTTTGTATCCTGTGTTTCAACTTTAATCAACAAATTCAATTATGATGCTCTCAGTTTCCTCTAGTGTAAAAAAATAGAGACTTTAAAATGTCTTTTTTTGTGTGTGCCATTGTCCCTACCCCCTCATCTGCCAGTATACCCATCCCTACTATGGACTATTATCTACTTCCCTTGGTGTGTGATGGAAAATTCAGAATTTGAGAGATGTGTTGTGTGGGAAAAGGTTCCTAAAATATTGCCAGGACCAGCTGAGTTAACCAGATAGGAAGGTTCAAGTGATGCTAATTTAAAAGCTAGTAAGTAGAAGTGGCAAGTTGTTTCATCTAGAGTAATAGATGCTGGGGTTTTAGGGGTTTGTTGATGGGCTCTACACTCAGCACACCCTCCTTCCTGGATTTTAGCCTATGTCACCTTTGGTTGAGCCACAAAAGCAGAAGTCTAGGAATCTGACTTAATGAGGCACTCCCATTCAGATTTAAATGCTGTTATCTATTCTAAAGAGTCAAGTGTTCCTGCCTACCGAATGTTGTTTTCAATCTCTTTTCTGGAGATACTTTTGTAATCTGGCTCTGGGCACAGTAATCCTTAGAACATCCAAATTGGATTTCCAATGCAGTAAAAAAAAATTCAGCTCTATACTTGCTGAATATGTTTTATGGGGGAAAATTAAGGCTTACCCTATCTGCTTGGACAAAAGATGCAATTAGAGTTATGACACTAATCCCTTGGAGAGCAATGAAAAGTAACAATTTGTGGGAATGATGCAGATAGGAACAGGAGCCTCATAAAGCCAGGGAGGTCCTAGGCAAGGTCAGACTACTTAGAAAGGCAATTAGACATTTTCTTGATGGTCAAATGAAATTGTGCTTTTTTTTTCTTTTTTTACAATTTTAGAAGTGGAAGAAAGGTGCAAGAATATTCTTTCCTGTTGGAAATTCTCTACCATGGGGATTTGCCCCAACTGTTTTGTTGAAGTATTGTGACACTGGTCTAGAATGTCTAAGGAAAGAAATTTATGACCCTGACCACAAATCAGAGAGAACCACAATATAAACTTCCCCCTGTGTTACTAGGGATGGAAATTATGCATGTTCTCAACACAGAGTGCAGCTTAGATGGTAAATTAGATCCTTTATGAACAGGTAAGCAGTTTCTAGGAATCTTTTTTCTTCCTGATCTGGGCTTCAGAATACACAGCAAGAGAGGTGAGAATGAAGGACATGAAAACATGGAAACATAGTTTTATGTCTAATATGTTTTGTTGACATTCACAGCTGCTAATTAGAAGTCCTTTAGAGGGTAATTTTAATCCTTGGGAAGTGGAGGTTTTACTTTACCTTGATGATATAAAAGTGTGACTCATGCACCAGGAAGAGCTGTCTGCCCCAAGGTCCCCTCTTCTGTTGATATCTTCAAATGCCACACCAACTTTGTAGTCCATCTGTTCATCAACCTCCACCTCCCAGTAATGACGTCCTTTAATAGGTATCAGGCTTCCCATAACAGCAACACATCTAATTTTTGGAATACAGAGGTTTTAGTTTTCATTAATTCATCATTCAACAAATGTTTATAGTAATAATAGCTTGCATTTATATTCATCCCATAAGGTTTGCAAAACATCTTTGATCCTCACATTAATCTTTAGAGGTAGCTACTGCTAATCTCCCCATTTTACAGATAGGAAGACTAATAAGGCTCTGAGCTATTAAATGACTTGCCCATGGTCACATCACTAGTAAGTGTCCAAGGCAAGCTTTGAGTCTAGTCCTTCCTAACATGACACTCTATCCACTATTTCATACTGCCTCTCAATTTTTATCACATTATAAGCCACGCAAGACACAGTTTTAGGTGCTGTGGGGTCTACAAAGATGAATGAAACACAGACCTTGCTTCCATTGAACATAAACTCTAGTGGAAGAGACAGGTCCACACATCAGGAGAGAGTACAAATAACACTTCAAATGTCGTAAGAGATTATACACTTTGCATGAAGTATATGGGGGGGATTCAGGAAGGGTCTTGTGGCAAGGTGGCATCTAAGCTTTTGAAGAGTAGGTATGACCTTGACAGGCAGAGATGATAGGAGGAGGGATGAGAATCATGCAGAGACGGGATAGCAAGCAGTCCTGGGCTCTGAGGAAGGGTGAAAGAGAAGTAGGCTGAGGCCAGAAAACAAGCCCTCAAATGCCATACTAAGGATTTTGAACTTTATTTCTATATAGATATATCTAGATATACAGAGAGCTAGATATATCTATCTAGAGACAGAGACCCTGAGGGATTTGGGGGTAGAAGAGTTTCACATATAGCAAGATTTTAGTATTTGTAGGTAGAAAAATATCTAATGTTTGTATAACATTTTATTCATATCATCTCATTTGATCGTCACCTCCCTAGTGAGATAAGTGCTGCTCTTATCCCCATCTTAGATATGGGGAAACAGATTCAGGTTAAGTGACTTGCTCAGGGTCACATAGTTATTGGTGGGCAGCAAAATTCTGATGTAAGCCTCCCTGACTAACATGCTATCGACTCTGCCCCATTGCTTCATTATGGTACCATGTTGCCCCTTGTAAAACAAGTAGTGGTGTACGTCTACATTGTGAGTCCCTGCAGGGAGATTTGTGGGTGTTCTGTGTCTCTGCTGGTACGCTCTCACAGGCTCCATTCTCTCAAAACAATTCACTAACTTCTTTGGTTCTTCTGAAGATGAGAAAAGTAAGATTACTGTGATGGTAAGTAAGTAGAAGAAAGCGAGAAGAAACACACCAAAGAAGGAGGTGATTGTTTATTTTTTTTAAATCACTGGTTTTTAGAATATAAAAATAAGAACTTGGCTAAAGTTAAAATTGTAAGTCACAAGTGGAAAAAGAATGAGTTGACAGCTCATAAAATGAAAAAGGAGAAAGGCAACAATATACACTGAAGCTTGCAGACGAAATATAATTTTCCAGAGCATAAAGTGCAAAGCCAGTGTGGAGGACTGTTAAGCTAATTGCTATAATAGAAATGGCTATAATGGGGGGTAATTCACTTTACCTAGAATCAGTGGCAGAGACTAGTAAGAACTGGTGTCTCAGTGGAGAGCCCAGCAGTGGGGAGGGGAAGGAAACGGAACACAGAGTACCTAGCTCACAGCTGTGCAGGCAGACCTCATTATCAAGGTGGCAATTTTTCAAGGCAATCATAGGGAAAAACCACAGGATAGCAAGAGTGAAATGGGTAGGAGTGTCAGGAAAGAGCATTTAGTAATAAGAAAAGACTCAAAAGTCATTGCTGGTGTTTGGCAGCATTGATGATCTGTGCAAACCTTCAGAAATGACCTTAGGTTCTTTGAATATACAAAGCATTAGACTTGTGTCTTGTCCTATAAAGAGAGGGACCTTGGCAGAAGATGATCTTCACTGGAAGTTAAGCATCCATCAAAGAATATTATTGCCAGTATTTCTACTGCACTGGCTGTCCAGAATCCTCCTACACTATCCAAGATCTAATTTAGAAGCTGTCAAAGTTTCTAATTCAACTGGAGTCATTGAGCCTCCACCCACTCTCAAAAATCTCTTATTTGATTGCTCAGGCTAAACTTGGTAAGGCAATGATCTCCACTGCCTTCAAAAACATACACCTTGGCAAGTTCACTCCTTTCACAGTCCTCCAGACATTGCTCAAGAGGTGTCAACACTTAGGAGGATAGTTGACAGGGTTCCCAAGAGTCTGGGAAAACCTTTATCCTTCCCCCTCTCCTCAAAAACAACTCCCCTTATTGACTTCACTATATTTGTCTAGGATGCCATTCATTCTCCCATTCACCCAGTCATTCCTCCCTCTCCATTATCTCTTGTCACCTTCTGCTCCCTTCTACGCACATTCAATCAGTATTGATGTTCTTTTGATTCTCCCTTAGTAAGATCTCTTGCCACTTCACATCTAGATTATTACAAGTCTCCTTATTTTAACTTTTTTCTTCTAATAAGTATTATCTCTTTCCCATTTGATTTTTTCCCATTAAATTGTAAGTTCCTTGAGAGTAGGAACTCTGCCTCATTTTGTACTCCCATTACTTACCACAGTGTCTGGCAGGTACGAAACACAATTATTTGGTTGATTGATCTTCCTCTTATCTCCCTTACTCGCCAAATTTTAAAAAGGAAAACAAAACTCTTCTAACAAATATTCAGGGTCAAGTGAACAGAAAAAACTCTTTCATTGGCTGTGTACAAAAATATAGGTCTGCAGAAGGTGGGTAGCATGCTTCCTTATCAGTCTTTTGGACTCATGACTAGGCACTGCAGTGGTCAGGATTCTTAAGTCTTTCTAAGTCACTTATATTTCCAGTGTTATTACTGCATAACTTATTCTCATGGTTCTGCTCACTTTACCATGCATGATTTCATACATATTTTCCCAACTCTCTCCAAACTGTCCCTTTTATCATTTTTCAAGGCACAGTAATATCCCACTATATTCACCAGTCTCCATGACTCATCTATCCCCCTTCCATCCATCCTGCACATTGCTGTCAGTTTAATCTTTACAAAATCCCACTCAGGGGGTAGGTGGAGGAGTATATCTGGAAATTACTTTGAATACCAATAAAAGTTTAAAACAAAATACCACTCATATCAGTCATCTACTCAGAAATGTTCATTGTTTCCCCGTTGCCTACAGAATGAAAATCTAAACTTGATATCCTGGCACTGAAGACTTTCTCTAATCTGGTCCCTGCTTACCCTTCCAATTTGATCTTCTACTTCCCAATATGAAACCTTCATCTCTAGCCAGTGTCTCTCTCAAAAAGATGCTCACTACCACCTCAAGTATTCTTTATGTATCCAAATCCTAGTTATCCTTCGAGGCCCAGTTCAAGAAGTACCTAGAGACATTTTGGTGGTACAGTGATACTGGGCTGGGAGACAAGAAGATCTGAGTTCAAATCCTGTCTCAGCTGCTTAGAACTAGCTGTGTGACCTTGGGCAAGTCACTTATTTACCTCAGTCTCCACAACTATAAAATGAGAATAATAATAGCACCCAACCCTCCAGAGTTGTTGGAGGAACAAATGAGATAATATTTACAAATCACTTAGCACAGTGCTATACACGTTGCTTCATTAAAGTAACATCTCCATGAATCCTTACCACCTCACCCTACTATAAATCTTCCCTCCTCAGAGCTCCTATGATTCCAGCATTTGTCATGTATTGTTAATTCTATATTTGTGTCTAGATGATCTTCCCATCCTAGCTGCTTGAAGGCAGGAGTCATACTTAATGCTTCTCTACATCTGGAATAGTGCCTAACATAGTGCCTTCCACAAAATAAGTGGTCTATTAAGATGCTACTTTGTTGGTTGCTGACTTAGTATAAAGGAGCAATGGCACCAGGCCCTTGGTTTCTTTCATCTTTCCCTCCACCTCCATCTGAGTTCCCCAAGTGACTTATGGCAGCCCAACCTCAACACTGAAAATTGAGGACAGACTTGAGATTCTACAGGGCCCAGAAGAAGAAAGGACAGTATCTATAGGCTTGAAGATAAGAAAAAAAGAATCCCAGTAATTTGCAGAGAACTCCGAGGCAGGATTTTCTGATTGAGACTCTCCTCTAAAAGACTTTTCTCACCTCTATCCACAGTCCCTTCCATGGAATGGGGTATTAGAGGATAGTTAAAAGACCAGCAATGGGGGGATCATGAAGCTCAAGCAGTAAAAGCCCTTCACAGACTGGTTTCATTCAGCCCACATTTCCATACTGATTATGCCAGCCTAAATGCTTTTTCCTGAATGTTACATTCTTTTTCCAGCCACCCTATCTTGGTTCAGGCTGTCTATCCCCGAAGTCTGGAATGTACTCCACACTTCCAATTCCTAGGAATTCTTGGCTTTGGTCAAGCCTTAATCCAGGTGCCATCTCCTACAGGAAAGTCCTTCCTCTCCTTTCTCGTTATCACTGCCCTATCCCAACTCAAATTATCTCAAATTTATCTATACGCTTAAATAATGTAGTAGTGTGGTATAGTGGATGGAGAGCTGGTCTCAAGAGAAAGGAAAACCTAGGCTAAAGCTATGTTTCTGACATATACTGGCTGTGTGACCCTGGGCAAATCACTTTACTTCTCAGTAAGCTAGGTAACACTAAGAATTTGCAGAGAAGGTGTCAACTTGCATTGATAGAGGGAGTTTTCTCTCCTGATAATTCAATTCAGAAAGCAGATATTAAATGCTTACTATGAATAAGTCACTTGTCAGCCTTGTCGTGGGTGACTGGGAAGATGCTGTTGCCCACAACATTAATAAGGAAGTTTAGAATGAGGATTTTCTTTTTTTTGGGGGGGGGGTGTACAGGAATGTTACCTTGAGTTTGAAACGTCTATGAGACATCCATTTCAAGATGTCCCATAAGCAGTTGGATATTTATGATGAAAACCTGGGAATTCCCTATACCAGAGAACTAGTCTCTATCTCTACCCTCTAATAGAATATACTCTTTACTCTTTGAGGACAGAAGCTGTTTTTCAATATGTCCTGGTATTTCCAATGGATATTTTAGTGCCTTGTTCATAGTAAGCTTTAAGTGTTTTTTTAATTGAATTATCAACATCAATCAATAAGCATTCAGTACCAGTCACTGCGATAAGTACTGAGGAGACAAAAAAAAAAAAAAAGGAACACCAGTCTGTACCCTCAATGAGCTTACTATAACATGTCCGACAATGTATGCGTGTGCCCATAAGATACATCCAAGGTAGATGGAAAGTAGCTTTAGAAAAAAAAGGCACTAATATCTAGGGGGACCAGGAAGAATCTCCTGGAAGAGGTAGTGCTTGAGCCCAGTCTTAAGGAGGTCAGGAATTCTAAAAGGTAGAGATTAGGAGAGACAGCATTCCAAGAATGAAAGCTAACAGCCGGTACAAAGACTAGGAGCCAGAAGATGGAGTATCTTGTGTGAGAAACAGTGAGCAGGGCAGTATGTCTGCATCATAGAGTACTAAGAGGGAATTAATATGTTAGAGGACAGGTTGTGAAGAACTTTCAATGTACTTGGTAGTACTTCTTTGTAAATTTAAGAAAACTCATGTATGAAATAGTAGCACGTGACCAAGGCTTTCCTGAGGCAACTCGTAGTTCCGTAGATAAGGCACTGGGCCTGGAGTCAAGAAGATTTGAGTTTAAATCCAGCCTCAGCCACTTCCTAGTTGTGTGACCCTGGGCAAGTCACTTAATCTCTGATTCCCTGACAAAAGGATCCTCTGGATCTGCTGGAGAAGGAAACCACTCTAGTATCTTTGCCAAGAAAATCCCATGGGCTGCTATGGTGCATGGGGTCACAAACAGTGTGACACAGCTCAACAACAACAACAAAGCTTTCCAGCAGTATGTGAGAATCCCTTTGTAGACGCTTTATCAAATAAGACACAAAACTCCTCTGAGCCTCAGTTTCCTCATGTGTTAGACTAAGACTCCGGAACCCTTTACTCCCTTTAAGACTCAATTCAAGTGCCAGCTTCTACATAAAACCTCTCCTGACCCCCTCCTCCACCTCCAGCTGCTAGTGTCCTCCCTCCCTTGATTTTATTGTGTATTTATTCTAAGTATACATGCTGTCTCCCTTGACAGAATGCAGGTCCCCTGAAATCTGGGGCTATTTCAGGCTTTGTCATCATATCCCCAGTGCTTTGCATGGCACAAATGCTTAAAGAGATGCTGGTTGGTTGACTATAAAATGGGGATAACAACAGCACCAATCTCAGAGGGTTATTTATGGTGAGGACCAAGTGAAATAACGTACACTTCAAAACACTATATAAATACAAGCTATTATTGTAGGAGCTTAACTATTAGTGCCATTTTCATCTGGGACTTGGAGCTGAATGTCTTGAGGTCTAAATGTACAGTTGATTAAAGTTACATTAAAAAAAAATAATGTGCAGTGGATGACTTTGATGTAGTGAAGCACTCGTTTGGGCTCGGTATGTATTTTCAGCCTGACAGCCCACCCGGCTTGAGGGAATAGTTCGTTTAGATCTTAGCTTCAAAACAGATTCTCCTCACTTAGCACCTGCAGACACAGGTCAGGACCCTCTAAAAGGACCATTAGGAAGACTGAGCTCCCATTAGTCCTTTCCCTAATAGTTTTAATGGAATGAGTCACATGGTATCATCTCTTTCTTCTCAAAATGTTTTCTGGGGCATTTCATCAAGCCTGGGTTGTTTGTGCCCATAAAGAGACAGGAAAGGTTCACTGTCCCCGATTCACCCATCATTAAGGAGCACCTCATTGTATTATGAAAAACCTTTCCCATAGGTGCCCCACTCACTTTATAGGCATTATCTAATTAGGCCTCTCAATACCTCCATAAGCCTGAGGTTATTTCCCTTAGTATAGAGATGGAAAGAGTGATAACCACTTAGAAGTTTCCCATTGTGAGAGACAGAGGAGGATTTAGGTGATAGAGTGGTATAGTCTTGTAACGCCCAGCTTTATGCTTTATTCACTATGAGTGTGCGGGGCTGTGGTTGTCTCTGTACCCACAAAGGGATCACATGATCCTGTTGTACCATTCACTTAATAAAAGGCATTTATTAATTGCCCACTGTGTCCCAGGCATGCTGCTCATGACAAGTCAAAAGTGAAGCAGTCCTTGCCCTATGGAAAATTTCTACATAATGATGCAAAGTGAAGCAAGCAGAACCAGGAAAACAGTATACACAGTCATCACAAACAACGCAAATGGAAAGAATTACCACCACAAAACAGTGTTCCTAAAGGAAAATGAAGAAGGACCTTCTTAAGTATCTTTTTTAGGGCCAAGCTTGATTGCTAAAAGTTTAGAAGAGGGATTACGTTTATTCTCCTTGACCCCGGAGGGTAGAATTAGGAGTAATGAATAGGTGGAAATTCCACAGCCAGATTTTACCTCCACTTTCTCACAATTAGAGCTGTCCCAGTGTGGCATGAGATCCCTTTGGGGGTAGTGTTCTCTGAGAATGGCTCAGGAACTAAGCAATTTAAAAATGAAAAGTTATTTTTATTGTTTATAGGGAAACTATTGACTTAAGATATAGAAGGTAGACTTAGTGAAATAAGATAAGTAGAATAAGTCATACTATCTTATCTTGTGATAGTGTCTATTTCTATAACATTTCAAGATTTCCAAAGCACTTTACCCTTATTAATCCTGTGCAATAGGTAGTGAAAGTATTATTATACTTATTTTACAGATAAGAAAGCTGAAGATCAGGAAAATAAAAGAGATTTGCTCAAGTTCGTGCCTAGAGCTAGTAAAACCCAGAGCTGGATTTAAACACATATTTCCCAATTCCATCCCAGACCAACATTCTCTCTGCTGCATGACACTTCCCTGTGAGAATTTGAGATGACTACATATGAAATACCTAGTAAATCTGGTGTCACTATCACGGGGCTCATTTGCTGAGTTTTCTCCTTTACCACGCACAATTGTAAACCCATCTTCTGAAATGGACAGCAAAGGATGGCTGGTGTCCTTATTAAGATGGAAGTAGGTACCTAAGGAAGGGAAGAATACATGGCAAGAATGTAATTTTAGCTAACAGAGCCTGTCATTGATGCAAAGTCCAAGAATCAAACATTAAAAGCTGGAAGGGTTCCTAGGGGTCCTGTAGCTCAATATTTTTGTTTTGCAAATGAGGAATCTGAGGCCTAGAGAGAGGAAGCTTCTTGTCCAGTGTCCCCTGGAGAGAAAGTAGATGAGCTGAGATTCAACTCCCCATCCTCCAACTCCATATCCAGAACAGCTATCATCATGCCTTGTATATTCTTTCACAAGTAGCCCTAAGAGGTTCTAAGTTTAATTATATAGTCATTGTAATGAGTCTGAAATCATAAACTCAATGTTTGTGTCAGCCCTGGAAGAGACCTTGGAGCATGTTCAATCCACTCTTCCCTCTACCACCCCCAGACCCTATTTTACAGATAAAGGTATTGAAGGCCAGCATAATCAAGTGATTTGTTTCAAGTCACACATCAAATCAGGGGGAGAGCCCAGGCCTCCTAATTTTGAGTCTACTTGAATGACTTGAGCAGGAGCTTTGGAGCTGGAAGGGACCTTAGTGGCAGTCTATAAAGACACCTTAAATTTTTTATTTGTAGATGAGGCCTAGAGAGGGCAAGTGACTTGTCCTAGGTTACAGAGAGAATAGTCAGAGGTGGTACTCAACCAAGCTCATTGTTCTTTTCACTCATCATGTTTTATTCATGCACATTTCTTATCTCCCTCTGTAAGGGCAGTGGACTCTGTCATATCCTTCACATCCCCTGAAGCACCGGCATGACCCTGGACAAAGCAGACGCCCAATAAATGTGTGTTGAAATGTTGAATAATAGAAAGGTCTGTTTTATTCAACACTTAAAAGAGAAAAGTGTAAAGCAGTCAGATGTAAAAAGTACAGAGAGTAACAGATTGTTTTATAGCAAAGGGTGAGGAAGGGTGATAGCAGAAGATACAGGGAGCCCATCTCCAAAGCCTACCTTCTAAAGCTTGAGGGCAGGATAGATAAATAATGGTTAAGGTTTGAAGAAGAGAATGTGGGAATGAAGATGATGGCTATCTGAGCAGATTCATTCTAGAGCAGAGTATCATATATACATATGTGTGTGTATAGAACACACATATATATAGGAGATATATATATGTAATATATATAATATATATAGGAGATAGATAAATAGATAGATTGATTGATAGAATATATATGTGGCCTCAAGATCACATTGAGGACCTAGAGGACCACATGTGACCCTGAGGGTACAGGTTCCCCACCCCTGATCTAGATATGTATATAGAATACATATATGTACATAGGATATAGACATATGCATATATATATAGGAGATTTTGCTCTAGAATGAATCTGCTCAGACAATATGTGTACATATGTATATAGATGATATATAGAATGTAGATATATATGTGTATATATGTGTGTGTGTGTGTGTGTGTGTGTGTGTGTGTGTGTGTGTGTGTGTATGTATGCAGAGCCACAGTCAAAGGAATTATAATTCCATGGCCAGTCCTTTTTGAGGAAAGATTAATTAAAAGATCCAATAATCAGTGAATAGTTGTGGGCAGGAATTGACTCCTGAAAAGGCTATCTCCACTTGAGGGGGGCGCAGTTTAAGCAAAAACATAATCTGATGTCACAGTCCAAGGTCACCATGGGGTTTGATAAAAACCCTAATATGACCTACATCCTCATCTCAGAACTCCTGAATCTATTTCATTCTCTCTGAATCTGTCTCCATTACTGTCCTCCATGGTTCTTCTCCCATTGTCTCTCCTCCCTCCTTTTCACTTCTGTTCCCATGTTTCTTTTTCTAATCACTGTTATTTACTCATGTTCTTCTTTCTTGTTTCACTCTCCATCTCTGTTTCATTTTATCTCTTTCCATTCTTCTCCCTTAACTCCCTCCCCTTCTCCAGACTTCTCTGTCTCTCTCCCTTAACTGGACACAACACAGAACTGAAATATTTTCACTTTATTCATCAAATACAATTTTATATTCTTTGTTCCTAATTTTGAAAACAAATGAGTTGAACATTCTATATTTCCCTCTCAAAAAATCATCTTTAATCAAATTGCTTTTTACTTGTGTATGACTCATGATTGATTTTCCCCTCTATATATAAACAATAAAGACTAAGGGTCTCTAGATTTGCTATGGGAACAGATATATGAAAATTTATATATAATTTAATGTTTTCTTTTTTATTGACATTTTCATTTGGACCTACATTCATTTCTCAATAAGCAAGCCTGATGTAAGCCCTTCACTTTAAAAAAAAAAAAAGCTAAGCAAAACCATCAAAATATATAAGGACTGCAATTGTCGTCTCATGTAACTTTCCACTCCTGATTGGCAGTTTCTTAACAAAAAAGAAGGGAGTATATTGCAATCACCTAGAAACATCATTGACCACTGTATTTGACTAAAATTTTGTTGTCTTTTTTGTATTATCCTCATTCACCCATTGTAGTTATTGTGTTTATTTTCTCTACATCACACAGTGCTTTCAAGCCATTTTCACACCCATTATCTTATATGATTCTCACTGTAACTTTTTGAGGTCAGAAGTATAAGTATTATTAATCTTCATTATGCAGATAAAAGAATCAGGTCAAAGAAAAGTTCCACCATTTGCCTGCGGAAGCCAAGTCTTCTGAGTGAAAAACCAGACAGGTTGGATCATTGGCTCTTTGATGTGGTGAAAAGAGGCAAGATTTGAGTCAGGGCACCTGAGTTTGAATCCTGGCCCTCCTATTTACAACCTAAATGACTCTGGGCAAATCACTTACTCTGTTTGAACCCCTATCTTTATCTGTTAAATGAGGGCTGTCGTTGACTCCCCTTCCAGCTCCAGATCCATGATCCTGCATTCTCTGTGGTCTCTTCCAGAAAACTTTTAGTCCAGAACTCTGGGGTATTTATTGTTGTTGGCTCTTGGCTCATGACTTAATATAATTTTTTTGTGTTTAATATGCTACAATATCTTGATTAGGATGCAGGTCTGGAATGGAAACATACAATCCCGCACTCCATTCTTGACTTGTCTTGACTCGAGACACAATTTCACCTCCTTGGCATTCATGTTCTCAAATGCAGAATAAAGATAACAGCTTTTCCTTAACTACTTTATAGGGGTACTAGGGAGATAAAATCAGAAACTGTTTTTCACATGTTATTTTTGGACAGTTTGGTCAGTAATAAATGTACTTCCAGGAAACTTTTTAATTCTTTCTTGGCTTTTTATTGCTGGTAATTTTTGTTGCTGTTGAAAAACTGAAACTTTTAAGTTGATACCACATCTGTTGTTGCTATAACCCACTCCTTCAATAGGCATATTTATGCATTCACTCAACACCACGCTTTGTACATAGTAGACCCTTAAGAGGTTGGGTTTTTTTAACCTACTTAAAGTTTTCTTTGAAACTTAAAACTATAGGGGGGAAGGGGACAAGAGAGGGGATGATAGACAGGAGGGCAGAATGGGAAAGAAGTAAACACTTTTGAAAAGTGACAGGGTTAAAGGAGAAAAATAGAACGAGTGGGGGGCGGGATAGATGGAGGGAATTATAGTTCTTTTACAATATAACTACTATGGAAATGTTTTGCGTAACTACATGTGTGTGGCCTCTGTTGGGTTGCTTGTCTTCCCGGTAGGGGTGGGTGGAGAGGGGAGAGAGTCTGGAACTCAAAGTTTTAAAAACAAATGTTTAAAAAAAAATTGCTTTTTACATGCAATTGGGAAATAAGATATACAGGCACTGGGGTATAGAAATCCATCTTGCCATATAAGAAAATATGGAGAAAGGGTATTGGGGGAGCCATGATAGAAGAGAAGGCAGACTAGGGGAAAGGGTAATCAGAATGCACACCATCTTGGGGGGAGGGGAGACATGGGGAGAAAATTTGGAACTCAAAATCTTGTGGAAATGAATGTTGCAAGCTAAAAATAAATAAATTAATTGGAAAAAAAGAAACAAAGTTTTCAAGACAGTTCACATTCATTCCATCATCATAACAACTCTGTGAGGTTGTTCCCTAATGCTGTTATCATCCCCATTTTACAGATGAAGAAACTGAGGCTTGAAGCCATTCAGTGCTTTGTCTGGGGATATACAGCCAGTAAAGATCAGAAGATTCAAACCCAGTATTTCTTAACTCTAGGGGCAGCACTCTATCAACTTTGTTACATTGGCCAATTAAATGCAAGGTCTTAGGGGAACAAGGAGACGTAAGATCATATAGAGCCCGTTTCTGTTCTTACTGAGCTAATAATCTGTGTCACTACTGAATGTGTTGTATCTACCTTTGTATCTTCAGCATTCATCATGATTTTGCACATAATGTTACTCAATAAAGATTTGTTGAATGGGGGCGGCTAGGTGGAGCAGTGAATAGAGCACTGGCCCTGGAGTCAGGAGGCCCTGAGTTCAAATCTGGCCTCAGACACTTAACATAAAACTAGCCATGTGACCTGGGCAAGTCACTTAACCCCAATTGCCCTACCTCCCCCCTCCAAAAAAGCAAAAAAAAAAAGTTTATTAAAAAAAATTTGTTGAATGAATGAATGAATTTTTTACTTCCAAAAGTAAATTCATATCTCCAGAAGCCATTGTGATAGATTGCTTGTTTTCTTTGCTAAAGAGAAAGGTCACTCCTCTAGGGAATGATTCAACTAAATACAATGGGTTCCATAGGACTGTTTAATTTCTTATATATGGGCTAAATAGATAACTTAACAAAGCAGGAAAAAAATGATAAAACTCTAGCCCATCAGATTTATTTGAAAAAATAGCTCAACAGTGAGGATACCACTGATTTGTCTATTTTAATATGAAAATTATAATTGTAAACTTAGAATCATAAAGTCATAGAATGTTAGAGTCAGAAGGAAACGGAGAGATCATCTAATGGAACCCCTCACTGACAAATGGGGGAGCTGAGGCTTTAGAAAAGCAAGTTGCCCTGGCTCACATTCACAGACATGTTCAGCACATTTCATTAAGGAGTGCACCTAGGGAATTTCATTTTTAAAGGTGAATATTAACTGTTCATCATAAACATATCACTTTAAACAAAACTTAAAGAAACTAAAACATCTAAATTTTATTTTTTAAATTAACCACTAAGTTTTACTTTTAAAATATAAACTTTTCAATAGGGTTCATTTTAAATCATACCCTTGTCCTTGCTCTTAAATCCAGAACAAACTTTTTAGCTTTATCTTCTTTGTTTAAAAAAAAAAAGGCATCTTTCCAATTAGGCCCTGCTCCCTGCTTTGCTAAGAAAAGCCAGGGGTAAAGTTCAACAACTAGTGAATTCTTTTAAAATTTTATTTTTGCCTTCCTTTTCCATATCAACCAGAGCCCCAGGGCCATGGAAAACAAGGTGATCAGAGGAATAAAGGGGGAATGAAGCACTAGTTGGTTTGTTTTCTGACCCTGTTAGGGTTCCTGGGCACAAGCTTCTTGGGGGCACAGGTGAATTGGGGAAATAAGAATCAAACTTTGCCAAGAAGTACCAGTGCAGTAGGTGAGACATCTTGGAAAAATCTGGAAGATTGTCATGATTGTCACGTCATGCCCTGAGCTCCAGAGCCACCTAATCATGGAATGTACTTCATTCCTCACAAAGCAGAGCTTGACAGAAGCAATGGAGGGGAAGTGAATGGGAGCAGGAACAGTGGCAATGTGGTTGTAGCAGCTGGGGCCTCACAGATACCAAGAAAGCTGCCCCACCTCTATTGACTCCAGATCCTGGACACCTTCACTGTGGCGCTGGGACATTTGAGTTTGCCAGGGCATGCCCAGTATACCCCACATCACATCTATGATCACATTACTAGTTTGTGGCAGAGCTGAGACTAGCATTTAGATCTCCGGATTCCCAGGTCTTTCTCCTATGCCATGTTCTTTCTGAGGTTAGCAATAGAGGGAGGGGAAGGGGACTGACTTCCTGAAATCACCCTCCTGTGACTAATCCACTATGTAGGTGAATAGTCCAAGAACATTACTGAGTGAAAACAGTGAGGGGGGCAACAGAATAGAATCAAAGACCTATGCCCCTCAACTCTTAAAGATGTTAGGAATAGATAGATCATCACTGCTTGCTTCTAACCACAATATCTAAAAGCTCTACTCCCAATAGCAAAATGTGAATTTGAACAATACCTGTAGTGTGGATAGTAGCAGGCTCACTTCTTTCACTCGGGCCCCCCACATTGATGGCTCTTACATAGACTAGGTAGCTTTCTCCAGGTTGCAGCTGAATTAGAGATTCACAGGTAGGAATTCCTACTATAGATCTACAAACAAATAAAAGTGATGAAACAAACATAATGATATGTGATAGTAGTAAAGGACTTCATAAACATTTCACATAATAAACATTGGGCACTCCAATGTTTGCTATGGTCAGTCACCTAGAGTCTCTGAGATTCATTCTCCTCATCTCTAAAATGGGGATAACATCTGTTGGTAGCACCTCTCTCACTCACAGAGTTGTTAAATGAGATGACATTTCTAGATCACTTTGCACATCTTAAGGCACTATGTCAATACCAGCTTATCATCATCATCATCATTAAATGAGATAATGGGTGTAAAACATGCTGAAAATTTTAAAACATTATATAGTCAGTAAATATCATTATTGATTGACAATGAGAATAAAACCCTCAGAGGGAATAAAGTTTTATATCAACCCAGTTTTCCGGATTTCTGAGACTTCTGTTTGTTTTGACCACTGTTCAAAAGGAACACTAATTTAATGACTTAGTGCTTAGCACAGTACTTGGTACACAGCAAGCACTTGATAAATGCTTATCAACTGATTGGCTTGAACAGCCATTTCCTCACCCAATGGGACTCATTTGATTTCTAGGTCACAGACTGAAACTAGGGCAGAAAATCCTTTGAAGAAGGTCTTCCCTAGTTCAATGTTCCCCTGTTATCACTGAAGGTTCCATGTTCAGGAGACCTGAAGCCCAACTTGAATTCTAATGTTTTCTGTGGGGTCCTGCCATGGGCTGCTCAGTGTCCAGCACTTAGCATGATCCAGAGATGTGAATAAGAAATGACCAGGCCATGTGGGTAGTTCAAGGAAGAACCATGAACTCCATTTATTGATTCTCAGGACAAGGTTTTTATAGAGCAAAAGAGACAAAGGAAGGGGACTCAAGTTTTCTAATCATTACCTTAGCCTGTTGTATCCTGGAGGTAACACAGGTTAGATAATTTGATAAGGATTTGTTATCTAGTTGACTAAAGTCTTAGGGTAAGACCTTTGATCTAGGCCTCAGGTATCTGCTAATGCAGCTGCAGTCATAAACGGATACAATTGAGAGCAAACTTCAAAGCTGAAGTACAATCCTCAAAAGACATCACATTTAGAGCTGGCCACCCAAAGATACCTGAGTGCAGAATCAGATATATCTTGGAGCAGAGCCTGTTGGCCTCAGAACTCAAACACCATCCTTATAAGTGTAAGCCATATCAAAAGAACTCAGGAATTAACTTGAGGAAAAGTCGTTTCTCAAAGAGGTCTTTGATATTCTGGTCCACTAATACTCAAGGTAATTATCTGAAGTCCTGGCTCAGGCCTCTTTGGCTCCCCACAGGGTCCACTCTAGAACCTCCTCAGGGTCCATCCTTGGTTCAATTATTTGTTTGTTTACCTTAGTTTGATCAATTTTTTAAATTCAATTGTATGTACTGATCAAATTTTCTGTTTTTTAAAACTTGTACCAAATAACTCAATGATTATAGTTTTGTAAGAGTTTGAAATTTGTTACTGCTAGACTCCCTTCACTTTTTTTTTTGGAGGGCAATTGGGGTTAAGTGACTTACCCAAGGTCACAAGCTAGTTTTTGTGTTAAGTGTCTAAGGCTGGATTTGAACTCGGGTCATCCTGACTCCGGGGCCAGTGCTGTATTTACTGTGTCACCTAGCTGCCCCTTCACTCTTTAAAAAAAATTTTTTTGGTTATATTTTAAGTTCTAAACTGTCTCCCTCCCTCTTTCCCCACCCCATCCTAGAGAAGGCCACCATTTCACACAGACACACACATACACACATATATACATACACATACATATACATACATATATGCATGTATGTATGTATGTGTGTACGTATATCCTATTTATCAGTTCTTTCTCTAGAAGTGGATAGCATCTTTCTTCACAGGTCCTTATTACTTGGTCTAAACATCTGTAATACTAAAAATAACTTAGTTATTCACAATTATCCTTCAAACTATATTTCTGTTACTGTGTACAACATTCTCTTGGTTGTGTTCATTTCATCCTTCATTATTTCATGCTAGTTTCCTTTCTTACTTTTTTCATGATTGCCCCAATTTTGTTATTATTTTGTTTAGTTCTTCAAATAATTCTTTGAAAGTTTGATTGTTATGAGACTAAGTATATAAATCAATTTAGGAAGTAGTCATTTTTTATCATATTGGCATGACATGATTATCAACAACTGGCATTTTTTCTATTTGTCTCCTTTTTTTCTCCTGTTTTAAAGTGTCTTGAAGTTGTATTCAAACAAGACCCGAATGTATCTTAGTAGGTAGACTCCTAGATATTTTATACTCTTTATAGTTAATTTGGACATATATTTTTTTCTCTCTCCTGATGAGTTTTATAGTAAATTCTAATGATTATTGTAAATTCGTTTTCTGTCCTGTTACTTTAATAAGATTGCTGCGATTAATTTTTAGCTGACTCTTTAGGGCTAAGTAAGTAATCCGATACTCTGCAAATAGCAAGAAAAAAATAAAGTATTAACAAGGAGCTCAGCTCTAGAAAGAGTTTGAACCAGTCATATGACTAGGAATTTTTGGATGGGGAATAGTCCAAGTCTATTCTCATCTGCTTACATACCTGTATACTTGTACCTTCCCTCACAGATAGCAAAGATAAAGAAAAATGTCACTTGCCTCACATAATTCTTAACTACCCTATTACCAACCCTCCACCACACTTCCCCAAAGACACTATTGCCCCACCTTCCAATGAAAATAAATAAAATCCTCAATTATTTGAAAAGATTGGAATCTTTTAAAAAGATGAATGTGTATATGAAGTTTATATTTAAGGTCACTATGTAGGGGAGAAAGCCTTTGAGTCCTTGCCCTTTCTGATTTCCTCTGCATCTTTGCATCTTGGGAGGGGTTTAAACTTTCGGTTTTTTGCCACAATTAAGCAAGGTCAAATTAAAGATATTGTTTGTTTCAAAATCCAATTTCCTCTCTTCAGGCAATGTGACTGGGGAGCACTGTCCTGCACGATATAAAAGTGATTATGGAGCATTCTCGGGCTATAGCATTGACCTTCATCGACTCACTCTGTGACGACACTCCCCGGCTCTTCACCGTCTACTTTAGACAGTTCAATAGTGTATGAGTCCACAGGATTCATGTTTCCAGATTCCCAGCGCACCAAGGCAGCATGCTCACAGCTTAGGATCTCTCTGCTTTTGATAATGGGAGGTGAAGGAGCTAAGATAGAGGGGAAAAGAAAGCAGAAGGGAAACCATCTGAGAGGCAATGGAATCAGGGTGACCTGGGATCAGTCCCACCTCAGACACTTAACTAGTGTGACCCTTGGTAAGTCACACTTTGTTTTTCTCTACCCCCTTTTTTTATCTGTAAAGTGAAAGGGTTGGTTCTATCTCTAAATCCACGATCCTATGACCATTTGTTTCTGATCTAATATTTGGCTGCAAATAAGCATAAGAACCATCTCCAACCCATTCTTTCCTCCAAAATATTTTGTAATTAAAAGAATACAAGGAAAATCCCTTAAGAATCCATGTAAAAATAATGAAAAGAGGGACAGATTTGAAGTTAAACTGTCTAGGTGTGAATGCTGCTTTCACTCTTTACTGTGTGACTTTGGGCAAATCCCAATCTGTCTCTAGGCTTCATCTGTAAAATGGGGCCTGTTGGGTCGGAGTCCCTTCCATATTTCAATCAAATGATCTAATAACAAAAGGCACTCATCCCCCTAGTATGCCATAAGACTTACGGAGTGCTTGCCTCACATTACCCCACGTAGGTAATACAAATATCATCTCTTTTATGAACGAGAAAACGGAGGAACAGAGAAGTTAAGTGGCTTGCATAACTACTAGTGTTATACAGATCTCTTGCCTTTAAGTCCTATGCTTTCAGAGTCAATATTGTATGGGCTTTAAGCTGCAGACTTCTGGAGAGAAGATGGGAGAGGAGCTAAGAAGGCTTCTGGCCTTTCCATGACCAAAGAACAAATATTGAATCAAGGGAGAAAGTATCAGGCAAATCGTTTTGGTTTTGTGTATTTAAGAGACATCAAACACCACAGCTGGAATTCAATCCAATTCAACAAACATTTAGGGGCCTAGTATGTGAAAAGTGCTGGGAGAGGTTCCTGAGACAGACCCTGGGAAAGACAAAAACAAAACAGTCCCTGCTTTAAAATATCCCACATTCTGCTTGAGGGATATGATGCATACACATATAGATAAGTAAATACAAAGTAGTTTCAGGTGGTGTGTATGTGTGTGGTGGGACAGCAATCAAGAAAGAATGTAGCACCAGAGCTGAATCCTGAAGGGAATTAGGGGTTCCAAGAGATGGTGGTAATGAAGGACAGAGTTCCAGGCATAAGGAACAGTCAATCACAGAGGTAGGAAAGGAAATGTTGTGTAATGGGATCAGCAAGGAGGTCAGTTTTGCTGGAATCCACGAATGTTTGAGGGGGAGTCGTATTTTTAAGGAGATGGATTGGAAACAGATTATGAAGCCTTTTAGATGACTGACAGAGTAGATCTAGTTTGGTTTATTTATTTTTTTTTTTGAGGAGGGAAAGCAGGGCAATTGGGGTTAAGTGACTTGCCCAAGGTCACACAGCTACTAACTGTTAAGTGTCTGAGGCTGGATTTGAACTCAGGTCCTCCTGACTCCAGGGCCAGTGCTCTATTCACTGCGCCACCTAGCCATTCCAGATCTAATATTTTATATTACAGGTAACTGAACCTTCCTGACCATGGGCATGACTGACCAGACCCGTGCTTTAGAAATACCAGTTTTGTGGACAATGGACTGAAAAGGGGAGACACTAGGTAGGACCAGTTAGGAATCTATGGCAGTAGCCTAACCAAGAAGTAATGAAGGCCTGCACAAGGCTGGTGTCTGTGATGAAGAGAAGGGAATGGGTTCAAGAGATGCTGAGGAGGTTAAGAGCCATGTTACTGTTATTCAGTCATTTCAGTTGTGTCCGACTCTTTGTGACCCCATTTGGGGTTTTCTTGGCAAAGATACTGGGATGGTCTGCCATTTCCTTCTCCAGCCCATTTTGCAGATGAAAAACTGAGGCAAACAAGGTTAAATGACTTGCCCAGGGTCATATAGCTAGTGTTTGAGGCCAGATTTTTAACTTGGAAAGATGAGTCTTCCTGTCTCTAGGTCTGGCATTCTAACCACTGCACCACCTAGCTGCCCCAGGAACCATAAGACCTGGATGCTAACTGGGATGGTGGGGCGGGGATGGGATGGAGTGAGAGAGTATAAAAAGTCAAATACATCTCCAAGGCTGCAAACCTGAATGGCTAATTATGCTAATGCCCTCAGTAGAAACTGGGAAGTTAGAAGAAAGAGTCATTTAAGTGAGGTCATAGGATCATAAATTTAGAGGGGACCTTTGAGGTCATCATCTAGTCCAACTATCATCTACAGATGAGGATAATAAGGCCTAGAGAGGTCAAGTGAATTGCCCAGGGTCACAGAGGAGGCAAGGGGTGGCAATGGGATTCAAAATCAGGTCCTCTCACTCCACATCCTGTGTTCTTTGACTTAGCCAAGGTTACACAATAAGTTATTGGCAGAAGTGAAATTAGAGCCCAGGAATCTTGACTCCCAGGCTAATGACTGGTCCCCTAAGTCTGAACCGAACTAAGGTGAAGCAAAAGATTTGCCTTGGCATCGTAATCTTATAACCAAAGTGTATATATCTCAAAATCCTAAGTTTTAATAACTTAAAACTGCCTTGAGATTTTAACAATACCCTGTATTTATTCTGAATGGAGGAAATGATGTTGCTAAAAGTGTAAAAGAATAATTGGGTCATGACTTGCTGCCTCATAGTGTTATAAAGCATGTCTACAGGGGTCATGGTGACCTCTTGTGTTAGTGGCAGTTACCTCATGCTCTGGACTTCAGAAGCATAATTCAACTCATAGCCAATAAATGAAAACGAAAGAACACAGGTTGTATGGTGGGGTTTTTCCTGAGAATATGCTGACCTCTTGTTTTATCTGTGTTTTAAGGGGTTACAAAGCTCAGAATCTCTGAAGCCATTCCTACAGTAGCCTCATGAAGTAAGCAGTGCAAGGAAGAGAAAGAGAGGCACCTAGGGAGGTCCCTGAGGGAGGAAAGGACCTAGCACAGAACCTCCAAGTTGGAAGGGACCTTAGAGACTTTCTAGTCCAACTGCCTCAAGTGCCACCATCCAGATCACCCCAGTTGCTGGTGACCTACTGGAGTGAAATGAATTTGTATTCTGTATTTTGCATGTTTTGTTTCCCCACCAAGAAAAGATTGTAATTAAGACTGGAACTTTTTTATGTAGGGATTTTGTTTTTTTGTTCTTTGTACTCCTATCCCCAGTGCTTAGCACATAGTAGGTTCTCAATAAAGCCTTGTTTATTGATTACCTGGAGCAGAGTAGGTACTTAATAAATGATTGTAGAACTGAAAACTGAGTTATTGAATCCCTACTTTTACATGAAGGCAGTGATACTGTAAGAAGAGCAATGGTTTGGAATCAGAGGACCTGGATCCAAACTTCTGGTTTATTTCCCTTATTACTTGTACCACTTTGGGCAGGTTACTTCTCTGGTGTTGTTTCCTTATCTGTATAATGAAGTATTTAAATCTGATGATCCTTGGTTTCTAAATTTTCTAAATGTTTCTAAATCTATAATTCTAATCTAACATGAACAAATTGGACTCTGGTCCAGAGTCCAATTTAGACATGAGTGAGCAGGCCTTCTACTACATCATAGCTACCCAGGTATGAGGCTGGGACTGGGGTTTCATACACTGTGAAAAGTAAGACCCTCTGCGTACAGCTGTCCCCTTTCCACTCCCTGCCCCCAGCTCCTCTTTATAACTATATGCACGTACCTATTCTCTCACTGTGATTATCCTGTTCTCATTCCTGATTTTTTTTTTCATTTTTAAACCATTCTAAGATCCTTGCTGTCTGGGGACCAATATATATCACACAATCACACATTCCCCCACCTCCATCCCACGACTATGCCCTGCCTTCATTTTTTAAAAAATTTTATTTCTTAGCATGGCAATCATAATAGTAATTACACCTGCTAAGTCCAAAAGGAAGACAACAGTATTTATCTCAAAACACACAATCCATCCATCTGAATGGCACAGAAACCTGCACTGGCCAAGATGTTGTGTCTCTCTGAATGACTGTACTGAGGCCTGGCTCCTCGGACATCAGTGAAATATATTACCTGTCACGTACACTGCTCGCTCACTTGGTGGGCTGACACCAGTGCTATTTGAAGCTGTGACCCAAAATTCATATTGGGTATTAGGCACAAGGTTGGCCACAGAGTAATGTGATTCTTTGACATTCACTGAAAACTCTGAAATGAAAAAAGAAACATGACCTTAGCTCTTCTATAAAACATGGAAATGAGCAGGATGTCTATGAATTTTTTCATTGCTTTAAATCCTGAAAACAGCCCTCCCTGCAGCCCCTTAAAGCACAGCTATCCTTTGATGAAGAAATCTTCTCAGAACAAAGATGTTTTAGAATTAATTCCATTCAATAAACCTTTACAGGCACCTACAAAGTGCAAGGCATTGTCTTAGTGCAAAAGATACAAAGATGGAAAAACAAAAGGAAGGAATAAAAAGGAAGGAAGAAAGAAGGAAGGAAGAGGAAGGGAGGGAAGGGGGGAGGGAGAGAAAGAAAGAGAAAGAAAGGAAAGAAGGTAAGAAAGAAGGAAGGAAGAGGAAGGGAGGCAAGGAGAGAGGGAGAGAAAGAAAGAGAAAGAAAGGAAGGAAGGAAAGATGGAAGGACGAAGGAAAGAAGGAAGGACGAAGGAAAGAAAGAGACCCTGCCCTCAAGGAGCTCATACACTCCTAGAAAGATAAGACATACACAAATAACTAAATACAAAATGTAAGGAGAACAAGCATGTGAAACCAGAGGCTTTTTCCCAGTCAAAATCAGGTAGAGTTTTGAGAATTTTTCCCCAAATTAACAGTAATAACAATAATATCTGACATTTATATAATGATGAAGTTTGCAAAGCAATGTATATACATTCTCTCACTGGAGACCCACAGCAGCCCTGTGAGGCAGGAGACTATGCCAACAAGTCCACAGTCAATAAGCATCTATTTATGACCTACTATGTACCAGGCATTGTGCTAAGTGGCAGGAATACAAAGAAAGGCAACAAATAGTTCCTGCTCTCAAGGAACATACATTTTAATATTATGTCAATATAAAGATACATAAAAGCTGTATAGAGCACACAAAGGCAGCTTGAAAAGGGAAGGCATTTAGCAGCTGAGGGGACCAGGAAAGGCCTCCTGGTCCTTTGATTTGAGCCCAGCTTTGAAGGATGCCAGGGAAGCTAGAAAGGTTAGGGAGCAGAGGGTAAAGAGCATTCCAGGCATGGAAGACATGCATTGCAAAGGTATGGAGATGAGAGATAGAAGGTCATGTTCAAGGAACTACAAGTAGGTCACTGTAGTTGGATCATGGAGTGCATGGAGGAGGCTGGAGAGCTAGGAGGGGGTCAGGTTAGGAAGAGCTTTCAATGCCAAACAGTTTCTATTTGAGCTTGGAGGAAGAAGAGAGGGAGGGAGGAAGCCATTGATCTCATTAAACAGAGGAAGGTGATGTGATCAGACCTAGGCTTTAGGAAAATCCCCTTGGTGGCTAAGTGAAGGATGGATTGGATTGGGGAGATCTAGAGGCTGAGGGAGATTAGTAATCTAGTGAGACTAGTAATCTACTGCAGTACAGGCAAGAGGAAGGGCTGATGTAGAGTAATGGCTGTGTGAGAGGAGAGAAAATGTTGCTTATGACATGTGAAACTAGAAATGAAGATTTAGCAATGGATCAGATACATGGGATGAGAGTGGAGAGTCAAGGATGACAGAGATTGTAGGTCTGGGTTACTGGGAAAATATCTTCATTTCATGGGGATTGAGAAGTTCACAATCAGGGAGGGTTTAGGGGCAAGAAAATGAGTTTGGTTTTGGACAAATTGAACTTGAGCTGCCTACGGGACATCCAATTTCAGATGTGCATGTGACATTTGAAACTTCGCACCTATAGTTCAGAGAGATTGAAGCTGGATATATAAACCTGGGAATCTTCTGAGTGGAGATGATAATTAAACCCATAAGAGCTGATGAGATCACTCTGTGAGACAGTACAGTTTATAGTCTATCCAAAGGAGAAGGGGTCCCAAGAGAGAACCTTGAGGGACTCCTGTGGTTATGGGGTATTAATGGAAGAACCAGTAAAGAAGACTGAGAAGAATCAGTCAGGAGGAGAACTAGGAGAGATCAGCGTCTCAAAAATGTGGAGAAGAGAGAATATGCTGGAGGCGATCAACAGTGTAAAATGTTGCAGAAAGGTCAAGGAGGATTGGGATTGAGGAAGTCATTTGATTTGGCAATTAAGAGATCACTGGTAACTTTGGACTGTGCATTTCAGTTGAATTATGAAGTCAGACTTCAGAATGCATAGGCTTTAGAAGAGAATAAGAAAAAAGCAAGTAAAGGCAACACTTAAGGAATTTAGCCACAGAACGGAGGTGAGAAATAGAATGAGTAGGAGAAAAAAATCAATCAAGTGCAATTTTTTTTTCTTTTTAGAGATGGAGGAAATATGGGCATGTCTGTGTGTAGGCAGCAGAGAAGAAACCAGTAAACAAACGTAAACTGAGAGAGTGGGGATGTTACTGGGAGCATTTGCTGGAGAAGCTAGAAGGACATAGGATTAAAGACACATGTAGAGGGTTTTGCTTTGGCAAGGAGAAAGAGTTAGAATAGGTTAGAATAAAGGAGATGATAGTGGAAGAAAATTTCCAAGTTATTTGAGATGAAGAGGAAGAAGAGGATCCCCATGGCAAATGGTCTCAATTTTTTGGTGAAGGGCCCTAGGTTAAAGGGTGGAGGGAGTAGATATGGTGGGAAACCTGAGGAAAGATGGGAAGGTTTGGAACAGCCACGGTGGACAGCAGGATAGTGAATCCATCAGGAAAGAACAGAATATTTTTTCTTGCTGTAGTTGAGGACACAGGGGAGATGAGACAACATAAATCTGTAGTGGGACTAGTGGGCACATTCCAGGAATTCCTCCAGCTCCAGTAGTATCTGAATAGGAGTGAAGGGGGTAAAAGGTAGGAGTAATTCCACTAGGGGTTGGCAAGTCATAATTGGCAATAGGACAAAGGGGAAAAGGAACCAGGGGGAGAAGGTAGTAAGGAGATGGTTCACCAAGGGTACAAGATAGGAAAAGGACAGTGTAGCCATTGTGAGAGTAATGGTTTAACACTCTGTGTGTGTAATCTCAATTTTATAGAATAAACCTTGGTTTTACCAGGTCTGGGCAGATGCTCTATAACTCCACACTCCCTGTTATGGCTAAGACATAGCTTTTATCTGTCTGTAATACATAAGACTGACCCTTATGCAACTGTGAATTCTAACTTCGTGTTTAGTATCTCAGCTTCTCTTTTTTGAGACCTCATTTATTTTCCATCTTCCTGTGCTTCCTTATTCCCTTACCTCAATACTACCTCCAAACTCTTCATCAAAATTAGCCTAATTTAATGAAAAGAGTCTAGGAGATTTAACTTCCAGTTCTGTGACTGTATGACCCTAGTAAGATAGCTATTTCCCCCTCTGACCCTCCATTTCCTATTCTGTAGAATTAGATGACTGGATTAAGTTCTCTTGGTGCTAATATTCTACCACTCTGAGAGTCAGCTGAAAATAAGGAAAGAATCTGATATTTACTATGACTATGGTCTTCTACCCATTTACTATGGTCTTCAATAACTCAAGCCTCCCATTTCCCCACCACAGGTTCTTTGCCTATTGCAGGTACCCAGTGATCTAATCTTCTAAAAATCCTTTCCACAATAAAAACAAGAATACACCTGTTATCAGCAATTTACACTGAGAAATGGGTCAAAAGTGATGGGTTTTAGTCTGTCTCCTTTCAAATAGTCCCTCCTCCCCTGGACAAGACAAGATCTAGAATGCCCTTGGGGGCACCAGAACAAATGTCTCATCATCACTAGAGTTTTCCAAGACCTGGTAGGTCTCCAATGTCCAGGCAAAGTCTCCAAACCTTTCAATCAATCAAAATCAACAAGTATTGATTTTAGCATCTACTATATAATAATAATAACTAGCATTTGTATATCTCTTTAAGGTTTACAGTACATCTATTATCTCATTTGGTCCTCCAAGTGCAGTACTGGGAATAGAATGACAAAAATTAAACCTTTCCTGACCTCAAAGAGTTTATAGTCTATCCAAAAGTCAGTCCCTTCCTCCTTTGACATTCCCTTCCCTTTCTTCCTCAAGACTCCAAGACTCCAGGGCTGGCTAGGTGGTGCAGTGAATAGAGCACAGGCCCTGGAGTCAGGAGGACCTGAGTTCAAATCCAGCCTCAGACACTTAACACACACATTAAAAAAAAAAAAACTAGCCACATGACCTTGGGCAAGTCACTTACCCCCAATTGCCCTACAAAAAAAAAAGGCTCCAAGACACATATCTTCCGTTTTCTAATTATTATTTCAGTTAGCATTTGGTGATATTTTTGTATGCAAAACTCACTTTTATGACATCATAGAGTAAGCCCCTGTGCACCTTGTGTTATTTCTACCTCTGGCAATTAAGTTTGAGAAAAGCTGTGTGTCACTGGAACCAATGTTCCCTCTAATTTTTAAAGTTGTGAAAAGACAATCCTCTGGTGCACACTCTGAGGGTGAGTGTACAGAACAGTTCGATGTCATAATCAAATTAGATTCAAAACTGAGTTAATCTGACTCACTTAAGGAAAGGAATAATCCCAATTGCCTGTGTGGTAATTAGGCACAAATGGCACCAAACATTTCTAGATCTTTTTCTCCTCTTCTTCCTTGGTTCTCTAGTCTCAGCAATCAGCTTCAATGTCCCTGGCGCCATCTTCATTTTTAAGTGAAGTTCTGTGTTTTTAAGACACCGGTTGCATTTCAGATCTCTAACTGGGTCTGCAGATTAGTGTAGTGGGAAGAGAACTCAGCTCTGCTATTGCTTCCTGTGTGACCCTGGGCAAACCCTTCAACCCCTCTGGGCCTCAGTTTTTCCATTTATGAAATGTAAAGGGTTATGCTAGATAATATCTAAGGTCCTTTCCAGTTCCAAATCTATGATCCTCTATAAATGCCACACTAAACCTAGGAAAAAGATTTTATTTCCCCTCAATTGGTTAATTCTCCTCAGCTAAGACCATCAGGCATTTTATATTTTGAGGAGGCCCTTTTTCAAAAGGTGTTAGAATTGCATATTCAATTTGTTGAATTTAAGACTGTAGCTGGTTAAAGTGCTATATTTCTAGTAGTGCCTAGCCAGTACAGAAATCTAACACAGAGCAAGTGATTATGGCTTTGTTCCAGGGCACTAAAATTTGGTGGGTTAATAACTTTTCCCTCTTTCCTTCCTTCAACAGCTGAGAAACAACTGAGCTTATCACCTAGTTAGAAAGAATAAATAGTTAAATAGGAAGCTGTCACTATGGCAATTGCAAAGACACAGAAAGAGCAGCAACGTTTCTTAGCCAATGGCTTTGTCTGCTCTTCTGTACCTGGGTTCAGAGTCTATTAATGGCAGTAACCGGATTACATGGTGAAATTAAATACTACCTTCCCAATTATATTTTGGTCGGGGGCCCTCAATGCATTTTGACATTTTTATGTTGAATACATATTTACAAATTAGAATACAAAATAGAACTATAAAAAGGTACTAGACCACTACAGCTGACATCAACTCTCCATCTTTTGCACTTACGAACTGTATGACTAATTTAGCAATTAATCATGGATGGCCTTATGACATTGAAATTTAAATCTTGGCTACTTAACTTTTCATGTATTTAGAGCCTATTTCTTCAACTAAACTCTACATTCCCTAAGGGTAGGGAAATCTTCATTTGTATTCTCAAGAGCAGGGATTCTTAACTTATTTTGTGTCATATATCCTTTTGGCATTCTGGTAAAACCATGGATCCCTTCTCAAAATAATGTTTTTAAATGTGTAAAATACATAGGATTACAAAGAAAAGTGCAGTCAGGAAAACCTGAGTTCAAATCTAGCCTCAGACACTTACTAGTTATGTGACCCTGGGTACGTCACTTCACCCTGTTTGCCACAGTTTCCTCATTTGTAAAAATGAGCTGAAGAAGGAAATTGCAAACCACTCCAGTCTCTTTGCCAAGAAAACCTCAAATGTCTAAACAACAAAAACAATATTAATTTAGAATTTGGTATTTTGACCTGTGACATTTTGTGTCTTTATTAGGTTAGGTCTACCCATTCCCCCTCTCCTTACTGGAACATCAGCAGCTGAGAAATGTATAAGTAGGATTACTTGCTTTGAAAAATTAGTTTATAAAGTTTGAATGACTTCTTGGGAGAGGAAGGGGGATTACTGCCTATTCTAGGCAATGCCAAATTGCTTCTATAGCCTTTGAGAACAGGGTAATTCCCAGATAACAATAATAATAATAAACAACTGACATTTATATGGTGTTTAAGTGCTTTACTTTTGATCCTCACATTGGCCTTGGGAGATGGGTGCTAAGATCCCTATTTTACAGACAAGGAAACTGTAGCTAACAAAGGTCAAGTGACTTGTCCAGGCTCACACAATTAGTGCGTATGTGAGGCAGGATTCAATCTGAGGTCTTTCTGATTCCACATTCAATGTACTATGCAACCCAGTGGCCTGATCAGCCTCCCTTAGACCAGAAGAACTTTGTTTTCTTTTCAGCTCAGCAGTGCTGCGTAGTCTCTGAATGGGACACCTGAAAGTTAAGGAATCTTCAAACAAGAAGCTTTTCTCTATTCTAGCCCCACTCTTGATCAACCCCACTCCCAACAACGAGCTAGGTGAAACCTTCTTGTCCTCCTCCAATGTACATTCATTCATCTGATAATCTCTCCATTCATCCAAAAATCACTTATCAAGAACTTATTATTCATTCAGCAAGCATATAATAATAATAATAATAATAATAATAATAATAACAATAATAATAATAAGCTAGCATTTGTGTGGTATTTTAAGGTTTGCAAAGTACTTTACAAATATCTCATCTGATTCTCACAACGATTCACAATTTGATCCTCTACGATTATTACCCCTATTTTATAGATGAGGAAACTGAGGCAGATAGAAGTTAAGTGACTTGCTCAGGGTGACACTGTTAGTAAGAGTCTGAGGCAGAATTTGAATTCAAGTCTTTCTGATTATAAGTGCAGTACTATATATCCATTGTACCACTTAGCTACCTCTGTAACACCTGACTTTATTAAATATAAATTAAAAGCACTTATCAAATGCCTAGTATATACCAAACACTATATTAGGCACATTAGATACAAAGACAAAAAAATGAAATGATCTCTGTCTTCAAGGAGCTTATATTCTATTAGAGTAAAACAAGTACACTAAGTAAATACAAAATAAACTAATTACAGGAGAAAGAATACTAGAATATTTAGGGGGCAGAGTTTCCTACCTGATGTCTCTTAGGATCATAGATGTCAGAAGTCATGTAGGACCCGTTCCATTTCCCCCGCCCCAATCCCATACCCTTCAATCCATCCTATGCATAATCATTAGACTTAACTTGGTAAATATAACTCTGAACATAGCATATAGTCTGCTCTATAAAAATGCTTCTCATGAAACCATACCTTTTTGCTCCTCACTTTGCACACCATCACTGACAGGTTTATAAGACAACTGGTAGCTTTCTACAGTGTCATCAGAGAACAGACTCCAGCACACCTTGACTGACGTCCCCGTAGCTGAGTTAGGTGTTTGTGTATTGATCACTGGAGCACAAGGAGCTATATGTGGTGAAGGAAGAAAAAAAATAAGCTAGAGATAAAGGTGTTGAAGAGAGATTTATTTCAAGCTCTGCTTGCCTGATGAATTCTTAGAAGCTCAGTGTCCATAATCCATACCCATAATGACCTTTCTTTATTATATTTTTATTTCTTTCTAAATAATCAAGCAATCATCTAGAATTAGAGCTTCTCCTTCCCTAAACAGTCTTGGAGAAAGATGAACAAATTCTTATTCTCTCAACTCTTCTTTTTCAGGACTCCATGTAGAATACCTCTAATTCTTCTTATCTTGCTTGGTATATCTCTCATTGCCAATCATTCTCTTGTGGCTTTGGGTGGCATGAATCGGTCCCCCAATAAATACACCAATAAAATAGTTTTCATGAGAGAATTCAGTCTTTTCCCCCAGGCATTCCCATAAAGAAATAAGAGGTGCGGGGGTGGCTAGGTGGCACAGTGAATAGAGCACTGGCCCTGGAGTCAGGAGGACCTGGGTTCGGATCCAGCCTCAGACACTTATCACAAAAAATAGCCATGTGACCTTGGGCAAGTCACTTAACCCCAACTGCCCTCCAAAAAGCAGAAAGAAAGAAAGAAAGAAAGAAAGAAAGAAAGAAAGAAAGAAAGAAAGAAAGAAAGAAAGAAAGAGAGAGAGAGAAAGAGAGAGAGAGAAAGAAAGAAAGAAAGAAAGAAAGAAAGAAAGAAAGAAAGAAAGAAAGGAAGGAAGGAAGGAAGGAAGGAAGAAAGGAAGGAAGGAAGGAAGGAAGGAAGGAAGGAAGGAAGGAAGGAAGAGGAAGGAAGGAAGGAAGGAAGGAAGGAAGAAAGAAAGGAAGAAAGGAAGAAAGAAAGAAGAGGTGCTATACTGTTGAGAGTTAGCTTGAGTGGTGGCCACTTTCTCATTCAGTAGTCAACATTCCTATCAACCTAAGCAACTCAAATGAGTCCCTCCCACCACATTCCTTTTCCCCAAACTATAGATAGACTAACTGATGTTTTCCTAAGTACTGAATTTTTTAGAAAATAAGAGTTTATGCATGTGAATCAGCTGTGAATTGTGATTAATTCCTAATATTCTATTAAAGTAAAACAATTATGATTATGATTATTTTCTAATAAATGATTAATTTCTAATAAATTCTTTAAGAATGTGAGGAAAAAATGGAAATCAAATCACCAGCATCATAGAAGTCCTTGATGCTACAAGATACAGCTCGAGGTTAATGCCTAAAGTAGTGGCAATAGCTAGAGAGCTGCTCTGGCTCTGCTGCCCACACAACTGCTCTCCTCCTGCACTATACCACATCCTTACTTCTCTACCTGAAGGCATTGTATAATGGGTACAGCTTTAGCCAAAAAGTTTTGACTATTCACTTTATGCAGCCTTGAGTGAGTCTATTCATTTCAGTCCAATCTTTGTGTGTTTTTTACTTTCTGTAAGGTTCCTGCATTCTTTATTGTCCCATTGTCAGCTGTTATGAATCAGAGCTATTGGTGTTCCCAACCTAGAAAGCTGAGGACCAGAGACAGCCTACCTTATCATCACCCCACCATGGGATTGTCTACATCATCAGGAATGACAGAATCTTAGTGCTGGGGCAAAAGTCTGGGACAAAAATAAAACAGGAGTAAGAGAATTGTAATCATGTTGTAGCTTGTGAGTTGATGAGGAATGGGATGCATCATTTAAGAAAGATTGCTTGTATATGGGGGAAAAAAGAGAAAACTTGGGAGGCCCTTTGGTTTGAGTGTAAGTCTAAAGTAGAGGAATGGAGCCTATATTAAGAGGAGAGGTTAGACAAGTGTGAACAAGGGTGCCTGTGGAGGGTGGGGTCCAACCCCACCTATGGATTGATTCCTAAGACATGCTTTGTGGGGTAGGGGAGACAACGAGTGTGAAGAGGTGAGATCTGTGCTGTCCCTTTGTAGATTTAGGTTTACAAAGCAGGAACATATGAGACTGTTTATTTGCTTTCAAAAAGCATGCCTGGACTTTGAATAGCTACCAGTAGGTGTATGGCAATGCCTAGCTTTTATGTTCATGACCTAATATGTTTCCATTCTATTCTGCTTTTTTCTATTAAAGAATTAAACGTACAAAAATGTAGTTATTAGCTAATCACTGATTTGTACTCAGCATAGCATGTTTAAAAGACTCCTGTGGTTTAGAGCAAGATTTTAAAATACAAATGTTTAGTTACAATTTATGATCTTTCTCATTAACCTTTAACTATGCTGAATTACTGCCTAATCTTCTAATGGCCTTCCTTCTTCCTTAAGTAGAAAACAACTTTTCAACTCATCCTGATCCTTCTCTTCACATAGAAGATACTTTGAGAACACTTGTATAGCTCTGTCTCTGGTTTCTGAACTTCAGGATTTTAGGGAGTTTCAAGGTTTTAAAAAAAGCCTTTGGAGGCAACTTTCTCTAGATCTTTAAACACTCTCTTAGAAGACTAGGCCTTTAGACTGAGGTACACCTCAGAGAAAAGGCATTAAATTACTTTCTTAGCCTACTCCATGATCACTCCAGGTGCTCCCTGCTTCTTCTGACTCCTGGGTCTCCTTTGAAAAGATACCAAAATTAGAAAGAGAGAAAAACCATATTGCAGTATGATGCAGATCTCTGTAAAATCCCAATATGGTCTTTTCCCATTCAGAAATATAGTTCTGTAACTGCTTTGTGATTATTTCCTCCATTCTTCCTTTTATTTGTTCTATATTTCCATAGAGCTGATCTCCTTAGTAACCTTACAAGAGGCTTCCAGAAGCCTACCCCATCTCCTTAAAATAAATAAATAAATAAATAAATACTGAATGAATGAATGAACAAATAAATAAGTAAATAGCATGAAACCACTCAATCTTTTCAGACAAATAGTTTTAAACATGTTTGAAGAGAACAGAACAAACATCTTAAATAAAAAGTTTTATTTCTATAATCTATCAGTATAAAATAGGAATAAGAGCCTGATGCTGAGCTCCTGGCCCTGAGATCTATTGCTGCTGTTAATGATAACGTTTGGAAGAGAACTCTGACTTCCTGATCTTCATCTGACATCAAGATCTTACCTCTAAATTTGTAACCAAGTAGTTTGGCAGATCCCTGGCTAAAGATTTGAGGTCTTGAAGGGGAGGGTGGTGAGGTGGGGGGCACAGGTTTTGGTTTTTAACTGAAAGGGAAAGAGCGGGGGAAGGTTTAGGGGATAAAATACGACTTGCAAGATTTCTGAAATCTTAAATTTAGACTGTTATAGTAGGCCATCGTCACCTTAAGATTTTAAAGAGCTTCCCCCAAGTCTCCAAAAAGATATGAATCATTTCATAAGCCTTTAAAGCATACACAAATGAGTCATTGTTTTAACTATTATCATTCTAAGCATCAGACTTTGATTTCTTAGAGGAATCCAGATCATTTCCTGGTACTCCTGGCCAATGGTTCATTTCCTTTTCATGGAATGCTGCTAAGCCTGGGGTTGTATTGTAGCCTAAAGAGAATGTTTGGTTTTTTTAATGTGTGGTTTATGCTAATTAGTCCCATTATTTTATAGCTACAACATAACTGTTCACAGGATTTTATAGTGAACAATTCTTCTAATGGGAAAAGGGAACTGGGTCAACTTTTCCTGCAATGATCTTGCAAATAAGCTTTTACTGACCCTCACAATTTTTGGCCAGCCCTTTTCTCTAGGGGAATTACAAGTACTATACAGCTAAAGAAATAAAAGCAGCAATGCTTTCCCGGAACAAACTAGGTGAACTGGTAGCTATTTACAAAGCTGGACCAGCTAAGAATTCAAAATGACATCTTAATCCTGCCTAGTGACAAAATGAAGGCCTTAAAATCCTCCAAGGGGATCATTACCTTTACCCACAACAGGTAATACTCTGAATTCTATCCCTTAAGAGTTTCTGGAGGTAAATATAAAAAAAACATAAATGCTAGAAGGAAAATGGATTTATAAAATGTGACTTTAAGTCTTCCTTTTAGGTAATAAGTGGAGGAACATTAGCTTATCACAATAGACATTTCCAAAGTATCAAATATTCAAACTTGAAATTGACTCTAAGCGTGTCCATTTATTAAAAACTACCTGGAATGGCATTAATAGAATCCATCAGCTGTTCAATGTCAGAGAAATCGATGGTTTGGTCTTCAAAATCTGGATGTGTGGAAAGCTCTACATCTGTTTTGGTTTTCAGGAATTCTCCAAGTCTGCACATTTAAAACATCGTATTAACTATGCATAGAATGATGCCATTCGGATATTGCTTACACTGTTCTGTCACTGCTAATGGATGGAGGGGGAATTCTTTGTTCCATTATTCAATGCAGAAAGTGAATCTTTATTACTTAGTGTTAAGTTTCTGTTGGTTACTAGAAAATGTGTGCAGAAATTCTGGAACTCTGTCTAGCTTTGATCATTCGTAAGTATGCACAGAGCTGGAATCAGGTGTAGACACCTGTTTCATGAAAGCCATGGTTAATATGCAAGAAAGGATGAGTTAGAATTCTGCTGTCCATGGTACTTAGATATTTGTTATAAAGCCAAGTCACAGGAATTACAGTAAAGGCTCAAAGCCTTTGTTGGTCAGCAACACATAAGGGGTCATGGTGAGGAGAACAGCAATGTGAGTACAGTTACAGTTTTCAAACCTTACCTAGGGCACACAAGTGTTTCGTCCTTGCTCTGGATTAATGACATATAAAAGCAACAATAATTCATGCTAATAGAGTGCTTTGAGATTTACAAAGCAAAGACATAAGGGGAAGTATTAGAAACCATTTCCAACCAAGGTGAGATAGAGAGAGATGGGAAAACTAAGAAATAGGCATGCACTCCCTGGTTAGAGATTCAGGAGACATGCAGAAGTTTATGACCACTAACATCAGAGGTTCCAAAATGGGACTGGCCCCTCATGTTCAAACCTGTGCTAAGAAGGATTCCTAGAGCTTCAGCATGATTCAGAATTCTCAAAGACCATTTTACCTGTGTATCCGTCTTTCAGGGCCTTCCATATCCCTCCTAGAACTGTTCCAGGGTCTTGTAGTTCAAGGAAGGGGTCTCTACTCAATAGTCCCTCCACAGACACCCACTCCATGCTCTTTTTCCCTCCAACTGCTTTGTTGTTGGTCTTTCCCAGAAACAACGAGGAAGGCATGGCTGTGGGACCCCTGATCATTGGTTGACCTTCACATAAATTGTGGGACTATGAGTTTTAGGGGCCTAGAGTCATACCATCACATGGTACTGCTGCATATGCTAGAGGTTCTATCCTACATAAAGTTATATAAAGTAGTCTCATGATTGCTGTTGCACAGCCAGTAACCCTGCAAATAAAGATTTTCAAGATCCTCACTTATAGACTTAAGCAAGTTGGCCAAAAGACTTGGTTTCTAGTCACAATACCATCATTCCCTAATAATGTGATACTGGTCAAATTACTGAACTTCAGTTTCCTCTTCTATAAAACTGGAGTAATATCCTGTCTACTTCAATGAGCTGTTATGAGGATCAAATAAGATAATGTAGGGGAAAAGGTTTTGTGAACAGAAAAAATGATCCTTCTCTTTATCAAAGTAGGCATGTAAGAAAGGATCCTCTGCAGTGACTGTCAAAGAGTGCAGAATCATTTGTCAAAATTCTGAGAACAAAACTACCATCGATAGAAGGAAGGTACAAACAGGCAGATTTGGGGGATACTTCTGTATAGGAGGAATTTTCTTAAAATCATGCAACAACAGAATAAGTTTGGCTTAGGATGTGGTAAACTCTCCATCACTAAAAATATCCATGCAATAGCTGAAGGTTCATCTATCAGGGACATAGTAGAATGGATTCCTACATTATTTGGAAGATAGGACAAGGTAACCCTCAAGGTCACTTCCAACTCTAAGAGCATATGATTCTATAACTCATAGCAAACAATCTATGGCAAAGGCTGTTTTGGAGTCTGATGAGAGGCAGCCCAACACACAGACTAGGCTGTCTGTTAGTTTTTAAATGATATAGATACTTCTATTTCTTTTTCCCACCCACTTGGGGCTTAGGAAACAATTCCTAATTACATAATTGGGGCAAGGGGGAGAAGGCAAAACTCAAAACATAGAATCATAGATTTAGAGCTGGAAGAGACCTCTTAGATCATCTAGCTCCATCCTCTCATTTTACAGATAAGTAAACTAAGGCCCAGAGAGAAGTGACTTGTCCAAGGGTACACTGGTAATAAGTAGAAAACCTAGAATTCTAATCAAAGTCCTTTGACTCTTCTCCCACTCTGAATTTTTTCCACTATCTAATCATCTATTTGGATTTCATTTATCTAGTAGTAGTACTAGGAGGAGGAAGAAGAAGAGGGGAAGGAGGAGGAGGAGGAGGAGTAATCATAGAATGTTGGAGTCAGAAGGATCACAAAGTCCAATTCCCTTTTTCCAGATTATTAAATTAAGGTCAAGTGAGTTACTCAAGGTCTGGTAGCTAATCCATAGCAGTACTGGAACCATCCTAAAATCGGTGTTAGAACTAAAGGAATCTCATATCATCTAGTCTACTCTTTCACTGTACAGAAGAAATTAGGCCATGTAAGTAAAAAGTAATTTAATTTAGGTTTTCTTTCTTACAGAGAAATATAAAGGGCAGAATACAAAATTTTCTTCAATTCTATTTCAATTCTATATTATGTCTAATTATGGCGAGAATGGGGGGGGGGGTGCAATGATGAAAAAGGAAGAAGCAGAAAGATTAACAAAGAGAAAGACTATAGTGTTATCACTTGAGTGCTGTCCATGGTCCCCTCAGGCTTTAGGGAGAGCTTCCCTCTTTCTTCTCTCCCATTTCATCCTCCCTTCCTAGCAGCTATCAGAAATCATATCAGGCATTACACCAGGTATCATCACACCCTTCTACCAAGTCCTGCTGAGCCACTCTAAGAGTCCAATGAGGAAAAGCCTAATGGATTTTATATGCATCAACAACAAGTTTGCAGTAGATTTTTCAGTGTTGCCAAGTGCTGCTGTGGTAAAGATATTCTGAGTAGAAGAGCACATCTAAGAAAACTTAGTCCTGATATATCTGGTGGCTGATCCTTTTTCCATCCTCATGCATGCTAATTTTTCCTGTTTCTTTCAGGGGTCTGTATATTTTGGGTGTTGGCTGAGGAGTGGGCTTCCTTTAGATAGCTGCTTGACTGAATCTCTCAAAGAAAGAGTGGTGAAACCCAGAAGTATCTTCTGAGCAGGGCCACCTCTAAAAATGTAGAACCTTTGATACTGGCTAGTCACAGGATAACTAATCCCCAGGATTGTGGGGGAAGAGTTGGAGGTGAGGGGGAAATGTGTGTGTGTGTGTGTGTGTGTGTGTGTGTGTGTGTGTGTGTGTGTGTGAATGTACCTTATACTTCTAAGGTCTGTATCTAAAAATAGAGCAAACAACCTTGCAGGAAAACAGATCACTTTCCATATGGAAAGGATAAAAAGAGGCAGAAAGAAAAATAGAGAAACAGACATATGGAAATGTGTGTGCACATACACACATGTGCATACACCCAAACTCTGAAAGGGTCTAATTCCAAAACCAACAAATCAACCAAGATACAGACTTATAGGGGCAGTTTTTTCCACTTTTGCTGTTATAAATCTCCTTAGCTTAGTATATTAGTATACCTAGGATAGTATTTTGAAATTTTGTTTTATAAATGCCAATGAAATAAATTCTAAAGCAATTAATTTTTGCAGTATGGTAACTCTTTTTTTCTTTAAGCTAATTCACATCTACAAAAATTTTTAATTATTGTTTTGATTTTTCATTGATGTTCAATCAGCTAAGTTACTAATATCACACAGAGGGGATTCAATTCAATTCAATAAGTGTTTGTTAAGTGCCTGCTACATGCAAGGCATTATGCTAAATTCTAGGGATACAAAGACAAATGAAACAGTTCTTACATTAATAGAAATATAAAATATAATGACCAGAGAAAGAGAAACAATTGTCCTCCTATACTCTTTTCTGGTCAGATTATATTCATCAAAGCAACATTTACTGTAAATGATACAAGCCTGGCAATGTGTGGGCTGATGATTGGAGCTGGTGATAGGGATAGAACCTATGATTTCATTGAGATAGGGAACTCTCAAGGAGGTAACTCACTATACCAATGCACATTGGTACCTTCTGTATAACCCATAGTCTTAGAGACTGGCCCACAGCCTTGAGAGATAAACTGACTTTCTAGGGTCACATAGTCCATCCTGTGTTAGAGGCAGTAGTACTTGGATCCAAGTTTTTCTAACTCTGAGGTCAGTTCACCATCTACTATGTCATCCCACCTCTCAGGCTCTGGAGATACAAAGAAAATAACAAGCTGGTCCCTAGCCTCAAGGTACTTACATTCTACTGCTAGGGGAGGGATGGGAGTATTAGAGCATAACATGTATACCACTGAGATTAGAAGTTTATTTAAGGAGGAAGAGAACATTAAATAACTTGAGGTGATCAGTAAAGGCTTCCTAGAAAAGGTAGCACCTAAGTTTTAATAACTTTTCTCTCTTATAATACATATACATCTACCATATATATATATATATATACATATATATATATACATACACACACATACACATAGTACATATTTCTTAAAATATGTAAAATTATTTTCCAAACCCTTTGGATGTTAACTTTCCAGTCTTTAAAAGCGTATCTCTAAGGAGCTGGCTATATCTAAGTTCAGCCATGTTTATTTCTCTAGGTTGAGAGAATCTTAGAATCACAGAATACTGTGCTAAGTATTGGGAATACCAAAAAAAAAAAAAGGCAAAAGAAGTCCCTGATCTCAAAAAGTTCAATTAATGGGGGAAACAAACACAAAAATAACAACATATACACAAGAGATAGAGTAGATGAAAGGTAATCTCTCAGATGGGGAGGCACTGGGAGGCCCCTTGCAGAAGGTGGGATTCAAGCTGAATTGAACTGAATCTTAAGGAAACTAGGAACTCTGAGAGATGGGGATGAAGAAGGAATACTTCCATTTTAGGCATGGAGAACAACCAATGCAAAGGTATAGAGACGAAAGGTGGAATGTAGTATGTGAGGAACAATAAAGTAGGAAAGTATGACTGGAAAGCATAGACTGTACAGAGTGGGGTAAAGTCTCAAAAAGATTGGAAAGGTAGGGAGGGGCCAGCTTGTAAAGAGCTTTAAATTCCAGAGGGCATTATATTTGATCCTGCAGGTAACAGGGACACATGGAAGTTTATTGTATGTTGTGATATAGTCAGAACTAGCCTTTAGAAAAATTGCTTTGGCATCTGGGTGACAGATGGATTGGGGTGGGAAGGACTCAAAGTTGGGACACCAATTCGAAGGCCATTGCAGTAGTCCAAGTTAGAGGTGATGAGAGATGGAACTAGGGTGGTAGTAATGGGTGGAAAAAATATAGAATGATATTTTAGGAATTAGGAAAGTTTAGGAATTAGAAGGTCTGGACTCCTATCTCTGCCATAGACTATCTTGAATAATTAGTTACCTACATCAGCTCTCTGGACGCCAGTTTCTTTATCTGCAAAATGAGGGAATTAGACTGGTCTCTATGGTCCCTTTAGATTATAAAATATTATTATTCTAAAGCCATTTGTACTTGAATCTACAGCATTCACACCCTAAAAAAAAATCCTAGCAACCCAGCTAATTGGAACTGAATGTGCTTAGACATATAACAGGGTGGGGAGGTGGGGAAAAGAAAAGAAAATGCAATGTATGCCAAAATACAAATATTACCTGTCAGCCATAGTTACTGCATCCTAGAAAGAGAGGGAAAGGGGGAGGAGATTTAAATAAAAATGGTGAATATTTCACATCAGTAGAAATTCAGTGTTCAAATGAAGCAAAAAAAAAAAAAAAGGGAACCATTCAATGTCAGATTCAATTTAATCAGATTATATTCCAGTTGAGGCAATCTTGGCAAAAGTCAGTTGATGCCAAGACTAAGTAAAAAGTAACACCAAGTTTACCTTATACTTGGTTTAATGCAAGCAGCACTCCTACATCTGAGAGATGAAAAAAAGGGGCTCTAAACTACATTCCCTTCTGGAGAGAAATGATTTCTAATCCCTTCTTATTCCTCTCTGCATTTATCGATCTCATTGTGGTTTCTAATTCTGAATAAATCCTTCCATAGCAGATATTTGTTGTGTACCTCATGTGCAGGCCCTTTGGAGGAATCAGAGCTTTAACTAGGGTGGAGTGACTTGGTCTTGGTCCAAAAGCACTGAAATGAGAGGATGTTGATAACATCTACATTCCTCTAGTAGTATAAAAGTGAATGGATTTAGTTAGAATTAGGCAAGTAGGACTGGTTCTGTGATTGCAATGGTATAAGGAACTCTCAGGTGAGGAAACTCCTACCAATGAGGGTGTACCCTTTTTTTTGCTACTTAGAGTCTTAGAGAGTTATTTAGAGTCCTAAGAGGTTGAGTGCTTTCCCCAGGGTGTCTTATGCTCCGGTCTTTCTGAGTTAGAGGCTCACTTTTTATCCACTCTACCAGGGTGCCTCTCAGCACCTAACTAACAAGAATATCAATTAATAGAATTTTTGTTTTTTTTATTTCATTTTTAATTGAGAGGAAGGCATGTTTTTATTGACTAAAATTTTAATTTTAAAATTTTTATGAAATTTATTCATTAAAAATAGGAAACTCTCAGGTGGTTCCTTCTTCCCAATGACCATAACCCAGGTAAGCTCTTCCTTAACCCAAACCCACCGAATGCTCCCAGTGGCAGCCTCCTCAGTATCTCAAAGGTCTTTGATACCTTGTGATCTTTTATTTCATTCTCTTCTCAACTGAAATAGTCCTTAAAATTGATTTGAGGGTTGTTTTTCCTATTGTTTCCCTAGCCATGTACTTTGAACCTTGCCCCACATTCCAAAATGGAAAAATCCATCTCTTTGGGAGAAATATTCCATTAAATTCAATAAATGTTTAATGAGTGCCAACTATAGGCAAGGTACCGTGATGAACAAAATGCTTTCCCTGTCCCCAAAAATCAAAGCTGCCAGAAGTAGATTAAACTTATTTGAGGATATGAGCAGCTACTCATTACTCTAGAAAGTGACAGCCCAGTTTAGGCAAAGCTAAATTTAAGCAATTTTGGTTTTCTAATTTGAGCTAAGGAAAATGAAAAATGGGCTGTTAATGCACTCCCTTCAGGTGCTATGAAAACTGCAAACCATTTGTAGCAACAGGCTATAATTTGGTGATTAATTATATTAATAGCAAAGTTTTTTGCAGAAATTGAAGTAACTTGCAAGCAGATTTGGCAGGCTTAGGTAGAATGAACAATACCAATAATAATAATGAATAAATGGCCCAGCATCTTTGCCTGGTATGTAGCTGATATGTGTTTGAAATATCATTTGGGGTTTCATGTAGGGCTAAAGATTTAGAACTGAAAAGGACATTAGAGTCCATCAAATCCTACTACCTCATGTTTTTTTTTGCTTTTTTTTTTGGAGGGCAATTGGGGTTAAATAACTTGCCTGAGGTCACACAGCTAGGTTTTTGTTTGTGTATGCGTTAAGTGTCTGAGGCCAGATCCAAACTCTGGTCCTTCTGACTCCAGGGCCGACACTCTACTCACTTCGCCACCTAGCCACCCCCCTACTACCTCATTTTACAGATGATGAAACTGAGTCACAGAGGAGATGAAGTGACTTATCCAGGGTCACACAACTGGTAAGTTTCTAAGGTAGGAATTGAACCTGACTCTTCCTGTCTCCACATCCAGCACTTTATCCACTATGCCATCCTGCCTCTCAACAATACTGCTTCTTTGGTGATGTTGAGTAAGGATTCTAACAGACATTAACTGCATTTTGCCCTATTGAAAACTTGAATAAAGGATTTGCCTTGTATCTCTATTCATCCCTAGGCTGTCCACTGTTCGTTTTAATTCTCATTAGAAGCCTCAGTATTGGGGTACACCATGTCCACTAGACAACTTTTTAGGGTCTTGATTCAAAAGGGCAATTGACCACTGTTTACAATGACAGACACTATTTACCCTTAAGCCTTTATTTACTTTATTTTATTTATTTGTTTATCTATTTATTTCTTTTATTCCTTTATTTATTTTACCCTTAAGCCTTTATTTACCTTTAAGCCTTACTGAAGAGCCCAGATGAGTGCAGGAGAAAACACAATTGGAGCAAAGTCACATTCCTTGAAAGAAAATAAACCACCTAGGACAAATTGAGGAAGCTTCCTGAAATCTGGAAGCAAATAAAACATTAAGCTTCTCTTTCTCCTGGAATGGGGCATTAGGGGGTATTTTTCGTTTGTGTGTTAATTTTGGGGGTTTTTTTTCTTCTTTTAGTAGAAGACTTAACACCATGAAACGAGTCAGTGCACAAAGCTGGTCCCTGCTCTGCAATGAAAAGAACTGTCTGCCCCAGCTACTTTGGAGATTACTGCAATTATACTTCTCAGGTTGTATCAGCTGTTAAAAACAATTTGGGCTGTTCACATCTGCTGCTTTCCACCCAGGGAGGGCTGCAAGGGGAATGACTGCAGTGCTGGCTGAGCTAAACCAAGGAGAACATAGGGACTGGCCTTGAGAGAGGGAAGGGAAGAGGCATGATATCAAATGGTGAGAAAACTAGAAGGGCCCCAAGGTGGCTTGACAATGAAAGTAGGAGGATGTTGGCATGTGAACTTTCCCCCTCTCTGTCCAAATCCTGAGCCACTGCTGTGCTATGCCGAAAAGCACCCACGCATGGGGGTCACGAGGCAGCTCGGATTAAGAGAACCAAATGCTGTGCTTGAAAATACCTATTATTTCCCCCAAAGGGGCACCTGCCAAAGAAAATGGTGCCTTTGGATGGGGAAGGCTGATGGGATCATTAATCAGTCACTAGGGGGTTTCCTTATGTATGTTTCAGAACATTCCTGAACATTCTACTATTTAGGAGAACTATTGGGAAAAATGATCAAGAGAATAAAACAGAATGCTTGATGTGACCCCATCCTCAGGTGAAAAATAAAATCTTAGCCATGGGTAATAGATGATATAATTGCAAAGTGGAAAAAAGTTTCCCAGGTAGCAAGGCTTTACTTCTCAATTAGAGGTTTATTAACCTATAAATATACATTCCAGACTCTTCAAAGCTGTATTACCCCTCATCAACTGGGGGTTCTCCTTGTCACTAAGAAGAATTCACAACTATGAGCCCTGTGAACTACCTGGCTAGACAGATAATAGTGTTTCCTAGCTCCTAACTCTGAAGCAATAGCCTTCTTCCTTAACATAGTGGATGAAGCATCTCCCAAGGACTTGGAAGTTAGAAAGACCTTGGTTCAAATCCCTCGCCCAGACACTCATTCACCATCTTTGTGACCCTGAGCAACACCTCAGCCTCAGTTTCCTCATATGTTAAATGGGGATAATAACATCCATAGCACTTGTCTGACTGGGCTGCTGTGAAGATAAAATGAAATGATGTAAATAAAACATTTTGCAAACTTTAAAGTGCTATGTAAATGTCAGTTGTAGTTGCTTTTTTTTATCACCATCAACATCATTATTAATTATGCTTAGTTCTTTGAGGCTTCTTTGTAGGGTGATTCAAGCTATTGAGTAACAAGGCATGTAAAATTAGTGATCAGACAAGAAATTCAGTCTTAAAGAGGGAGTATAATATAAAGCAAAGAATACTGGACAGGGTCGCCACCACTCACTATCCATGAGATTCTAGAGAACTCATTCCCTGTCTGAATCTAGCCTATAAAGTGATGGATAGGCCTGGATGGATCGCCTCTGCCATAGTCCTCTTCTTCTCTTGCCTTCTATTTTTATTTGAGTTATCTAATTTATTCATAGCTTTCAATTTGATTGTCCCATAATTTATTCCTGGGTCAAAGGGGATGGTGGCTAAATGAGATGGCACAGAAACAGTCTCTATTTGAATCAGTCACTTTACTTCTGGTTCTAGAGGGTCTAGGGAAGGAAGGCCTGAGCATTTATTCCAAGCTTCTTGGTCTTTTATGACCTTCTAGCAGTCACTTCCTATAGGATCCTGAAGTATGTGTACTAAAAATACTCCTTGAGCTATGGACTTTATTAATCCCCCAAACGACTGGGTTAATGCACCAGGGAAGCCCCATTCAGAGCTACAGATTTTCACTGGCAACATAGGCAGTGCGTGCTTTAATGATGCAGGGATTAACAAGAGAATGGGAAAGTGACTTAAGGAGGCCAACACATCCTGTCTCTGGACACTTGAACTGGAGACCCTGGTGGTATCTGACCTCTTCCCTGACCATGTCTATGCATCTCTGGAGCACCTGTCACTGATACGGCCTCTTTTACCTTGAGCAGTGATAAAAGTATAAATGGGTTACATGGCCATGTTGTCCCTGCGCCGTGTTTTATGATTTATAGACTGTTTTTACATCTACTTTCTTATATATTCCTCTTACTACCCTTTGTGGGGTGGGTAGGCTAAGGATGGGACTTGTTATTTCATCAATACCAAGAAATTCCTGGGTGATGAACCTCCTTTTACCAGTAAGTGCAGGTCAGCACCTCCTCTACAGCTTACAGTCATAGACCAGGGGTTCTTACCCTTGGGTATGCAGTCTGGTTCATGAACAGATTTCATGGGAGGGGGGAATCTATCAGCTTATGGGGGGGAAATTAATCTTTATTATAAACTGTAACCAAAAATCAGCATTTTCTTCCATTATGAATTTTTTTTTCTTTTTGGAGGGCAATTGGGGTTAAGTAACTTGCCCAAAGTCACACGGCTAGGTTTTTGTTTGTGTGTGCGTTAAGTGTCTGAGGCCAGATCCGAACTCAGGTCCTTCTGACTCCAGGGCTGACACTTTACTCACTGCGCCACCTAGCCGCCCTGTATTATGAATTTTTAAAAAATTATTCTGAAAAGAGGTCCACAGGTTTCACTAGATTTCCAAAGGAGTCCTTCACACACACACACACACACACACACACACACACACACACACACACACACACACACACAAGGTTATGGGCTAAGAACTGCCTTAGAGTTAAGTGACTTGCCAAGGTGGCGTAGCCAGTATGTGTCAGATCCTTGAACCCAGATCTATCCTGACTCCAAAAATCGATCACCATCTGCCATGTTGTGAGATAAGAAGCAAGAAAAAAATATCATCATCTCTATTTTACAAATGAGGCAGGTAAGACAGATTAAAGTCATACAGTGAGTTAAATCTGAGGACTAGAAGCCGGTTCTCTTGCCTCCTGATCCAGTCAGTACTCTCTGTCCTCTTGAACACTAAATGGCAGCAGAGGTTGGTGCCACCAGTGTCCTGGACCCCAGGCAATGTGCCAGCACCAAAGGGATGATTATGACGGCAATTCTGGAAGAAGCTGAGTGATCTCCATGAAAATGGGAATCAACAGGAGAACCTGGCAACTGTTCAGTGGGGAGGAGGAGAAGCTCCCACAACTAAAGACTCACTGAAGCACAGCTCTTAGTGGTGAGCACGGCTGAACAGACACCACCACAGACTGGTGGGCAGCCCTAAAGAGTCAGCCAACCAGGATGAGGGGAGCAGTGGTGGGATGGGTGCTCGATTTAGAGCCAGAGAACCTGGGCTTGGCTCCCAGTTCTACCTCTTCCTACTTGCATGATCTTGGGCAAGTTATGAACCTCTCTGTGCTTCAGTCTCCTCATATATAAAAAGATAATGGTAGGGCTGGACTAGAAGATTGATAAATTCCCTTTCAGCTCCGAACATATGGTCCTTTGAACTCCTTCAGAGGCCTATCAAACTGAAACTGACTCAAATATGGGGGTTCCAGGACCTTCTCAAGGGGCCTATGAGGTCAAGACTATTTTCATAATAATACTGAGATATTTTAATGATAAATATCGGTAGATATATAATCCACATAAATAAAAATTCTTTGGGGTCCTCAATAATTTTTAAGAGGGTAAGTGGTCCTGAGATCAAGAAATTTGACAACTAACAGCTATCATTGCAAAGCAGGTAACATTTATGATATGTGTGCAAAGTTTGGGAAGGAATACATATTGGTTCTTTCAGCCATACTCATCCCTGGCACCACACTGTTAAACTGGAGTCAGCCAAGTGATGAGATCAACTGAGGATTATTATACAGCCTTAGGATTACTAGTCTAGGTCACCAAAGCTTACATTTCCCCATGGACAATGTAAGAACGTGGAAGGCAAGGTTAGGTTCTTCATCCTAAAGCCAGTGCAAGGATGAAGAGGCCTAGTCCTGAATCTTATCAAGAAAGGTTATATTGCTGCATCACAAAGTCCAGTCCTGAGCATTAAATGGCAAGATAGAGGTAGTGATACCAATGTCTCTGATGACAACCAGTCCACCAGCACTGAAGGGATGGTCCAGTGGCAAAAAGAAGAAAGTAGAAAACAGAATACTCTAGAGCCCAGAGCGTATGGTTGTAGCAGCCAGGAAAGATCATGGCAGTAGTTGTTCTGATAGCTGCTGGGGCACATCTGCTGCTTTTTAAGATGTGGCAGCTCAGGCTGCCTGCTTACTCCTCCACTCTTGACCAACCTCTTGGGATTTAAAGGGTTATCTACACCAGAGGTGGCAGACACGAGAACCTTCCAAGTAAGGTTCAAACTAAATAAAATGTAATTAGGAAATTTTTAACAACATAAATACAAATACAATAAAACACTGATACTAACATGTTTTTCTAAGTCAACATGTGACCTGCACAGATCCTTCTCTATGGTTTAGTGGCCCCAGTTTCCACTTGAGTTTGATACTACTGATCTATATTGATGGACACTAAACACACTTTATATGGGCAGATGGGGGAACCCTATAAAGGAATCCAAATACTCCACAGGCTGTGGACATAGGCCCTCAGCCTCTCTCCTTGTATCATTGTCATCTTGTGAAGAGGAATCTTTGTTATAGAAACTTCACACACCTTTAAATTCAATGAACTTCGATATAAGTGATTAGCATAGGGCCTTACCCATAATAGGAGCTCATAAATATTAATTCAATAACTTTATGGAGTTAGAAGCAAGGTTGTTTTTTTCAAGGTTTATCTGTCATTAAAAATCTCTCTGGACTGATATGTACATGTCCCTGTGTTCTCTACAGTTGGCAGAAAATGGAAGTGGATGGAGTGGCTAGGTGGCACAGTGAATAGAGCACCAGCCCTGGAGTCAAGAGGACCTGAGTTCAAATCCAGCCTCAGACACTTAACACTTACTAGCTGTGTGACCTTGGGCAAGTCACTTAACCCCAATTTCCCTACCTTCCCCCCTCCAAAAAAGAAAAAGAAAATGGAAGTGGAGAGAGGAAGTAAATAGAAACTGGGAAAAGTATACATGGTCGTCCACTCCAAAAAACCTTGTCGTTTCATGGTTCTGGACCTCCAAGGAGTACCAAGAGAACTTCGGGGAAATGTTTTCCTAGTACCATTAGAGATTATTTGTAACAAATAACTAACTGTACTATCAATTGAAGGAAGACGTCCAAAATGTTAGGTATCTAGACCTACTTTAGAGAATCTATGGAGGGATGCAGACCCGAATTGTACAAAGTAAGAAGGCATAGATGGTTGGCAATTTATATCACTGTAGGGAGTGCCCGTGTGGATGAGGTCATAGATCCAGTAAATTATTATTTGACAGCCATCCTGTCAACTCTGGTGGTCCTCCCAAGTTGGGTGGATCAGCCAGTATGTACACCTGCCCTGCAGGTTAGGGCCCCTTACCCTTGGAAAGTAATAATGTCACTCACCACAAATATGCAATGGCATCAAACCATTTTGCATCCTCAGTTAACTGGGATTATTCTAGACTGGAATAAGCAAAATCTATCCCAGTTAATAGTTTTCTTCTGTATCATTGCTTACCTTTATGAATTCAACCTTCTCCTCATGACAGATCTCCTCAATTGTTTCCATCAGTTCCTTACAAGTGTCAAGGTTTTCACCACAACTGACCAGCTGTCCATACAATGCTTCTATTTTCTCTCTCTTCTTTTCCCCTAAAGCTTGCATTTTTTCTTCATATTTCTGAGCAAGAATTTCCAAGATCTCATTATAATGCAACTCAAAGTTCTGCTCCTGTCTTCCAAAATTCTCCTGTAAGAAATTTGAGACAAGTTATTTTAGTTTACATGACCACGTCATAACATTTTCAGGGATTTTAAGATCAACTAATTCAAACCCTCTATATATAGGAAAGGAAAACTAAAGTTCGGAAAGTTAAGTGGTTTGTCTATGATAACAATGTTGATTAGTGGAAGACCCAGAACTAGAACAAAGGTCTTTTCATTCCTGGTCATAATAAGCCAATAAACATTCATTAAGCACTTACTCCAGGTATTGTGCTAAGTGCAAAAGATACAAAGAATGGCAAAAAGACAGTCCTTGCTCTAAAGGAGCCAACAGTTTAATAGGAGAGACAATATGCAAACAATGGATAAATGGAAATAATTAACTGAGGGAAAGCATTTTAATTAAAGGAGATTGGGAAAGGCTTCCTGTGTAAGGTGTGAGGTGGGGGACAGTCAGTGAAAATGCTTGTGATCTGGAGATGGATATGTTTAAGGGCAGCTCGGTAGCATGGTGTACATAGTTCTGGGCTTGGAGTCAGGAAGACCTGAGTTTAAAATTGACCCAGATGCTTACTAGCTGTGTGATCCTGGGCATGTAAGCTAACTTCTGTCTGCCTCAGTTTCTTCAACTGTAAAATGGGAATTATAATAGCACCTCCATCTCAGGGCTGTTGTGAGGACCAAAGGAGATATTTGCAAAGCACTTAGCATACAGTAGGTGCTTAACAAATATTTCCTTCCTTCCTTAGAGATCATCCATTTCATCCTCTGTATTTCACAGATGAAGAAACCAGGCATAGAAAGGGTAAGCAATTTATCTAAGATCACAAGGTAGTAAGTGGCAAAGCCAGAATAAAAACCCAGGTCTTTAGACTCTAAAACCAATGATCCTATCTAGGTTTCTAGGGGTGGTGGGAAGAGTAGGAAGGTTGGGGAGATGGGTGGGAGGGTTGGCAAGATCATGAACCAAACCTACTTTCTGAACATTCCAGAGCCAAAATAAAGCAAGGATTATATAACTTAACAACCAAAACAGGCAGCTAGGTGGCATAGTGGATAGAGTGCCAGGCCTATGTCAGGAAGACTCATCTGCCTGAGTTCAAATCCAGCCTCAGATACTAACTAGCTATGTGACTATGGGCAAATAACCTAACCCTGTTTGCCTCTATCTTCTCACATGTAAAAGGAACTAGAGAAGGACATGACAAACCATTCCAGTATCTTTGCCAAGAAATCTCAAAATGGGGTCACAAAAATTAAGATATTACTAAACAACTGAAAGCATTTAACCTAGTTTCTATTCTCAATGGATGCTGAGGCTTATTCAGGTTAAGGGACTTGACCAAGGCTATCCAGTCACATTATCAGCAAAATCTGGACTAGAACCCAGCTCTTACAAATATGATTACAGTGTTTTCTCCACTATATGACCTTATACACTATCAAGGTCAGATTCTGTCAATCTCTCATTGGGAAACACAGTCACTTCATTTCTGCCTTGAAATCTTTGAAGTGTAGTTTATATAATCTATTAAAAAAAACCTTACATTTATTCACAGAGGTATCTAACTTCCAATCTCACATTTGACTGTTGAAATGTATTTCCTGTAATTTCATCTGCTGTAGGAATGAAGAAAGGGTGTCCAATGCTCTTTCACATGCTTACAGAGAGTTAGAGATATAATCGTAAAATCTTAGAGTCAGAAGGGGGCCCCTTTAATGTTTCCTGATAGCACATTTTCTATCATTTGCATCAATGAACACACATTTACCAACAGTGCTGTGCTAGAAGCAGAAATGCTACAACAGAGGACAATCTCTGCACCTAATGAGTGTATGATCTCATTGAAAAAATAAGACTAACAATCACAACACATTTATAATCCTGCATAAGGCAGCACATAAATGAAGTCCGATTCTTATGGCGCTACCATGGGAAAAGGGAGAGAGAGCTCACAGTAGGTTGCAGTAATAAGCGAAGGCCCCATGGAAGGGTGGAAAATGATCTGAGTCTTGAAGAACAGGTAGGCTCTGGCTAAGTTGGGGGCAAGGTGAAGCGAATTACAATCAGAGGAAATAACATGAACAAAGACTCAGAGGTGAATCTGCTGATGATTTATTCGGAGGGCAGCAAACAGACTAGGTTGTCTGGAGAGGAAAGTTTTCATTGAGGAGCAATTTGAGAGATAAGACTGGATGAATAGGAGGGAGAGAAAAAGATTATAGAGAGCCTTGGAGACCAGAGTTTGAAAAGTTTTCAAAGCCAAAGAGTGTGTATTCTATACTAGAAACAAGTTCCCAGTAGCCATTTCCAAGTGATGCAACTCAGAATGAACAATGCCTAAAACAGAATGCTTTATCATGATCTAAAACAGAACTCTCTCTTTACCCTCTAAAGCCCACCATTCTTTGTAATTTTCCCATTTTCGACTAGGGTACCATCATCCTTCCAGTCACCCTGATTACAACCTTAGGGTCATTTTTTATTTTTTTGCTTTCTGGAAGGCAATTGGGGTTAAGTGGCTTGCCCAAGGTCACACGGCTAGTTTTTGGATGTGTGTGTTAAGTGTCTGAGGCCGGATTTGAACCCAGGTCTTCCTGACTCCAGGGCTGGTGCTCTATTTACTGTGCCACCTAGCCACCCCTCTTAGGGTCATTTTTGAATTGCAACTTGTCCTTGCCCACATAGCCAACATTGTTAATTCTACCTCCACGATATCTTTCATTCTCACATAACCACTTCTCTAGTTCAGGCTCTCATCAACTTTTGCCTGGCTTCAGAGATGTGCTAGAATTTTTTTTTTTATTTTTAAATTTTCAGTGTGAGCACTTACACCTAGGAAATTGGCCAACTACACATCTGGGCTTGGTTTATGATTTTGTTGATTGTCCTGACTTAATAAAGTGCTGGGGAAAATATTAGTAAGGCAAATTAAACTTAGAAATATGTTATATGTGTATTCCTCTCTCCTTCAGTCATTTGTTGAACATTCACTAGCATATATACCCTTGCTGGGCAATTCCCAGAGCCTTTAAATTGGTTTCCAGTCTCCCCCTTGCCCATCTGTACTTCATACAACTGTCCAAGTGATATTTCTGGAGTACTGGTCTGAACACATATCATACCTCTGCTCCAGAAGCCCCAATGATTCCCTATTAACCTCTATGATCAAATACAAACTCATCTGTTTGTCATTCAAGGCCTTACACAATCAGCCTCCGACCTATTTTTCCAGACTCATTACACATTATTACCCATCCTGTGCACTATGAAATGTCCAACTGTCACTTGTTGTCCTTCATATGTGACATTTCATCTCTAGGCTCTGCACCTGATGCATGCACTTACCTCTTAGAATTCAAATTCCTTAAGAGCTTTATTCAAGTGCTACCTTCTCCAGGAGCTTCTAGTGATTCCTGCCTCTCTTGTGTTTACTTTGTATGTATATTGAATCTACTTATATGTGTACATGTTGTTTCTCCCAACTGATTATAGGGTCCTTGAGGGAGAGAGCTGTTTGCTTTTTTTTGTTGTTTTACTAAATAAGTCAATTGGGCTTTTCAAGTCTCATTTTGTTCATAAGTAGGGATAATGATGGGTGATCGTGATCAAATAAGAAAATGTATGCAAATTGCTTTGCAAACTTTCAAATGCTATATGTGGTCATCTATTAGTATTATTAATAAATCAATCATTTATTAAGCATCTACACGGTGTCAGGCACAGATACAAAGACAAAAGTAGCCCCTGCCTTCAAGGAGCTCACATTCTAGTGGGGAGAGACAACATGGAGGTAAATTGGTACATGCAAGATATTACAGAGTAGAGGGAAGTTAACGTCAGAAGGGAAGGCACTAGTAGCAGGAAAGGCTTCCAGCAGGAGGTAGCATCTGCACTAAATCTGAAGGAAGCATGTGATTCTGAGAGATGGAGACAAGGAGAGAGAGTATTCCAGGAGTGGGGGAAGCCAGTAGTACCAATGCTAATGGGAATGTAGAGCACAGCATATGAGAAATACTGAAAGGACAGTATTATATGGGCCCCGTCTATACCACAAGGTTGTTCTGAGGATTAAATGGGATGTATATGAAAGCACTTGGAAAATATAAAGGATCATGCAAATGTAATGTATTAATAGTAGCCAAATACATTTTGGGATTGCATATTTCCCATTGGGAAGGAGGAACTAACCTCCCTGAGTTAAGGTTCTTTCCATCAATGGAGGCTGAGGCTTATTCAGGTTAAGGGACTTGATCAAGGCTAGTCATATTATCAGCAAAATCTGGACTAGAACCCAGCTCTTACAAATATGTTTACAGTCTTTTCTCTACTATATGACCTTGAACACTATCAAGGTCAGATTCTGTCAGTCTCTCATTGGGAAACCCAGTCATTTTATTTCTGCCCTGAAATCTTTGAAGTTTAGTTTATATAATCTATTTTTAAAAGACTCAATTGTTTAAATGAATGTTAAAAATTGTCTTTATATGTAATTGGAAAAAATAAAATACTATTAAAAATAATACTTTTAGATCTGAAACAGACCTTACAGAAAACCTCACGTGCTCTCCTTATTTCACTGATGGGAAAGCCAGCAGGCAGTAGCTAAGTAGCATAATATGGGAGAGTGTTAGACTTGGAAGAACTAAAGAAGCTCAAGTTCAAATCTTGCCCCAGACACTTACTAGCTAGTTGACGCTTGGCAAGTCCCTTAACCTCTTACAGCCTCAATTTTATCATCTGTAAAATAAAGATAATAACTACCTCAGAGTTGTTAAAATTGAATAAGATGTATAAAGCATTTTTCAAAGCTTAAGATGCTATATAAATGCTGGGTGGGAGGGGAACTAAGGCCAGAGTGATACAGTCATCCACCCAAGTCATGTGGCTAATTAATGACAGGCTAGGACTAGAATATGATTCCCCAGTCTAGTTATTTCTCCATACTACGTTGTGTCCTCTTGTACTTGGCCTCAGCCTGGGACCAGACCTTTGGAACAGGAAAGTCATTCACTGAAGAAGAGAGGGACAAGTTTCTAAGTCCCACAGAGCCACCAGTCAGATATTCCCAAAGTCCAAGGGTGAGAACAGTCAGTTTCTCTGTCAAGTGTAACACTAATGTGAGTTTGTATCAGGCATGTAAATCATTCTGGAAAAGGACTGAGGTAAAGTAGGCCTTCGTGCTGCAGGCCAACAAATTAAATGACCACAACTGTGTGTGACCCAGTGAAAGCTTAATTAGGGTCTGACCAGAAGTAACAGGCTGTCATTGAAGAGATAAACAGAAGGGCCTCATACCAGGTGTGGGCAGCCAAAGGCCAGTTTGCTTCACCCAGTTTCCTACAGTATGGCACTACCCTTTGGAGCTAGAGAGCTCAAAGCCAGACTTCCACATCCTGCTTTATGAGCCTCAGCTGTGCTATGAAAGAAGGCTGCAGACGTGTTAGGATGCACTACACTTCCCCCCAATTCCCTCCCTTCCTCCCTGTGACCCCTCCCAATCCTCCTAAGGGCTATTTCACATTAAATCTAAACCTGGCATGACCCTCCAAAGTCTGGATAGGTAGTCCCTAACTATCCAAATTTATTTTCCATTATACACCAATCTCAGATCTCGTTAAACCAATGTCCTTATTATCCTATGAAAATCTAAGCTGATTCCTCACTTTCTCTCACTCTTCATATCCAATACATTGCCAAGCCCTCTGTACCATCTCTCATATATACCCCCTTCTCTCCTATGACACAGCCACCACCCTGGTACAGGATTTCATCACTTAACATCTGTCTGTTGTCTATTACAACCTGCTGGTGGGTCTTCCTGCCATAATTGTCTCCTAACTCTGGCCCATCCTCCACTCAGCAGGTTCGCCACCTCTGTTCTAGAACATCCTCTCTTCTCTCTGAGTCCAGTACTTCAAAACCCAACCCATGTTCCCCCATCATTAAGTCTTCCTTACCCCTTCCAATCCTCACTGATTTCTACCCTCTCCATCCCCTGCCTTCTCTGAATGCCTAAGGCACTCTATTACAAGTGTGCTGGCAGATCTCTGGGAGCATCTATACTAGGACATTGACTATTAACAGCTACCACACAATTTTGTACTTAATCATATTTAGTCCTGCACTGTTGGCTTATTTTTTGTCTATCTAATTAGATAAAATGTTTCTTTGGGGTGGCTAAGTGGCGCAGTGATTAGAGCACCGGCCCTGGAGTCAGGAGGACCTGAGTTCAAATCTGACCTCAGATGCTTAACACTTACTAGCTGTGTGACCTTGCCCAAGTCACTTAACCCCAATTGCCCTCCCTTTCCCCTCCAAAAAAGCAAAAAAAAAAAAAAGTTGTAGATAAAATGTTTTTTCAACGATGGTAACCTACCTTATGCTTCTGTTTCCTCAACAGCACCCTGCATGGTTACTTATTACCAATTTTTGTTGGTGCATAGTGCTATAACTAACTGTTTTATCCCCTGAAGCCATAGCATGTCCAGGGTAGGCAGGAGGAAAGCTCTCAAATCAATTTTATAACTTATAATTATGCAAATAATTTAACACTCATTAAGAAAAATTCGGTGGAATGGGAGAGGGAATTAGTTGCTATAGCAACTATACTTTGTGCCCTAATAATTTTGGTGTCCCAGGGCAAATCTCTGGTCACCCAGTCCTAGTTACAGCTCTGCTGATTAAGAAACCCAGTGCAATATAGGAATGGAAAATTCTTAATGGTGGATCCTGGTGTGCCTAAAAACAATGCTTCATTAATATATTTAATGTGTTTTGCCATGTGGTGGGGATATTTCAAGTGAAAATAGTGAATTAGACCCTTATGGAGGCATTCTCTTTAGCAGTTTGCCAGCCTGGGCTCTCCTCCTCCAGTAAAACTTTGGTGAAATTGCTGAGTGGCCAGCATTTTCCCTCACTGACAGCTGTTAAATGTCAGGAGTATACAGATAGCAGGGTAATATGATAGATACCTCAGAAGCACAGATAAGTCCCTGGAACTATGAGTGGGTGGTGTCTTCTGTATGATTCATGTAGCCAAAACACAGATATCATCTCTCAGTCCATGTTCCTGCCCTTCCGGGGCACTGCCACTAACTAGTTCTAGGAAGTAATAATGGAAATATAACTGGGCTTTTCAAGAGACAGCCCTCAGTTTCTCCATATATAAACTGAGAGAATGGGACTAGATATGCTCGAAGGTCCTGCCCAGTTAAGCATCTATGAGGACACTATCACTTGTTGCTTCTATCTATTTCATTGTGAGAGTGCAGTCATTTAGCTCAACAATCTTAATTAGCTCCAACAGTCTTAACCTAGAACCAGGAAGCACTTTCATGACCACTTTCACCCTAGAGTGGGGACAGCACATATGCTAGTTTAAGATAAAGGACAATGAACAATAGTAAATAGGTGGAATTTAATTTCAGTACGTGGTGGAAGGGAACATGGAAAAGTCACTTGTCACCTTCAAAGCAATTCCAGAGGCTTGATTCTTCCTCTTCCCCAGTACAATACTGAAGAACACAGACTCGAGTGTTAGAGAACCTGGGCCACCTCTGATGCTTACTACCTGTGTGACCCTGAGCAAATCACTTAACCTCCTTTGTCCTCAGTTTCCTTATCTGTAAAATGAGGGAGTTGTACTGGATGGCTTCTGTTCAGCTGTATGATCTACAATCCCCATGCCATGAACTCCAGCCTGCATTGGGGGAAAAAGAGCAGCAGTTTCTTTGAATTCCCTAGTTCCTGTAAGACTATTACAATCAGATCTGTGTTGAGCATGCATACCGTGTCATGACTATTAACCCACCAATTATTGATTTTGAAAAAGGACCTATTAGTGGGTCAATGAAAAAAAAATGCTCTTACCTCTATAGTTATGAAAACTTCCTCCAAATGACTTGCAAAGTTTTCCATTTGAATAATCTGTTCTTCCAATTTGAACATGTTTTTATGAATTTCTTCCTGTCAAACAAAAGGGTTATGAGTGGCCATTGGAATGTTCTTTAAATAGAAACTGGAGGAAAAAGAGGGGTCTTATTTACCCGGGCATTTTCTGCAGCGGTGTTAAGCTGGGTCACCTCATGTTCCTTGTGCTCGCCAAAAAGATTGTCAAAAGCTCGGATTGGAATTTTGCAGGTGACACAGAAAACATCAGCGGCCTCTTCCTCATCCTCCTCTTCTGGTATGACGTAGCACTCATAGTCCTCGCTGGAGCGACCCCGAGTGTACCTGTAGGCTTCCCGTAATTCCTGGTAGTGACCTCGAGGGCCCCATGCGGGGAATCTGTCGTCCTCCTCATCGGCCTCTTCCCCTAGATATTGCCAGTCTTTCTCTTCTCTCCCTGGGTCTCTCCTTCTTGGTATGGTGTGGGGTCTGCGATTAGGAGCCGCCTGGTATTCTGGAAGCCCAGACCGAAGCACGCTGCCTACCTCAAGCTCATCCTCTAGGTCTTTATCGTCTTCAATACCATAGTACTGCGCTAGCTCTTCGACTTCCTTCTGAGCATCGTGGGTGGTCAAGCTTAACTCGGGGACCCTCTCACCTCTCTTGTGTTCTTTGGTTATTTCTCCTCTCATTCGAATATTTTCTTCCGGAAAGATTGTCAGTCTGTCTTCAGAGTCGTAGAGATCCATGGGATAAAAGTTGCCCTGGCCGGCAGGAGGACTAGGGGCTGAGTCGCGACTATTCAGTGGAGCCCTGTCGGTTCTTTCCTCCATGGTAGCAGCAGCCCTGGACTGGGTGCCTGCTCTTCGTGGCCTTTCCAGATAAGCGGTAGAGATTTTCCTGGTGCTGGAGGGTAAAGAAGACAAAATGTTAATTTGTCTGGAATCCACTTGTTCCAAATTTCTGATGGATTTTACAGAGAATTTGTGATCATCTCCATTCGGATGTTTCTTCCTTGAGAGCAAGGAGAGTGTTTTTGTCTCTCTTTGCATCCCTACAGTGGGTGACTGGTACATAGTATGGCCTCAGTAAAGTTTACGGACTGATTGTTTACCTTTATACAATTAATAAGAAAAGAGTCAACTACCTATAGTGAGTCCTAATGAAAACCTCAAAGTTCTTAGGAGGAAATCTTATTTTCTAGCACCACAGAACTGCATGTCAGGCAAGATTGCACCAAAAATGCTAGGGCACCATGATGAAATTGCTGGGGGATCAGAATTTGCCAAGCCCTGACCAAGTCTATATTTTATAGGTGGTTCTCAACTTAAAGATCAGTCAGTCAATGCTCAAGTCTGGAATGATGCTCACTGACAAAGCATAAGATTTTTATAAGCAAATACCACTGACTGACTTTTAGAAATTCACTCCAGTGCGTAATCGAATGCTATATCTCACTTTGAAATGTCAAAACCTCCTTTCTGAACATACACAGCAAACCAAGAAACTGTAAAATATCTTGATTTTCAAGAAACTCATTTCTGAACACAATTTATCCCCTGATGGAAACTGATTCCTTCTGGCCTGGTCACCTAGTTCTATTCTGATGGGCGCTGGAAATTAAAGCAGAATAAGGACACTTTGACTGTTCTCCAGTGTGCTTATGCTGCAGGATTCTATGAAAAAAAATTGTGGGTGTCTGGAAAATTGTTTTATCATCATTGACCTTTCAAAGATGTCATAACATTTACCTACAGTTTTCAGAGATCATGCACCCAAAAATGGGCTACTGGTTCCAACCTATTTTTGTATATATGAACTTCTGCAGAAACTCTAGGCTTACTCAAGAATAGCATTGTTGAAAAAAAAAATTTTTTTAATTAAAAAAAAATAAAAAATAAAAAGTCAGTAGGGGTGGCTAGATGGCACAGTGAGTAGAGCACTGGCCTGGAGTCAGGAGGACCTGAGTTTGCATCCAGCCTCAGACACTTAACACAAAAAAACTAGCTGTGTGACCTTGGGCAAGTTACTTAATCCCAACTGCCCTCCAAAAAGCAAAAAAAAAAAAAATAGCATTGCTGGACAACTCAAAAGCTCACCTTGAAGAAGTGAGATATGTCTGGTAATATATCTTTGTCCTCAAAAGGCCTGCCTCAAAGCCTCATTGAGACCCTGAGTTCTTTTTTTTTTTTTTACCTAGTCCAATACTTTATGTAAACTGATCCTTCATGCACAGACCAAAGAAATGGATAGATCAACAGAACTCCAAAGCAATAAGTAATATATATGTCCATACATATATGTGTGCATACAAACTACAAAAATGCATGTATAAGATATATGTGTATATACATTATGCAAGCTGTTTATAATGCATATAATATATACATACATATACATGTGTATTGTATATATGTCCATAGAAAAAGAAAAAGAGAGAATCTGTATATGTGTGTATGTACATATATATATACAACACACACAAATAAACATACAGATACATACTTTTGGATGTATATGTATGTGTGTATATATATACATATATATATATACACACACACACACACTTTATTTTTTTCTTTTTAAATTTTATTTACTATTAGTTTACAACATTCAGTTCCACAAGTTTTTTAGTTCCAAATTTTCTCCCCCCCTTCCTTTGGTAGCATGCAATTCTATTGAGGTTCTACATATACCTTCACATTAAATATTAGTCAAGTTGTAAAGAAGAATTATAATCAATGGAATCAATAAGGAGGAAGAAAAAACAAAACAATGAAAAAGAGAGAGCTAGTAGTTTGCTTCAATCTGCACTCAGACTGTAGTTCTTTCTCCGGGTGTGGATAGCCTTTTCTATCATGAGTCCTTTGGAGTCATCTTACAGCCTTGCATTGCTGAGATGAACCAAGTCTATCAAAGTCAGTCATCACAGATACGATGTGTCTCTAATTGTGAGACCCTGAGTTCTAAAAGACTGTGCCAGTGAATGGTGTGCCTTGGCAGTCTATCAAAAGCTGTTGTTTTTAATGTTTCTTCTGCCTAGAATTCTGCTAAAAATTCAAAGAAAGTAAGGAGCTTGTTGATAGTTTTGGCCTGGAGATACATTTGTAGAATGTCTTCTGATAATGATGATGATAAAACTTTGTGGCTTTGAATTAAGGACTTGAGGAGAAAATGTACCAATACAAATCTTTGAAATCATGAAGGAAACTTGTTTTGGAGCAAGGTTTGGAAAAAAAAATAAACCCTTGAAGTGATGAAAGATATTCTTTCCTGATTCATTAACAAACACTTCAAGATAAGAGGGAGTGTGAAAGCTAACAGAAGCAGAAATGGATTCACAGCATCCCGTCTTCTCTTTCTGATCCAAACTGCACAGTTGCCAAAATAATCTTCCTTAAGTACATGTGACCATGTCACTCTGCTCAAGAACTTTCGGTGTCTCTTTTAGTATAAAATACAAACTTCTGCTCAGCATTGAAAAGCCTTTGCAACCTGTTTCTGGGGTACCTTTTTAAAATTTTACTTCCCATCATTCCCGTTCACTTACTCTACAGTCTGGCCAAACTAGTCTGCTTGCTGTGACTCAAACATCTCCCTCCTCCATGACTTTGCACGGGCTGTTCCCCATGCCTAGAATGCACTCCTTTCTGAAGAAGCCTTTCCTGAGTTTCCTATTCATTAGCACTCTATGTTGATCTATCGATGAGTTGTAATCTCCTGATAGAATGCAAACTTCCTTGAAGTCGAGGTGTTTTAAATTTTTTTTGTCTTTGTATACCCCAACATCATTATAATAGTAACAGTAACAATCAGGATTTATATAGCACTTTGAGGTTTACAAAGCGCTTTACATGTTAACTCATTTGATCCTCACAACAATCCTATGAGGAAGCTGTTAATATTATCCCCAACTTACAGATAAGAAAACTGAGGCTGAAACAATGTCTTGGGGAGAGTCATACAGCTCATAAGTGTCTGAGGCAGGATTTGAACTCATCTTCCTGGCTTCAAGCAGAGCACTCCATCCACTGAACCACCTAGCTGCTTTGCACGTAACAGATGTGCCTTCATATAGAAATGCTCAGTAAATGCTTGTTGGGTTGGATTGGAAGTGGTCTGTTGTGCTAATTATTTGGAAATAATATAGTGAATGTCACTCAAAGTTCAAAAGATCCTGAAAAAGGCAGGGAAATTTTCTGGAAAGTAAGAAAACAATCTAGAAGGTGATTTCAGCCTGAAATTCAATCATTGGTTTTATAGAAAGGAAGCCTTACTACACTGATCAAGAAGCCTAGCAGTTTCATATTCTATGCTCCATTTTTATAATACAGAAGTAGTATGATACAGGTCAGAAAGCAAGGACCTCGGTTTGAGCCCAGCCTCTGCTATTGGCAAGCCATTCAGGCCTTAGTTTTATTGTCTATGGAATGAGAGAGTTTGAAGAGAAGAGCTCTAAGGTCTATTCTCACTCTGAATGATATCAGGCAAGAAAGAAAGCTGATATTTGAGATTTTCACAAAAGTTCCCAAGTATTTCCTAAAGTTAACCTAACATTCAGTCCCATGATTCATACTTTCTTTTTATTTTTTTTGCTTTTTTTTTTTTTTTGAGAGGGGAAGGTAGAGCAATTGGGGTTAAGTGACTTGCCCAAGGTCACACAGCTAGTTGTGTGTGTGTGTGTGTATCTGTGTATGTGTGTGTGTGTATGTATGTATGTTAAGTGTCTGAAGCTGGATTTGAACTCAGGTCCTCCTGACTCCAGGGCCAAGTGCTCTATTCACTGCCCCAATCCACACTTTCTAAACATAAAATGCAGGGCAATCATGGATGTTTACAGTGATGGATGCATAACAATAGTTTTAGTTAATTTTGGTGGTGGTGGTTTGGTCTGTACCTATGATTTCATTCAGTGGCACAGGAAATTTTCTATCAGTTCAACTGAGGAATTGTTCTGTATTTTATATAGTCAGAGAGTTGATCACTTGCTGTATTCAAGGTCCCCTTTCCTAGGCACCATGGAGGATGTAAAGGAAAAGATGATGTAGTCCCTAGCACTGAAGAAATCTTTTTATTTTTCTGAGTCACAAACTAAAGAAATTAAAAGAAAAAAATTTTAAATTGAGTGAAATTGGTTATCTACACTTAAGGTACTGAAAAATAAGATGAAAAAACCAGCTTCATTCTCACTACAATAGTTGCCAAATATTTTATCTCTTTCCTGTGGCTCATGTTACCCTTCTGGGTCTGCCACTTGTCACATACATCTGATAATGGGAGTGAGGTACAGAATTAATTACAACCATGGTACTATTTCTGCCTTGGGCACTCAAAATGGACAGAACACTGGCCTCTCAATTGTCCCTATAGAAACCTAAAATTCATTGGCATCAAGACTCTGGAATGACCTACTGTCACTCATCAGAGCTAAAAGCTTAAATGATTTAAATGTTTATGTAAGTCATATTTAAAGATCTGAATGATTTAATTTGGGTTGAGAGCAGAGATAATGCTGAAAAAAGTTTAACAATCAGCTTGGGGGGGGGGAGTGTGGAGGGAAGTAGGCATGACACACTCTTTAGTTTAATCTGTACTATTTACACTTTCTTAAGTGTAGAAAATGAACAAAACAATAAATCAAGTTGATAGGCAATTTGTAGCCTTTGCCAGCTTTTGAGATGTAAATCCTCACACAGAAAATTTAACAATCCTGCTGGAGTTGGTCCCATCCAATTCTAGCACTGTCTTGGTTGAGAGGCCATGTGATATAATGTACAGGGGGCCATAAGTGAAGGAAGTAAGACTTGGGTTCAAGTCCTGCCTCTGATATATATAAACTCTGACCACGGATAAGTCAGTTAACCTTTTGGTGTCCAGGGGAACTCTTAAAAACAAGCCATAGATGAACTGCTTTTCTGCATTGATGGAGGAAGTTTCCTCCCTGGGTTCATTGATGCAGAGGGGAAAGGGAGTTTAGAAATCATAAAAGTCTGACCCATCCATTCTACAAGCAAGGAAACTGAAACCCATTGAGGGTTAGAGATTTGCCTAAGTAGTGAAGATTGGATTCTAACAGGGGTCCTTACATTCCAAATCCTGTACTCTTTCCCCTATGGAAAAGTGGATAGCCTGCCTCCTTAAGTGTCTTCTATACTGATGAAATAACATATAAAAAGCTAAGGTTGGCTTGAGGGTAGGGTAGGGCCTGATATATGTCACCCTTAAGTGTTCTGATAATAGTTGAAAATAAGACAAGGTGCTGAAAGACAGAACAATCCTTCAAACGTGGGCACTGCCTCTTATCCCCCAACAATGATTAGTCTGTTTGCTACAATCTGCCTCTTGAGTCACAGAAGCATAGAGAACTTGAAAGCTGGAAGGGTCATCCAGCCCAACTCTTCTGGTCTTACTGATGAGGACGAACAAGAGATAATAAATATCTTTGAAGCTTAAAAGCAAACAGATAGCTAGACTGGCTGAACGTGGCCTACAAATGAGGCCCTGAGACCATGTGTCATGGTCTATGAACATTAGTGTAACAAAATCCAGGAACTCAGAAAACACTCCAAGGAACAACCGAGAATTAGCCTGTGATGGCCACAGCCTACCGACATTTAAGTCATGCAAATCCCACCTGGCCAAAGATTTAACTCAACACAGGGAATTCTGGAAGGTGCTCTAAAGTTATAATCAGCTGGTCAGTCAATAAGCATTAAGCACTTACTGTATGCTAACACTTACACTGTGCTAAATCCTGGGGAAACAAGAAAGGCAAATCTACTGTCTATGCCCTCAAGGAGTTTACATTCTTAATGGGAGAGACAATATGTAAACAACTGTGTATATTTAAGATATAGAGTAGATGAAAAGTCATCTCAGAGGGAGGGAAGAGGATGAGGGAGAGAAATGTGTAATGATGATGATGATGATGATTATTATAACTGGTATTTATATAGCATTCTAAAGTTTATAAAGCATTTTGTCCCTAGGACCTTACAACAACCTGGAGAGACAAGTGTTATTATTCCCAATCTTCAGATAAGAAAACTGAGGCTCAAAGAGAATAAGGATCATGGTCACACAGTAAATAGCAGAGACAGTATTTGAACTTGCCTCTTCCTGACTAATTCTGGAACTTGTAACCCCTATGGCATTCTGCATCTATAAGGCATTAAAGACTGAATACTTTTTAGTCTACTAAATATACTCTACCTGTGCCCATAAAAGTAGGGAAAACTCTTAAAGCAAACATTCCAAAGGCACCAAAGGTTTGTGCTAAGGAAGCAAATGAGACTCAGCTCTGGTCCGTGCATTGCCATCAATTTTCTTTCCTCATCTCTACTCAGTTCCTTAATAACAGTTCAATCTCACTTCACAGTGCAGCCCGCAAAAAGTGCCAAATAAAAAAGAATTATTTCCACTTGTCTCAGAAAATACATTTCTGTGAGTCTACATTTTATTGGTTTAATTAGAAATGTCTTCATAAATATTGACAATCTCATGGAAAAAAATTGTCCAAACTTTCCAGACATCAGAGAAATACAAATGACAATAGCTCTGAGGTGTCACCTGTGTTAAGATGGCAAAGAAAGGTAAAACCAAGAAAATTTAACATTGGCAGGGCCATGGAAAAACAGGGACATGGTTCCACTCAGCTGCCGGTAGAGGTGTGAATTGGGTGATATAGAATAGGTAGCAATATACAGTAAGAAAAACCAAACTGCCCTTAGACTTCCTAAAGCAAAAAAAAACAGTTCTGACTATGGCTATGTAAAAATGATAATAGAAGAGCAATAAAACCTCCAAAAATATATAGAAGAAAAAGAGATAAGAAGGGGAAATGAAAGTAAATAGCATGTCTTTATTCATGTTAATATACATTTTTTTTAAAGCAATTGGGGTTAAGTAACTTGCTCAAGGTTACACGGCTAGTCATTATTTATGTGTGGGTGCTCATTTTCTGAGGCCGGATTTCTCTCGGGTCATCCCAACTCCGAGGCCAACGCTCTTACTCACTGCGCCACCTAGCCACCCCTAATATACATTTTTAACAAATATGAATGATTTGAAATTTGTGATTTTCTATACAATCATTTTATGTTTCCTTTGGATAAAAGTTTTTGTTGATGGTTACTAAGTCTAGAATTTAAAAATAAGAGAAAAAATATTAGGTATTGAGTAGTAAGGCAGCATAGTGGGATGAAAAGAACTGATTCAATACATACCTGATTCCAATACTTGAGTTTGAGTCCCAGCTTTAGTATAATAATTTTAAAGGTATTTAAGTTCTCTTAAATCCCATTTTCCTCATATAAAATGAAGATGCCCTTATTTGTACTCTCATTCAGAATGGTTGTGAGAAATGTACTTTGCAAACTACAAAGCATGATACAAAAAGGCTTATTCTAGTTAATATTGACATCGCACTCTAAAGTTTTCAAAGTGCATTGCGATATAATCTCATTTGATCTTCACTACTGCCCAAAGAAGTACTATTATCCATTTTATATTTGAGTAAACTGATAGTACAAGAAGTCAGGGTCACAGGGCAGCTAGGTGGTGCAGTGACTAGAGCACTGGACCCAGAGTCAGGAGGACCTGAGTTCAAATCCAACCTCAGACACTCAACACTTACTAGCTGTGTGACCTTGGGAAAGTCACTTAACCCCAATTGCCCTACCTACCCCCCCTCCAAAAAGACAAAAAAAAAAAAGAAGAAGTCAGGGTCACACAGTGTCTTACGTGAAGTAATTTTAACTCAATTCTTCCTGACCCTTAGTCTAGCATTCTACTTAGTATACCCTGTTATCTCTGTGTGTATAAGTATAAATATAAATACAAATATATAAAAATAAATAATAAACATAAATAAACATAGATATATGTGTATATATGTACATACACACAAATATATGATTTATTATTATTAATTAGCGCTCTAATCTTCAGTGGTCCATCAAAACAACTTGACTGGGGCGGCTAGGTGGCGCAGTGAGGTAGAGTGTTGGCCCTGGAGTCAGAAGGAACTGAGTTCAGATCCGGCCTCAGACACTTAATGCACACACAAACAAAAACCTAGCCATGTGATTTTGGGCAAGTTGCTTGACCCCAATTGCCCTCCAAAAAGCAAAACAAAAAAACAAAAAAACCAAAAACAACTTGACTATACAATCAGATTGCTTCCGAGGGCTTAAGTTAGTGAGGAAGAGGAGTTAGGAAGTGAGGAAGAGGAAGCGAAGAGAAACAACCCTAGAAGGAAAGCTGGGAGAATATGGATTGCTGACACAGGATACACAAATTCAGTGATAAAATACACACATATACATATATAAAATGCATCAATAAAAGTATGGCTAAATGTTAAAAGTATACTAAGTTAAAGAAACCATTAGGATGTTAAGTTGGTCATTGTACTTAGAATAGACTAAAATATGTTGCTTAAACACCATCTTCTCACCACTTCCAAAAACTTTCATTAGCATAGAGAAAATATCCTACTTATAACGTGGGAACTAATCATTACTGATTTTAAAGAGGAGTAAAAAATTATTTATGCCATTTATTGCCATTAAATTATACCTACATAAAACACCTTCAATTAGCCATGATGCTTTTTTTTTTCACATAAGAGAAAGTTTTTGAATCAAATGGTTTGCTTAGTCTACAAGGACAGACACATTATGATGCAGCATGCTGAAGTAAGGGTTTTTAATAATTCAACATGGTTTAGAAACAAGTGACTATGACTATATATAAACTTGCCTTCTAACTTAAGAATCCATAAATTCTTCTTTTAACTCAGATGACACCAAATTTCTGCAAAGAAAAAAAAATGAATTCATCTTCAGTCTTTCAGTGCCAGCTTTCTGAGAGTAGCCTAGGAAAATGATATTGGAGTAATTCTAGATTGCTCCTTCCCCCAAATAGTAACATGCCAACTATGAGCAAAGGAAACAAATATAGACCGGGCCCAGCTGTCCTGCAGTTTCACACTCCTCAGGTGTCACCAGGGAGACTGTCACATGTTACAAAGCTAATTGGAAATCATGGTGTGGAACCAAGTGTTTCAAGCCCCCTGTATAATTCTTATTCGTTTCATCTTACAAAGCATACTTAACCTAATTCTCTCAATTGCTGGCTAAAGACTGGAAATCTGTGGAAGACAGACTCTGTGGGTTAATGAGGAGGGATGCCTAACACCATCACTATGCCATATAGGAAAGGAGCCACACTGAATATAGCTCCAATCCTTCAGTTCATCCATCAGATTCATAAGTGGTCCCATAACCTAACCCTTTTCTAGGTGGTCCTGAGTAGCAGGAGCTTTTGAGTGGTCCCTAGAGTTTGGCACAAATATTGATGGTGTTTTAGGATTCTGGGACAGCTTCCAAAGGCCTCAGCTAGTAGAGCTTGGGGTTAAGGTTAAGGATAGGGGTAGAAGGTATGGGTAGGGGTGCCAGATAGGGTAGGGATGCCTCAATGGATTCAATTCTAGGCTAGATCAGCCATATGGAATCCTAAAGTGGTGGAGGTAGTTCTGAACTTTTCTAACTTTATTTTTTTTTTTTTTGCAGGGGGTAGGGCAGGGCAATTGGGGTTAAGTTAAATTACCCAAGGTCACAAGGCTAATAAGTGTTAAGTGTCTGAGGTTGAATTTGAACTCGTGTCCTCCTGACTCCAGGGCTGATGCTCTATTCACTGCTGCCACCTAGCCACTCAAATTCTGAGCTTTTCTAGAGCAATATTTCATAGAAGCTTGGGTTAATCTTAGTTCCCTGAGAACACACACTGCAGTGATCCGGAACTATGCTCAGACTAGAGAAGCACAGCACCCTAGCCCAGAACCTACCTTTGCTTTGAAAGATACCTCAGAAGCCAATACCTTGCAAAGTAACATCCACCTAAATGAAGTTCCCTGGCTCTGCTTTGATTCACAATCTAGGGGAGTCCTGAGATGTGGGGGTGCAAAGGCAAGCCAGAATGGGATAGAAACCCCCTCCCATTAAATATGTCACCAGGAGACTTTAATTCAAGTCTCCACTCTTCCATTTACTAGCTGTGTGACCTCAAGCAAATTACTTCATCTCTCTGAGCCTCCAATTTCCTAATCTATAAAATAGCCATACGATAATCCTTATACTATCTGCCTATTAGGATTGTTGTTAGGATTATAGAATTACAACTGAAAGGGACCCTAGAGGTCATAGACTACAACCCCTTCATTTTACAGTTAGGGAAACTGAAGTTTAACCTTAGAAAGGTTAAATGACTTGACCAAAGCCACATCTAGTGTGCAAGATGGGATTCGAACCCAGGTGTTTCTGATTCCAAATTTAGGGCTTTACCTGCTACATTGTGCTGCCCATGGTACTTTGTGGATTATGAAGAAATGTGACCTTTTTATTATTATTATTATCCCATAACCAGTCTTCTATGACACACTGAGGGGTCCAGATTATTATAGCATTAGAATATAAAATCAGAATGTTATGGCTGGAAGCAATTGAAGATGTTATCTACTCCAATCCCTCATGTGATGCATGGTGAATGTAAGAACTGCCGAGGGTAACGTGAGCTGTCCAAGGTCAAAATTTAGTGTCAGACTGAGAATAAGAGACTCAGATCCTTTGACTCCCAGGTCAATGCCCTTTTTTTATGTAATGAAGTGTCTTCTAACCATGTGCACTTCTGGATATTCTTCTGGGAATACAGAGACAAGTGCTAAGTGCCTGCTCTGATATTTTCCAGAAGCAGTCTCAGGGTGTCATAGAAAAGTGAGTATTGAAATGGTAGCTGTTTATAGGTTGTCAGATGTTCCTAGAATCTGATGTTCCTTGGCTCTATGACAGTGCTTGGGGTGAGTGGTAGAGAGGGAAGTAGAGTGCTCTGTTTCTGGTTCAGATGCTTTCAGTCTGATTTTTCACTTCTGAGCAATGGCAAATTACCTCTAGATTGTCTTTCTCCTCCTGTCATCCTTTTTCCTCGACTTTCCTCTGAACCTCTGAATTCTCAGTGGGTGAGAAAAGAATGGGAAAATCATGTTACTGGTATTAGGGTGGGTAATTACAGTTCTTCTGTTTCCCTCACCTCTCCTACTTTGCTCCAAAAGAGAATGTGTTAGAATTGGGCAAGGGAAGGAGCTTCCTCTTTTTTTTTTTCAGGTATGAGGATATAGGTCTCTCTGTACAGAGAAGGAAATTGTATAGCATCTTTCACAGCAATTTTTAAAATTAGATTTTTTTCACTTCTCTTTTCTTTTTTTAAATTTAATAGTATTTTGTTTTTTCTAATTACATGTAAAGACAATTTTCAACATTCATTCTCTTGAAAGATTTTAAGTTCCAATTTTTTCTCCCTTCCCACTCCCTCCCCAAGACAGCAGGTAATCTGATATAGGTTATACATGTGTTCCAGTCTCATGGTGTGTTGTGGCAGAACTGTCTCAAAGAATTCAGAGTCAGACCACTTCTAATCCAAGTATAGGCATTTATTGAAATTGATGCCTCTGATGAAGTAGGTTAAATTCCAAGAGGAACCAGCAATTTAGCAAGATGACACAGGCAAATTTATGGCATAAGGATGCTGATTATTCAATGGAAATTATGAATACTAAAAAGGCAGAAGGAATTTGTTAAGGGATTAGGTAATGGGGAGGGGTCCCTTGTATGGTTCAGTGGTCCATCATCTTGGTTGTACTGCCCTCCAATTGGCTAGCTATTATGGTCCTATCTGGTCCAGATGGATACTTAGGTAATGTGATCTTGTCTTGGGCTGAATGGATGATGTGATTGTTGTTGAGTACAAGAACATATCTGTTTAAATATGTGAATTGGATCTGGGGGCAGTGACTAGCTAGGGGCTGTGGCTGTATTAAGTCTGGGGGCCTGTGATGTGGTTAAAGCCAGATTATGTAGTTAAATCAGGACATGCCTGCTGTTCAGCAGGACCCATACAGAAGTTAGAATATTGGGACTGGCGAAAAGTTTATTAGGATTCCATCATGTATAAGTATGCAAATATATTTCCACATTAGTCATGTTGTAAAAGAAACAAAAGGAGAAAAAAATCATAATGCAAAAAAGAACAAAAAAGTTAAAATAGTATGCTTTAATCTGTATTCAAACTCTATCTACTCTTTCTCTGAATGTGAATAGCATTTTCCATCATGAGTCTTTTGGAATTATTTTGGATACTTCTATTTTTTCTTAAAGTCCCAAGTAATGAGGCAATGGTTTAAATGTCTATTTATGTGGTCCTGAAAGTTATAAACTTATATAAAAGGAAGACAGAATGAAAGTGGCCTTCCAGAAAAATAAAACATTTGTCTAATAGCAATCAGAGGGATGCCCTGCTTTTCATTTGGAAACCTTTCTTTCTTAATGACCATTTTCTTTCTTAGTGACCATTTCTCTCTCATCATTAGGATCACTTACTTCAAATCGAATATGTCATGAAAAGTTCCATAAAACACAGTGATGACAGACATCTCAATAGGCTTTAAGGCTTGCAAAACTCTTTACTTATATTGATAATAGTAGCAAATACCTATATAGGGCTTTAAGGTTTGCAAAGCAACTTTACAAAAATTAGGTGTTTGTGTAGGTATCATAACAATTTAACAGATGAGGAAACTGAGGCTCAGAATGATTAAGTGTCTTGCCCATGGCAACACAGTTACAGATATCAGGCTCAGACCTAAGTCTTCCTGACTCCAGGTCTAGTCCAACATCTGCTTTACTCTATTGTCCCCAACTATCAATAAGTGTTGAACTAGAACTGGGCAAATAAATTACAATAAATATAAGACAATGTGTTATATTGACCTTGGACAAATCATTGAACTACTCTGATCTTCAAGTTCTTTGTTTATGGGGTGGCTAGGTGGCACAGTGAACAGAATACTGGCCCTGGAGTCAGGAGGACATGAGTTTAAATCCAGCCTCAGACACTAACACACACACACACACACACACACACACACACACACACACACACAACTAGCCATGTGACCTTGGGTAAGTAACCCCAATTGCCCTCCAAAAAACAAAACCCAAACAAACAAGTTCTTTCTTATTTATAAAATACAGATAATGAGATCTGTCTTTTCAACCTCATAGGACTATGAGACCCAAATGGCATAATGTATGTAAAACATGCTTTGTAAACTGCAGAGGACTATATAAATTCGATTTCACAAATATTTATTACCCACACAAAAGCACTGCCCTAGGTACTGAAGATATAAAGTGGAAAAATGGTGGGAGGTTTGCAGCATTTACACAAATAAGTATTACACTGAGCAAAATGTGATGGGGCAAAGGAGAAATCAATAAAAAGCATCCTAGGAAAATCTGAGGAAGGAAAGAAACAAGCATTTATTAAGCACCTACTGTGTACCAGGCACTATGCTAAACATAGTTTATAAACAGCATCTCATTTGATCCTCACAGCAATCCTTCAGGATAGTTTTACAGCTTCGTTTGTTTTGTTTTGTTTTTGTTTTTTACAAATTTCACAGTTGAAGAAAATGAGGCAAAAAAAAAAAAAGGTTAAATGACTTTCCCAGAGTTATATAGTTAGCATCTGAGACCAAATTTGAACTCAAATCTTAGTGACTTCAAGTCCAGTACTATCAAAACACCAACTACCTCCTGTGAAAGGGAGAAGTGTGCCTTAACTTGACAGAGAAGTGGTTGCCAGGCTTTGGAAGGCCTTAAATTACAAGCTTTATTTTATCTTAGTGGCAACAGGGAGTGACTTACCTGGGGAGGCCTGTAGATTAGCAAGATTTTTTTTTTTTTTTTTGCCAACTATGTGAGAGAAGAAAAGGGAGGAGACTAGAGACTAGAGAGAAACCAAAAGCAATTATCTAGGGGAGAAATGATAAGGGACTGAGTCAGAGTCAAAGACAATAAACTCTTACAGGTCACTGTGCTAAGCCCCAGGGGGAAAAGACAGTACCTGCCCTCTAGGAGCTCACAGTCTAAAGCCTGAGACTAGGCAAAAAAGAAGATGAAACGGGGAGGGGAGGTTATCAGGGTGTAGGGGAGGGATGATGAGTGGGAAATGATCTGAGAAGGGATGAATTTCTGAGTTGATTTCATCTTGCTGAAGATAAGTTTCTGGAGATGATGAAGTCCAAGAAAGTAGACTGATTATAAAAGGACACATTCACATATCAGTATTTTTTTATTTTAACTAGGAAAATTCCAGGGAGGCAAATCCATCTACTAATGCAGATCAGTACCTTCTCTGCAGCACAGAGTCTCCAAAAGTGCCTGGGGCACTGAGACGGGAAGCTACTTCCCCAGAGATACACATTCAACATATGACAGGACTTGACAGAACATTGGATTTGGAGTCAAGAAAACTTGAATTTTGTCCACCTCAGACACTTAGCTCTAAGTTGGGTACATCATTTAACCTCTGTCTGCCTGCATTTCCTTAAGCTATAAAACAAGGATAATAGTAGCGCCCATCTTACAGGGTTGTTGTGAGGACCAAATGAAGTAATATTTGTAAAGTATTTTGTAAACCTCAAAGAAAAGTATAAATTATTATTATTATTATTCCGGACCCCTAAGCCAGCTATCTGTCTCTTATGCCATGCTTCCTCTCATAATGGTTTGTTTTTTTTTTTTATTCCTCCCAAATCCACACTTTTTTCTAACTTCCTTGTCTCTGTCAAGGGTACCATCATCCTTTCAATTACCCAGACTTACCATCTCATAGTCAACCTTAAGTTCAAGATTTCATTTCAGCAGAGATGGGGAAGAGAATTCCAGGCATGGGGGGCTGCCAGTGAAAATACCTAGAGTTAAGAAATTGAGTTTCTTATACAAGGAAGGTCAGAATCACGGGAGGAGAGGAAGGTAGAAGACTGGAAAGGAGGAAAGGGACCAGGCTATGAAGGACTTTAAAAATCAAATGGGATCTTATATTTGTATTTACCTGTGTATATATTTTCTCCCAGTGGAGTCTTAAACTCTTTGAAGGTAATAAAATTTTCATTTTGTCTTTCTCTTCCCAGTGCTTGGTGCATAGTAAGTACTCAACACATTTGTTAAACAGAACTAAATTGAACTGGTGTTGTGTCAATAATAATAGATAGGAGAGAAAGTATTTGAGAGATATTACAGAGGTATAGATATTGTGGAGGAATTGTTGTTATTATTTGTCCTTTATTTTAGAAGAGGAACAGTGACATCACTCTCTCTTTTGGAGTTATCGAAATCCATTGACAAGACAAAAGTCAGTATGACTGGCAGTGGTCCAGCATGCAGTGGATGACTTTGGTATCTTCAATGTCTGACCAAGCTCTAAGCACTCCCCAATACCTGCTCCAGCTGCTTTCATGACTATTGGAACAAATTGGTCTGATCTTCTCATTCACCTCGAAGCAGTCTTTACATGGTAGACATCCCCTCAACTCACTAACTGGTTTGAGACCTGTCAGTTGTCCTCAGCCTGGTTTAGCCTGTCTGCCAAGATGGTTTTACCAGAGTACAGGCAGACTTCACATGCTATACTTCTTGGAGCCACAGGTGAGAAGTGGAGTAATTAATGGGACTTGGCAACAATTGATTAGGGTGAAAAGGGGAAAAAAGTCAAAAATGACTCAAAAGTCTCGAACCTAATGAGGTCACTATCAAAAGAAATAAGAAAATTCGGAGGTAGAAAAGCTTTAGATGATAATGATCACCTCTAAGGGCAACTGAGGTATAGTGAAGATGGGTCATGTGAGTTGAGGAAACTGATGAAATGGGAGGCCAGAGTAGGTTCCTGGGGGCCCACATGCAAAAGGAAATCAAGGCACTATATATGTATAACATCTAAAGTTGGAAGGGGTTTTAGTGCAGGGATCAGCAAAATATATTCCACAAGTCATACAAAAATAGGTGGCAGACTGGATCTGGCCTTTCAGTCACAATTGCCGATTCTAGTTTTAGTAGACTGAAAATTTAATATGAATCAATGGTGAAACAGGATAGCCAAAAGGACCCCTGCAATCCTGACCTTCAATAAAAGAGGTGTATAGTGTCCAGAACCTAGGAGGTGATAATCCTAGTCAGACTCTGTCTGGAGTTTTGGGTTAAGTTCTGCTCACCTTGTGTAATTGGCATCAAGAAAAGAGTAACCAGAATGATGAAGGACCCTGATACAATGCCACATAAAGAAAGACTGGCTAAAGTAACTGAATACATAGCCTGGAAAAGAAAAGAGTCAGGAGAGCATGCTTACTATTCTCAAGTGTTTGAAGTTAAACCTGTCAAATAGAAGAGGGGTTACATTTCTTCTGTTTGCCATCAGAGGGCACAAATAGAAGCTGTGGGGGAGAGGTAAATTTCAATTTGATATATAGTTATAACTAGAAATGTTTGTGCCTTTGGCAAATTCAATTGTGCAGAGTGTGTGTGTGTGTGTGTGTGTGTGTGTGTGTGTGTGTGTGTTTTAGGATCTAGAAGCAACAGCAGCAGAGGGGTCAAGTCTACTGTGGATTTAATAACATTAGGAGAGAAAGCAATCTATCCCCAAGAATTATTCATCTGGGCTCATGACCCCTAAGTGTTGGGGTGGGATTTTGGTGGTGGAAAAGATAAGGGAGGGCTCAGGAAACAGACAGTATACTGTGATTAATGAGGGCTGAAATTGTATTAGTTGTTTTAGCAGCTGAATCACACTATACTGACTCACATTGAGCTTGCAGTTCTAAATAAAACAAGGGTTTTTGTTGCCTGAATTGTTATCTAGCCAGGTCTCCATGACCATATGCCTTCCAGTTAGTCCAGGACTTAACCTTGATGCCTATTAAATTTCATCTGTTAACTTCTGCCCCTCCTACAGCTTATCATTTTAGATCCTGATTCTGTCACCCGATAAATTAGCAATCTCTCCCAGATGTCTTGCTCAAATTTGATGAGTATGATATATCTGTGCTTTCTTCTAAGTGACTGATAATGTTGACCAGAACACATCCAAGGACAGATCTTTGTAACCCTCTACCAGAGCTCTCCCCACAAGCTGACAAGGATCCTTTAATCAGCAATCTGCATAATCCATTGGTCAACCAGTTCTGAATACACCTAACTATGTTGCCAATCAGTTCACATATCCCTATCTTATTTACAAGGATATCACAAGGCAGTCAAATGCATTACTGAATTATGTTCACATCATTCTCATGTTCTACTAAGCTAACAATATTATTTTTTTTAAAAAGGAATAAGGCTGATTTGATACGAACCCTTCTCAATAAACCTGTCCTAAATCTGATGTATCACCACTTCCCCTTCTAAGTGCTCATAAACAATCCCTATAATAATCATCCTAGATTGTTCCCAGGAGATAACATCAAATTCATTGGCCATAGAATAAAGATTTTACTTCCCCTTTTTAAAATAAATACTTTTTGAACTTTTGCCTATTCCAGGCCAGTGGATTCTACTTAAATTCCACTTCTGCAAGTTCTTTCAGTACCATGTGACAGAACTCATCTGGATCACGTGACCAGAACTTAACGAGGGCAGCTAGGTAGCCTCTTGTTGTCCCTTTACTTATTTTGGATTCTAATTCCCTGTTATTCATTTTTGTTCTATCCTTCCTCAAGTCAAGCTCATTCGCCTTGGCAGAGGAAACAGACAAGAGAGGAAAAGAGTGGTTCTACTTTTTCTCTTATGGACATCTATCTCCTTATACCCAGAAATGGTCTTATCCTTTCCTGTTTTAATCCTTCCTGCTCTCAATGTAATTTCAAATGCCCTTTTTTATTGTTCTTATGACTTATAGAAAGTCTAGCTCATGCTAAGCTCTGCCCTTCCTGAAACAATTCTTTCGAGATCTTGCTACTCTTACAAACTTGTCGTTGGATTCCTATTTTTACTTACTTCTCTTGTACTTGTCTTTATAAAATTTGTCTTGGTCAGTAAGCCTCCTGTTCAACCTCATTGATTTCTTCAGGTTCCTCCACATGTTCCTCCTTCACAGAATCCATGGTAGTTCTCTGGTATCAGAATTTCTATCTTAAATGTCTTATGCTTCATAAGCAAACTTTTTTTTCATAGAGCTTCAGATCATGAGACCCTATTTATCCTTTCTCTGCATTCTTTGAAGTGTGTTCTCTTAAACGGAAATCAGTCAATGGTTGTTTCCTTCCTTAAGAGTCATCATCTCTTAGATGAGAGTGACTCCCTCAAGGTCCCTATTGTTTGTACTTCATTCTAATGTCCCATGATTCTCTGAGAGCTCTAGCCTGTCCTCTACTCACTTCCAAGGTTAGCAAGTCATTGTTCACCACTTGTAACAAGTCTGCACTTTAATGAGATGAGTCAACAGAGATGGTGATTCCTTTGTCCATACTGGCTAAAAGAAACTCATGTATTTAAAAACTAGAATGCAGCTCTTAAGCCTCTAGTTGCTACATCTCAAGTAATCTAATAAACCAATCTGTGCTAACTGGAGAAGAGTGAACTCCAATCTTCTATCAAATATTATCTGTGAACAGATAATATCTGTGTGTTTTAACACTGCCTTTCTGAAAATAGTATTCCAAATGTCCCTGAGGGCATATATTGACTTAGTTTAAAATATTAGCTATGTCTTACTGTAGTTTTACTTACTTTGTTAAATATTTCCCAACACCAAAACTCCTGACGGGGATAGATCACCAGCAGCTCTGATTTAACCCAACCTCCTTATTTTATGGAAGAATAAATCAGAGGTATTTGGACATGAAGCGATTTGCTCAAATTCATATAGTAATTTGGTGCCAGAGCCAAGCCAAGAACTGAGGACTCATGCCTCAAATCCAGTATTCTTGTTATTATACCATGCTAGGGGCTGTTGCTAACTGCTGGATACTTTAAGGACCCAGGTTGTTTTTTGGTAGGGGCATTTTTCCATATAAAAGCTTACACTTTTTTGTCTAGTTCTATAAAATAGTCTTTTGATAGCTTCATCTGGCATTGGGTCTGTAAATCAATTTAGGTAATATTGCCATTTTGATTATATTGCAGGGATCAAACATGAGAAATCATTTATCTCTATCTCCTTTTATTTATGTAAAGAATATAATTTTATATGTTTCTTGGATAGTAGAATCCCAGATATTTTATACATTCTGTAGTAATTTTGAGTAACATTACAACTCCTCCATGCCTTAGTATACCATCTTTGTGATTTTCTGTAGTCAAAAAGTTCATCCTAGAGCCAATCTGGAGACACCTCTGTCCAAACACAGTCAAGCTATTTCTTAGATGACAGGATTACTTAGGCTGGCATAGCCTGTCAGAACCCTTGGATAGGACATTTAGAAGTCTGGTAATCATTGACTTTATCAAGCTTAACTACTTAAAAAAAAAGTCAGCTATAGGAACCTAAGGTTGAATTCTGGGGTCCTATATGTCTAAGTAAATTTTAAAGAAAGAGTCCTGTGCTTTGTCATTTGCAAAATAAACTGTTCAGCAGCCCACCAGCAATTCAGACCCTACTGGAAAAAGGTGATTTACTGAAGTGGTTAACTATATATATGTATATATGTATATATGTATATATATGTATGTATGTATATGTATGTATATATATATATACATATATATATTTTAGTTTTGTGAATTATTTAGGTCTAAGATAATTTTTCAGTAAAGTCAATATGTGGATTTAAAGTTTTATTAAATTCAGAAGAATCTGTAGACCCCACTTTTTTTCTAGGATATTAAACCTCATCTTCCAATCTGCTACTGAGGGGGTTGGACTGGTAGATTGGCAAATGCTTGGGAGAGATAAAATTCTATGATTCTATAATTCTGATTGAAATGTTGGGCAAGCTCTGACCATCCTCTAAATTTGTACAGAAGATCATAGCCTGTGAGATCTTTGTGTTAGAGTCCTTTACATGACTACAATTACATGTATACTTAGGGGGAGTTCTCACTTCTATGGCTTATAGCACCTACCCAGGAAATCTAGGAATATAATACTCTCTCCCTCCTCCCCATCCTCCCCATTCCTATCTAGAATGTTATCACCAACTTGTTTTTGGCATACAGTTCAGGAAATTCAGAGGTGAAACGTTTTTATTAGATGAAACAAATGTAACTCATAATAAACAACAAGCATTTATTAAGCACATTATATCTTTGCTAAGAAAACAGGATCATGAAAAGTTGGACAAGACTGAAACAACAACAACAAAATGATAAATGGAATGGATAAATATTTGTAAAAGTACAAAATATCCCTTTTATCAGTACAAGAAATGGAGAATTCAAATAACCCAATATGGGAAAAAGAAATCAAGCAAGCCATGAATGAACTCCCCAAAAAGAAGAAATTCAAGGACTTCAAAGAACTTTGAACTCTAATTTTGTACACACTGTTAGTAAAAATTGGGAAAAAAAAAATGGCATCTTAAACTCCTTCTTGGAGACAAATATATTCCTAATAACTAAATCATGGAGAGAGAAGATTGAGAAAGAAAGCTATAGATGAATATTGCTAACATACATCAATGCAAATTATCAAATAAAATATCTAGAGGTTACAGTAATATTTTAAAAAGAGGATAGACAATGACCATGTTGGTAAGAAACACAGGGGTAGTTCAATTGGAACAGGAAAAAATGAACATAATATACCATATTAATAACAAAATAACAATCACTTAATTATATCAATAGATGAAGAAAATACTTTTGACAATCAATGACCCTTTTATGTTTAAGAAAAATGATCCTTTCCTTAATATGGTAAATAATAAGTATCTAAAACCAATAGTAAGCATCATGGGCCATGGAGAAACACTAGAGGCCTCTCCAGTAAGATGAGGGATAAAACAAGGTTGTCCATTGTCACCATTATTATTTGATCTGATTCTAAAAATAAAAATAGCAACAAGACAAGAAAAAGAAACTGAGAGAATAAACATATGCAAAGAAACAAAAGTATCCATTTTTGAGGATGCATTGATGGTTTGCCTAGAGAATCCTGAGGCTTCAATAAAAAAATTCAAAGAAATTATAACCTCAGAGTAGTAGGATATAAAGTCTCCCTCCAAAAATCCCCCAAAACATCAGGCTTTCTATATATTAAAAAAAAAAAAAACCCACATCCAACAAAAAGACAGACAAAGAGATTTCACTCAAAATTACTATAGAATGTATAAAATATCTGGGATTCTACTATCCAAGAAACATATAAAATTATATTCTTTACATAAATAAAAGGAGATAGAGATAAATTATTTGCTCATTGTTGGTCCTTGCAATATAATCAAAATGGCAACATTACCTAAATTGATTTACAGACTCAATGCCAAATGAAGCTACCAGAGACTATTTTATAGAACTAGACAAAATTATTATAAAATTCATCTTACTATACAAAAGGTTAAGAATATTAAGAGAGGGGAGGCAAGGTGGCACAATGAGTAAGAGCGCTAGCCCCAGAGTCGGGATGACCCAGGATGGGTCCTAGCCTCAGAAAATGAGCACCCACACATAAATAATGACTGGCCATGTAACCTTGAGCAGGCTACTTAACCCCAACTGCTTTAAAAAAAAAAAAAGACTCAAGAGAAACAGTGAAACAAAAAGTGGAAAGGAAGGGGCCCTACCACTACTTGATCTCAAGCTATCCAACAATGTGTCATCATCATCAAAACAACTTGGTACTGGTTACAGAAGAAAACAGTTGACCAATGGAACAGATTAGGTCCACAAGTTCCAAAAGCAATTCAACACAGTAACATAACATTCAATAATACCAAAGGATATAAACTACTAGAGTAAGGATTCACTATTTGACAAAAAGTATTGGGAAAATTGGAAAACTGTCCGAGAGAAATTATGCTTAGATTAACCTATCAGATAATATGCCACCATAAACTTCAAATGGATATATGACCTAGATTAAAAAAAAAAAGGTCATTTGATAAACAAATTAGAGGAACGGAGGAGGTACCTTTCATTATCAAGTATGTGGGAAGTATTCTTGACAAATAAAGTATCACAATTAATAAAAGTCAATTTTGATTATATAAAGCTGATTGTTTTTCCATAAAAGCAATTTGGTTGAAATTTAAAGGTAAACAATTAATTGGGGGGAAAAAACTTTACAGCAATTTTTTCTGATAAAGGTGTGATATCCAAGATAGAAAGAATTTGATACAAACCTACAGAAATAGGAAATATTCCCCAATAGATAGTCAAAGGATACAAACAGGTCGTTCTCAAGGAAAGAATATCTCAACAACCATATGAAAAAATGCTCCAAATTATCAGTAATAAGGAAAATACAAATAAAAAAAACAACTCTGAATTTCTAGCTCACACCAATCAGCCCGTTAACTATAACTAAACAAAGCAAGGAAATGACAATTATAGGAGAGGCTTTCATGCCCTTTTGGTGGAGCTGTCTATAGTCAACCATTCTGGAAAACAGCTTGGAACTTTATTCAAAAAGTCACTAAACTGCACACCCTTTTGATCCAGTGAGGCCACTGATAAGCTTATACCCTAAAGAGATGAAAGAAAGAAGGAAAGGACCTTCCAAAAATATGACATATGTTTATACAAAAACATGCAAATAATATTTATAAAAGCACTTTTTGTTATAATGAAGAACTGAAAAGAAAGTGAATTATCTATCAACTGTAGAATGACTGAATAATTATGGGGTATGAGTCTGATGGGATATTACTGTGACATGAGACCTGGGAAGACTTGCCAAAGGTAGGGGTACTTAAAGTGGTTAGGTGTAAAAAAAACCTTGATTTTAGATAGTTTATATTCTTTCACTTAGAGATTATGTAATTCAGCCTCTTCATTTTATAGGAAACAGAGAGTAAGTGACTTGCCCAAGGTCACACAGATGGAAGAGAGAAGATTTTAACCCAGGTCCTTTGATTGAAAAGCCAGTGTTCTTTCTAATGAATTTTTGATTTACCCTCTCTTTGAACCAACACCTTCCCAATCACATTAACTTTAATTCTCAATAGAAATATGGAAGCCCTACCATCCCTTCAGCATGAGATAGAAGCTGAATGAGAAACAACCACAGGTTTAGGGGTTTATAATTCTATTTATTGCTTCTTGACAAAGTCATTCTGTGGAAACTGGAGAGACTAATGATTAAAAACAATAACTTGAAAACCTGCTGAAGATGATATTTTATTAAGTAAATTTACCCAAAGAACAACTGTAGGAATGTGCGGCTTTTTTGTGACCTTACCTTGGGTATTTTTACAAGATCACAGACTCTCAGAAAGAAACCTAAATGGTTACCTGGGTCAAGCCCCTATGCTATGGACCCCTCTAGAGCACCCCTGAAAAGTTATTCAAGTCTCTCCCTGATGTCTCAAATGCCAAGGAACTCACTGACAATGAGACAGTGAATTCTATTTTTTTAATGCAAAAGTGGGCAAACTACCACACCAGGCTGTGATTTATGTCATCTAATAATTTCTGCCTCCCACATGGTGACCCAGACTGGGCTGCAGTCTATAGGGGGTAAGATACTATGGTAAGCTAAAAGTGTATTGTTGTAAGAAATATCCTTTAGTGCAGCAGAAAAGATACTGGATTTTTGTAAGGTCCTAGAAGGTGAGGACCTTTTCTTTTTTCTAGCCTTGTGTCCCCCAGACCCTAACACAGTGCCTAGCGTCAAGTAGCACCTAATGAATGTTTACAGAATTCGCTGATTGGGAATCACTGGGCCTGGGCTCCAGGCTGAGCACCAAAGCCAATCAATTGGGTGACACATCTTCTTCACTTGTGCATTTTCAGTGCCAACAACACTTCCACTACTGTTATTTAACCTACAACTAATGGTAACTTGAGGAATTTCAGGTGGGAAAGAAGGGAGGGAAACCTGGAAAAATTAAAAGAAGATGCTTGAGGACAGGCATGGCTTTACAATTTCTTCAACCAAAGCCATAAGCAGCAGTTCTTATTCCTGGATTAAAATCATCTAAGGGTGGGTAAGGAGAAATCAGACCTTGAGACATCAGGGCCTACTGGAAGAAAGACCCTGGGACATTACCATGCAGTGGCACAGACCCTACAGGAAAGGTCATTCAGAGGAGGGTGCATGGGGAAGATGGTGATGGACCAGGTAGTAATTCATCTTTGGTGTATCCATGAGAAAGAAGGAGAAAAAAGCAAACTATTCTTATTTTAGCTAGTTCTTGTTAACTAAGTTGTTTCTACATGTAGAAAGTATATATATAATCCGAGTTCTTTCAACTTACCCTCATATGGTATGAAATTGAGGTCTAGACCAGGGCTTCTTAATCATTTTGTGCCATTCTCCTCTGACAGTCTGAAGCCTATGGACCCCTTCTCAGAATAGTTTTTAAATGCTTAGAACAAAATACATAGGATTTCAAATTACCAATTACATTGAAATCTATGCATGACCCCCAAGTTAAGAGCCACTACTCTACACCAACCTGGCTGCCTTTTTCTGTACATTTTGCAGTTTCACAGTGGCCTTAATACAGATCGTAATACTCCAGATAAGATCTCACTAGGGCAATAGTAGGACTATCAGAAAGGCCACATAAAAAAAAAAAACCTGGGCAAAACAAAAACTGAAACTGTTTTACAAAGATACCTTTGACCTCAAGAAGAGGAGATGGCTGTGGACAAATCTACCGCTGAAACAAAAACCTCAGCACTACCAGAATAATAGCTCTGGGCCTCACTTCCTAGGCTGTAGGATCACCTGAATTCTATTCAGAAAAGCACATGGAAGATGGGGATCACATGGTGGGGGGTGCTGCTGGGAATCCAGAGTCTCAACAGCTATGCTGTAGGTGGGGCCCTTCTCAGCAATAATACTCTTAAGGTAGGCATTTTTCACTTTCACATTCACATCACGAAGTTTCATCCATAAAGCTTCACTTTCAAGTGGAATCTAGGATTTATAGAAAGGGAAAGAGGATATTCCTATAGGGAGAGAGTGAGTCAGAGCCGGGAAGTCCCTTGTTTATTTGTCAAAGTAATTGACTTGGGGGAAGAGTAAGATGATAAGCACTTGGCAAAGTTTTCAGTGAAAAATCATTATTCTCTTTTCCTAAACATGACTACACTTTTAGTAACCATCTTCCCCCATGTCTAGCAGCAAGCACTCTAGCACACCCAGGATGGCTGCTGGCACAGGTTCTTTGATCTGCTTTTCTGAAGGAAAGCAACTCAAAAAGGGTTAACAATCTTACTTTAATCAAACGTATATCATTCATCTAGTTCAGGGGGGAAAGTCAGCACCCCGAACTTCAAAGAAAACAAGCACATTACAGTGTCCCCTCCACTGTCGCTGACATCAAAACTCCGATCCCGGGAGGCTGGTGAAGCCGTACCTCCCCTCTCTCAGTCAATCGATCAATAGACATTATTAAACTCCTACCACATTCCAAGATCTGATATCATGCCCTCTTGTCTCCCCATCAAAGACCGGGCACTCCTTCCATCCCATGATTTCCTGAGCTAACCTACACTCCTGCTTGTGAATTGGATCAGGGGCCTCAGGGGCCATTTGGTTCAGCCCCTTCATCTTAGAGATCAAGAACCAGAGTCCAGAAAGGGGAAGTGACTTGCCTAAGATCCTACAGGCAGTAAATGTCAGACGGGGGACTCCAGAACCTGTATTCTTTCCACTGTACCTCAATGTATCCCAGTGGCTGGAGTGGATTAGGAAAAGCAGAAAAGAATTTGAGATAAAGTGTCTTTGCCAAGAAAACTGCAAATGGGGCCGCGAAGGGTCAGTCAGGACCGAAAAAGAACCGAATACAAAAGCTTGTATGAAAGAGGCTTTTCACCCCTAAACTTTATCTCTTAACCTCCATAGGCCTCAGTTTTCCTCATCTATAAAATGGATTGGATTAGATGTCAATGATTCTATGCTACAACTAGAAATTGTAAAGGATCTGGAGATTGGGGGAGATAGGAAAGTGAGGAGACAAAAGCCACCTCCCGCGAGTGGCACCAGAACCAACAGCCTGGCCCCGCCCCCAGCGGTATAGCTCCGCCCTCTACCTCTACTCTGCGCAGTTTCACCGAAGAGCCGACGACTGCGCCCGCCCCTTTTCCGCCCCCCTGCGCCCTGGTTCAGCCAATGGGAGGGGCGACGGAGGAGGGTGACCCGACCAATGGGAGGGGCACTAATGGAAGAGTCTTGGCCAATGGGAGGGGCGGCGGTGGAGGGTGACCTTCTCCACCAGTGGGAAGAGTACCGGTAAAAATGCTTCGGCCAATGGGAGGGACGGCGGTAAAGAGTGACCCTTCCGCCCCGCCCCCGGTCACACACAATCACCCTTCCCCCGCCAGTGGGCGGAGTGCCAGTGGAAATGCTTCGGCCAATGGGAGGGACGGCAGTGGAGGGTGATTCGGCTTTGGGACACTTCGCCCCCGTAGAAAATGTCCCGGGTTCGGTGGGGCTCCGGGAGACCGCGAGTAGAGGACACGCTCACGGCGCCGCGGGCCACGGGTAGGCGGAGCGGCCCCGCGCTTGTGCGGCTCTCTAGCTGTGAGCCCTGCGGCCCGTGAGGGGAGCGCCCCTCGCGGCCCTTCCCGGAAAGGCCCAGGCCATGGCGGAAGAGCGGCTCGACAGCCTGGAGGGCTGGGTGGCCGTCAAGGAAAACCTGTTCTCCGAGCCCGAGCGGCCCAATCTGCGCTTCATGGTGGCCTGGAACGAGCCCGAAGCCAAGTTCGCCGTGACCTGTCACAACCGGACCCTGCAGCAGCGGCAGCGGCAGCGGCGACGCCGCGAGAGCCTCGGCCGGGCCCCGGGTGGCGGCGGCGCCCCCGGCGAGGCGGAGGAGGCAGAGGCCGAGGCGTGCGGGCCGCTCAGCTGGGCCGGCCTCTTCTCCGCGGCCGAGCTGCAGGGCTTGCACCGGCAGCTGGCCGCCGTGAGCCCGCAGCTTCAGGACTGCTTCCCCGCGCTGCCCCCCGAGCTCGGCCCAGGCCTGTGGGCGCTGCTCTTCCCGGCCGGGCCCGCGCCTGACGAGGCGGCGCTGCAGGAGAGCTGCCGTCAGCTGGAGCTCTACCTGAGCGCCGCGGCCGACAGGTGCGGAGCCAGGATGCTCTTGGACTCGCTCTTCGCAGCCGACACCGAGCCGGGGGACGAGTACTTCGAGAACCTGCACGACTTCCGGAAGAAGACCCTGCAGGGGCACGTGGCCCGGGCCAAGGAGCAGCTCCAGGGGGTACGGCCGGCCCGCTGCACCTTGGGGCAGGGGGCATGAGGGGTTGGGGACAGTGTCACCAGATCCCCTGGCGCCTTCTGGTGCACGTGTCTGGCCCCTGGAAAAAAGTGACAAGCACGTGGGCTCCAAAAGTGGGAGGGGCTACTTGCTACCCTGCGTAGATCAATGCAGTTAAATTTTGTAGCGGGTCTGCCCAGTTACCTGAACCCCTTCTTGTCCAGTAGAAGGAAAGGTGAGGTTTAAGCACCTGGCTCCTGGTTTTAGGGACTGAGAGCCCGTGATAAAAATCTAATTCTAAAAGGTGGTCCATTGTTACACATTCAGGCCTTCACTTGAGTGCTCTCTCCAAACCCAATCAGGCGTCCTTACATTCTGTAAGGATAGTTTTTTTCTTTCTTTTTGGAGGGAGGAACGCAGGGCAATTGGGGTTAAGTGACTTGCCCAAGGTCACACGACTAGTAAGTCTCCAGGGCGGGTGTTCTAGTCACTTCTCCACCTAACTGACTCTGTAAGGATAGTTTTACAGTTTTCCTCTCCAGAACAGCTTGGTAACAGTATTGTTAACCTGAGAAATAAATATTTCCAGTGCATATCCTTTAGGGATGAGCTTCATTGTTTGCATACAGGGAGGTTTCTGTTTGGCTCACGATTTGTTTTAAGGGTTGATATTTATAAAATGTCAAGCATTTTTATCTATAAATTAGCATTAATGTATTTTGGGAGGTATATGTTGGGAAGCCATAAGAATAGTGCCTTTTTTGTGTGTCATAGGCCCCTGGGCAATCTTGTTATTCAGTTGTGTTGAACTCTTTGTGAGCCCAGTAGAGTTTTCATGGCAAAGATACTGGAGTGCTTTGCCATTTCCTTCTCCAGCTCATTTTACAGATAAGGAAACTGAGGCAAACTGGATTAAGTGACTTACCCAGGGTCACACAGCTAGTAAGGGTCTGAGTATGGATTTGAACTCACAAAGTTGAGCCTTTCTGACTCCAGGCCTAGAGCTCTGTCTACTGTCCATGGCAGCTAACAAAGACTATATAAACCCCATCTCAGAATATTTTTAGATGCATAATAAAATACATAGGGTTACAAAAAAACCCAATTTATATGGAAATGCAGTTATCAAAATGATTTTTTTTAATTTCACAGATCCCAGGTTAAATCCTGGACTATAGATTTTGAGGTTCCTTCCAACCCTAGATTTGATCCTTTGAACTATAGAAGGCTGAAGATATAATCTCTGACTGGGCATGTGAAAATAGAAGTAAAACTTGAATTCTGTTTATAGATAGTGAAGGGACAAAGAAAATGTTATATTATAGGAGGATTTCATAAACTAATGAAAGGGCAAAAAAAGTGGTGAATGTGCTTTATTGTGGACAGATACAAAGAGTTTTCAGAAGCAGAATTCAAATAGCTCATGACCTATAAGTCAAAACTCAGGAAAAGAATCTTTTGGTCATCATACAGTTTTTCAATTACCTGAAAACTTGACAGTGTATTGGGTTGTTGTTTTTTTTTTTAAAGCAGTTGGGGTTAAGTAACTTGCTCAAGGTTACACAGCCAGTCATTATTTATGTGTGGGTGCTCATTTTCTGAGGCTGGATCCAGTCCTGGGTCATCCCAACTCCAGGGCCAGCACTCTTATTCACGACTGTGTATTGTTGATTAATTGTATGATAAAAATGACAGTAATTCAACAATTCAGTCAGCATTTATTAAGCACTTGCTATGTGCAAGACAGTGGCAATAGGCAATAGTGGGAATAGGAAGATACTGAATCTGTAACTGCCTTCAAAGAGCTTGGACTCTGTTGAAGAGAATGTATGAATTTATATAATACATGTCCACTGTTAAGTGAAAGCAAGGCAACAACTGGATGGGAAGGCTCTTAGTTGATAGCACCTATGCTAAGTCTTGAAAGGAGGTAAGGATACCAGCAAGCCAAGATGAAGCCGTGTATTCCTGGTATGAAGGATGATTTATGAAAATGTGTGAGCAGATGAGTTTAAGGAATAGCTAATAGTTTGGTTTAGCTGCAATCTGTATTGAAGTGTGTGAGTAATGTGAAATAAAGTAGGAAATGTAAGTTATGTCTACATTATGAAGGGTTTTAAATGCCAGGGTGAGGAATTTGTATTTTATTCTAGAAGAAATAAAAAGAAGGTTTTTGAGAAGGGGACATGGGTAGATTTGTTCCTTAGAAAGATTATCTTGGTAGGTGAGTGAATATTGGGAGGAGAGACTGGAAAATGATTAGGCTCTGAATTAAGATGGTAGTTGTGTGGATGGGGCAAAAGTAATGATTGGAAGTAGACTCAACCAGATTTGGCAACCAATTGGATGTATGGAGTGAGGGAGAGAGGTAAGGATTACTGAAGGGTATGACCATGAGTAGTAAGTAAAGAGTAGTGCTTACAGTTGAAATAGAGAAGTCTGGAAAGGAAGCTTTGAGGAAGTGAATGAGTTCTGTTTGGGACATATCCCATTTGAGAATCTAGTGGATGGTCCAGATAGAAGCATATCAGTTGGGGGTAAAAATAAAATGCTGGTATCTGGAAGGTGCATTGGAAGCAAAGTGAAAAATATCTTATCCTTGCGTAAAGTCATGGTGCATCCCTCTAGTACTTCATGATGTTTTAGTTTTTGTAATGAAAAGCTTCTCTGCCAGAACTGTAAACACACATAGAAGGGCAGTAAAAATGGTAAAGGGAATGGATACCCACATAAGGGCAAACTAAGATTAGAATTCTTTATTTTTTTGGAGTTATGAAGATGGGGAGGAATAGAATCAAATCTTTTTAATGTAATAAAGACTAAGGCTAAGTCTGAAGTTGTTCATCAGCTAATCCTTTCACCTCTCAGAATACTATAGTTTAAAAGATTCTCTTGAAAGTCATAGTTTGGGACTAAAATACATTATAGGAGAGTTTTGATAAAATCATGAATAATTTGTCTGTAACAGGTATGAATCTCTCAAGACGGAGATCTCTTAACCTTTTTTGTCACAAACACCTTTGTCGGGCTGGTGAAGCCAATGAACTCAGAACAGTACATATGGGATTAAAAGGGAAAACCAATTTTGAAATACAGTTAGCAAATAAAAAAAAAATTCATGGACCCCAGATTAAAAATTCTTACGCTAAAATGATAAAATTTAAAGCTGGAAAGGCCTTGGAGAACATCTGGTTTTAGTCTCACCCCTCACTGCACAGATGGGAAGGTAGGGATATTTGGGGCATATTCTCATCTCCAAACAGACGTTGTACATTTTCACTATAAAAGATTAAATACTAAGCTAAATAGTTTAACCTTAGTGTATCATTTCTAATGTTATATTTGGTGGCATATTTCATGAAATGAGAGATTGGGAAGGGAAATTTAACCAAATTTTATTTGTTTTTTTTTTTAATGGTGGTTAATTCATCCAAATTTGATTATACTTTCAAAATTAAGTATATTATAAAAGTTATATCAAACATTTTAATGAGAATGTGTTACAGAGGGAAAAATAACTGACTTTATAGGGTTAGAGGATCTGGGTTTGTAACTAAAGGAGAATCCTGGTTTGGGAAAAATCAGTAAACACATAAAAATTGTACTGAATACGGTAGTTATGGTCATTCTATTTGGTACAATTCATAAACCTGCTGTAGCTAACCTTTAAAATCCTTTTTATCTTCTAGATTATTCACAGGCATAAAAATGCTGACAAGATGATAGATTTAATGAAAGTTTATGAAGAAGAAGATGAAGCTTACCAGGAATTAGTTACTGTGGCAACAAACTTCTATCAATACTTGCTGCAGCCATTCAGAGATATGCGAGAGCTTGCAACATTGTACAAGCTAGAAATTTCAGTAAGTTTTCTTTCATATTTTTCTTATTTTTATTGTACTATTTGCAAAGCAACATTTCACCAACTGCATTTAATTGAATGATAATATATTTTATATTGGCATTTTTCTTTAGTTACTCATACAGCAGTATTTTAGTAGTATATCTATACTGGTCTGGGATGGGAATGGAAACTAAGTAAAGAGAATCTAATGTTTTGTGCTTTTCAAAGTGCTTTATCTCATTTGAGCCCTGTAGCAATTTTTAAAATACTGCACTCATTTCACAAATGAAATACAGAGGTATTATGCAGCAATGTTTTCCCTTAATCTTGTTTCAAAAGCAGGTTAGTGGCAGAGTTGAAGAACACTAGTTTCTTGACTCTTGGTTCATTGTACTGTCTACCATGCCACTCTCCCCACCCAACAATATGCTTTGAAAACCAGCCATATTTCGGTATTTTTAAAAAGTGTTCTGTCCCTCAGGGCCAAATGAATACACAAACACATGTTACTCTGACTTATCTTACACAACGTCTCCTTTTCATTTGCCGTTTTTGCATTATACTGTTTTTTAAATGAACTTGTTCTACTTTTTCCTCTTCTTGCAGTGTTCATTTTATTGGTAAATGATACTTTATAGAAGAATATTTTAAAGCTAGGTTACAATTAGAATTGCTATTTCAATATAAATTAAGTATAGAATTAGCACTATCAGATTTAATTAGTTGAGGAATTTACACACATGTTCCACAGTACTAAAAGAGACCGATAGAATTGTGCACAGAGGAGTTCTTGTTCATAGCCATAAAACATTGCCCAACAATGTTGCTGTTTTAGAATTCTCTCCCTATAAGTACTGTGTTTTTGTATGTAAAGAAAGCATAATTATTTATTCATAAAAAAGAAAAAATTGCTTTGTGCTTTTCCTCTCAAGTATGTAGTATACAAATTTTAGGGTGCTGTTATTTCCATACCTGGAGAGAAGCCAAAACTTTATGGAGAAGAGTAATTATAAGTAACTAAAATAATTCCTGCTGACCACTTTAGATGCGGGGCAAAGGTATTTAGAATCCTGCAAAACACTTTTGGCATCTATATTGCCATTATCCACTATTGAGCTGAAGTTGTTCTTTCATTCTCTTTATAGAAATCCTTGGAGTTTGATGAATTGGGCCCTAAGAGAATAGAGGCATTGCAGAAAGAGGCCAAAGAATGGACCAGACAGGCTGAAGAAGCTGTGACATCTATTCAGGACATCACTGTGAATTATTTTAAGGAAACAGTAAATGCATTGTCTGGTAAGCATCAGAGAATTTTGTGATAGAGCATAGACTTATCACCCCTCCTCCCCCAGCAATAATGTATGAATTTCATTTCTTCCAGTATTACTGGAGTTAAAACTATCAGAAGCAGAGTTTGGATGTTCTTCCTAACAGTCTCATTTTCTAACAGTAGAAATGTCATGTAGACATCTGCTTCAGTATTAGATATCTGTAAAATTGTAGCAGTCAACTTTTTTATTTTTAAAGGAATAGCTTCCTTTGACCTACATATGACTTTGAAAGACTTTCCGTGCTCTTACTGGATCAGGACAGTAGTTGGGTATGTGTGAGCCACTTGACCTTAACAAATATTTTCAAAGCTGCAAGCCACCTTGTCAGCTAGCATAAAGGGAGGCCTTACTACCGACTGCCAGCTTTGCTTGGGCCTCCTTATTCCCCCTCACACCCTATATACACCTATACCCTCCCAAAACTTCCTAAGAATGAAGTTGTTTCTTTAAGCTCTGCAGTATTCACTGTTGCAGATGTTTAGGCAAATAGGATTAAACAATGTTCAAACCGTTAGAGGACTACCGAACTGCCTGATTTTGGTTAAATGAAAGCAAATGTACAGATAAGGCTAGAAAAGTGGAATTCTTTTTTAACAATGAGTAATGTCTGTTTTTTAAATAGCAGAATTTGGGTTTCTTTGGTAGGACAGGAGGTTGTTACTCTTAAAAGCATTTTAGGTGAAATTGGTTTTAAATTGCATTTTGCCATATTTGTCTCTGATAATTGCCACTTGCTCTAGATTAATTGGCAGGATTTATCAGCATACCGAAAGTAGAGTGATAAAGTAGTACATGTTTTCAAAGTGAGTTGTTTAAAGATTCATCCCTTAATGTTTGCATTTAGCAATTGTAATGAGTTGGGTACTGTATACAACACACACAAATCTTTTCAAAAGATTTTTCAGTCCTTCTGCTTTCAAAAGGAGTATTGTGAGGGGTCTGATATGTATATAAAGAACAACTCTTCTTCCTTTCTGTTTTTTAAGAGGGTGTGGATGGGAACAAGAATATCATTATGATTTATTGCCCATTTGTGCATCGTGCTTAAAGGGAAAGATAACTAAAGACAATGGGCAAAAAGTAGAGGGGGGAGGGACCCTTTTTTAAATTGTTACACAAACCCCTGATTTCTTGTGAGTGTCATTCATCTTCTCAATTTTAATGCAATAGTAATGCAAAAACAAATGGAGTTGGATGAGGAGGGATTTGGCCAAGCCACCTGGGCCTTAGCCGCTCCCAGACTTGAAAAACTGAAGTACATGTTAGCAAGAGAGACTCTACAACACAGGAGGGCCAAAGAACTATGCTTGAATCGAAAAAGAGTTGAAATTAAAAAGAAGGTAAGGTGAAAACAAATGTGATCTTGATCTAATAACTGCCTTTGCAGTATACGAAGCACCTTTCTTCCTAGGAGCTCATAACATTTTTGAGGATAGTATGGAATAAGCCAATATAAAATCACTAGAGAGCAACTTGATGCTGTTCTAGGTTTTTTCCCATAAAGTGAGAGATAAGAAAATCAGCATTTAGCCTATTTGTGGTATATGATTCCCTTTGTAATAATGTTAAAACTTATTGTAAGAGTGGATAAGCTACTTTGGGCAATGAATTAATACTTTCAAGGCACTAGCACAATTTTTATTGTTTGGAGTATGTAATTTATTTAATGCTGTACTGAAATTTTATTGTTAATTTACTCATTATAGTCATGACCATATAACTTTTCCTGGGCTCCTATAACTTTAAAGAGGAAATGACTACATTATACATTGTTCCCTTTCCATCAGTTTCTTAAGACCGATGTTTCACAGTTTATGAGGAAAAGCTAAAGATTACCTCTTGTAAATGGATTTGAATTGGTCACAATATACTAGCACCTTTGTCACACTAAATAGGCAAGTCACAGCCATATTTTTCTCCACATCTGCATATGTCTATTGCTTGTCAGAAAATAATTGGGACAATCTATAAACATACTTTTCATAATGTATTATTTTTATTGACATATTCTTTTTTATTAATAAGGTAGAAGGTCTTTCTGAAGTAGAGAAAAACATTGATGTGGTAGATGAACTAGAAATGCAGTATTATGAAGTTCAACTTGAATTGTATGAAGTTCAACTTGAGATACTGAAGTTTGAAGAGATGCTGCTTATTACAGAGCTAGACACTTTAAGGCGACTCATGAAAGGTAAGAGGTATGTGTGTAGAGAACAAATTATATGCGGTATATAATAGCTAGAGACAATGTCAAATGTGATACAGTTCCTACAAATCATATACATTGCATTAAAAATTTTTAACTTGGGGGCAGCTTGGGGGCTACATTGAGTAGAGCGTCGGCCCTGGAGTCAGAAGGACCTGAATTTGGATTTGGCCTCAGACACTTAACGCACACACAAACAAAAACCTAGCCGTGTGACCTTGGGCAAGTTACTTAACCCCAATTGCCCTCCAAAAGGCAAAAAAAAAAAATTTAAACTAACTTTCTAACTTTTAAAACTTAAGTTTTAAACATTTTAGATATTTAGCATCTAAGAATGTTCTCCAAAAGGTAGCATGTTTGTTGTACTTGGAGTCAGGAAGACTCCAAGAAGATAGTACAGAACTTGCCTCACACAAAATAACTGTGTGACCTTGTGTAGGTCACTTGAGCTTTTAATATATCAGGCAGCTGTATATGGTTATAAGTTACAGATACATTGTTAATCAGTATTGGGGGCTGGGGAGGGAAAGGGAAGAAATCATGGATTTGGACAAAAAAAAATTTCTCAATTTTAAAAAATACTAAGTTATTGTAGTGTTTATATGTGCTGATCACTAAATGCATGTTTAAAATACCTCATCCAGGTTCTTTTATAAATTAAGGACTTAATATTAAAACTATATTCATGGTTCCTATTTCTAGAGAAACAGGATGAAGTTGTGTATTATGATACATGTGAAAGTCCTGAGGAACTTAAAGTTGTTGATCATCTAGTAGGACAACAGAATTCCCAGATTTCAGAAATGAAGATACTCAAGCAGCAGTCACAGCAGCTGGAATCCAAGCGAGGCGCTATCTGTGCAAGAAGAGCCTATCTCAGGAATAAAAAGGTAAATGCGATGGTGAAATCTTTTTATCATCCTTTCCTGTGATTTCCTGTTATTGGTGGATAAGAATGCATTAAAAACTAATTTTTTACAGGCAGGGCCCCTACCCGTTGCTTTCCCCTGATTGATCTGTGGGCGGGAGTCCCAGCCTAGGGTTTCTCGAAGGCGGGAAATTCAAATGTACACTGAGCAATCACTATAGTCTCAGTTTACATCACTGTAATTTCAGTTTATGTAACCTGGCTATGGAGCCTCTATAAAACCAGCACAATGTCTGTGCCAAAGCACTGTCTGATTTGGGCATGTACCCCGACAGTCCTGTGGTAGTAAAATCCACTTTTTAAATTAAAAAAGCAAACAAAAACAAACTAAGTTTTTAGCAACATAGTAACTGTAGAAGAATGTGTGCAATTATACAATATTTCCAGTTACTAAATATATGTTTAAGTTTCTTTTCATGATCTTTTCTTTCAGGTTCTTTAGTGAATTAGTGTTGGTTAAAAAAATACCAGTTACTATAATAGAAATTCACCGCAATTTATTTATAATTTCTTGTAATTTTAAAAAAATGGACTTTATTGCCGAGTACAAAACAATTGGACTTTATTCCCTGTAGGAAATGCTTACAAGTGTGTGTTATTGGTTTTTTAATTAGCTATTATTTTTAAAATGTTACTTTAAAATATATTATTAAAATAACATTCTTCATCTCATCTGTCTTTAAAATGAAGTTTAATTTTCCTAATGTCAGTGAGGTTTTTTTCTTTCAAATATCTTTATACAGATGAAACTTAAAATATTTAAAGAACTATCTCACTCTAAGAACTAGAAAAGCAACCACCCCAGGCAGTTTCCAGTGAACTTTGGTTTACTCGGGGGAGTCAGGTTATGACTTAGTAAGCTTAATTATGTTTGTTGGGTTCTGAGTTGTTACTTAGTTGTGTCTGACTCTTCATGTCCCCATCTGGGGTTTTCTTGGCAGAGATACTGGAGGGGTTTGCCATTTCCTTCTCCAGCTCGTTTTCCTGAAACTGAGACAAACAGGGTTAAATGACTTACCCAGGGTCACACAGCTAGTAAGTGTTTGAGGCCCGATTTTAACTCAGGAAGATGAGTCTTTCTCACTCCATGCTGGACAGCCTATCAATTGTACCAGGTAGCTGCCCTCAAGTTATCCTCCTCTAAATGAGCATAGTATCATCACACGAGTGGATAAGGAGAATTTGAATAACAATTCACTTTCTAAAGTCATAGTTCCAGTATTTAGGAACTGCTTTTCCAATAGGCGCCTTCTCTGATACAATTCATAGAATTTTTGAAGTTGGAAAAGACTGTGAATTGCAAAGAGGTTCAGGTTTCAATGGTGAGAAGTTATTGGGGATCAGGAACATGTGATTTCACCTCTGACAGCCTTCCGAATATAGCCTTCAAGACAGTGTTGTAAATGGCAGTCAGGTGTAGTGGAATGGTAACTTGATAAGTTCAAGGTTATATATAAGGCTGTATAAAATATGTTTTGTATTTAATCATGTTATTAATACTATACTTCAGGTATGTTTTTAGGAAAATAGACTTAAATTATTGGTATGTATTATCTTGGCATAAGAAATATTTCCAAATAAACCTATTTTTGAAGTACATTCCCAGAGGAAAAAAAGAGATTGTTGATTATTAATAGGAAGGAGGATATATATATATATATATATATGTATGTATGTGTGTGCAGGCACATAGAAATACAGACACACACACACACATATAATCTGTAGAGGTAGATACAGTATCAGTAGTATGGCATAACATTGAATACTGTGTCTGACCAGAGTTTTGTTGCTTCTCTGTTTATTTACATTTTTATACTTACTCATTTGACTCTGTTTTCTTCACGCAGTATCACTTCATACAGATTTCTCATGTTTGTCTGAATTCTTTGTATTCTTCATTCCTTGGGACAAAGTAATATTCCATTCCCCAAATATCAGGCATAAATTTTGTTTACAGCTTTTTGATAGGTTTTGAGTCTGCTCTATGTATTTCATCACCACATTTAGCCTCTTGGTCACACAACCTAGGCACAGCCTGGGGGATTGCCCAATAAATCTCACGTGCATTTTGGTGGAGAATCTCCTTTCATTTCTCAAAGTACTAGGTGATATTGTGTGCTATTGAGTGTGCTATGTGATATCGTGTGCTATTGAAAAGTGCTATTGAGCTGCAGTGGAAACTCGTGCTAGTTCAGTGTCTTGCATGGGCAGCCTCCAAGATGAATGCTTTTTAACCTACTTTTTAAAACATGGCCCAGAGAAATAAGAGTCAAATTGAGTTTGTATTTGTTTTATTATGACAGGATCAATGCAAGGAAAGTCATCATCACAAATTGCAGCAGGCACAGGAAAACATAAAGCAATTTCATCAGCATCATAATATTCAGATGGTGAGTAGCTGAAGAAAATTGCCTAATCAATTTGCCACTACACACTAGCATAGCATTGAGATAAAGAGAATGAAGCCTTTAGTTTTCTTCCATGGCTCATGCTCTGAACCTTTGTCAGTGGCATGGGAGGAATGACACAGGTTAGGAGATGTAGACACCTTTATTTTTCAAGACAGAGGTAAGCACTTTAAAGATTATGGATGTGTGTGTATTTTTTAAATACAGAAAAGAAACAAGAGAAGAGAAGAGGAGAAGGAAAAACAAGAGTGGATAAGACAGGAACGACAGAAAACACTTCAGCGCCTAAAATCATTTAGAGAGGTAAAGACTTGAAATAATGACCTCGTTTGTATTTTGGAGAAGGTTTTGTGAGCGAAAGGCAAATAGTCTAAATTCAATTCAGCAAACATTTAAGGGTCTATTGTGTGCTAGAGATACAGAGATGAGAAATGTCATTTATGGTCTTATTTCTTTTACTACAATTATACTCAGTGATCTGAATTTAGAAAATAAAAGCCATACTCCCTCCCTTCCTCCCACCTCCCTCTCCCCACTCACCCCATTGACTGATGTGCCTCTGACCAGAGAGAATGTTGGGCTCACCGCTGCCCAGATCTCTGGCCCTCTCCCTGCTGCTGGTCACTGGCTCTTTGCTCCAGGGCCCAGTGCCACTCAGCATGAGAGCACAGTCTGGACAGGGGAATGCAGTTTTTAAGAGAAAGGGAGAGACAGAAGAAAATATGCAGCACTTCCAGGAAAAAAGCAGGATTCAAGAATGAGGAGGGAATCTTCCTTTAAGGAGCAGCTATAAAGACTAGAATCTGTCAGGAAGAATAAAATAGACCAGGAACCCACCTGAAAGTAAATTAAATTAAAATAATGATGGAAAAGTACCTATTGTAAATGACTTGCTGATTGAAGTTTTTAAAGAAATACTATTCTCATGTTTTATCACTTTTTGTGGAATATTAAGTGTTTATCATATGAAATTGTTTACTTGAAAGTACTTTGAAAAATTTGGTACATGAGGAGTATGATATTTTTGCATGTTTCTTAAATTTAGTTGGATTCCTTATCTGTCTAGACCTTGAGTCTAGATTGACATTTCTAGACAAGGATTAAGTTTCACAATTTATTATTTTTTTTTATTTGAAGAGCATTTCATCTGATTCAAGCAAACAAATTCTGAAGCTCTCATAACTATGTAGGACTTATTTTAGGAAGGCAAGAAACAAGCCTTTTAGAATTAGATGATGACTAAGATATTTGTGCTTCATATGTCCCGAGGTATAATACTTTTACTATTTCAAAGTTATGGATTTTTACATTAAAAGGAGCTATCTAATAAACAGGTGAAATGTCTGCTGCATTATAATGATTTTTTTCAGTACCAGTTTGTGAGAATTACTTAGGGATAAATTTGAGAGTTATTGAAATTAAATTTGATGCAAATATTAAAAAAGAAAAGAAAAGCTGTAGGATCAAAAGGATGTTCTGAAAAACCATTATTTCTGTTGAAGAAGCAGAATATTAAGTCTTAGATATATAAGTAAAGTAGAATTCAAAGGCCTTGACACCACAGCTGAATTAAAGTAGGGCTCTAACTTAAAACGTTGTTAGCCGTTGATCAAGATAAATTGCTTCCTAGCCAGTACTGGTATATATTGCAAGGTGCCAGGTAATGCTAACAATCTTTGGTATGTGACCAGATAGAATCGACCTATTTTCTTTTTATCTTCTTTCTTTTTTTTTCTTTTTGGAGGGGGAGGGCAAGGCAGTTGGGGTTAAGTGATTTGCCCAAGGTCACATGGCTAGTAAGTGTTAAGTGTCTGAGGCTGGATTTGAACTCAGGTTCTCCTGACTCCAGGGCTGGTGCTCTATTCACTGTGCCACCTAGCCACCCCTGAATCAGCCTATTTTCATAATTTGTTTTTTTTAAACTTCTGTGATTTGTAAGACCCTTTTCTCATTCTGGATTCCTTGCAGCTCTGTGTTAGTGATTCTTTATGAGTTACCATCACTCATGTGTCTTGAACTTATTTTCCCTTTCTGTCAGATAAATGCTCTTCTTGAGTTGTATCTACAATGCAGGCTTTGTAGTCTGAGGTAATTGCTTAGAACAAATGAATCAATGAGTATTTAAAAAGTTATCAGCCACTCCAAATTGTCTTATTAAGCTCTTTGTAAGTTTTGGTGCCATGTTGAGGAAGCTAAGGGCGCTTGTCATCTGGATCTTAGTCCTGGTGCTCAGGTTTTGACTTGGCACCCGCTTGACCCAGGGCAAGAGGTTTTAGTCCTCAAACTTGTGTCATAGAAAATCAGGAGAAAACTGCCTAAGTACTTATATTTACAGGGAGGTTGAGAAGAAAGTGCTGTATAACTGTAAGTTGTTTTGTCTGAGAGTTGTCTTTAAATAACCAAGGATGGTTTACTTCTAATAGAGGATTGGTTTTGTAAACTGCAGTAATCTGGTCCAAGCCTTTTTTAGTGTTGCCCCGCTAATATTGGGCAAAGTATTTCATTTCTGTGAAGTAAATACATCAGCTACCTCTGTCAAGGTTGATGGGAAGAAAGCCCTTTGTAAACTTTAACGTGCTACGTAAATGGGAATTATTGTTAATTTTTTTGTGTTAAATTTTGTTGTTGGCATTTTTAGCAAATTTTTAATATAACTCTTTTGTTTTTTTAGAAACGTCCGGTTCAGTTTGTGCTTAAAACATCTTGTTCAAAACCAGTTAGTCCAAAATTGCCCAAAGATATTTCCCAGAAAATCTCATCACCAGCCTCTCAACCACTGTCAATAGTACAGTTATCTTCTAAGCAAACAAGAAACACTCCTTCAGCCAAAGTCAGAGGTTTGAAAACATCTGAATATAAAAACAGTCCTGGAAATACCCCTGTTCAGATTTTGGTTCCACTTGGAGACCCACCCCATCCAGAACCCAGCAAAGAACAGATGTCACCACCACCAGCACCTCCTCCCCCTCCTCCCCCTCCTCCCCCTCCACCCCCTCCACCCCTTCCACCCCTTCCACCCCTTCCACCTCCTCCACCTCCTCCTTCTTCCTCACCACTTTCATTTCCTCTGCCTCCACACTTGATGACACCTGGGAAGGATGATGATCAGCCACTTCCCTTGGTCTGTGAGTCAACTGCTGAAAGATTATATGATCCCTCTAAAAGTTCTTTAAACCTCTGTACAGGTAAATATTTGGATTTTCTGTCTCTTGATATGATAATTTAAACTTCCATTTCCTATTTCTGGAATCTGGAATTGTCATTGTATCCCCAGTTTAGAACAGGGCCCTAAATTCATTCTGATCTTAAAATGTGACAGAAACCACTGGAATCTGTTTTAACAAGTTTCTTAAGCTGAGAGTTTACTGATTTATGATCTTGTGGAGCTGTTTATTGTTTGGTATGAACTTGTGTCAGTTATAGTATTGTGATTCAACAACTTTTGTTATTTGTAAGGAGAATTTAGTTCTTGCTTTTCTAAAGGAAAATCAGTCTGTCTAACTTTGGAAACTATTTTCATAAAACTCCTGGTTTTGGCTAATTTAATTGAGGGATAAGTAGAACATCCTTTGCAACTTTTGTTATAGAAAATTTTTTCTAAAATGGATAGGTACACTTAACTGCCTTAGTAAAAATACAAAGGGAACATAATCAAGTCGTTCTTTATTAAGGTGAGGATCTTGATCATCAGTAGAATAATTTCATTCTTAATACATTCTCATAATAGCTGTAGTTTTAGACCATTAGGATAAAATCTATATTGACCCTAGCAAGTACAGAGGTGTTTGTAACAGTGTTTATGTTTCAAAGTGCTGAGCACATTACGAGTACTTGACAAATACTTGCTGAAATGAATCAAGCTTGTTTTCTTGTCATTTTGTATTTATTCATCAAGCATTTATTGACTGTTACCTATGGGCAAGGCCCTTTGTTAATACAAAAATTTTCCCTGCCCCTGATTCTTGTTGTCTGGGTTATCAAAGACTTAATTGTATCTGTTTTACATTATTGTGTGCCATGTAAAATCTCAGTACTATTATTGTGAAACTAAATTGCATGTTTGCATGGCTTTATTCTCATAAGTCCTGAAAGAAAGCAAAAGTGCCTAGAAGTTTAGAATATATACAGGTCTTTATATAGTAGTAGCAATTTTGCCTTAGAACACAACGTTTTTACATATTATACCAAAAGAAAATTACATCACAGGGGTGAGAAACAAGCACAAAAATAATTGAACCTTGACTACGAAATCTTTTCATTCCCAGAACCAAACTGTGAATTCAGTTTACAAGTTTAAACCCAAAGTAAAATCATGTTTAGCTAGGAATAGCAAATCTCAAGTTACCAACCAGGAGACTTGGATTTAGAAGCTTTACCTGATAAAGTTCCAAGCCCGGTGCTGCTACCACCTCTCTTCCTCTCCCTACCAAAACACATCAACCCATAAATACAAACTGCTTGCTGGAGTTGCCAGCAAAGCTCTTTCACTGTTCAGGCATGTGACTGTTACCATCTTTTCTCTCCATACCCCTCCCCCCCATGTTTTCATAATGATCTTCCTAATGATATTAGGGAAGTGAAAAGCAGCTTCAGGAGCTTCTCTTCACAAAAGGTGGGGGCCCCAGCTTGGAATCCAAACTTCACAGAACAAGTTCTCTTTAATAAAAGAATTTATTCTGTAAAACTTGGACTCAGTCAGAAGTCCGCACCCAAGGACCTAGAAGGCCACATGTAACCTCAAGGCTGCAGGTTCTCCACCCCTGTTCTATAATTTGCTGCTACACTTCTAATTTCTTAAGAGTAATATAAATAAGTACTCACCAAAGTATAGTGGGGCACTGAGTCCTGGTGTGTCCACATTGTGCCAAACGTAGAAAATGGACCTTCCATAATTGAGCTGCTCATTGGAAGGTTTATTGTGGACCTTTTCACTTGTAGAGACCAACTGGCTTCAGGCCTGCAGAATGAAACAGTTTGCACCAAAGATTTTGGCTTAGAGAAGTCCAGCTTTGTGAACTGGAGATAGAATACAGGGCATACTGTATCAGTGGAACCACAGAGAATTTTGTCTTTTTCTATTTTGTCTTTTTTTCAATCTATTTTTATCTATTGTCTGTATTTTTCAGGGCTTGTTGAAAAAATAAGAATATTTCCACTTATATGGAATGTGTAGATAAGAAAAAGAGCCGAAGTGATTAGAGGGACTGTTTACATTGTATTGGAGTCTAGATTTACAACTTAATAGTTCAGTTATACCCCAGCCCTCTGTGGCTCTTCTTTTGAGGTCCCTTTAACCTTTTTTTGCTGCTCATAAGAAGCCTTTTACGAAGTTTATACATATTAAAAGAAAGTAATCACTTCTGGCAAATGAACTAAATTACTTTGTCTAAGAAAAGAACAATGCTGCTACCATTATATCTGCATCTGTTCTGTATTACTCATGGATTTGAATCAGAGGAATTAGCTGTAGGGTAGAGGGTCACTTCTAAGAAAAAGCAGTAGGTCTGCAGGGGGAGCTGCACCGTTACCACCATTAACCCATTATGGATTGTTGGCTTAGTCTTTAAATCATTTTACATGTAAATATACTTTATCTAAATAATGTAAACAACAGTACCGAATCTGAACTAGCTTTAGACAAGCTTTTTGCTTTTATAATAATTATTACTGTTTTTAAATTGTTGCAGGAACTATGGATAAAGTCTTGGCTTCTTTAAAGCATGGTGAAATGCTTCTCCACAGAGTAGAGAAGCCCACTCTTCCCACTCCAGGAACATCAGTCCGAGACAGCATTCTGGCTGCTATAAAGCAAGGGGTTAAATTGAAGAAGGTCCATCAGCAGCCCTTCCCAGACATCAACAAAGAGTCACCCAATGAGCTGGAGAGAAGTATCAAGGCAGCTCTCCAGAGAATTAAGAGAGTGTCTGCTGACTCTGAGGAGGACGACAGTGGAGAACAGAGTAACCCAGAATGGGACAGTTAACCTGATTTGTCGAGGCCACAGGTTTGCTGGAATAATGGAGTTCTCAGGATCAAGCAATATACAGGCGCATGGGGACTTCTGAGAAGCATATGTACTCAGGGAAGGACAGCCTCCATAGTTGTTTTTTTAAAGCAGCATTTTATGCACGAGAACCACATTGCAGGGGTTTTCATTATTTTCATTGTTATTGAAATAGAGTATGCATGACTTTTTTTAATCTTTTCATTCACAGATTAACCAAAGAACCTTTAGATTACATTTCATGTGTGAAGTTTCTGAACAGCCCCCAGAAAAAAAACAAAAAACCCACACATTCAAAATTCATATCTGGTATGTTTTACCACAAAATAAATTTGAAAAGTGTAAACTCTTCAGCAAATACTTTGGATAATGAAACAAACAAGTCACGCATCCCCCCTCCTCCCCCTCAAACTGTGTGCACTTTAGAGCTGAAAGGAGAAAGAAAGAAAATCGAGATTAAAGAAACTGGCAGATGTTGTTGGCACAAGAGACTAGTATTTATCCATTACGCCCTATGCAGTATAGAATGTGTTACACTGATTCTGGGGGGGCGTTTCACATCAGAAAAGTAAACGTTACCCTTTTACCCTACTGGTAAGGAGAGTTTTTTGGAGATGTTGGGCAGTTTTTGCTATGGTTCGGAAATAGTGCAGTTATATAATTGAAATGATTGTGTTTGTCAACAGTTTGATTTTTTAAAATGGAATAATTTATTATAAGTAACCAGAGTAATTTGGTAGCACTTGAGAAACATTTTAAATATAATACAAAGATAATTTATTTTATATTCTCTAGCATATCTGTGCACAGAACCTGTTTTCAGTACCTCAGTGTTAGGTATATGGGGAATGGAAAGCTTACAGTACCTTAACTGATATAATTTTGTAATATGTGAATACTAATTCTTTAACATTTCCAACAGTGCAAAACTGGTGGAATATGAAATGTAAGATTCAACAGGATTTCAGCTGAGCCTTTGTTTGCCATGTACAATTTTATTGGGGGGGAAATTTTAAATCATGTAGTTAATGTGGGTGGGAAACATTTCCTCTCAGGAAATGGCTGCTCTTAGAAATCATGTTCCCCCATTCTGGTATCTAAACATTGTTATAAAATGAGGAAACACATCCTAGCTGCCCCATTAAACACCTCATTTTTGTCTGTAGAGGATGGATACTCTGCTAATAGGCAGAATTTGGCTCACACGGTTTTTATTGTGTTAAAAAAAACAGTTTACTATTTTAAAAACATTTTATATGAAAAGGTTGGATTTCATATATTTTTGGTGTTTAATATAGTAACATTTTGGTTAAGCTTACATAATTTAAGCTTAAGTAATTTAAAATGCACCTTCAGTGAGCTCTCTATCTGGAATGTTGACAAGTGCCTTTTTGTTGGGGAGAAAATGTGGTGCCTTGGCCATCAGTTTTATATTTGGTTATAGGATGACAGAGCTTATCTGTGTTTTGTAACAAAGGCAAAATTGAAATTAAAATATTTTAACAATGAAGCAGGACATGTGCTTTTTCACTTAATTATATTTATTTACTTCAGATTCTATGACATGCCTTTATAGACAATTGCCATGGGATTTTTCTTTTTTTAATCAGTCTAAAAGAGGCTTCGTGGAAGAAAAAGAAACCTTTTGTTATTGGTTAGGAGTTACTCTACAAGGTACTGAGGTTTGTGAAGTTTTAATATTGCATTCTAAAAAGTTACTTTAAAAAATAAAACTTTAGAGACTGATTATAGGACTTCTTTTATTCATTCACTAAATTTCAATGTAGAAGGGCAGTATAGTGCACTAGAAAGCATTGACTGGGTAGGACCCCTGGCATCTGGTACTAGCTGTGTCGCTGAAGAGCTTGTGTGACCTTGGGCAAATCACCTGTCTTCTCTGTACCTCAGTTTTCACATTTGTAAAATGAGAAATAAATATCTAGTTGGACTGGGAGGACTATAAAAATTCCAGTTAAATGATAATATAATAATAGATTGTGCCCAATTGCTCTCCAAAAAGCAAAGGAAAAAAAAAGATTGTGCTATTATATGTTTAACAATCATCTCTGGAGGGGAAAATGTATTTATGACATACTTTTAAGTTGAATCTGCATTATTAACATTTCCTCCATCGCCTTCTTAAATCTAGACAATCAACAAAATGATCAAGCCGTGATTTGTGGTGTTTGCTGATTTCCAAGGTGTAGAGGTTCACTCTGAAAATTTAACAATTGACCCTTAAGCCAGTTTGAGCTGGCTCCAATACAGCCCTGCAAATGGCTGTGTTGTATAAGATGTGCTATTGCCCGGCCCACAGAGATCATCATTCCCTTATGTCAGTTCTATAGGGTACTCCACTAGCTGCTGTGGGTGGAGGAAATATAGGTCCCTATGAAGCCCAACTTCAACTCTGTGCTTTTCAGGTCCCATTTTAAGTGTTGTTTTCAATTTGGTGTACTGTATTTGAAGAGGAATATTGACAAACTAGAGAGTCCGTTGGAAGGAAGTCAGAGTACTTGGCATGGCCTTGAAACCATGTTGTACAAAAATAAGTTGGAAGTACTGAGGAAGGCTAAGGAAAGATGATACTATCTTCCAAAATTTAGAAGACTTCTACCACTGGGGTAGGCTAGTTCCATTTTATTTGGGGAAAAATTAAATTAGATTTGAGTCTCAAGAGGGTAGAGCTAAGAGAATAGGTGGTATTTATAGGGTGGCAATTTTTAAGTTCAAAGAAATAATGAACTATTTAAAAATGAGTATGGGCAGACAATGCAATGGGCTGCCTCAGGAAATAACATCAGGAGATGAGATGAGACTGGATGACATCTAGAAGGGTCTTCTGTGTTGAGTTGGGGATAAGATTAAATCCTCTAGGGTCCCTTCCAACTCATTCTCATTATAAACATCTCTCTTGCAGATTAAAATGAACAGTGAATCAGGGGCGGCTAGGTGACGCAGTGTGTAAGAGCACCAGCCCGGAGTCGGGATGACCCGGGATTGGTCCCAGCCTCAGGAAATGAGCACCCACACATAAATAATGACTAGCCGTGTAACCTTGAGCAAGTTACTTAACCCCAATTGCTTTAAAAATAAATAAGTAAAAAATAAAAAAATGAACAGTGAATCAACCTGCCTCTCTTCTAGTATTTTTTACAGTGAGATCTTTTTTTATTTAGTTTGAAAATTATGGACAGATTTTCTCCTCTAATTGGACAGATTCCAATTATGTTTCTTAAATGAGATCAAAATCTGTCTCCCAATGATTTCTTTTCGTTGGTCCTAATTCTGTTCTCTGCAATACTGAAAATATAACAGCTTTTCAGAAGTTGAGGGCACTTGTCAATGTTTCACAATTCATTATTTCCAGGCTAAACATCTCCAAATATGGTGTCCCAACCCCTCCCCATCTAGTATTCCAGATACAGTTATGTGCACACAATATATATCTATACATATACAAATATTTATGTGTGTCTATGTATACATTTGTGTGTGTGTATATATATAGATAGATATAGATAGTATATATACATGTTTCAAGGCAACTATCACTTAAAAAGTTTTATTGACTTATTTTTAAATCATCTTTAAATATTTTGCTATCTTCTACCCAGCAAGCCATCTCTTGTAACAAAGAATAAAAGGAAAAAAAGCTCAGCAAAATTGACCATGTCTGACTGAGATCATATATATAATCCCTCTAAGATTGCAAAGAGAGGGAAATGTATTTTTATTAACTTTCAGGCCAAGCTTGAGGACCATCATGATTCTATTTGTTACATTTTAAATAATTTTCATTAATAGATATATCACACTGATTTTTGTGGTCAAATAAAATCGTGAGGTTTTGTTTTGTTACTTATTACAAGTTCTCCCACATTGTGTACCTATGCAGAAATAATTTTTAAAACAAATATAGCAGGGGCTGCTAGGTGGCACAGTGAATAGAACACTGGCTCTGGAGTCAGGAGGACCTGAGTTCAAATGTGGCCTCAGACATACTAAGCAGCAATGTGACCTTGGTCAAGCCACTTAACCCCAATTTCCCTGTATTCCCCCCTCCTAAAAACAACAAAAAAAAATCTAAATAAATACAATAGGCGCAGTGATTAGGGCACTGGCCCTGGACTCAGGAAGACCAGAGTTCAAATCCAGCCTCAGACACTTAACACAAAGACTAGCTGTGTGACCTTGGGCAAGTCACTTAACCCAGTTGCCCTACCTTCCCCCCTCCAAAAGGCAATTTGTATATATATATATATATATATATATATATATATATATATATATATATATATATATATATATATATATATATATATATATATATATACCCTAAAATTTATGAGGGAAAATATTATCTGGTTTAGGTACAACAATCCTGCCTATTAAGACCATTTTGAATCTTTATTTTTTTCGTCTATCACTTTTACTAGCTCCTTCCTAGCTTTGTGTCATACACAAATGTGATAAGAAAACATTTTCTCTTCCAAATCATGGATTAAGATGTTGAGTAGGACAAAGTTAAGTATATCATGTTCTGGAACTCTGCTAATGACATCCCTCCAGGTTAAAACTGAGCAGTTAATCTGTTCTTTCTCAGCTCAACCAACTGTATTTCAGGGGAAGAAAATGGCAATATTTCTACACCATCCATCTATAGTGGGAGGGAATGGGGGATCCCTAGTGCCTTAAAGGTTCTGTTGACTACAACACTGGTCTCCAAACTTTTTAAATCATGCACACCTTTCAGTAATTTTTTAAAAATTTAATTTATGAATTATATACATCTATTTCTGTACTAATAATTATAGGAATGGGGGAGAGGGACTGGATCTGTGATTTCATTGGCATAGGGAACTCTATTTTCTGCAACTTCTAGCCTTACTTTAGCAAGCTGCTTAGGGTACTGAGAAATTTGGTGCCTTGCCAAGGATCATATAATCTGTATGGCTCAGAAATTAGATATGAACTAAGATCTTACTGGCCCCAAGACCAGTTCTCTATCCTCTTTGACATACTGCTGTCTGCTGATAATTATTTATATTATGAAACTTCCACAAAAACATTCTTTATAAAATGATGGGATAAAGATGAAATAACATCTGGCAAAGAATTGGAAATTAAGGGAATGCCTATCAATTGGGGAATGGCTAAACAAGTTATGATATATGAATGTAATGGAATACTATTGAGCCATAAGAAAGAGCAGATGGACTTCATATCTACCTGGAGAGGCTTATATGAACTGATGCTGAGTGAGGAGAACCAGGAGAAATTTGTACACAATCACAGACACAATGTATGTGTAATGACCAACTTTGATAGACTTCTATTGCATGATCAAACCTGCCAGATTTTAAGAAAAGCATTTGATGGTTTTGTGAAAGATGGGTGGTAAAAGGGTAAGACTTGAGGCAGGAAGTGCCTACAATGTGCCAAACACTGTGCTAATCCCTGGGGAGACATGAAAATTAAAATAGCCCCTGCCCTCGTGGAGCTTACATTCTGCTGTGGGGAATAACAGATAATTAAATACTAAATAATATGAAGAGAGAGGGACATCAAAAAAAGCTTCCTCTAAGATGTGCCTAAGCCAGTCCCCTGTAAGGAAGCTAAGGATTCTTAAAGAGAGGTGAGCCTGATCAAGGGTAGGGAACTGAGAATAGGATGGAGATCTAGGGATTCAGTTTGAGCTGAATGCAAAGTGCACGAAGGGAAGTAACATATAATGTCTGGAAAGGTAGGGGGACCCAGTTTTAAACTAGCAGTTACCTATTGCTTACCTCTAGCATCAAAGATGAGGTCCTCCAAGGGTGGGAAACCTAAAGCCTCAGGGCCTCATGTGGCCCTCTACATTCTCAAATGCAGCCCCCTGACTGAATCCAAACTTCTCAAACAAATTCCCTTAATAAAAGGATTTGTTTTATGAAGCTTGGACTCGGTCAAAAGACTACACCCGAGGACCTAGAAGCCCACATGTGGCCTTGAGACTGCAGGTTCCCCAACCTTGTGTCTGGCCCTTCACCAGCTTCCCATTGGAATCGTCTTATATTTTTGTTCTGTTCAGTCGTTTTAGTCATGTCTGACTCTTCATGATCCCATTTTGGGGGTTTTCTTGGCAAAGATACCATAGTGGTTACCTTCTCTAACTCATTCTATAGATAAGGAACTGAGGCAAACAGGGGTAAGTGACTTGCCCAGGGCCAGATTTGAATTCAGGTCTTCCTGACTCCAGACCTGGCACTTTATCCACTGTGCCACCTAGCTGCCCAAAAGCCACATTCAGCCATTCAGCAGCACTGACTTTCTTGCTGTTTCTTGCTGTCTACATGACACTCCATCTCCCAACTCTGGGACTTTTCACTGGCTATACCCCATATCTAGAATGCTCTTCCCTCTTCAGCACCACTGCTTCTTTCCCTAAATTCCTTCAAGATGTAGCTTAAAAATTCCACTTTCTCCAGAAGGTCTTTCCCCATTCCTAATTTGGTAATACCTTCCCACTGAGATTACCTTCCATTTACTCTATAGGTACAGGAAGTTAGGTGTTTCAGCAGATAGAATTCTGGACCTGATGTCAGGAAGACGCTTCTTTCTGACTTAAAATCCAGTCTCAGACACTTCCTAGCTGTGTGACCTTGGAGAAGTCACTTAACTTTGTTTGCCTCAGTTTCTTCATCTGTAAAATAAGCTGAAGAAGGAAATTACAAACCAGTCTAGTGTTTCTGCTGAGAAAACCCCAAATGGGGTCATGAAGAGACAAACACAACTGAACAACCATATATATATATATATATATATATATATATATATATATATATGGATCCAGTGGCCACAACCTTTTCCCTTCCTTCAAATGGGAGAGTACATCAAATGAGGCAACTAGCCTTTCACCAATCTGTCTCCTCAGTCTTCCTTGCTGGACCACCCACCCTCTCCCACTGTCTATGCAGGAGGGGTCCCCAGGATTCTGTTCTAGGCTCTCTTTCTAGTGATATTATCTTTTATATGAGTTCTACTATCATCTCTATGCAGCTGGCTCCTAAATCTACACCTTTTGCACTTATTATTCTCTGTCTCATGCATCACCGACTATCAATGGTGTAGATGCCCTACACAGAGAGGCATCTCAGATTCAACATGGGGAAAAAGTGGGACTCATCTTCCCCCAGAATCTCACCCTTATTCCAAACTTCAGTGTTTCTGTGCAGGACGCCATCCTTCTGGTCTTCCCTTTCCTCTTTATCCTACGTGTAACTTGCTTTGTATTTATTTGTTTGCAAGTTGTCTCCCTCATTAGACATAAGCTCCTTGAGGGCAGGTTCTGTCTTTTACCTCTTTTTGCATCCATGGTGCCTGGCACACAATAGGTGCTTAATAAATGTTTATTGATCAGTTGGTTTGCAGCCTTAAATTAATCTTCAGTTCTTCCCTCTCCTTTCTCTCCATGTTCAATCGGTTTCCAAGTCTTGCTGATTCTACTCTCACATCATATCTTATATTCCTTCTCTTCTACCCACTCATATCACAGCCACCTTCACTGAAGCCCTCATTGCTTGCCTGGATTATTACAACAGCCTCTTACTTGGTCTCCCTGCCTTCAGTCTTTTCCCCTCTCCAGTTCATTTTCCATACAGCTGCCAAAATTATATTCTAGATCACATTTCTGATCATGTCACTCTACTGCTCAAGAAACTTCTGTTGCTCCCTATTGTTTCTAGGACAAAATAGAAAAAGTTCCACGTTTAAAGACCTTCATAATTTGGCTCCAATCTAAGTTAAATGCCTGTTGAATTGGATCTATCATTTTAAATATATTTACCATACTCTCTTTTAGGTACTCAAAGCTCAAGCCAAAAAGACTTACTTGCTGCTGTTCCTTGTAAAAGAGGTTACTTCTCCGACCTTTGAATTTGTGCAGCCTGACCCAGTCTCCCACCTCCATTCCTAGCATGCCTCATCACCAGCACCTCTTGGAATTCCTTGTTCAAAACCCATCTCCTTTCCTGATCATTCCTTACAATTATTAGCTCTTTCCTCTCACACACAAATTAATTACATTCACTTTGTATATATTTTACATTTACTTATGAGTATACATATCTGCCCTCTCCCCCAAGAAAAGTGTAATCCCCTTGAGGGTAGTCACTATTGTCATTTTTGTCTTTATATAATCAGTACTTAGCACAGTAACTTGTGCAAAATAGGCATTTAATAAATGCTCGTTGAATTGAATCGTAAGGAGTGCCTTAGGAAGATGAATCTGATGTCAGGATATAGGATAGATGAGGAAATAGGGAGAGATTAAGGAGCTATCCCAGAAATTCAAGTAAATAAGAGTCTGAGTTGGAGTAGCAACCGTGGGAATGAAAAGAAGGGATTTAAGAGATTCTAAAGGAAGAATCAACACCAGAGGATAAACTGCCCTTCATGACATATGTGAGGGAAAGGGAAAGAGTGATAGCTCTCAAGTGTTCAGGAGGATAGTATCAGTAAGAGTTAGATGTTAGGGGCCGCTAGGTGGCGCAGTGAGTAAGAGCGCTGGCCCTGGAGTCAGAAGGACCTGAGTTTGGTTCCGGCCTCAGACACTTAATGCATACACAAACAAAAACCTAGCTGTGTGACCTTGGGCAAGTTACTTAACCCCAATTGCCCTCCAAAAAAAAAGGTTAGATGTTAGGAGAGGGATTGTGTTAGGGATAAAATGATGAGTTCTGGTTTTGATACTTTGAGTTTGGGATGATAGTGGACAGCCAAGTGAAAATGTTTGGTTGGCAGTTGTAGATGCAATGATGGAGTTTGTGAGGGAGATCAGAAGGGGAGACATATTTAGGAGTCATCTGAATTGAGCTAGTATTTGAAGCTCTGAAAGTAGACAAGATATTGAAGACAATATAGAAAGAGAAGAAGAACCCAGGAGAACATGTATATTTAATGGAGCCAGTGAAGGAATAATGTGGTACGAGAATCTTACCACATATCTTAAGCCCCTACTCCATGCACTTGGGGCTAATTTTTCCTTTAAAACTATCTTTTGAGACTAAATTGGTCCTGGGGACCAACAGGGCTTGAACCACTGACATAGCTTCCTGGTGACCTAATTACAGAAAAAGTCAGTAGTTCCTCCCTCAGGTTCCTGATCAGCAGACCAGCTTGACCATCACAGAGGCAGGGAAGCTGAGCCCAGATGAATCAGTGTAGAATCCTCATTGAATATCACTTCCCTGAAACGGCTAGGTAAACTTTCTTTTGTCAGCTGTTAGATGGTCTATAAGTGTTTCATTTCATTCTAATTCCAAATTCAAAGCACCAGACTAAGCTGAGCCAGACTTGGACTGCAACAAATTGACTCTAACCATAGCTAGTTATCTGACCTTGGGCAAATCACTGTTTTCTTGGGGCATCATTTTCTTTCCTCACAGATTAGACTAGAATTAGATGATTTCTAAGGCACCTTCCAGCTCTGATATTTTGTGAGACTGAGAAAGATCAGGGAGGCAGGAGGAACACCAGAATCATGTAATGTCATTGGAGGAGATATTTTCAAGGGGAAGTTAGTGCACACTGACATATATTATGTAAAATCAAGTACAATAGTGTCTAAGGAAAGCTATTGCATTTGGTAATTAGGAGATAATTAATCTGACCTTTAAGTGAGGTAAGGGCAGAGCAAAGTGAATGGTGAGATAAGAAGGCAGCAAGCAGGCTTAGGGCAAGGTGCAGAATATTTTGCAGTGGAAGGAAAGAGAGATGGATTTTAGCTTGGGATAGGGCAGCATAGCCAAGCGAGGAAAGTTTTCAATATAGGCATTTATACACTCAAAGGGTGGAAAAAGAAAAGGCAGCCACTCCAGTATTTTTGCCAAGAAAACCCCAAATGGGGTCATGAAGAGTCAGACATGACTGAAACAATCAGGCAGCAAGGGGATGATGTCAGTGAAAGAGAAAGAGGAAGTGATTGATGGAGTATGGCATTAAGGGAGATGAAAAGATGAGATTAAGAAAATTAATGGAAGGGTGAGTCTTAGCCAAAAAACAAAACAAAACCATTTCTTCCTCTGTGGCTGGAAGGAAGGCAAACAGAAAGCCTGAGACACAGAGGTGTGTCTGGCACATTATAGCTGCTTAATAAATAGTTAATGATTGATTGGGGTGAGGAGAGAATTGAGAAATTACCTCAGTTGGACTCATCTGCTGAAAATGAAGGATCTAGTGAAGGGTCTATGAAGAAAAGTTTCAGATGATGAAGCCCATCTCCTCCCTCACTGCAGAAAATGGAGGCCTAATTAGACTGGAGAAATATTTATTTCTTAATATTTTCAACTGAACTAAGGAGGAGGGTTTTGATATGGTTCCATAATTATTTAGCCTATATCATGCATGTCATCTTGGGGAGGAGGGAGGTGTAACACCAAGGCAATATTCAAGCTGTTGCTGCTACCAGAGGGAGAGGGGGTAAAAATCGGAACTCAAAATCTTATGAAAGTGAATGCTGAAAACTAAAAATACACGAAAAAATTAAAATGTTTAAAAATTAAAAAAAAATATTTTTAAAAAATACTGATAAAAAGAGAAAAAATAATTAAATAAGAACATTTCATTCAGTGACTGGAGAGATATAAGAGAATGACATTTTTTTCTCTGAAAATATAAAGAAATAAATTATTCTCCAGGCTAATATTCTTTCCAGACTTACCTAAAGGAAGAAAATTTTATAGGTACTTAATCAAACTTCTCAGGAAGCAAAGGCCTCCATGAAAATCCCTACTCTGAGACCTAACACCTATCTTTTTGGACAGTATATAAAAGGTCAAGAATGAAAGCTTAGGGTCTAAAATATGGATCAAGCGGTAATCAAACTTTAAAGAAAAATATCTGTTTTATAGTTAAGCTCATTGCCTATCTCAGGGCCTGAAGGGATGAGAGATATGTCCTACTTTAAAGGAATACTCCCTTTCCCCATTCCGAAGAGATGAGGGCACAGATCAGAAGGAAAAGTCCCCTCTGATTACTTCCTGGGCAGTAAGGGAAGGGGCCAAAGAAGGATGAGTGGTGTTTCTCCAGGGACATTCCAGAAAGGTTATGTGATTATTATTTCATTTGAAGAAGTGAAATGATAACCTAGTATTGTGTTTTATGGTATTATGACATTTTCCTTGTTCAAGATTTCCTATAAATATTACTTCAAATCATCATGTGTTAGAGTCATGTCCAAAGGCCTGCAGGGAATCTTCTGGTTTGGACATTTCTCTTCAAGTAGAATAATGCTTGAATTTAGAACAATGAAAAATCAGTACAAATAAGTTTCTGACAGACTTGTTTCTAAAATTCAGGGTATAATATTAATATTTTTTCCTTTGATATGAAGATGAATTTAATCTGAAAGAGTGAGGTTTTTTTCCCTAGAAATGACTGGCATAATAATAAATGGCATCAATAAACCATTTTTCAAAATAAGATAAAGAAAAGACTCGGATTAAATGCTGTGGGGGTTCTCTAGATTGCTGATGAATTGAACAGAATTATGAAGCAGGCCTGAAAATCACAGTGGAGCTCAGCCTTAAAATGACCCATTCTTGCTGCTGTACCTTACATCTAGGGCAGCTAAGTGGCACAGTGAATAGAATGCCTGGCCTGGAGTCAGGAAGACCCGAGTTCAAGTCTGCCCTCAAACACTTACTAGCCGTGTGACCCTAGGCAAGTCACTTAACCCTGTTTGCCTCAGTCTCCAAATCTGTTAAATGAGCTGGAGAAGGAAATGGCAAAGCACTCCAGTATCTTTGCCAAGAAAACCTCATGGACAGTATTGGCATTCAATAGAACAACATCATTTTTATTATTGAAGTTGATTGTTTAAAAATTCTTCCTTATGTTGAGTAGATATATATGTCACTCCTATTACTGATCTTGAACAACATAAAGTAAGCCTACTCTCTCTACCACATGACAAACCTTTAAATATTTCAAGACAATGATCATGTCCCTCGCTGCTCCAAGTTTTCTCTTCAGCCTTCTAGGTTTTAGTATTTAGCTAGCCATTGGCTAGCTGTATGGCCTCAGACAAGTCATGGGGCCATAGACATTCTAAGCTAGAAGAGTCATTAGTGCCACCCCCTCATTTTACAGATGAGAAAATGGAGACCCAGAGAGGGTAAGTAGCTTTCCTAAGGTCACATAGGATTGAACTTGGGTCTTTTGTATCCAAATCCACTGTTCTTCCCATTCCAAAAGTGTGAGTGAGGTGGACTCCATCTGCCTATTTTTTCTCTACTCTTTAAAAATTCGTGCTTTCAAAGCCTTTAGGGGTCAGCTGGGAAAAGTTCATTCTGAAATCTAGATGGTTCAATAAAGACAAAGAAAGTCTAACAAACATCTCTGATATGCTGGTGTTCAATCGTGTCTGACTCACCATGACCCCATTTGGGGTTGTCTTGGCAAGGATACTGGAGTAGTTTGTCATTTCCTTCTCCAGTTCATTTTGCAAATGAGAAAACAGAGACAAATAGGGGTAAGTGACTTTCCCAGGGTCATACAGCTAGAAAGTGTTTGAGGTTGAATTTGAACTAAGGAAGTCTTTCTGACCCCAAGTCTGGCGCTCTATGAGCTATGGCGCCACCTAGTGGTACATCTCTGGTATATTGGATGCACTAAATTGTAAGTCCTTTTGGGTGGTAATATGCTATACAACTTCGTATTTTTATGGTGCTTTGCTCATGGCTGGTGCTCAAAATTTGTTGAATTTTTCTTTTATCCTAAACCAGGGGTGTGGAACCTGTGGCCTTGAGGCCACATGTGACCCTCTAGGTCCTCAAGTGCTATCCTTTGACTTGAGTCCAAATTTTACAAAACAAATTCTTTTTTTAAGGGGATTTGTTCTGTGAAGTTTGGATTCAGTCAAAGGGCCGCACTCGAGGACCTAAACCAATCCCTTTCCCTATTGCCCCCAAGGACACCACCATCTTTCTTGTCACCCAGGTTTACACGTTGTCCTCATTATCCTACCAGTACCAACAGCAGTTAGCATTCATACAGTGTGCTAAGATTCCAAATTTTACATGTTATCAAAGTTGATCCTCACAAACAACCCTGTGGTGGAACTGTTGTTATTCCCATTTACTGATGAAGAAATGGAGACAGATTAAGTGGCTTACCCAAGGTCATACAGCCAGCAAAGTGTCTGAGGCAGGATTTAGATTGAGGAATTCCTGACTCCAAGTCAAGTGCTCTGTGCTTATACTCTGCTGTCCAGCTGCTTCTAGCGATAGCCAACCGATTGCCAAGTTTGATGATTTCTAACCACACTATCTTGTGTGTCTCCTCTTCTCTCCTCACATAGCCACCACCATAGGTAAGGCCTTCATCAGCTCTCTCCTGGCCCACTGCAGTGGCCTCCTACTGATCCCCTGCCTTAAGCTTTTCCCGTTCCAATCTCTTTTGCTAATTCAATGCTAAATTGATTTTCCTGAAGCCCAGGTCTGATCATATCACCCTCCTGCTACAACCCATTGAACTTGACTGGTTCCCTATTACCTCTAGGATCAAAGGTAGGCCTTTAAAGCTCTTCACAACCTGACCCCTACTCTCCATGTTATCTGTAGTCTAGCTATCCTGGCCTACTTGCCATTCCTCCATCTTTTTTGCCTTCTCATTGGCTATTCCCCATCTTTTCAATGTTTTCCATCTACACTTCTATTTCTTAGAATTCTTGGGGTTTCCTTCAAGAATTTGTTCAAGCCTCTATCTGGTATACTGGACATTCTGAAGGAAGCCTATCCAGATGCCCAATTGCTAGCATTTTCCCATTCTAAATTACTTAGTATTTGCTTTGTCTTCTATGTATGCATCTATACATGTATACATATATAATTGTATCTACTTATGTATGTATATATGTTCACACACACAAACACACGATGTCTCCTCCATTAGACTGCAAGCTCCTTGAGGGCAGGGGCCGTTCTGCCTTTGTCTTTATAATCCCAGTATTCAGCACAGTGCCTGGCACGGTCAGCACTTAAATGCTAGCTGGTTGAAGAGGTGAATTACGGCAGCAGCTTGTGGGCATTTCATAACATTTTTTTTAAAATGAGGGGGGTGGCTAGGTGGCACAGTGAGTAGAGCACTGGCCCTGGAGTCAGAAGGACCTGAGTTCGGATCTGGCCTCAGACACTTAACACACACAAAACAAAAAAACCTAGCCCTGTGACCTTGGGCAAGTTACTTAACCCCAATTGCCCTCCAAGCAAAAAAAAAAAAAATGAGGATCTGATTTCTTTACCTGACTATAATCAAACTGGTTAATCCTTAAATTCCTTATGTGACTGTCCCATTCTATCTTCTCATATATTACAGCTTCCCTGGATAGCTATCACCATCCTAAGCCATAGCAAGGGATGCTTTCACCTGAAACAAAACTAAGTTGAGTCAAATATGGGCCATGTTGGTACCAAGAATAGTCCAGCTGCCAGTTGGAATGGTATGAAGATGTATACTCTCATGCCAGAGAGTTCAGTCTTTTACCCTTATGGAGTTTGGGGAGGAAAGTAGGGCCCAGGGGATGAGTATCAAAGTGACAGGGATCTGAGGGGGTAGTTCTAGAGGAATTAACTCAGCACAGGTTGGTAGAGGATAGTAAGGCCAAGAGGTGGGAATGAAGTGTGCCCTCTAATGAAAGAAGCCCCAGTTCTTTTCCCCATCATGGTCAATTCCCTGGGCCAAAATCCCCTTGACCCAGCCTGAGTTAAGGTTCTGGCTAGCCACAGAGATAATTTAAGATCTGCCACTGGATAAGACCAGCCTTGAAGTAATGGATTCCAAGCTCACAAGAGCTTTGGATATTTACCACTTTCACTTCTATATTCCCTCTCCCCCAAACCACATCAACAGTCCTTCTCAAATATCCCAGTCCCTCTGGTGACTCATCTGTCCTGCTTATAACAACTGAGATTCTAAAACGACAGCAGCCAGAGTGAGCCAAACATATCAATTTGGTTCCATGATAAAATATTAACATTTTTTTTAGTTCTCAGTTAAAAATAACTTCACCACAGATAACGCTTGTGGGCTGAGTCAACCCACATTGAAGGTGTAAAATATTCTCTTGCTGGAAAAAAAACACATTTTTTCAAAATCTGATTTTCCTTTTTAAAAAATCACAGATGGAACAATTATACTTTTAGCCTCATAAAAACATGGGTGGTTCATTTTTTTAAATGGGGCTTGTTCATTAAAAGAATGTCATTGGGAAGGAGACTTAACCTAAGACAGACGGCTCCAAGCCCTTACCTCTAAAGCCTATTCAGACATGACAGATAATGGTTTTTCAGATAAAAACTTATTCAACAAGTGTTAGTCTGCTTTTTTCTGAAGGCAGACTTGAGTGTTTTTTTCCTAAAATGGAATAATGGTAGTTTGTTTCCTGTGTCCCTTATAAGCATTTGCTTTCATTCATTTCCACTCTATTCAGAACATAATGCAACACACTCCCCCACATCCTAACCAGAGAACAAACCCTCTGCTCCATGGGAGGTATTTTGGTACAGAGAAATCAATTCAATTCAACACATATGAATGCCAACTGTATGTCACTAGTACAATGCTAGGTGCTGGAAAGACCATTGGCTTTAGAATCAATAATGCCAAAAGATTCCTGTGGGATCTCTATGATTTTTAATGCTGGATTTTGGAGGTAAATTTTAGAAACCTTTCTCACTTCTGTCCCATCCTTGTCTCTAGTTATTCAATTCAGAGGGAAGAAGGAACTTGGTCTATGAGGAATAACTCTAGAATTCTCACATACTTGTTATTAATGACTTCTGCTCTGGCTGGATCACTTTGAAAGCACAGGGTCTTAGTTTTCCCATTTAAAAAGGTCAGAACTCTTCATTCCTTGTCCTTTACAGGTTGAGGCACATTTCAAATTAGGAGGTAGGGAACTGAACATCCCAGGTTATGTGGTCCAATGACAGAGCTTCTTCTATGGCTTGGTGTCACTTCTGAAGATTCTGCCTTCTCATCATTTAGAGGATAAGGGTTGTTATCAATGACCATCATGCACAATAGCCATGACCCTGTAAAACAGTGGACAGCTATTAGGGCTAATCCACGAATAGACTAAATTTCTGTCATGTCATACTTCCATTGCAACTGCCTCTGAATTTGTCTTTTCTCACTTCAACCAAGGTGATTGCTTCCAGGTTAGAAGAGACCATTTTACTTGATTGGGTCCTGCATATGACTATATTTTAGGACTATATTTTCTAGGAAGGAACCCAGTATTCATTCATTTAATCAATAAACATTTATTAAGAACTTACTATGTGCCAGACGCTATGCTAAGTGCTACAGATATAAAGATAAAGCAAAAATAGTTCCTGCCCTCAAAGAGCTTACAATCAAATGGGAGAAATGTATGTTAAAGGTACATACAAGATACATAACATAGTAAATAAAAGATTATCTTAGAGAAGAAGGCACTAGTAGACAAGGAGACAAAAAAAGATCTCCTATGGAAGGTGGTACTTTAGTTGAGTCTTGAAGGAAGCCAGGAGTATTAAGAGACCGAGGTAAGGAGGGATTCCCCTTCATGCTCACCTCTGTGCTATAGATGTAGCCTAATATAGTGGGGAAAGATGAAACAAAAAAATACAACTGAAAGTCAGGAGTCCTGACTAAAAATTGGGAAAATCAAATTGATTCTCTTTTGTTATCGATTTTATTCTGTATCATTGCCTACAATTTTTGTAACTGCCTAAGTCATGTTTCGTTTGTCTCAGAGTAAAGTTTGGAAATTCAACTTTCCTGTAAATCACTCAGTATCTCTAAGTTAAGTTTAGAAGTTCAGTTCTCCTGCTAATCACTGTTCTATTCTTGCCTCAAGGAATCTGTTATTCTAGAAGGATTCAGGTGGATAATAGGGAGTCTGGTCTGTTATCCAAGGTTCACTGTCTGGTCCATCATCACTGAACTATCATTGCAGGTGAAATCAAACAATAAACATTTCTTAGCAACAGGATGGAAGGAGGGGTTGTTGTTAGCCCCTCATTGCCAATTTCCATTTTATTGGTCCTCATATTTATGAAGCTTTGTAACCAATCATACTATTTTTTGTTTGTTTGTTTGTTTTGCTTTTGGGAGGGCAATTGGACTTAAGTGACTTGCCCAAGGTCACACAGCTAGTTTTTCTGTTAAGTGTCTGAGGCTAGATTTGAACTCAGGTCCTCCTGACTCCAGGGCCAGTGGTCTCTTCACTGTGCCACCTAGCTGCCCCCAATCATACTGTTTTTCATACAATGTTTCATTGTATTCTTGGTACTCCTCCTTTTGTCTATAAAGAGAGCTGTGTCCCTCATCTGAGGAGGCTGAAACCCTGTTTGTTGGCAAATTCATTCTTTCTCAACAAATTTGAAACTTTGTGCCTCGGTTTACTTTGATTTCAATCATGACACAGCCCAGCTTTACTACTTACTACCTGTGTATCTTTGGAAAAGTCTCATTACCTCTATATGCCTCAGTTTCCTTATTTGTGAGATGAGAGGGTTGAATTAGATGATCTCTGAGACCTCTTCCATCTCTAAAGTTCCATGATTCTAGAAATTTCATCCAAGATAAACTGTCCAGATACAACTTGATGGCAGAGTCATGCTAGCTCAGTTCTGTGATTCTTCCATGACCTCCTGGTCCTATTCACCTAAAGAATTGGTTCCTTTCTACAAGCAGCAAGTAATGGCAAGCCACAGTAAGGCCCTGGTTACTACCTATAGAATGGCTAATTTCCTAGTGTCTCTAGTGCTTGAATTGGTAAAAAAAAAAAAAAGACTCAGTATACCTGTCAAGTATCCTATGCTTTTCAGAGACACTAAGACTACATAGCAAGACTTACCAACTCATTTATGCATGGCTGTTTTCAAAGTTTTATAGCTGAGAAATACTAAATCAAAAAACTGTTTGTAGCCTATGGGGAAAAACATGTTGTCTGCTTGTACCATATCCAACAGAAATAGAGATTTGGGTTTTCATCTTGAGTTAGAGACCATGACAAGATCATGACAAGACCTTGATTGGAGGGCTTAGAAATAAGAAACAGAACACAGGAAGAATCAGAAGTTGGGGGTAGAAGGTACTAAGAAGAGTTGCTTCCAGAAGCTACAACACTAGAAGCCAGAAAACACAAAACAGAATGACACAACAGCAGTTGCTTGAACTGAGCTGTTAGGATGGAGACAGACTCTTTAGCTGCTTTGTTGGAAGGTGTGCTGACTAGAAGAGAGAGACATTGTTTTGCTGAGAGCTAACCCACTGGAGAAAGGCCACATTGCCTCAAAAAAGGATGCAAAGCCAATGGAAGGTTGTGTTTTCCTTTGTTATCATCAAGAACCTGAGAGGAAAAGCCCCTAAAAGGTCCCTGTGTTGCCTTTTGTTGTCTTCTATGGTGTAAGAAAAAGGGAAGTAGAACGGAATGAATGGCATACCTATTTTTGTAGACTCTATGCTATTGCTGGGATCCTGTTGGAGAAGACAGAGAGAAACCTGTTATGTGAAGAGCTGGATAGTTTGTATTTGTTCTGGAATTAAGTGCCAGGTAAGGCAGAGACCAGGAAAGCTGCAGACTTTAAATAACAAAATAACTTATATAATAAAGAATAATTATTATTTTATTATATATTATAATATGACATATTATAATACATAATAAAATCACTTATGGCTATTTTACTCAAAGAATGAGATACCGGGGGCGGAGCCAAGATGGCGGAGTAGAAACAGCTCATCCAAGCCACTCTGCCCCCAGATTCCCAACAAACTATGTAAAAGGAGACTCTGAACAACTTCTGGGGCCCCAGCACCCACAGAACGACAAAGAGAAGCTAACCTCCCGCTGAGGACAGTCCAGCAGCCCTGCAGGAAGGACCAGCACAGCGGTCTGGGAGCCGGCAGCGCGCAGAGCGCAGGAAGCTGAGCCGAGCAGAGCCCAGGTCTGCCTGAGCCGAGGTTTTAGCCCCAGGGCGGCAGGGCCAGCAGCTGGCTGGAGGAACCCCAGAACACCAGCAGCTGTGGCAACTCCAGAATTATCAACATAGACATGCCTAGGACAAAGTAAGAGGTTAGTGTCCTATGGACTTTGGGACCTGTATTTGGGGAATGCGTCAGCTCCCTCCCCTGGGGGCTAGAAGCCTCTGAGGAGACACGCCATTTTGTAGTTTTCAGAGGCAGCTCCAGCTCTTGGCCTGCAATTAATTGTAGGGAGATCCAGCGATCAGTCTTGGGGGGTAATCGCTCTTGCTTTAACCTCCCTGGATCTGGATTGTGATCTAGGGTGGAAGTCGTGGGTGGGTTTACAGCTTGCCAGAAAGGGAAGTTGCCCCCCACACGTTCGGGACGAAAATTCCTCTAGCTGGCCTTAAAGCCATAGTGTGGCAACAAGCCCAAAAGTCAAGTAATTAAGTGGCAACATGCCAAGGCAAAGGAAACAGAAAAATGCAACCCTAGACTCCTATTTTGGGGGCATAGAGCGGGAAAAGGACTGTGAGGTCAGAAGTCCTGCTCCAAAAGCCCCAGGGAAAACATGAGCGGGTTGCAGGCCATAGAGGACCTTAAGAAGGACTTTAAAAATCAAATAAGAGAAGTGGAGGAAAAATTGGAAAGAGAAATGAGAAGGATGCAGGAAAAGTATGAAATGAGGGTCAACAGCCTGACTGAGGAAAACAACACCTTAAAAAATAGACTAACTCAAATGGCAAAGGAGGCCCAAAAGGGCAATGAGGAGAAGAATGCCTTAAAAAGTCGAATTTGCCAGATGGAAAAAGAATCTCAGAAGTTCATTGAGGAGATTCATTCCTTCAGAGTTAGACTGGAGCAAATGGAAGCTAATGACTTTATGAGAAATCAAGATGCTGTTAAGCAGATCCAAACAAATGAAAGATTAGAAGGCAATGTGAAATATCTCATGGGAAAAACCACTGACCTGGAAAATAGATCCAGGAGACACAATTTAAAAATTATTGGACTACCTGAAAGCCATGATCAAAGAAAGAACCTAGAAATCACCCTTCAAGAAATTCTCAAGGAAAATTGCCCTGATGTTTTAGATCCAGAGGGCAAAATAGAGGTTGAAAGAATCCACAGATCACCTCCTGAAAAAGATCCAAAAAGAAAACTCCCAGGAATATTATAGCCAGGTTCCAGAATCCCCAGATCAAGGAGAAAATACTACAAGCAGCCAGGAAGAAACAATTTCAATATTGTGGAAACACAATCAGAATAGCCCAGGACCTGGCAGCTTCTACACTGAGGGATAGAAGGGCATGGAATATGATATTCCAGAGGGCAAAAGAACTAGGAATGAACCCAAGGGTCACCTACCCAGCAAAACTGAGTATTTTGTTTCAGGGGAAAATATGGTCATTCAGTGGAATAGAGGACTTTCCAGCATTCTTGAGGAAAAACCAGAATTGAATAGAAAATTTGACATCCAGACACAAGAAGCAAGAGATGCCTGAGAAGGTGATCAGGGAAAAGAAATCAAAAGGAACTTATCAAAGTTGAACTATTTACATTCCTATATGGAAAAACAATAACTGTGAGTGATGATATTTTTCTCACTATGAAAATAATGGAAGAAGGGTGTGTGGTCATATGAATACATATGTGAATGTGTGTGTATATGGTTACAGTTATATATGGATAGATGGCATAGGTTGAATTTGTTGGGAAGGGAGAATACTCAAGGGATGAAATTATGAGGTGAGAGAGGAAAGTGGCAAGAGGAGATGGGGAAAGAGAGGGTAAGGTAAACTATCTCATGTAGAAGAAGCAAGGGGAAGTGGTTGCAAGGGAGGGGGAGAATAGGAAGGGAAAAAAAAAGGCAAATCCACATTCTCATTGAATTTGGTTCAGGGAGAGAATGACATACATACTAAATGGGATATCTCAACCTGCAGCAGAATAGCGGGAAGGGGGATGAGAGGAGGGATGATGGATGGGAGGGCATCCTTGGAGGGAGGGGAGGTTGGAAGTGCCCACTATAGAAGAGGGACAGGATCATGTAGGGAATGGACCAGGTGGGGGGTGGGATGAGTGGGAGGGAATTATAAGCAGCCTTGTACAATATATCTACTATGATAATGTTTTGCATAGCTAGACATGTACAACATATACTGAATTACTTATCTCCCCAGAGGGAATGGGTGACAAGGGAGGAAGGAAATGGATCTGAAATTCGAGGTCTTAACATTAAATGTTTCAAATATATATAAATACTATTATTAATACTCTTTTGCTTATAATTGGGAGATTATATGTGCAGGCACTGGGACACAAAGATTCACCTTCCTCTAATGGAAAAGTCATAGGGGGTATGGGAGAAGGTATGGGAGAGAGCAGATTGGAGGAAGTGATATCTTGTGGGACTGCTATTCTGGGAGGTTGGGTAGGGGAATAACGGGGGGAAAATGATTGTAACACAAAATCTGGTGGAAATGAATGATGTAAAACAGATGTTAATAAAGCATTTGTTTAAAAAAAAAGAAAAAAAACAATGAGATACCATTATATTTTTGGTAAAAGGTGACATGACACTTTTTCAGGCCCCTGCCAAGGGTGACTGTGTCCTAAATAAGGCTAATGTTGTTTTGATAGACCAAGATTAGCAAAGTGTCTTTCTCCATCAGGAAAACAACTCAGAATGTAAGAAAATAAAGGTGATGTGGTCCTTAAAGAGACCAAGGATATTAAGACCTATAGTCTAAGGTCTGTTTCTCAGCATCTCACTGCTAGGTTCCTGTAATGTGTACCCATTTCTTCTCCCAATGACACTACGTGCATTGATGGGAGAACCAAGTTTATGGGTGGAAACATATTTCAATTATTTCTGCATTTGCCTTTGATTAAATAAAAGTTATACTTGTCTTTGTTTTTGTCTTCTTTAGTAAATGTTGTGTTTAAAAGTTAATGGCATCATTGTGACTGCTTTATGTGACTTGGAAACACAATGATTGTTGCTCTGGAGATATAGTGGTGAGCAATGGCAGTGTTTTTCCACATTCCTATATTCCCACCCCTGCCACACACACACACACACACACACACACACACACACACACACACACACACACACATTATGTCAAGGACTATAAGAGAGAGTAGTCAGTATTTGGGCCATGGGTGGCCCTCCCTTAGATAATTCCCCCAAATCTGCCAGTGGAATCATAGACTGGGTTCAGTAAGCTAGTCCAGAAAAAGAGAAGGGGTAAGCAGGTGCAACATGGACCACCTGTGGATTACACTGCTTTGGGGAGTGGGTATGGCACCACACCTGTAGTGAGCAGACACAGGGAGGTGACGTGTCTTGTCTAGTGACCATCAAGGGTTAGATTTTAACCCAGATTCTCTGACTCCAGAGCTAACTCTTTACCCACCTACCAGGCTGCTTTCTAAATACTTGGTCCAACATGGGATCTGACACACAAATTCCTTTTGATGAAATGGCTGTGAAGCAGAGCTTAGACCTGATCACAGAAGTATATGTAAACTAAAAAATTGTTTTTAAACAAAATAGTTTTACTTCATCAAGGTTTTTTGGGGGGTAGTGGTCTGTTTTATTTTGGTTTTGGTTTTTGCTTTCCCTTTGCTTAGAGGTAGTCTGGAGCAATGAAACTTTAACTTAAAATTTCTTTAGTGTCTATTATAGAATACAATGCCCTCTTCTTTCTTCTCTTCCTTTTCTCAGGCTCCAGGGAAAATATATTCAGCAATTACTACTCACTTCCCTTCCATGTGAAAGAGGGAATAGAGACCCAGCCTTGGAGTTAGAGAGAAGGCCTGGGTACAAATCCTGCGACTGCCACTTAACGAGGCGTTAAGTGTGTGACCCGAGGCAATTTAATTTGGCCTCTTTTTGATTCACTTTCCTCTTCTGTGAAAGGAGGGCTTGGACCAAAGGACCAAGGACTCTAAGGTCCCTTTAGGCCTAAACCTATGAGCCAATGGACAATCCTCACTGCTCCTGCTCCCCCTAAAATAATTTAAAAACCATAGCAGAAGTAGAGCCCTTAGAAATGAAGCAGACCCTGAAAAAGTATCCGTAGTGATGACATATTGGCTTTTCCTTGTCAGCAGGGTGGATGAGAGGCACTAGCTAGCTCCCCTTGGAACCTAACTCTAGCAGAAATCACAGAACAACCTGTCCAGTGAACCACGTCATCATGAACTGAAGATATTCATCTAAGGCTTTTTCTTCACCACCCCCCCATAAATCTACCCCAATAAGTGAAATGAAAACTCATTCGCTGTGGAAGTCAACTAAGGCAGAGGTCAGGTGGCAACTCCAAGGGTAAACATTCCCCTCGATATAATCAATGTTGAGATGAAATAGGATGATCATAGCCAATCAGCAATAGACAAACATTTATTAAGCCCCTACTATGTGTCAGGGGTCGTGCTAGTGTAGACCCAGCTGCACAAAGAGGAGCTTTATTAGATGCTAGGGAGACAAGAAATAAAATGGTCCTTGCTCTTGCAAAGTCTACAGTCTAACAAAGAGATGACAAGGACTGTTTTATAAACATATTCAGAATAAGTACACTGTAGCTAGGAAAGAATGGTACCAGCAAGCAAAGGGTGCTGCATAGAAGGTGGTCCTTGAGTTGTGTCTTGAAGGAAGAAGGGTAATCCATTAGTTGGAGATGAAGGTGGGAGGGCAGTCCAGGTTCCAGGGATGGCTGATGCGAAAGCACCAAGACTGGATATGGATTACAATGCAGGAAAAATAGAGAGGCCAGGCTGGCTAGATGTCAGAAGGCATAAAAGGTCATACTATCCAATGAGGATGGAAAGATAATTTGGGGTCAATTGTGAAAGGATCTAAAGATAGATCTATGGCCTAGTGACTGAACTCAAGACAGCTGCCCCATATAAAGGAACTGCTTGTGTGCCCTTGGGAAAATCACTTCTCCTCACCTGGGTCTCAGTTTCTTAATCTGAAAAATGAGAAATTTGGAACTGGTGATCTCTAACAGCCCTTCTAGCACTACCATTGTATTGTATTGTGGACTCACTGTCCAAGATCATGGATTTGGTGATTCTGAAAAAAGGTCACTATTCATTATAGTATACACACCACACATACACTCCCTCCCTCCCTCCCTCCTTCTCTCTCTCTCTCTCTCTCTCTCTCTCACACACACACACACACACACACACACACACACACCACACGCACACACACACACACACACACACAGACGACAGGCACTTCCTGTCTGGTTTTATAAGCTGAATAGACCCTGTGTGCAGACTCCAGACGTGTCAGAGGTGGGGTCTCTGGACAGAATAGCCCCATTTAGCAATGGCATTTCCTTGGATTCATATCGTTAGGGGAGGCAGAAAACACTCTGGATTTGGATTCAGAAAATCTGGCTTCTAATCATGATCATTATTTTCTATTTGGGACAGTCTCTAGGAGGCCACATAATCCAAGTCTTTCATTTGAAAGAAGAGGGACCAGAGGCTCAGAGAGTTTAAGGGACTTGCCCAAAATCACATAGCTAATAAGTGACAGAGAAGGGACTCAACACATCCTCTGACTTCCAATTCAAGGTCTTTTCTACTATAACAGGGCTGCTCAAAGTGTGGTCCTGAGACTCCTGGAGGTCCCCAAGACCAGTGGAGTCAAATTCAAATAGAAACAAATCCCTATGGGCTATATATTCACTTAGAAAACAACAAATTAACATTATCTGTGTTGTATTATATTTTTACTTATGTTGTTAAGCATCTTCTAATTATATTTTAATCTGATTCAGTGGCACTGGGAATTTGATGAACTTGACACCTCTACTCAAGACCCTTTCAGAGGACCCCCAAATCAAAACTATTTTCGTAGTAATATAGGCAGCTAGGTGAATCAGTAAATAGAGTGCTGGGTCTGTAGTCATGAAGACCTGAATTCAAATGAAGCCTTAGATACTTATTAGCTGTATGATCCTGGGCAAGTCACTTAACATTGCCTCAGTTTCCTCATCTGTAAAATGAGCTAGAGAAGGAAATGGTGAACCACTTCAGTATCTTTGCCAAGAAAACCCCATAGACATTATGGTTCACAGCGTCACAAAGAATCAGACACAACTGAATGACTGAAAAACAAATTTCTATAACAACATAAAAAATTACTTGAGATTCTCAATCATTTTTAAGTGTGTAAAGGGATCTTGAGGCCAAAAGCTTGAGTGCCACTGCTCTATACTGTTCTGCCCTCTCCTTATAACTTACTCTCTGTGTAACATTGAGCAAAATCAATTGATTTCTCTAGCATTCATTTCCCTCATCTATAAAATGAAGGGTATTGGACTAAATCGTATCTGAGGCCTCTTCACATTCCAAAGTCTATGATGCGATGGAGGTCACTTTCCAGGAGTTGAGGCTTGGGTTCCCCATTTTTTTTCCATGTGGGCACCCTAGACCCAACAGGAAGAAGCCAAGTTAGATGAGTCTCTTCAAAGCCTTAGGGTTTTCTTCCTGTCCTGAGTCTCTAAACACAATCATCCTAAAAAGACTAAAATACTACCCTATGTAGCTTGGTACTGGATTTCAGAAGATCTGGATTCTAGTTCTGACCCTAACTAACTTGGTAACCTTGGTCCTCAGTTTCCTTCTTGGCAAAATGATAAAACCATAGTCTCTAAGTTTCCTTCCCGCTCTAACACTGTGATGCTATTCTGGTCTTCTTCCATTGCCAAACGTCTGCAATACCATTGCAGGATAGGGATTAAAGGTTGGGGTTAGGGGGAGGAGGGGACTGACAATGGGAGGGGGAAGTTGTATACTTTCTACACACCGGGATAAGTGGCAGCCTGAACTAATGACCAAACCCTCTCCATTTTTCCTGAGATTTCTGACTGTTTAGAATCCCAGGCCCTTAAGAATGCCACTCCAAGATCAAGTCCATGGTAGGAAAACTCTTCTGGGTAGTGTAAATGGCGCCTTCCCAAAGAGGACCCTAATTACAGATGAAATCGGTGGAGCAGGAGGCCTCTAGGCAACCAATGTTGCCATGGAAATAGTGAGGCTAAGCAGGGGTGGCTTAGAGAATCGTCTCTGCCGCAGCGCACTCCTAATTATATTCTACCAAATCGCCCACTGAAAACAAAGAGACAGCCCCAACTGATATGACAGAAATCTTGGCTTCAAGACTACCTGGAAAATACAACAGAAGAGGCTTTGTTTCCTCTAACACCTTCCCATGCATCCTCCCAGCAGATGTGAGGGAGGCAATGTTAGAAATGCCTAAATGGTAGTGCCCACAAGGATGCTTGGAATTACAGCCACCAAATGAGTGATTCTGGCCTTTGGAATGATTTTTTTTTCCTGAAATGAATAGGAAAAATATCTATAGGGTTTTTGTGCAAATTACTCACAGAGCTAAGATTTTACTGCTGAGGGATTGTGGGAGTATGAAAATGCTAGAGTTAGGAGGCCTGGGTTCGAGTCCTCACTCTGTCACTTACTGCTATTGGTATGATCTTGGGCAAGTCAATTCTTCTCTGGTTCTAAAGAAGATCCCTTCAACCTTTAAATATCCCAATCCTAATATTTACATTATTCATCGCACAGGGTTGTTGTGAGGAGAGAACAATAATAACCATAAGGCACTCTGGAAATATAAGACATTATTGTTACCATGCCCTTATTCTAAGTGATGCTTTAAAAAACCCTCCCTTGAGGCGGCTAGGTAGTGCAGTGAATAGAGCACCAGCCCTGGACTCAGGAGGACCTGAGTTTAAATCCGGCCTCAGACACTTAATACAAAAGCTAGCTGTGTGACCTTGGGCAAGTCACAACTCCAATTGCCCTCCAAAAAGCAAAAAAATAAAAATAAAAAATAAAAACCCTCCCTTGATTTGACCGTCCTCACTGCTGCTCATATTACATCTCTCTTTTACTTCTTGGCTAAATTCTGAGAAAGCCATCTACACTCAATGCTTCTTCCTCCTCTCCTCTGACTTGGTTCTGTACCATCTGCAGTCTGACTTCAAACTTCATATTTCAATTGAACTCCTATATCCAAAGTTGTCAGTGACTTCTTAATTCCCAAATCTAAAAGAGTTTTCTCAATCCCCATCCTTCTTGACCCATCTACAGACTCTGACACTGTCAATCGCCCTTTTCTATTGGATACTCTTTCCTCTCTAGGTTTTCTTGATGCTGCTCTCTCCTGGTTCTCTTGCTGGGATGCTGCTTTTCAGTCTTCTCTGATAGATCTCTATTCAGGTCATGCTTGCTAAAAGTGGGGTGTCTCTAAAGGTTCTGCTTTAAACCCTCTTCTATTCTCTCTATACACTATCCCAATTGATGATCTCATCAACTCCAATTGGCTCAATTATTATCTCTACACAGATAATTTCCCAATGTATATATCCAACCCTAATCTCTCTCCTGAGCACCAGTCCCATGTCGCCGACTCCCTTTTGGACATCTCACATTGGATTCCCAGAGGCATCTCAAATGTCACATCCAAAACAGAGCTCATTATCTTCTCTCCCTCCCCACCCCAAATCCTCTTCTCCTCCCAGCTGTAGGGGATACCACCATCTTCCCAGTCCTCCAAGTGCATAACCTTGATGTCATCCTCAACAACTCCCAAATATGTCTCCTTTCCCACAGCTGCCAGTCTAGTGTAAGTCCTCATCACCTCATACCTGGACTGTTGCAATATCCTGCTGGTTGGTCCCCCCACCTTAAGTCTCTCCCCCTCTCCACTGCCAAGGTACTGTTGCCAAAGCACAGGTCTGACTTTGTCACTTGCCCCACTCCCCACTCAGTAAATTCCAGTATCTTCTTATTACCTACAGGATCAAATATAAAGTTTTCTGGGTGGCATTTAAGTCCCTTCACAACCTGGCCCATTTTCTAGCCTACCTTCCTTCTTTCCATGTACTCTAATCCAGCAAAGCTGGCCTTTTTCATGATCCTTAAACATGACACTCCATGTCCTAACTTCATCTCATTTTTTCTGACTGTTCCCCATTCCTGCTCTCCTTTCTTATCTCCCCTTTCTGGCTTCCTTTGATTCCTTGAAGACTCAACTCAATTCCTGCCCTTTGCTTTAGGTCTTTCTGGGTCTCCTCCATTCCCAGCTCCCACAGTGGTTAGAACCTCCCTTCTAAGATGACCTTCCATTTGTGCCATCACCTACAATATACCTCTTCCATGTTCAAGAACTCCAGAATCCCCTTATCCAGTCTTACTCCATTGGTTTTCCACCTCTCCTTCTGCCTTCCCTTATCTACCCTACTCTTTGTCCACAATGCAAACTCCATTCCTTTGACCCCTAAATTCTCTTCTAGGGTATCTCCTCTGCATTAACCACTCCCTTCTCTTTTCCCCATTCTGCCTCCTTGATGAAACAATTCAATCTACACTGTCTGCTTCTCTTGAGTCCCTAGGTGATGAAAATACTCTGCCAAGCCTCAGCCTTGGATCAGTCCCACCATCTGCCGTCTTTGCGCCTACACACAAGCTGCTGAACGAAGGTAGAGAAAATCATGCAATAATTCTGATTGGGTCCACTACAAATGTACATTACATAACCTCGAATGGGCCCTCATTACTGCCAGGCAATCCCATTCTGCCTCTCTCATTGACTCACTATCTCATTCTTCACAGCATCTCTCCCAAAACTTTTCATCCTTCCTTAAACCTCCTATATGTCTCCCTCTCCCCCACCCTTTCTACTGAGAACCTTGCCTCATATTTTTACAGAAGAAAATGAGGCCATTAAGTATAAACTCCCTCTTCTCCCCTCTTCCTTGTTTCATATATCCTCTGCCAATAACTTCCCCTTCACCCCCGTTTCACAGGATGAGGTAGCCTTACTCCTTACCAAGGCTAACCTACTGCAGTGATTCCATTCCATCCCATCCCCTCCAACAGATTGTCCCCTCTGCCATCACCACTCTAGCAATTATTTCTAATCTCTCCCTGTCTACTAGCTCATTCGCTACTGCCTACAAACATGTCAATGCCTCCCTCATTCTCAAAAAGCTCTCACTTGATCTTTCCATCCCCACCATCATTCTCCATCTCTTCTGCCTTGGAAAGGCCACCTAATAGGTGCCTCCACTTTCTCTCCTCTCACTGTCTTCTTAACCCCTTTACAAGCCAGTGTCTAACCTTATCACTCCACTGAAACTGCTCTATGCAAAGTTTCTGGCGATCTCTGAATCACCAAACCCATTGCCTTTTTCTCAGACCTCATTCTCCTTGACCTCTCTGCAGCCCTTGACTGTTGATCACTCTCCTCTATGCTCTCTTCTCTTGAAGTTTTTACAGTACCCCCTCTTTCCTGGCTCTCCTCCTATCTATTTGGCTGCTCCTTCTCAGTCTCCTCTGTTGGACCTTCATCCAGACCACACCCTCTAGCCATCATGTCCCATGAGGCTCTGTCCTGGGCCCTCTTCTGTCCTCTCTCTGTACTGCTTCACTTGGTGATCTCAGCAGCTCCCATGTATTTAGTTACCATCTATCTCTATCTTGCCCTAACCTCTGCTGGCTTCCAATCTCACATCTCTCACTGCCTTTCAGACGTCTTGAATTGGATGTCCAGCAGGCATCTTAAACTTAATATGTCACAAACTGAACTCATTGTCTTTTCTCCTAAACCCTCCCTGTCTTTTGCCTTCCTTATTACTGTCAAGGGCAACACCATCCTCCCAGTGTGCTGTGGCTGGTAACTGAGGTGTCATCCTCAATTCTCAACTCCTCACCACTTCTCACCTCCTACCTCCAGACTGTTGCCTGGGCTTGTCCATTTCCCCTTTGCAGCATCTCTCAGTTATGGTCCCTTCTCTTCCCTGACACTTCCATTACCCTCATACAGGCCCTCATCACCTCTCACCTGGACCATTGCTATGGCCTGATGGCAGGTCTTCCTGCCTCATCTCTCTCCCCACTCTAAACTATCCACTATTGGGGCGGCTAGGTGGCGCAGTGAGTAGAGCGCTGGCCCTGGAGTCAGAAAGACCTGAGTTCGGATTTGACCTCAAACACTTAACACACACAAACAAAAACCTAGCCATGTGACCTTGGGCAAGTTACTTAACCCCAACTGCCCTCCAAAAAGCAAAAAAATTTAAAAATTAAAAAAAAATAAACTATCCACTATTTAGTCACCAAAAAGATTTCCCCAAAGCACAGATCCAACCATGTCATATCCCTACTCGTGCCAGAGGCTCCCTATCACCTCCAAGATCAATACAAAACCCTTTGTTTGGCATCCAAAACCCTTCCTAACTGAACTCCCTCCTACCTTTCAATCTTCTTATTCCTGACTCCCCCACATACACTCTGATCCAGTGACACTGACCTATTAGCTATCCCATGAACAAGATGGGATAAAGAGATGAAACAAGAGATGAAACAAGACTTCATCTCTTGGCTCCAGGCATTTTTTTCCTGGCTTTTTTTGTACTTGAAATGCTCTCCCTTCTCATCTCTACTCACAGGTTTCCCTGGTTTCCTTTAAGTCCCAAATAAAACCCCATCTTCTATAGAAAACCTTTCTAAATCCCCCTCTCCTTCTTGTTCATTTCCTATGTATCTTGCATTTAACTTGTTTGTATGTATTCCTTTGCTTATTTCTCCCATTAGATCATGAGCTCCTTGAGGGCAGGCACTATTTTTTGACTCATATCCCGAGTGCTTGGCACACAGTAGACACTTAATAAATATTTATCATTATATGTTTATAGTTATTTGAATATTTTCTTACTCACTAAAATGTGAGTTCCTTGAGGCAAGAGGCCCTGTTTTTCTCTTTATAATTCCAATGGGCAGGTAGATAGCACAATAGATGGAGCACTAGGCTTAGAATCAGGAAGACTTATCTTCCTGAGTTCAAATCCACTTACTAGCTGTGTGACCCTGGGCAAGTCACTTAACCTAGTTTGCCCCAGTTTCCTCCTATGCAAAGTGAGTTGGAGAAGGAAATGGCAAACCACTCCAGTATCTTTGCCAAGAAAACCCCAAATGGGGTCATGAAGAGTTGGACATGACTGAGACAGCACAAGAAAAATATTTCCAATGCTTGATGCAGCAACTGATTGTCTAGTTGACCTATCTAAGGACTCTACCAACTCAGCAAGTGCATTTCTACAGGCCCCAAAGGAAACTTTGACCCAATATTATTTTCATGCCTGAAAATCAGAATGAACCAAAGGAGAAATCCAGAATGATCTTAATCTTGTAGTTCTCAAGAAATTTTTGGATACAACTTAGTGTTATTATTTCACCTAAGAAATCTAGCACACTAAGTGAGTCAAGAAGCTTACTTGTGCATATCATTGCAAGTAAGAGCCCTAAACCATGTGTGACGTATGGAGCTAAAGCTTGGGTTTGGCCCACACTTTGAGAATTAATCATTTATACAATAAGGAGAAGAAAAAATAATAGACTTGGAGTCTGAAGGGTTTTTTAGTCTTACCCCTGCCATTGACTTTTCCTATGTAACTTTGGTTAGAGGGGAAAAAAAACACGGAATTTTGGGTCAGAAGACCCAGGTTCAAATCCTAACTCTTAGCCATTGCTTGTGCAACTTTGTGCAAATTACTTCCCCTTCTATGAGCTTTAGTTTCTAAACTCATCTCTAAAATAAGAGGGCAGGAATTGCTCTCTAAATGCTATTCCAACTCTAAATCTTAATGATCCTACTTATGGTTGTTATGGTGGACGCATCCTTTAATCTGTGGTCTCTCAGGGCCTCAATCTCTTCATCTATAAAGAAAGGGCAAACTAGATCAAGGGTTGGCAAACTTTTAAAACACGAGAACAAATTTTATTATCAGAAGGAATGTTTATTAAGTCATATTCTTTTTTTTTTTAAAAGCAATTGGGGTTAAGTAACTTGCTCAAGGTTACACGGCTAGTCATCATTTATGCGTGGGTGCTCATTTTCTGAGGCCGGATCTGATCTCGGGTCATCCAAACTCCGAGGCCGGCGCTCTTACTCACTGTGCCACCTAGCCGCCCCTTAAGTCATATTCTTAATCTATAATTTTAAGGCTATGAAAGCCTTAAATGCCTATGTCTAACCTATAAAGGCCCTTGAGAAGCCTTCTATCCATCTATCCAGTTGTAATATATCTTTCTCCGTTGATGGCCAGGGACCTTTCTAATGACTTCATCTGTATTGTAAAGAAGATAACCTTCTTCCATTAGCACTTTGGTGCAATGAGTTTATCACACTAATCAATGTGCCTTGGAAGCCAGTTAAAGTCTGATGCTGAGGAACTGAGACAGATATAGGACTGGAGGGAATAAGGAAGTATAGTATCAGTGAACCCTTGAGGGAAGGAGTTGCCAAATAGGGACAATGACTAAAGTGAAGAGGCCACAGTGGGGTGCAGTGCTTTGGGGTAGTGGTGGGAGGAAGGAATGGGGAGGGTGGTGTGGAGCTCTACAGCGCCAAGGTTGACTCATTGATGAGTCAACACACAGGTACAGACTGATTTGTTTATTTTGTCTGAAAGAGCCCCCTAGCATTAGACTCACTGGCTTAATAAGGCAATGATTCCCACTTCCTGAAGTAGATGGTCTTTAAGGTTGTCTCCCAAAAAAATTAGTCTGATTTAAAGATTTAGCAGCAGACATGGGATAGTCTTATACTACCCCATAGAGCAGTTTGACATTTGCTCAGTATTCTGAAAGATAGCTAGGTGGTATGGTAGATGGAGTGCCAGACCTGAAGTCAGGGATACTCTTCTTCTGGAGTTCAAATCCATGCTCAGACACTTACTAGCTGTGTGACCCTGGGCAAGTCACTTCACACTGTTTGTCTCAGTTTCCCCATCTGTAAAAAGAGCTGGAGACATGGCAAATAACTCCAGTATCTCTGCCAAGAAAACCCCAAATGGTGTCACAAAGAGTAGGACATGCTCAAATGACTGAACAACAACACACTAGTTAGTTGTGTAGCCATGAACAATTCACCTCTTTTTGTGCCTGTTTCGTCATTTGTAAAATGAAGGTAAAGATACTAAAACTGCCTATTTTAGAGGTATAGCCCATCTAAGTTCTTAGGATCTTTAAACCAATACCCACCCTCATCAATAGCTATCAGGTCCCAGAGTAAGGCTATATCTCTTTAGCAGTATTCTAGGAGTAATCTCAGTTGGAGTTATTCTCTGTCATTGGCTCAAGACCCTGCTGATGTATTTTCTCCAAGAATACCATTTTGGTCAGCCAGAATCAAGCAGCTTTTAGAAAAGGGCATTTACTAAAGATCTTACCATAAAAAGAGTTAGTGCAAAGTGCCTCCCTAAAAGTCTGTGACTATTCCACAAGTTCATGTAGAGTCTAGGGGGAAATGGGCTTGAGCTTAAATGTACATGGCAAAGGGGTCACTCATAGCTACTGGTTCCTGGATGTTCTTTTCTCCCATTCATGGGGTGCTGAAGAAGTTCCCTTTAGGTGTGGTGTAGTTTCTTTGCTGGACTTCTTCTAAAGCTGTAAAAACATGTCTGATCTGACCTTGGCTTTTGATCCAGATACAACCATGAGATGATCTGGAAATGACACTAGGTTATCTATGAGAAATTAGAAAGCCCAATGTCCTCCAAACACTTGAATCTCTTGAGGTACAAGGGGTTAGGGGAGGAGACCAAGGCCAAAGTCAAAGATGAAACACTTCCTCCCTCTGCCGCAAATTGCTACTTCTCAGGGATAGCTGACATTTACTCTCTCCTGGCCTGCCTCTCACTGAGATTCCCCAGTCCCACAAACTTTATGCTTTTACACAAGACAGAAGACACGATGACAACTCAGCCAATAAGAACAGATTTCCTACCTGGCACTATTTCACCTGATCAAACATTTTTCACTTAGTCTAAAGCCCCTGGTTGAAATAGAGTATCTTGTCACTTAAGTAGGATAAGGTGATTTGATTGAATAACCACACGCATAACAGGGGTCAGATAAAAGGAAGTTTACACATCTCCAGGAGAAGGGCAATGTGTATGCCCATCCTGTCAGTCAGTTAACAAGCATTCATTAAGTTCTTAATGAGGCAGCTAGCAGGCAGAAAAGATTGAGAGCTAGGCCTACAGGCAGAAAGACCTAAATTCAAATCCAGTCTTGGATTGTGAGGACCAAATGAAACAATATCTGTAAGGTGCTTACCAAAGTGCCTGAAATGTAGTAGGCACTATCTATGTCTATGTTTGTGTCTATGTCTATGTCTATGTCTAGATCTAGGACTAGGTCTAGGTCTAGGTCTAGGACTAGGTCTAGATCTGGGTCTATGTCTATGTCTATATCTATATCTCTATCTATATCTCTATCTATATCTATATCTGTAGCTATAGCTATAGCTATATCTACATCTATAGCTATATGTCTATATCTGTATCTGTGTCTGTATCTATCTATATCTGTATCTGTATCTATCTATATCTATATCTGTATCTGTATCTATCTATATCTGTATTTGTATCTATCTATATCTATATGTATATCTGTATCTATCTCTATCTATATCCATACCCATATCTATATCCATATCTATACCCATATCCATATCTCCATCTCCTTCTGTATCTATATATGTTAAATAGTATTGTTGTTGTTGTTGTTATAATGATGGTGATGATGTTCCAGTAACCATGCTGAGGAAACAAAGAAAGGCACAAACAATCCCCACCTTCAAGAAGGGGGGCAGTTAGGTAGTGAAGTGGTTAGAGTACCAGGCATGGAGTCAGGAAGATGTGAATTCAAATTCAACCTCAGACACTTACTAGCTATGTGACTCTGGACAAGTCACTTCACCCTGTTTGTCTCAGTTTCCTCATCTGCAAAATGAGCTAGAGAAGGAAAAGGCAAACCTCTCCATTATCTCTGTCAAGAAAACCCCCAAAAGGGGTCATGAAGAGTCAGATATAACTGAACAACAACCCTCAAGAAGTTCACATTCTAAAGGGGGAAACCTGTAAATAACTGAGTACATGCAAGTACATGGAGTATATAGGTAATTGAGGAGGTCTGGCACATCTGGTGTGAAGTCTTGCCAAGCCCTAATTCAGGGCTGCTCACCTACCTTTGGGGTCTACCTGATTCACTCTACTCTCACATATGGCTCCAGGAAGTTGTAGCATAGGCAGCAACTCCACCCTCAGTTAAATCATCTTAGCAGACAGGCTAATCCAGGTTGAGGGAAACCAGTGGGCCACAAATTGATCATTGAGTTTGGGGGTGTCTACCCTAAGCATGTGAAGACTTCCTTCTGTAGAATGGGAGGATAACAATTTGTTCAAACAGCCATGAAGGCAGCTGAAGCAGATGCTATGGAGTACTGAGAGCTTGGTCAAACATCAAAAAAGACAAGGTCAGGGCACCAGCCCTCGAGTCATATGGACCTGAGTTCAAATCCAACCTCAAGTACACTTAACTAGCTGTGTAGCCTTGGGCAAGTCACTTAATCCCAATTGCCTTGCCTTCCCCACCCCCCCAAAAGAAGAAAAATAAAAAGACAAGGTCATCTGCTGCATCCCAGGCCATTGCCAGTCAGTCTTACTTTCGTCTTAACACTGGACTTCAATGACTCTGGAAGAGAGAGTGTGGCTGATGACTTTGTGCAGCTCTGTCTCACATAAATCCAATTCATGCACAAGTCAAGACATCACAGAATGTTGTCACAGATCCTGTTGAAAACAAAGGACAAACAACAACGACATGCAAGTAGATGGGAAGTAATCTCAGAGGAGGAAGGAACTAGCCAAGGACTGAGAAAGGCTTCCTGCAGAAGGTGGGATTTGAGCTGAATCTTAAAGGGAGTCAGGGAGACTGAGACACGGAAGGGACAAGGGAGAGCATTCCAAGAGGAGCCACAAGCAGGATGCCATCGCTGGATCACAGAACTTGTGAAGGAAAGGAGAGGGTGAGAAGACTGGAAAGCTAGGAAGAGGCTAGGTTACAGGAGCTTTAAAACCAATATTGGTCCTGGAGGCAATTCCCTGGAATTTACTAGGGGTTGGGAGAGTGGGAGAGCAGAAAAGAGAGGAGGAACAACACGGTCAGACCCAGGCTTTAGAAAAATCACTTGGGCAGCTGAATGGAAGATAGATTAGAGTAGGAAGAAGACTTGAGGAAGGGAGACCATATTGCAATAAGCCAGAAGGGAGGTGATGAGGGTCCAAATTAGAGAGTAGGGAAAAGGCTTATGAGAGATGTTGCAAAGGTAGAAATACCAAGATTTCACAACGGGTTGGATAAGTAGGGCAAGTGCAAGCAAGAGACTGAGGATGGCTCAAAGGTTATACATTTGGTTGGGAGGATGGTGGTATTTAGTCATCACCACAGTGGCTTGTCAGTTCAAGCATGAGACTCTGGGCAAGAGCCATCACCCCACCAAGACCAACAGAACCCCAAAATGGAAACATTCCCAGCAACTGAAATGCGTTCCTGGAGACGTTCAAGCTCTTTCCCAACTATCCTCATACACTTTTTCTATTTTAAAATAAATGAAAAGTGACTTATAAGTATTTTTATTTTTAAATATTATTTCCCCCAAAAAATAAATGAACAAATAAATAAATAAATAAATAAATAGTATTTTTGAAAATAAAAATATAAATAAATGTTATTTTCCCCAATTACATGTAAAGACAATTTTTAACATTCATTTACTTACAGGTACCTAATGGGGAAACAAAAGCCCCTCAGAGTTTAGCTTGATCATCTAATAGAACTCCAGGGGCCATTTTCTAGTCATTTTCTTACCATGCTCCTGCCTACAGTCTGGCCATCACCCTTGTCTTTCCTCCTTCCCACCTTGGAACACTACCCCTCAGGTCCTTGGCTATAACAGGTAACCTTTGACCGGGCCTCCAGGACACTTTCCAGCCATCTCCCCACAGTGCACTCATGAGCTTACCATCCGTCCCTGCCTGCCCCTCCCTTTCAAGTTCCTCTCTAAGGACTGTTCTTTTCCAATAGAAAATAAGTTCTTTGAAGGCAGGAACTGACTTACTTCTTTATATTTGCATTCCCAGCTCTTGGCTTAATGCCTAGAACCTAGTAGGTGCTTAATAAATGCTTCATCTCTATCTAAAACCATCATATTACTGTTACTTCATGCCTCAGATAATGTATGTAAGGCATCATAAACTATAAAGAACTACTTGGGCTGAGTTATTATTTTGATGCTTTTATTCTGATTATTCATGCCTAGTTCCTTTCATTTAAAAAGCCCAATTTCAAAGTTGTAGCATAAAAGAATGACTTGAATGTAGTATTCCATCTCCATTTAATAGATGGAAAAACTGAGAGGTAAAGTCAGATGACTTGTCCATTGACTGAGATCTGTTTCTCGCTTTAAAATGAATGCATTGGCTCTTTAGTGTAAACATCCTTGTGAATTTGGGAATTCCCTCGGCCATTGAGTTGTTACGCTTACCAGGCTGAGTCTAAGCCTGGGGTCCCTGGTGGCCCTACCGAGGCTCAGAGACCCTGCATAGTTGATCTTCAAAAGTACGAAGCTTGTCTATTCATCTTACTACATTTGGCAACCTGGGAGAGAAGAGAGTTTGTCTGTCACTTTGCACTTTCTGCAGTTTATTTGGAGGTTCTATGCTCGTTACCTAGGAAACTCCTGGAGAATAAGAGCTGATTGGCTAGAGCTTCAGAGATGGTGGCATTGTTTCTAAAGGTCCATATTTGTATGAATTGGTGTTCCTGCCTCAGTGCCTCAAGAGTAAAAGACCACTCTAAAATAAATAGCCTCTAAGCTACAGGTTTTTATTAAGAATTTGTTTAATTTAGTTAGAAGATTTAATTGGAGTGGCTTTTTTTTAAAGAATGAGAAATAGACATATTTACATAAATTAATAAACTAGGAAACCAACAAATACTTCAAGTGCTCATTGGATTCAAGTGCTCACTTGTACTATTAATAGTTAATGAACTATGTCAAATAATTACCACTTTTGAAAGTTATTTTTCCCCCAAGAAAAAGGACATTTTCATAAGGGTCTCTTAAAATCTTGAAAAAAGCTGATTTGGTTTCTGTAGAATGCAATGTAGACAATAGCCCTTTCTCTCCAGGGGCTACTTTCATGGACTTCAGACTTCTCTAGAGGGTACTTAGGCACAGCATCAACGGGGAGCAGAAACATCAAGAAACAGCCTTTCTGTACAGCACTGAACACAGGAAGCTTATTTTTCAAAGTCATCACATACCTGGCAAAGCATGTTCTCTAGAGGATTGTAGCAAAGCGAAGAGTTTCAATAGGACTACTTAAAGGGACCAAACCCTCTTCTTCCTCTGAAAGAAATGCTTGAAGAGAAAGAATGATTTTTTTTTGTATTAATGTTTTTATTTAAAGTTTTGAGCTCCAAATTCTATCACTCTTCTCTCCCCTTCCTGAGATGGTAAGCAATAGGTTATACATGTACAATTATGCAAAAAATTTCCATATTAGTCATTTTGTGTAAGATTTGATTAAATTTTTAAAAGTGAAAGAAAGTGACAAATAGCATGCTTCAGTCTGTATTCAAATAATATCAGTTCTTTCTCTGGAGGCAGATAGTATGCTTCATCATTAGTCTTAGATCATTGTATTACCTAGAATACCGAAGTCATTCACAGTTCTTTATTGAACAATATTGCTGTTAGTGTGTACAATGTTCTGGTTCTATTCACTTCACTATGCATCAGTTCGTGTAAATCTTTCCAGGTCTTTCTGAAATGATTCTGCTTATCATTTCTTATAGCACAATAATATTCCATTACAATCATGCCACAATTTGTTTAGTCATTCCCCAACTGATAGGCATCTTTTTGATTTTCAATTCTTAGCCACCACAAAAAGAGATGCTACAAATATTTTTGTACAAATAGGTCCTTTTCCCTTTTTTGGATGTCTTTGGGATCTAAACCTAGCAGTGGTATTACTGGATCAAATGGTATGAACAGTTTTATAGCCCTTTGGGCATAGTTCCAAATTGCTCTCCAGAATGGTTGGATCAGTTCACAATTCCACCAACAGTGCATTAGTGTCCCAGTTTCCCCATATCCACTCCAATGTCCAACATTTTCCTTTTCTCTCATATTAGCCAATCTGATTGGTGTGAGGTGGTTATCTCAGAGTTGTTTTAATTTGCATTTCTCTGATCAATAGTGATTTAGAGCATTTTTTCATATGATTATAGATAGCTTTGATTTCTTTGAAAATTGCCTATTTATATCCTTTGACCATTTCTCAACTGGAAAATGAGTTGTATTTTTATAAATTTTACTTACTTCTCTACATATTTGAGAAATGAGACTTTTATCAGAAATACTTGTTGCAAACCCCCCACCCCTCCCCAAGCCTGTTTTCTGCTTTCCTTATAATTTTGGTTGCAGTGGTTTTATTTGTGCAGAAACTTTTAAATTTTATCGAATCAAAATGACCTATTTTACATTTTGTGATGCTCTCTAGATCTTCTTTGGTCCTAAATTCTTCCCTTATCCATAAATCTGACAGATGAACTATTCCATGCTCTCTTAATTTGCTTATGGTATCACCCGTTATGTGTAACTCATGTACCCATTTTGTCCTTATCTTTGTATACAGTGTGAGATGTTGGTCTATACCTAGTTTCTACTATATTGTTTTCCAGTTTTCCCAGCAATTTGTGAAATTATGGGTTTTTGATCCAAAACCTCACATCTTTGGGTTTATCATATACCAGATTACTATGGCTATTTACTATGATGTAATCTGTACCTAATCTATTCCACTGGTCCATTATTCTGTTTCTTAGGCAGTACCAGATTGTTTTGATAATTATTGCTTTATAATACAGTTTGAGACCTGGTGTCACGAGACCACCTTCTTTCTCATTTTTCCCCCTTGATTCTCTTGATATTCTCAAGCTTTTTTTCTTCCAGATGAATTTTATTATTTTTCTAGTTCTATAAAATATTTTTGATAGTTCGATTGGCATGGCACTGAAAAGATTTAGGTAGAATTGTCATTTTTATATTGGCTTTGCCTACCCAATTAATATTTTTCCAGTTGATTAGATCTGACTTTATTTGTGTGAAGTGCTTTATAATTGTGTTCATATGGTCCCTGGATTTTCCTGGCAGATAGACTCCCAAGTATTTTATATTGTCTACAGTTATTTTAAATGGAATTTGTCCTTCTATCTCTTGCTGCTGGACTTTGTTGGTAATATATAGAAATCCTGATGATTTATGTGGACTTATTTTGTATTCTGCAGCTTTGCTAAAGTTGTTAATAATTTCAAGTATTTTTTTAGTTGATTCTCTAGGATTTTCTAAGTATGACATCATGTCATCTGCAAATGGCATCAAGTGCTAGTCGTTTCCTCATTGCCTATTCTAGTTCCTTACTTTTTCTTCTCATATTGCTAGTTAACATTTCTAGTATAATATTAAATAATGGAGGTGACCATGAGCATCCTTGCTTCACTCCTGATTGTATTGGGAAAGCTTCTAGTTTATCCCCATTACAGATAATGCTTGCTAATGGTTTTAAATAATTACTTAGAGATAGAATTATCTTTTCTCAGTTGGGTTGGCCTAAGTCAAAAGAGGAGAGGAAGAGACAATCATTTTCCCTAAAATAGAAAAGGACCTTAGAGGTCATCTAGCCCCACCCCCTCCCAGAGAGGGAAAAGTGATCTGAGTAGTGACTTGCCTGTGGGCACACAGATCTAAGTGACAGACTAGGATCAGAATCCAGTGCTCCTTTTAGTATGCCACGAGCTCTTCCCCTCACAGTTACGATACTTTTCCAGCTTCAAGACCCTTTGCATGATGGGAAATTTACATTAACACCTAATATTTATAAAAAGTGCTTTACAGTTTGAAAAACACTTTGAATATTAGCTCATTCAATCTTTATGTTGCAAGAATTTTCAGAGTCTCTGCTAGCCATTGAAAGAATAAGCCAGCAGAGTTTACAGACAGGTATACTGCAGTTTATTTATACGCCATCAGGAGGTGATGGACATGTTTATTTCACAATTCTGCAGATGACATTTTATTATTCAAACAACAGACAGGTGAGCACTATTTCTAGTCAGTAACAGAAAATAGGGAAGGCTAATTAGATAGGTGAAAACCAAGTCCTAGAAATCCATCCAAGATGACACTATTTTGGGGAGGGGCCCAGGCAAACCTTCTTTTTCCTCCAGGTCTTATTCTTAGCTTCCAGACTTCAAACTAGCCCCTTAACCTTCCTGATAACCAGCCAGATAACCTTCTTCCTTCCCACCTCCACTTTGCATTTCCTTTGTGTAGCATCTTCTCTCAGTAGAACACAAGCTCCTGGAGGGCTGGAATTGCCTTTACTTTTGCTTTTGTTTCCCCACCATTTAGGGCAATACCAGGCAAATAGTAAGCATTAATAAATGATTGTTTCCTCCAATCCTCCTTTCTTGAAACTGATTTTTTTAAAAAGGTTAAAAAAAAACCCTCCTCAAGTACAACTGCATAGGTATAGGTATATTCACATATAGCTAAATAATATATCTGCAACCTGAGAAAATTTGGTTGGTTGGGTAGTGGGAAAGAGGGCAAGAAGACGTTACATATATTCCCTTGAATTATTCTTTGAAGAGAGGGCTTTATTGTTATTCAGTCATGAACCACTCTTTGCTACCCCATTTTGGGATTTTTTGGGCAAAGACACTGAAGTATCTTTGCCATTCCTTCTCTAGCTTATTTTACACATGAGGAACTGTGGCAAACAGGGTTAAGCGACTTGCCCAGGGTCACACACCTAGTGAGTGTCTAAGGCTAGATTTGAACTCAGGAAGATGAGTCTTCCTGACTCCAGGCCCAGTGCTCTATCCGCTGTGTCTCCTGGCTGCCCTAAAAGAGAAGGCAGCCTAGCCTTATCTCCCAATTCTCTGGAAGAGATGCAAGATCATCAAAGCCTTTAAGTTTCAAGGGATTAACTCATGTTAAAGAGTGACAAGGACAGCCCCTAGGGGAGAATTGAACCTCCCAAAACTAACTTACCTTATGCTTTGGAACAACTGATGGTTGAGAGTTTGCTGGTCCAACAGAGCACCATCCAACATGGGGAACCTGCTTTTTTTGTTTTATTTTGGGGGGGGGAAGGAGGGAACCTACTTTTAAAGCCAGAGCAGCCTTCCCTATACTGTGGTACAGAGACCCAAGGAAAGCAACCAAGCCTTGGGGGTATTCTCAAATAGATGACCCAAAGATGAAACCCAAAATCTATGTAGATCTGAAATATCGCTTACTTATGAAAAAAGAAAAGAAACGGACACAGACATTTTACTTAAACTATATATTTTTACATAAAACAACTCTATATGATACAAGAAAATCAGATAAAAATCACAAAGGTATATAAGTTCTTAAAGGAAAAGTGTTCTTTTTTTGTTCTTAAATTACACACATATATAAAAAACAACCTTTACTGTTACCAGTAAACCAATCGACCCCATCTGCATTTACTGTTAAATTCTTGTGTTTGATGCAAGAAATGTCTATTGGTTAATGGTACACAGTTGACAACATAAAAGACTTCTTAACAACAACCCAACAGAATACTTCGGCATGTTTCTTCATAAATATATTAAAAGAGGGTACAAATGACAATTGAGATGTGACCATGTTGCCCCATCATTGTATATTGACAATGTTCTCAATTATTTGATACATTTTTACTCATAATAGCAAAAAAGCAGGTTTGGAAACTGTCTTTATTACCAAAGTCTCCTGACAGGTCTAAAAACCCTGTGGTTGGTCACAAGGAGTCGATGATTCTTGATGAAGGCTTAAAAAGAGTTAAATTCTGTAGAATTACATCTCAATGAAGGGGGGAGGATAAGTCCACACACAACTGAGAAAATTCTCCCTCTCATAAATAATTTGCAGAGTATATTATGCAGTATTATCCGATTAGGGCCAGGACCTTTGATTTTCACTGGTACAGGGTGAGGAAACTTTCTCTACCAATCCAAGTCATCATTGTCTTGGCAACTTCCATAATCTTAGAAAGTTGCCTAAGCAAGACGTGAACCTAGAGCTTTCTGATTCTGAGGCCAGCTCTCTCTCTCAACTACCCATTAGGGAGAAAAAAAAAGAAACTTCTCCTATAAATGCAGAATGCCTTGCCCCCCCTAACAATGCTCCCCCACCCCCTTCTTTCCTAAGTTATTCAATACTGTTCTCCCCAGGATTTTAGCTCAACATTCTTTTTGAATAGCCATTCTCATAGCTGGTCTATGGCTAAAAATTATTGCTGACCAGTATTTAAACTGAAAATAAAAACATTTTCTTAGGTGCTTATGTCATAGATGCTACCATGAGAGGTATTTGAGACATATATACAACATACACACATGTCTATACACACATACACACAAGAAGACAAACAGTATAAATAAATTTTCTTTTGGTAACCACTTGATCAAGAAAAAGGACTCCGAAAGCATGTGTGTAACTCAAAAATACACAGGCACCTTGATGAGTGTTCTCCATTTAAACCGTCTGTGCTTTCAAATGTAGTGCAAACAACAAATTCAGCCAAGAGTCACGTAACTAAAAATAAACAACCAGCAACATCTAGTTGTACAGGAAAGTACTTTGAAATCCAACAGCATCCGTGTTGCTCCTTTAGCAAAAGAGAAATAATAGAAAATCATGAGCTAAATCCTTTATTTCCTATTGGCCTTCCGTTTTCAGGGTCTGCCTGTCAAAGGGTTCTTACAACCTACCACTTACAGGCCCTGTTATATGCACCCACAGAGTGGTGGCCAAAAACGCCACAGCATAGTACACAAAGAAAACTGGATGGCTCTTCACGTTTTGGGGGAAGCAAAATTTCTGTCCTCCTCCTTAAGAGTCTGGTTATTGCCTGCGAACCAAGAGTTCCCCAAAGGCCCACTTCTTCATAGATTGGAAATCATAATGAACGCCAACCTAATAGCGATGAGAGGAGAGTCAACTGCCTTTCGTGAGGATTTATTGATGTGCTATGAGGTAACTTCCATTACATTTAAGTATTGACAGTTCTTTATTTTAAGGTGATACTAGAATGGCTTGAAAAATTGTAAGACATTGATTGACTAAAATCCACATGAGGGAAGAATTAGGAAATTCTTGAGAAAGAACCGTATTCATATTTCTAAGGTTAAAACTAATAATTTTATTTGAAACAAATTGTTCTGCTAGTAATACTTGTTTAAGGAATCAAATCCCCTTTCAGACTTTGTCCAAGTTGAAAAGGGGAGGCAAAGGCACCCAAAGGGATGCTATTCATAAATATAAACTACATTTGAATGTTTAAAAAAAGTGATATTCACAAAACTTGCATTTCACAGTAGGGACCCACTCAGTGCTTTCCTCTGATGATGCCTGTGATCAAATGTAAATCTTTAAAAAAAACAAAACTAAATATATTTACTGTCATTAGTGTAAATAGAATGAGACAGTTATCTGTTCTTCCTTCTGTGGACAGTAGCCAGGGCAATAGTTATATGCTCAAAACAATATTGGGAGTTTTTTTTTTGTGTTTTTTTTTTTATAAGCAATTGGGGTTAAGTAACTTGCTCAAGGTTACATGGCTAGTCATTATTTTATGTGTGGGTGCTCATTTTCTGAGGCTGGTTTCGATCCCGGGTCATCTCAACTCCGAGGCCAGCGCTCTTACTCACTGCGCCACCCAGCCGCTCCTAACAATTTGTTTTTATAGTTCAAATAAGGTTGTGAAAAAAAAATCACCTCTGAGCCTGACAGATTTTTAACAGAAAGGCAGGATGTTGTCATGGAGAATAGGACTGGACCAAGAGAAGACTCCTCTTCTAGCTCTGGCTCTACCACTAAGGGAGGTCACAAATTTTTGAGCATCAATTTCCTTCTCTGTTAAATGGGATAAGGATCCCTGCTCTGTCTGCCCCATAAAGGGGCTACTGCAAGGATCAAATGAGGCTGAAGATGTGGAAGGGCTTTGTAGATGGTAAAACACCATGCAAACACAAAGGACTATTGTCACAATTGTTTCCCCAAGCCCTTGGAAGACAGATCACACTATCTCATCCCCATCCTCTTGATTTTTGTGCGCACACTCCCACCAATCCCTCGCTGTGACCATCTTGACCACTGAAGGCAACTTTTCTTTCATTCTGAGGAGCCTCATGAAGCCATATCATTTTATTCTTTTTAGGCACGGCATCGTGTTTTACGGGTAGAGAAGAAAGGACATGCTAAGGCTGACAGCAGAATCTCCATGTTGAATCTAAAAAGCCTTATTTCTAAACCTTCTAAGTAGTCCCATACCATTTGGATCCCAATACATCTAAGGAGAATTTTGTCCTCACTATATTTCACTTGAAATCTAAGGCAAAGCTTTTTAGTCTAAAAAATTGTTTTTTTTAATTCAATCCATACTTATGAGAAATAAGAGCTTTAAATCTACTCTGAGAAAAAGTATATTTTCAAACCAGTGCCTGCTATATCACTATTTCATAAGTCAATACCAGAACCAACTTAAAGGGTCAATCTCATGACCTTGACCCTATCACACTCACCCCAACACAGCAGTCTATCAGACACTGGCAACTACTCATCCAGTTGCTGCAGGACTTCATCTGACTTTTTTTTCCTCAGAGAATTTTTTTCTTAAAGCAAGAAAAACATTGAGGCAATTCTCAAAGAAAAAGAATTGACTGATCAATAAGTGCTCTTATGAAATTTTTTCCCTCCCTCAGACTGTACTAAACTCACTTTTTACCACAAAAGATGTTTCCATGCCTTATTCTCATAACACCTTGTCCTTAACCAATGTTTGTTAAATGGCTTTAGTGTAGGACCACAATATATTTCATCAAGATCTTTCTTTGTGTTGTTCCATATTGGTCATTTATTCCTGAGTAGAGGCAGACAGCATATTTCAAACTGGTCTATTGGCTCTGAGGTCTGAACAACTTTAATGATGTTCTCTAGGAAGGCCTTCATTGACAGTGACCGGTGACAGAGATTTCTGCTGACCTCCCTCCTAGACTCTAAATGTATAATGTTCTCCCACCTTCTGGCCTTCCAGGAGAGGCATTAAACCTTCCTTAGAGATGACTGCCATTTGGGCACAACAACCCCTTTGATATCCTTTTTTGCGTAGTGTTCTAGCCAAAATAAGGCATGGCTACTCCTGGGCAATGAAAATATTTATTTATGGTCCAGGGGCAAAGGCAGCTATAGGCACCTTTCTCCTAAAACATACCATGAGCTTGGGACAAGCCAACAAAACTCCCAGTTTTCTGGATGTTTCCTCCAAGGCCTCATTACAGCTACCTCTGCCTTTCTTTCCCATCTAAGTTATAAGGGACTGAGTCTCCACTTAAAGTAGGTTAGCAGGATTATAGGATATCCCCTTTTTAACCCCCACCCGACATGTGCTGGTTAATTCAAATAAATGTCTAGTTGGTAGAATAAAGGGAGGGAAGTATTTTGGAGACAAGAAAACCTCCTCTAATGAGGGAACCTAAAGCCATCTGGGGGAAGGATGGTAATAGTTGGGGGAGGGATGTAGTCTTTGTGTTGCCCCTCAGGGTCCCTCACCTCAATCGAGGGAAGAATAGGAGAAGAGGAAGATGCTCTGAGTTCTTCTGCATCTGTAACCCAGAGATGTGAGAGGTAGCCCTAATGAGAAAGGAGAGATGGTAGCTAGAAGGAGGAAGCTCTGTCCATGCTTCTCCCTCCTCCTCCTGCTCCCCTCCCACCCTGCTCCAATTACTTCTAGCCTAGAACAGGAATTTGTCCTGGTGTGAACCTCATACCCAAATGAAGAAATAAAAGTTCTCACATTAGGGGAGTGGCTACTGCTGTGACTTAAGTCAAGGTGCCCAAGGACTCCTGGCTCCTACACTTGGACCTAGGGGCACCTGGCACCCTGTGGCTCCCAGAACATTTGTGCTATAGGCATTCCCCACTGGAAAAGAAGGGGTGTCATATACATGGTCACCTAGAATTCCTAGGATTCAGATTCCTAATTTACCTAGTTCCCTTCCACTTTCCCTTGACTGACCCCAGGAATGGTTTGGTTTGACTGTGGAAAAAATATTATTAGTCATTTAAATGAATTGCATACTGTTTATCACCTATTACCATTCAGCCAGATGGTGTGTGTATGAGTGTACGTGTGTGTGTGTGTGTGTGTGTGTGTGTGTGTGTGTGTGTGTGTGTGTATGTGATACCATCCAGCTAAAATGGCAATTAGGTTGTTAGATATATGCATGTATATATCACACACACATTTATGCATGTAGGTGTATAATATACACGTATATGCATGTATATGTCTGCACACACACCCCATCCAACTGAATGGTATGCAATTATAGATTATATATAATGTACATATAAATTAAATATGTGCCAGATGAAATTTGTTGTAAGTTTTATTGGATTACAATACCATTCCACGTAGGTTCAGCCTTCATGGTCTGTTGCTTATATCATGGTTGTCCATTTGTAAGTTAAAAATAATTAAAAGGAAAATTGTTTTGCAGTCCTGTAGACCACCTGATATGTGACATGTATAAATGGTGCACTAATTTAGAGGACATACCTGTGTTTCTTAAAAACACGATTTCATTTCTTCTCATGAAGTCTCTATTAATTCATTTTTTAAAGCATCATAATGTCTACTATGAGGGATTCACTACACTCATACACAGTGAGTTTTAGATGGCTTACCCCAAAGCCAATGTACACCTCTCAGGCATCATGAACTTGGAAAGGACCTCAGAATCATCTAATCCAAAATGAACCAGAGCAGAAATCACCCCTATTATAGTTCTGAACAATGAAATTAGGAATCCCAAGTAATTCCAATCTCATTTAACAAAAAAGAATGAAATTGCAGGTTTCTTAGAATATTGGTAGTTGGATTAGAAAATACTCGTGTTTCTATGGTTGATAACTGCATATGCATTTAATGTAAACCTAGTTCCTGATTCCTGAGGCAGGATCCTCCACCTGTCCACAAGCCCAGAGAAGCAAGAGAAGGTTTCTATTCTGGACAGAAGTTAGTGAGCAGCACAATTTGTTGGAAAACACAACAAACTCTGAGCCTCTATTTACAAAAAAAAAGCAGACAAGGTGTACTTCCTGTTCCTATTTTGTAATACACACATTTAGGGTTAACAAACATCAAACTCCTGGACCCTAGATCACAACTTGCACCCTAATTTTCTGTTCCAAGTTTGGAGAGCCCTCGCCGAAAATCATGCAAATCATCGATCTTCCCATCAAGGACCTCCAAAAAGTTCTTGAGTTCCATTTTTAGGTGGCGCTGTCTGTGTTTACTTTCCTCGATGTCTGTCCTTAAAGACCTCACTTTATCTTCGAGATTTTGATTTTCTCTCTCAGAAGCCTGGAATGAAAGCAAAAAGAAGAGTCAGGAAGATTAGTAATCATGGACACCATCAATGACAAAGACATCAGGCAGCATTCCAGTCTCAATTATTTGCAGGTGTGGGGACCAGAGAAAGAAAGCATGGATAAATGGAATCCAGTTTCTCCATCCCCACAATCACCATCCTCATTCAGATGTTCATCACCTCTCACATGGACTGTTGAAAAAGTTTCCTAATTAGTCTCCTGGTCCTGAGTCTTTTTGCTCTGCAACCACAGTGTTACCAAAGTGATTTTCCTTAAACCCATGTTTAACCAAGTCACCCCCACCCTTGCCCCAGGGCTCAATAAACTCTAGTGGCCCCATATTATGTCCAAGTTGAAATATAAACTCCTCTGTTTAATATTTAAAGGTTTGTATAATCTGGCTCCATCCTACCTTTCCAGCTGTATTATACATTACTCCCATTCATATATTCTGTGGTCCAACCAAAATGATCTTTTTGTGCTTCCTAAAACAGGACCCTCATTACCTGACCCAAGCCTTAACCCTGGCTGTCCCCCTTTCCTGTATTGCATTCCCTCTCTACCTCTGCCTCTTGGAATCACTGGCTTCTTCCTAGTCTCAGCTCAAGCACCTTTCCTTCCCTTCCACAACCACTGCTAGTGCCCCTTCTCCTCCAAGTTTCCTTTATTTACTTTATAATTGCTTTGCATACACCTATATATGTACATCTTGTGTCTTCCATTGGAGTGAAATTCTTTGCTTTGCTTTTGTCTTTGTATCCACAGTGATTAGTATAATTAGCATGATTTCTGACACACAGTAGTTGCTTACTAAATGCTTGTAGGTTGACTGAAAAACATTTTTCAAAAAGTCAAGGTAAGTCCCAACAAGAAGAGATTGTTGACTGTAAAATCTTGAGAGGTCAAGAAGGCAGACATCATTGTCATTCTTTTGAGGGAAACTGAACCCCCAAATAAAGGATATGACATCCTGCCCCAGAATTCCTAAGTTTCCCTTGTCTGATTTTTAATACTCTATGAAGGGCAGGAAACACACATTGTGGAACCCAAAATATCCAGTTCTATGAGATCCCAGGATCAGATCTCATCATTACTGTCATCTGTGGCTATGTTTCTCACCACCACCAGCACCACCATAAAGCTAGCATTTATAAAACACCTACTATGTGCTAGGTACTGTGCTAAGCACTTTACAAACATTATATCTCACCCTAGAAATAAATCTGTTCAATAAAGATTACTTGGGAAAATCTTCTGGAATCTGTAAAGGTCGCTTGGTCACAGTGATTCTATTTTGGTGACTTTTCTTACCTGGGTTTTAAACTGTGCCCTCTTAGTATCAAATTAGACGTTTCATAATATTTTGTCCTGTGGATTTGTAAAATGTGGCTATTTTGGGAATATGCCCAGAAACTATTTATTAACTGGCAGCAGAGGCATTTACTTCAAAGGGGCGTTTGTTGCTTAGATAGGTTCCTAATATAACTTGGAATGAAACTACTATATCTGAGACAGTCACCTTCTGTGTTGCTACTGAAACTTACATTGGGCCCATGTAAACCTGAGACAGTGCATCTTGGATTCTGCCCTCAAATTAAGAAGTCTTCTTAAAACAGGATTAAAACAAATTAAAACAACAAAAACAACCAAGAGACAAATCCCAGTGCATTTAAATTCTGGGGGCAAAATACCAGGTACACAATCACTATTCACTTCCTCTGAATTAAAAATTCTAACCTTCAGCATCTAGGAAGCTAAATGAAGTGAAGCTAGAAGATACTACTAAAACAAGCACCTTCCCCAATGATAGATGTGTTTCTGACCATTACCTCTAATTTCTCTGTGACAAAATCACATTCCGACATGAGCTGAGGTATGATTTCACCTTGTTTTCGGAGATCTTTCAACTCCTGTTAGAAAAAAAAAATAAATGGAACAGGAAATAAAAAAGAAACATGAAAACCACAATCCAGAAAAGTTATTTTTGACAATGACCACTTTTCACATTTATTGACAAAATCAGAGTAACTAAAAAATGTTAACATAGCAACCAACCATGAAGATAAGGGTAGGGTATTACTAAGTCTAGATCGTATATCATCTGAGGGTAGGTTGTATTTTATTACATTGTTTTTATTAGTCTCAAACTTTTTAGAAGCTTCTTAGACAAGGTAAAGGGCTATGAGTGTGAAGCACTCATACAATCTAGGACTTTTTAGATGTGCTGGTTAATTTTGTTGAACTGTCTTATTTTCCTTTTATTCTTTGTTATAAGGATAGCTCTGTGAGAAAGGAAGGAGGGAAGAAAGGAGATGGATACATTGGAAAACGTGGGCAAGGTAAAAAAAACAACTTTAAGAGTGATTTAACTGTCTATAATATCACAAGTTTATTAATTAATAAACCAAATAATTGAATATTCTTTAAAATAATAATTTTAAATAAATGTAATTTATTTCAAAAAAGTAATAAATAACCATCACTATGAGTTGAGTTTAGCTGCCAAACTAATGCAATTAGAACTAAATTGTCTTTTCAATATGAGGAATAATAAACAAAATAAATATAAATAAATAAATAAATAACAATAAAATTTTAAATTTGCAAAGTCAGAATTATTTTCTAACTTTTTATTCAGTCATTTTCAGTTGCGTTGAACTCGTCATGACCCATTTGGGGTTTTCTTGGGAAAGACAGTGGTTTGCCATTTCCTTCTCCAGCTCATTTTACAGATGAGGAAATTGAGACAAATAGGATTAAGTGACTTACCCAGGGTCACACAGCTAGTAAGTGTCTGAGACCAGATTTGAATTTAGGAAGGTGAGTCTTCCTAAATGAGACTCCCTGACTCCAGGCCTGTTATACTGTCTGCCATGTAACCTAGATGCCCTAATTTCTAACTACCAATCAACATAAAATTAAGCCAATTTTATATTAGGTCTATTTTTAAATGGGCATAACAAGAATCCTGGTAGTAATCTCATAAGAAGAGATTTTTCAAAGTTAGAACTAGCAACTTTCTACCTGCCACACATCTAGCACCAGAAATGGGTGCTCATTGTTTGATTTTAAGGAAAGTATTTTCCCAATTAAACACTACGAACTGTTAAAATAATCTGAAATAAGACGATATGGAGGTACAACATTACCGAGCAGTTATTTAATTTTCAAAGCTAGCACTTGGATATCAAGCTAAGTCATTTGACCTCTGATGTCACAGACAAAGAGCGATTTACAGAGGCTGATTTTTATAATAATTGAAGAGAGGAATAAAAAAAATTCCAGAAACCTGTTCTAAGCATAATTCTATTGGACAAGGCAGGTCATCTGGCCAGTTTGCTTCACCCAGGCTTTCTTTGTACTGTTGGCAACATCTAGTTGTCAAAGTGAGATTACCCCAGAAGTCCTTGCCCTACAGGTGATGCCTTTAGCAACCAGAAAGCTCACTATAAAGGGGCACTGGTGGTTTGTGGTTAACCATCACTTCCCTCTCCATCTTCCAACTTCCAAGATGCCATTACTCAACTTAGACTCTAACTCAAGAAAAAAGGGAACTTATACACTAACACATGAAAGAAGAACTTAAAACTTTGGTCAACCTCTTCTTTCTTCAGCTTTCAGAAGGGCGAACTCAGCCTTTAAAAAAAAAGTCTTATAATCCTATGATCATTTTATTCCCACAAAGACATATGTCTTACTCTAAATTATCTCCTACTAAATGATAAAGTCTTATTCAATCTATTCATTAAATCAATAAGTAACCTAGATTTAAGAGATTATCTATGTTAGCCTGATTTAGCTGTTAGGGCTAGCTTTTCCTAAAGAAGGGAGTTTAATCCCATAACCAAACTAAAAATAAAACAATCAATACTGATTTCCTTTTCAAAACTTCCCATGACTGCTGGAAAAGTTGATACTATGATGTAAGAGTTTGTTTTGTTTTAAACAGCATATAGGCTTCATTTTACAATTAAAGGTGAGGCTTAAAATGCAAATACTTCTAGAATGGGAAAAATCTAGAGATTTAGATTCAAAGTAAAGGATGATTAATATCAAATGCTTTCCACAGAGCAAATCAAGAAGAGCAAAGGGCACTTTTAGTTTATAGGAATCATGTGAGAAAAATACTGTATAAACTTGAATTATTATTATTGTTGTTATTATTATTTAAAGTGCAAGGGGAATCATGCCCAGCAAATTGACATATACTCAATGCAGGAGGTGCTATGAAAAGACAAGCACACTAATACACTATTGGTGAAGCACTATATTTTCCCAGCCATTCTGGAAAGCTATTTGGAATTAAAATGTCTATTCTCTTTGACCCACATATCCCATTGCTAGGTACATATCCCTAAGAAGTCAAAGACAGGAAGAAATATTCCACATACACCAAAATATTCATAGCAGCACTTTCTGTGGTAGCAAACAACAGAAACAAAGTAGATGCCTGTCAACCAGGAAATGACTAAACAAATTATGGTGTATGAATATACTAAGTGCTATATACTAAGTATGAATATACTAATGTACCATAGAAATGATGTATATAAAGAATTTGGAGAACCTTAAGAGGACTTATATGAACTGATGCAGAAAAAAGAAAACCCATGAAAATATACATAATTATAACAATCTAAATGGAAACAATACAAAAAGAGAGAGGAACCGAACAGTATATAATTATAATGATCAAATTGGATCTAAAAAAGATATGAAAAAATAATCTGCTTCCTTTCTTAGTAGAGATGAGAGGGACTACTGATATAGAAAATTGCATATTTTCTCAGACTCAGTTGATGTCTTGGTTAGCTTTGTTAAAGTGCTTTCTCCCTCTTTTTGGTTAGTTCATTCATTCATTTATTGCAAGAGATGATTTTTTGGGTAGCAGAAAGGGGAAGGAATAGAAATTTTTTAAAAATTAAAAAGCAAAGGGAGAAGCCCATGGGGCAAGCCCTAAAGTTATAGAAGAGACTAAAAGGCAAATTCTAAAAACTTCCTGGTTTGAGATCACATAAAGTTAAAAAAGACAGGATGTAACTAATGTCCAGTAATTCAGTGGATTTAATACTAATTTCCTCGTCTCTCTGATGTTGCAAAACACTTCTGGGGAGAAATTCTTTTCTAAAGTTGATCTAGAGAGCTCTGAAATTTGATCTTCACTGACAGGAATCTGGATTTGAGTTTATGCTGTTTTGTTGAGTTAATAAATTGCTATGTTCATATTACTAAGATGGGGTATTTTCTAATTGTCCTTTGGTTTTATTCATCTTCTTGCAATACAGTTTGTTTTACACATTCATTGTCAGAGTACCTTCTCAGGCACACTCACAAATTCCCATGATGTTCAGCCAAAGGGCTGGTAACTTAAATTTTCTCTTCTTCTTCCTTCTTCTACCAAATTATAAAAAGTCGATGAGGCACATTCACTAGGATAGCCCAACTCTGAGTTACTCTCACATGACAGTAGAACAAGGATGTATCCAGATCATTACCCTAATGTGTGGGAGAGCTTTTGAAGACAGTTGTTCCAGAATTTGTTCCAGAATTACTGTTATTACTGAGTCCCAGAGGCCATCATTCACAGTGCCACTGGAATAGGAGGGGCAACACCAAGAAAAATTATAGAAGGCTGTCTTTAATGCTTACTGCTTTCAGCTTTCTGTGTTCTTTGTCTCCTGAATGGTGCCCTCCTTTATTTTCTCAGACTCACATGCAATTCCACTCTTTGGGCCATTACAAGAAATCACACTTGATTACTGAGCCTAGACCCTTCCCAGGAGGATTTGCATTTTTAACAGGGATTATTTTAAACCAAAGGCCTAAAACTCTACTAGTAGCATTTCAGACAGTGGGGAAAGAATTTTCTGAAAAAATGAGATATGCCTGACCTCCACTAAATGACCTAAGCCAATACCTCCTTCTGTGAAGGAGGCCTTGAGTTCTGGAAGGGCATGCTAATGGAGCATGAGGTCATGGAGGTTCTAGTCAGAGCTGGAAAGGCCTAGCATTGGTTTTATGTCCAATGTTTGAGTAAGAACAAATTCAGTTTTTCAGCCAATAGCAACTCTTAGGATCATAGATCTAGAATTGAAAGGGACCTGAGAGGTCATCTAATCCATCTAATTCCTCCATTTTACAGAAGAGGAAGTAGAAGCCTACAAGGGCCTCAAGACTTGTCCAAGGTCACACAGGTAGAAGTTGGCAGAGCTTGGATTTGAGTCCAGTTCCCATGATTCCAAATGTAGCTTCCTTTCCACCGTATTAACCTATGTTTTTAGAGGTAGTGTTCATACGCACAAAATCATGTATTCTTATAGTACTAAAATGAGAGTCACCCTTGAAATTAAACAATGTTATAATTCTAAGACTGGCCTTGCATCTAGGAGAAGTAACTGCCTAAAACCCCCTAAAGGAACCAAGTGATCATCGAAGGAAAGATTATCCATATTATACATAAAAAGGGTTACATGGGGAGCTAGGTGGTGCAATGGATAGACCAGGCCTGGAGGCAGGAAGACTCATATTCCCAAGTTCAAATTTGGCTTTAGACGAATGCCTTGACCCTGGGCAAGTCACTTAACCCTGTTTGCCTCAGTTTCCTCATCTGTAATGTGAGTTGGAGAAGGAAATGGCAAATCACTCTAGTATCTTTGCCAAGAAAATCCCCGAATGGGGTCATAAGAGTCAGACACACCTGAAATGTTTGAACAACAACTACTATCAAGTTTCTGGTTTCTTTGGTCCAATGTGTACATGTATTGTTATGGAATAGGGAATAGGAACTGGAATTAAGACTCAGTTGCTATGGGAAATTCCTGGGTGAATAAATTCTGTCTACTGATATATGTTGGTACCTTCCCTGCAACTTACCCCTAGCCATTTACCTAGAGTGCTGTGATCATAGGGCCAGCATATGTCAGTGGTAGGGCTTGAATGCAGTCTTTCCAGGCTCTGAAGCTGGCTGGCTATTTATGCTGCCTCTGAATGTACTGTTATCTCCAAATGTTTACTACACAAGCAATCTTGACAGTGGGTAGCAACAGAAAGCAAGAAAAGCAACATCTATTGCTTCACTATTCAATTAATTTTCCCACTTTTATGACTTTTTTTTTAATGTGGACTCCTTTCTATTTAAAAAACCAAAAGCATTCTCTATTATGGGTACTCAGGTGTAATGCTATTTTATGGTAGGCTTTATTATAAACCCATCTCATTATCTTAGTTTAATTCAATCTTATCAAATAATAAATATTTACTGAACCTCTCCTGTGGGTAAATCTCAATGTGTTTATGTTTCTTAGTTAAAACAGTGTCTTTATATAGGCTGCACTCTGAGGAGCTCAAATTTGCAAAAGGCTTGTACAAAGGATGGAGAGGAGGGGCACGTAACAGAGGATGGCATGGCATGGATGGCATGAATCTGTAAGAATAATGTTAAATGGGCTAATGCCCACAAGGAGCTTTGAAAATTTTCTAAGGAAAATAAAAAGGGCTTTTTTTTTAAGTTATGATGAGGAAAAGAACAACAAGGAAGGGATAGACCTACTAGTAAGGAATGATGACACAATTTGTCAAATCTCTTGGCTCCAATGACAAGTTCTACTTTAAGATGCCAAGAGGTAAAATTAGAGGAAGTGTTCCAGACATTAAAATTTTTTTTAAATGCTAGATTCTCCCAAAGGCCACCCTACAAGCCTTTAGAAAAAAGAACATTACCTCATACAAAATTATTTGGTGAAATTATGGTTTTGATTTGGCATCTTTAACTTAATAAAGCATTTTTATTTAATATTTCATTTTTCCCCAGTTACATGTAAAAACAATTTTTAACATTGGTTTTTTAAAACTTTGGGTTCCAAATTCTCTCCCTTTCTCCCTTCCCACCCTGCTCTCTCCCCCTACCATTTAGAAGGCAAGCAATTCTCTATAGGTTATACATGTGTAGTCATGCAAAACACTTCCATATTCTAAAAGAAAACAGATCAAAAAAACCCCTCAAGAAAAATAAAAAGTAAAAAAAACCAAACCATGCTTCAATCTGTATTCAGATACCTCCAGTTCTTTCTCTGGGGGTAGATAGCATGTTTCATCCTAAGTCCTTCAGAGTTGTCTTGGATAGCTGTATTGCTGAGAATAGCTGATTGCTCTTACTTTGTACTCAGTACATTTCACTCTACATCAGCCCATGCAAGTCTTTCCAAGTTTTTCTGAGAGGATCCTGCTCATCATTTCTTATAGTACAATAGTATACCATCATAATCACATACAAGTTGTTCTGCCATCCCTTAATTCATGGGCATCCCCTCAGTTTCTAATTCTTTGCCCCCAGGAAAAGCTGCTATAAATATTTTTGTATATATAGGTCCTTTACCTTTTTGGCTTTTTAAAAATTTCTTTTTGGATACAGACCTAACAGTGGTATTGCTAAGTCAAAGGGTATGCTTGTTTTTATGGCCCTTTGGGCATAGTTCCAAATTTCCCTACAGAATAGTTGAATCAGTTCACAACTCCACCAACAATGCACTAATTAATGCCTCATTTTCCCCACACCTCCTCCAACGTTTGTCATTTACCTTTTCTGTCCTATTAGCTAATCTAATAAGTATGAGGTAGTGGCTCAGAACTGTTTTAATTTGCACATCTCCAATCAGTAGTGAGTTAGAATATAAATAGCTTTGATTAATTCATCTGAAAACTGATTATATCTTTTGATAATTTATTAATAGGGGAATGGTTCTTATTTTCATAAATCTGACTCAGTTCTCTATATGTGTGAGAAATGAGACCTTTATCAGAGAAACTTACTTCAAAATTTTTTTCACAACTACTACTGCTAACTGTATTTCCCTCCATTCTATTCCCACCTCTGTTTATTTTATTCTTTCTCTCCTTTCACCCTGTCCCTCCTCAAGTGTTTTACTTCTGACTGCCCCCTCCCCCAATCTGCCCTCCATTTTCTCACTCCCCTCCTTCCCTTATCCCCTTCACCTCCTACTTTTCTATAGGATAAGAAATATTTCAATACCCAATCGAGTGGGTATGTCATTCCCTCTTTGAGCCAATTCTGACGAGAGTAAGGTTTGCTCACTCCCCCTCACCTCCATTATAAAAACTTTTTCTTACCACTTCTATGTGAGATAATTTATTCCATTCTACATCTCCCTTTCTCTTTCTCCCAGTACATTCCTCTCACCACTGAATTTTACTTTTTAGATATCTTCCCTTCAGGTTCCACTCACACCTGTGCCCTCTGTCTACATATATTCCTTCTAACTATCCTAATAATGAGAAAGGTCTAATGAGTTACAAAGATCATCTTCCCATGTAGGAATGTAAACAGTTTAACCTTATTAAGCCCCTCATAATTTTCCTTCTGTTGACAGTATGCATTTTAAATGCATTTTTAAATTTTCAGTAGTAGCACCTCTAATACAGCACCTTATCATTAGGTAAAAATTGTTACAATAAGAAAGTCAGGGCAGCTACCAGAGAGGATGTCCCCTCTCTCTATATCTACCTGAAGCACCTTCATAGAGTAAAACAGAAGCAGATACTGACTGACCAACCCGAGCTGGCCACAGATAACATTCTTACTCACCCTCTCCTTTTCTTGAATTTCAGACTCCAGGGCCTCCAGTCTTCTGCTCAGCTGTGCATTCCTCTCTTTCTCCTTATTTATCTCATTGCATTGTTCTTCCAGTTCTTCAATCTTCAATGAACATCACATATGAAAGCAGAAATGCCCATTAACTCTTGATGCAACACGAAAGATCTCAGGCTGTGCTCCCCCCTCTTCCCCCACTTAAAAAAATTAACTAACCCATTTACAACAATCCCTTGTAACTGAGTACCCTCTACCGGAAACCCTCTATGGACTCTATCTGCTTCCCTTTGACCTGAGGCCTTAGGTCATTATGGCTCAGCTGCAGTATAATTAGTAACAAGTCTTAGTTTCAGGATAATTTGTGTTTCTATTTTCACGCTCCTCTTGCAAGCCTGTAAATTGTGGTTTTCTTCAAGGATTCAGGCAAAGGTAAGGGTCAGCAGCCCACTGGTGAATCTATTTTCTTTTTGAATCTATTTTGGCTTTTATGCCAAAAAGATTTTTATAGTTAGAACAAGTTATTGTTCATTATTTTATAATTATTTATTCATGCACTGAATGTATTTTGTTTCTTCTCAAGCCCCTAATGGTACCGTGTGACTGACTACACCTCAGGCAAATCATCTCAGTGATTTCCAAACAGGCAAAAATGGCATTAAACTTCTGAGCACAACAAAGACATTGCCCTACTGAATAGGGGACCTACTCTTTGGACTCTCTTCCCTGGAGAGAGTAGAGTCAGTTTTAAGAGGTAAATTACAAGAAGCTTTCTCCTTCCTAAATCAATTAGCATGTAGCGTGGCCCTTTCTCCCCAGAACCACCAAAAAAGGAGATACTGAAATAAGAGTGAATAAATCTGATTTCCTTTCCATCCAGCTAGGTAGCTGAGTGTCTAGGACATTGGATTGGGAGGTGGGAACAACTGAGTTTGAATCCTGCTTCAGATACTTTTTAGCTGTGTGACCCTGGGCAAGGCCCTTAATCTCTCTCAGGAGCCATTTCTTCAACTGTACAATAAGGGTAATAATAACATCTACCTCACAGTGTTGTGAGTACCAAATGAAATAAATGTGTAAGACTTTAACGTACTATACAAATGTTAGCTGTATATCATATCATATCACATCACATTATTCAACATGATGTCTTGTTACATAACATCATGTTACATTGTATTATATGAAGCCCTAAGGCTATGCCAGTAGAACACAAGCACCAACTGGTCCTACCCAGTTGGAAAGGTCTGCTTTTAGACTGAATCTGCCTTCTGAGGACCAGGCTGGCTAAGTGAGAAGAGTCTCTTCACTAGGAAACTTGCTGACAAGTTTTCCCCACAGCATCTCATAAAAACAGATGTTGAGGGAACTGCCATTCCTGTTGGAGAGAGGACTCATGTAAATGAAACTATAAATCTTTTAAATGCTATAGTACTAAAGGTGTGCCCTAAAATTAACGAACTGTTTCACACAGGTGAGGTTTTTGTTTATGATGAGGCTATTACTAGTACTGTAGAGACGGCAAGAATGAAAACCTCTGCCTATTATGCCACACAGAAACAAATTAATGACCATGTACCCACTTGCTTTTGACAGTATGAAGTTAAAATTAAATCTTGAGTACCATATAGTGCATGAAAGCCTTCACAAAACAATCACCGGGTCAGTTTGTCCTAAGTAGTCAATGCCTAAATCCTAAGAGACAAATTAAAACCCACATACCAAATAGGCATGCTAATCACACTGTCAGCAGAACTGTAAATCAGTTCTACCTTTCTATGGAATTATAAGAAAAATCACTAAATGGTTTATACCCTCTCATTCAGCAATGCCACTAGAGGATGCACTCTTAAGAGAGGTAAAGACAAAAAGAAAGGTCCATACATACCAAAATATTCATAGGAACTTTTTTGTAGTAGCAAAAAACTGAAAGCAAAGTAGACACCTCATCAAGTTTACACTGTGAGAATAAGTGTGAAGAATTCAGAGAAAGATGGGAAGAGTCATATGAACTGATGCCAAACAAAGAAAGCTGACACTGAAGAACAATAAATACAATAACTGCAATAATGTCAATAGAATCAACACTAAAAGGGAGTTGAATTCAGATTAAAGACAATGATCAATATTGCTCAAGAAGACTGACAAACACACCTCTCTTCTAATTAGAGAGAGAGGTGGGAGGACTGAATGTTTTATAAGCTACCAGCCACCATGTCTGTCAATTTTACTTAACCATTTCTTTTCTGACAAGGGAAGATTTTCTTGGGGTAGGAAGAATATTGAAAAATATCTGTGGCGTGAAAAACAAAAGGTACCAATACAATCTTTTTTTTAAAGACTTCAATTTCAGGACTATGTAGAAGTCAATTATCAAACTTTTGGCACCTAATATTTTGGAGATTTGGGGAATCAAGGAAATCATTTTTCTAAATTACTAAAAAAAAATTTTTTTAAAGTAATGATAATGGTGGGCAGGTGGGTGATATAGCAGATAGAGTGCTGGGCCTGGAGTCAGGAAGATGCATTTTTCTAAATTCAATTCTGGCCTCAGACTCTTATTAGCTATAAGATTCTAGGTAAGTTACTTAACTTTGTTTACCTCAGTTTCCTCACCTGTAAAATGAAGGAAATAGCAAACCACACCAATATCTTTGCCAAGAAAACCCCAAATGGGGTTATGAAGAGTCAGACATTATTGAAACGACTGAACAACAAAATGATAACGAAAACTGACATATATGTGGTACCTTAAAATTTGTAAAATTAACATAATTTGAGCCCCACAACAATCCAGTAAGAGAAGAGCTACAGGGATTATTAGCCCCATTTTGCAGAAGAGAAAACTGAAGCCCAGAGAAATTAGAAAACTTGACTATGGTCACATAACGTGTCTCAAAAGGCAGGATCTGAATCCAGGTCTTTCTGTCTCTAAGTCCATCACTCTATCAAGTATGACACACTGGAGTAGTCCTATTTCAAACATTTACATTCCTGATACTATTCTTCCTCTAGTCGCCATTTGGTTATTGTATTAACTTACAAGCTTTGTTGGTAGTTAAGATGGTAAATGCAAAGTTTTGCTGACAATAGTAATAGTTAATGTTTATACTGTGTTTTGAAGTTTGCAACTAATTAGGTCTCAACTAATCAGATAGGTGCTTTTTTTTTGCTTTTTGGAGGGCAATTTGGGGTTAAGTGACTTGACCAAGGTCACACAGCTAGTTTTTGTGTTAAGTGTCTGAGGCCGGATTTGAACTCAGATACTTCTGATTCCAGGGTGGGTGCTCTATTCACTGTGCCACCTAGCTGCCCAATAGGTGCTTTTAAAAAATACATATATTTCACAGATGAGAAAATGGAGGCTCAGCATTTAAGTGACATTTCTATGATCTAGTAATGTATCTATTTACACCGGCAGGAGTAAAACCCAGATCCCTCGACTCCAAGTCCAGCCATCTTATATAATGCTGCAAATAACCAATGCCTTTAGAACCTAATCTTTTACAGGTCTCCTTGGAAGTGAAATATTCAGAAATGATGACAGACTTAGGATGTTTAAAATCTTAAGTTTTCCAGTTGAGCTCATGACAAAGCATTTCTTTGTTGTTTTTCTTTTCTTTTTCCAAAGGGATCACCTGTGCTTCTTCCCACCAGATATTTGCTTAAAATTCTAAGAGGTTTTTCTAGGAACCAAGACAGGCAGAAGATAATATAGATGGCTTTTTGGTGCGCAACAATGCTAATGTGAAAAGCTGTTTTCTATAAAGGATCACAGGGATCATGACCTCAGAGCTTTTGAGCTGGAAGAGATCATAGATCTCATTTCATCCAATGCATTTTACAGAAGAGGAAACTGACATCCAGATAAGCAAAGTAAGTTTTTTTAGGGACCCATAACAATTCCAGAGAAAACCACCTTAAATACAAAATGGAAAACTAAGTAATTCAACAGATGTACAAAATGGTTTCATTCCATTAACATAACACTAAGAGGACTAAGTAATAGAACAGAATGTTACAATATAATAGTCTACTGATACTTCAGAAATGTCAAAGCAAGGCAGGTTAAAAAAATTTTTTTAAGTCTGTACAGGGGCGGCTAGGTGGCGCAGTGAATAGAGCACCGGCCCTAGAGTCGGGAGGACCTGAGTTCAAATTTGAACTCAGACACTTAACACAAAAGACTAGCCATGTAACCTTGGGCAAGTCACTTAGCAACTAATTGCCCTCCAAAAAACAAAAAATAAAAATAAAAAAAATTAAGTTAGTACAGAGCTTTCAGGATGGGAGAGGACTTCTTGGTAACCCAGTCTCCAAATTTATTTCAATCATAAAATGAAAGTACTAGGATTAGAAATTTTAGAGCTAGAAAGGACCTAGAAAGGACCAGAAAGAAATCATCTAGGCCAACCTCCTCACTTTACAGATGAAGCATCAAAAGGTTAAATGGTTAAGGGAATTGCCCAAAATCACAGAGATAGAAGTGGCAGAGTTGGACTTGATCCCAGGTCCTCTGACTCCAAAGTCTCCATTCTTTTCACTTTATAACCAACTTCACAGTTTAGGCCGCTTATGAAATGTCTCTATATGCAATTAAAATAAAATGCTTGTTAGGTGTGAGTCACTGTGCTTAGCATTCTGGGATCACAAGTAAAGGCAAAAGATAGTCCCTGCCTTCAAGGAGCTCACAATCTAATGAGAGAAACAACATATAAACAACTATGTGCATACAAGATGTATAAAAGGTAAATGGAAGGTATTCTCAGAGAGAAGGCACTGGGTAAAGGGAGACAAAGAGACTGGGAAAGGTCTCTTGCAGAAGGTAGGAGCTGAACTAAGTCTTGAAGGAACCCTGGGAAGTCAAGAGGCAGAAACGAGGAAGGAAAGCATTCCAGGTATGAGGAACAGGCCATGAAAAGGCACTGAGTCAGAAGATACAGTGTCCTGTGCAGTCAGGGTGGATGAATCATTGAGTAAGTGTGAATCAAAGTATAAGAAGACTGGAAAAGTAGGAAGGGGGCAGGTAGTGAAGGGCTTTAAAAGCCAAACAGGATTTGACATTTGATCCTGGATGGGATAGAATTAAAGCAGAAACAATTAAACCCACACTTCAATACCTTTTTTAAAAAATGCATCATTTATTAAGCATCTATTGTGTATGAAGCAATAGTCGAAATTCAAAATATAGATATGATCAATTGTAGGGAGTGATCTCATCAAATTTAATTTTATGGACTTTTTCAAAGGTTGAAACACCACACACACACGTGCACACACACACACACACACACATGCACGCACGCACGCATACACGCACACACCGCCCCCCACCAAGATCCTCAAACCTAATACCAACCTTATTCCTTTTTTCTCTTTCCAATTTAAGAATAACCGTATTATGCTTCTATGCTACTTCATTTCAAGAGATCATGGGTTTTCTGTCAAACTGCAATCTTATCTTTTCCCACCTTTATCTGAATTTACTCTTCACTGACTCTCCATTAATGAAGAAACTAACTTCTCTTCCCATGTATTCTATTTAATCACAGAAAAATTGTGGGGGAAAAAATGTCCAGAAAGATCCTTGGAAAGGGGACACTGGGAAATTAGTTACTTAGCATTTTATGTCTGGCTAAGATTTTATAAAGAAACTAAAGACCACTGTAGAAAAAGATGGATCATAGAACATGTGAAGGAACTATTAGAGAACAGACATCTCCTTGGGGACAGGGTACGTTGGCAACACAAGCTCAGACTATGGGTCATGGATCATTCAAATAGAACAATTTTGAAAGAAAGAAGTATTATGGACATTTAATATTGTATGTCATATATAATTATAATATATAATAATTATTATATATAACAATAATAATGATAAGACAAGTAATATGGACATATTCTCAGGGTGATGTGAATAATTACCTCAAGAAGAAGGTTTTATTCTAACTAGAACATGCCACAGACATGACACAAAAGTGATAGGGGATTGAGAAAAATAGGCAGCTAAGTGGCACAGTGGATAGAATGCCAAGCCTGGAATCGGAAAGACTCATCTTCCAGAGTTCAAATCTGGTCTCAGATACTTACTAGCTGAATGACCCTGGGTAGGTCACTTAATCCCATTTGCCTCAGTTTCCTCATCTGTAAAATAGCTGGAGAAGGAAATGGCAATTCACCCCAAATGGGGTCACAAAGACATAACTAAAAACAACCCAAAACCGAAACACCTACAGAGCCTGAAGGAACCTTTTCTTGCTATCACATGCAAGTTAAATATGTAAGAATACTCCAAGGTCACAATACTCAAATGTTTATGGATTTTGGAGAGGCAATTTGGTGGCCTTGAGAGTTCTGAGGATACTTATGGAAGTTACTGTCAAATAGCCAATAGGAAAAGAAAAGGCTAAGATTTGAGTAGCTGCTCCAGATGTCTGTCATTGGGAGGGTGGGAGCTGTGGTCATGACATGGATCCTATTGGACTGACTCAAGTGATAAGAGGGACTGTATAGGATGACATGGTATTAGTACACCTGTGGTCACTGTGAGTAGTAGGAATAGCCTCCCCTAGCTACTGAGAATGAATCCTTTGGGAGATCTGGGAGGTAAAGGGAAAACTTATGGCAGCTGAAAATATGTACAGGTTAAAAAGAAATCCTCCCAACAGTCAGAGCTCCTCAGGAGTGGCCACTAAACCAAAGCTTACCAGACCTGCTGGTTCACAGTAACTTCTCCCAAAGGGAAAAGGAGGTTTAGGTTTAAAGGTTATGGCCATTCTTTTTAAGAACTGCCCCTTCTCCCCAAAGCAAGGACAAAGAGGCTGAGCAACATTTTTTTTTAACTGCGGACAAGATCAGCACGTGCATGCTGCATATCCCTGAAAGAAGAATCCAAAATCCCAAGTCTATTGAAATGACACCAGGACACAGAGTTGAGGTCAAGGACAAGGTCAGCTTAGACCCAAAGAATTGAACTACTGCTTGCTCATCAACCTTTCTGGGTCTTTTCCACTTGGACTCACGGGACACAGAGCATCTGTGAGTGAAGGTTAAAGACACACAATGTAGTGGATCCCAAGTAGATCCCAAGTGACAATTATCTTCTAGTTCATTTTATGAGGTACACTTGCAACATGCACCCTATAGCCAATGCAGGAATTTGGCCTCCATGGACTGAGTTAAATATCCACTGAGGGGTTATGTTGCAGAGATTTTGGAGTTTCTTAGGGAAGATGCAGGTGCCAGTGAAAAGATGGACACTGTAGCCCTGGTATGTCCAAACACAGGAAACCTCTAAACTTTTATCACTGACTGGGACCAAAACTAATCTATTCAAAGAATTGGCTGTGTAGTACAGGCAGTAACCTGGAGCTTATTACCTAAGGATGCTGACAATCCATGACTCCTACATAAAAATTTACAGGAAGGAAAAGGACAGTGTGAGCAGAGGGGAGCAAGGAAGCACAAAAGCCTCCAGCCCGGAGGTGACTCTAGCAAAGTTCATCTTTGAACATGTTCCAATGCCCAATGAACAGAAGGATTACTAGAACAAAAACTCCACATTGAGAGCCAGTGTGCTCTCCATGCAGGAGTGGGATGTGAAATATACCCGAAAACCAGTGTAGGTAAGTTCTGAATCCCTATCACAAAGTCCCAAAGCCTATATGTCTTACTCACAATGCCAGTATGGAAGAATGAGAGGAAGATTAAGATCTATACTTGAAGACCCTTAGATTTGAAATAAAAGAACTAAAGTAGATCAGTGGAACATGCAATGAACTCAAGCCTCCTTGACTGTTTTCCAGGCAGCCAATGGTTCTCAGTGTTAAACCTGTACAGGAGTTATTATTGTCAGATACCCATGGCAGAGGAATATAAGAAAAATATAATATTAAAAATAAAAATATTTATGCCAGATAGGTAGCACAGTAGATAAAGGAGGGACCTAGAGTCAACAGGACCTGAATTCCAATCTAGCCTCAGATATATTCTATCTATGTGACTCTAGGTATTCTGCCAGTTTCCTCATCTATAAAATGGGCATAATACCTACCTCATAGGGTCATTGAGGAAAAAAGGAAACAATATTTGTAAAATGCTTTGTAAACTTTAAAGTGACAAATTATGCTAGACATTAGTACTATTATATAGTTTTTATAGATTTCATAGGATCATTTAAGTGCACATCTCAAGGTTTCTGAGGCTATCACTACTTTTCAGAGATTCAAAGAAAAAGTACTGGTGACATAAACTGCCTGGAGGTGGTGATTTATCAGGACACTCGTTAAATCTGGAAAAAATACTAGAAGAGCATGATGAAAACCACAAGAAAGAAACCCTGGCGATGCCCATGAGAGGGCAAGGAGTAGGAAGGTGGATGAAAGGGATCTGAGACATGCAAGAAAAGGGCCATTAACACCAAATCACCACTAGATTGGACAGAAGTTACTTGTCTAAAGTAGTCAAATGACAAGTGTCCTCCCTGCAGAGCCTTTGTTGAGGACATGAGTCACTATCTCAGCAAGGAGGGAGTGCTTGTCACAGGTCCAGAGGACTCTCAAATACTCAGAGGGGCCTGGGATCTCATCAATGTGGACATTCCTTCCAGCAACAGATCACAACTGATCCATTTCTGCCCAGGGCACACTCAATGTGTTGAAAAATCAACCTCAACTTCTCCTAACTTCCCAAAGATACCAATGGAGCATTTGGGATTTCCAGTCATCCCTGGCCACATGACCAGTCCATCTTTTCCTCCTATCATCCTTTCCCCTGATGACATCTTTTATTCCTGTTCTTCTTCTACATTTGTTATTGATTTTGTTGTCTACTCATATCAAACATGCATCTCTCCATTGCCTTTTATGTGATATTCATTTTCAATTTGTCAGAGACTGTTGTGTTCCATGTCTTTGCTGCCATATGGGAACATTGATAACATAGTGGTATTAAAAAGATGGGCCTTTACTTCCAGGAGAAGCTAGGAGTAACAGGTGCTTAATAAATGTTTAATTGATCGATTAAAGGATATTGGGGGAAGAAATGTATATTTGGCATTGCTGTGGTAGAAACAGGAAATTAATAGATGACTATGCCAAAAATAGGAAATGTTCAATGGAAGAACAAGAACTCCATTTTCCATGAGGTTCTATTTTTCACTGGTGCAAGTTAATTTCAGCATGAAGATGTAGAAATATTAAAGGGTCCTGTTAGGTTCATGATCATACAGGGAAATGGTGAGATGTAGGATCCCGATAGTCCTGGAGTATCTGAATTCCCATGGCACAAGATGAAACATCCAGGCTATACAAAAGCTGATATACGTCGGATGTGACTAGAATTTGTGTGGCGTGTTTGAGGAGAAGAAAACCAAGACACATTCAGGAGTCCAGGCTGTTGAGGCTTGCCTATGTCTTTCCTATCAGAGTCCTAAGTTTGGATCAGAACTTGAAGTCCAAACTTCTTTTGGAGAAAAGGATGTGGAAGCAAAGGAGAGAAACGGTCTAGTGGCTGCTAGTGCTTTTCTATTGCTTTACTATTCCATATTAAGTCTTATAAGGTAAAGAAAAAGAAGGAAGGGGAAATAGCCCAGTAGGAGGTGGGCAAAGGGGACAAAAACACCTTCCCCCTATCTAGAGTGAAGGAGGAAAAAAGGCCCTCTTGGTCTGTAGCCTTGTAATTCTATTTTCTTTCTTTTTCCTTTCCCCATCTCTCATTGGCCGATATCTTTCATCTAGATAGCCTGCACCCAGCATATAGCAAGCCAAGCATCCTATTCAACTACATAAACTCCCACCCAATTCTAAGCAGCCTAGGCAGCCTGACTTACCTTATTCCTGAGTCGATCATTCTCATCTCTGCAAATAGAAAATTGCTTTTTCCACTGATCCACACTGGCAGCAGATTCTTGAAGTGCTGCTGTCAATCTTGCATTGCTTTCTCTCAGAGTTTGCAGCTCAATCTCCCATTTCTTCACGTTGGAAGCACTGTTGCAAAGATAGGAATGAAGGTTAGATTCAATTCCATAGAGCTCAGCCTTCCATGAGAAGCTCTGGCCCTGCCATATTCACACAATCAACATCTCTGTATTTTAGAAGCCATATTCTCTCCTCCCTACTTAATATAAAGGCTATTTTTGTATGGAGACAATCATATTATCTCCAACACTGTACAAGTTCCATTAAAGATAACCAATGTTATTCACTGGTTTATATCAAATGCCAACCTAACTCTTCCTGTAGCAAAAATAAGTAATGAAAGTCCAAAGTCTTGTCACAGAGATGAAAATATGTTTAATACATCAATGTGTTCACTAGGGTTAAAAGAAAGTGAGTTTCATACTAGTAGTCATCATTCTTTTACAACCCTCAGGCTATTTTCTTTATTCTAAATCTTTAAGTCTTTGACACTTAAGGTAATCTCCAATCATGGCTGGGAGGAGTTTCACAGTAAAACTTAACTGTAAGATTTCTGGAAAGTTAGGTCACCAACCTGACAGCTACTCACTGGTTGCACTAGCTACTGACCTCAATTTGTCTTCTATGTGTTAATATCAATTTACCCAAATGTATTCACATAATTTTGTAGCCTTTCTTTCAAATTTACCATTCAGCCTCAAGGCTCGATGAACTTGGCATAAAGCCATGCACTTTAAACTTCAAACACCACACATTAAGAATGATCAAAATTCATTTAAGTTGGAAATTTTAAGACTGATATCAAAGAAGTCAAGCTGATTTGAAGAAATGGCTTAAAGTTCATTCATATCATTCACTTGTTCATTAATCTATAGTGTTGGAGCAAGATTAATTTCAGGTGTGGAATCTTTTTATTTCAGTAGTATAAAATGACAAGAGAAAAAAATCCTGAGAATTTCTTTATGCCTAATAAGGACTGCTGTACAATGCAAATCAAGTCAGTCCAGAATCCAAAATAAGATAGGCCTGTCTGAAAAATTAGAAAATTACAAGACATTCTATATTGGGTCAGACTCCTGGAGTTGAGTTAGCTTAATCTAGTTAAGTTATAGGGACAGGATAGAAACATTTCTTCATTGCCTCCTTCAAAGGAAGAATGCTTATATTTAACTTCCTTCCCTAAAAAGAGAATGCAGAGTCCTTAGCTTCCTCCTCTCAAAGAAAATGTGTTAGCTTCAGTTAGAATTCCTCTGATTTTGTGTGGGCAGAGAGCCAGTATGGGAGCAAGAAAAATGCCATAGTTTTCTGTGTAGCATCCTTCTCCTCCAGTTCACATAAAAGCTACCTCTAGGTGTCGTATTCAGGGGTCTTTCTTTAATGGTCAACTTACTGAAACATCCTCCTACCCAATGAAGACAATGGAAATGCCACCAAGGAGAAATAACACAGCAAGATGTGAAATCTTCATTACCTCTGCGTAAGGGCCAGCTTCAGCTTCTCATTCTCTGATTTCAGATGTGCTTCAGCAGGGCCGTGAGATGCCTTTTCATCATCTGTTCCATTCACACTTGATGCCTGAGTAGAAGATGGGGTTTCACATCCTGATTCCTATAACAGGGGTCATAGAAGTCGCCTAAACTAAACTAATTCACTCTTCTTCCCACATGTGCAAATGAGAAATATGGAAAACATATGGAAAATGTGTACACAGGTGCACATGTATATGGACAAAGAAAGAGTGGAACATTTTGCTTCTTGTAAACACGGGTGACAATCACCCCTTCAAGAGCCATAAGAGATTTCAAAGTTTGTGCACTAAAGCACAGACCTTTAACTCATAGGAGGATCCCTCAGTCCTTCACTAACTACTATTTCCTAACACTTTATACACCATTCTAACAAACTTGCTCTAGTTTCCAAACTCCCCCACCCCCACAAATTAGAAGCATTGTTATTATACATGACATGATATAAATTATATAATTTGATTAATAATTATTGCTAATAATTAATCATGATAAACTGGAAACACATGGTAATGGCTAAGAAGCTGTGGTGTATTAATGAAACTGAGGTATCATTGTGCCACAAGGAATAAAGTATATAAAAGAAATGTAAAGAATAACACCAGAGACAACAAAAAAATAAAATAAATAATAGATGGGTCAGCAACATAAGAAGAGCCAGGATAACTGACATACAGTTTGTGCTTTCCACTTATATCCATGCAATATCAAGAGAAAGAAGAAAACGTATTAAGTTTTGGTGCTATAGATGTCAATCCTCAACTGTGACTAATTCTCTAGGAATTATAAGAACTCAAGTATTACTGCATATTTGAACTCTAACCAACAGAAGAGATGTTGTTTGTGCCATCACCAGTCAAGGTGGAGAAAAATGAAAATGTTTTAATAATATTCATATTTTTATGTTTATAAGTGACAATTGAATTTTAACACTTAAAATTTAGAAAACATAAAAGTCAAAGATGTTATCATGGAATGGAGACTATAATGTTCAATTATTAGTGATGATCTCTTTAAGCAATATTGGGAAACATTTGTATACAGCAGGGGCCCAATTTCATAGGTTTGGAAAGCTTAAAGAAAGCTACCTAAATGGAGTGTGCCACTCCACCAAATTCACCCTTTGGATAAATATCACTAATAATCTCTTTCCTTTTTTCTTTTTAAATAATTTTTTTTTTTTGCTTTTTTTGGATGGGGGAAGGTAGGGCAATTGGTGTTAAGTGACTTGCCCAAGGTCACACAGCTAGTTTTTGTGTTAAGTGTCTGTGGCCAGATTTGAACGTGGGTCCTCCTGACTCCAGAGCCGGTGCTCTATTCACTGTGCCACCTAGCATCCCCACCATCTTCCTTTGAAAATATAATGGTCTTGGGGCAGCTAGGTGGCATAGTGAATAGAGCACCGGCTCTGGAGTCAGGAGGACCCACGTTCAAATCTGGCCACAGACACTTAACACAAAAACTAGCCGTGTGACCTTGGGCAAGTCACTTAACACCAATTGTCCTGCCTCAACCCCTGCAAAAAAAAAAAAAAAATCCAATGGTCTCCCCCCCCTGCCCCTCCCTCAGTCCTTATTCTTTCTGATCTTAGTATCTATCTTGTATACTCTAATTCACAAACATTTATATATAAGCTCTTTGAGAGCAGGAACTGGTTTTACTTCTTTGTTACCCCCAGTGCTTAGCACAGAGCCTGGCAAACAGTAAGCTCTTAATAAGTTCTTGTTGATTGATTGATCTCTCTGTAGCAATGCTACTTTTCACCACCCTTCTTTTTACTCTCTTCTTGAATTCTATCATATTGTATTAGATCCTGGGTTTCCTCCTAAGTCTCCAATGCTTTGGATGACTCTTCTTCCTCTCCTCACCCCATCAGCATATCCTGAGACTCAAACATCCCCTCTTCTTTATCTATGTTCCATCTCCTAGAGGACCCATCCATTCACCTTAGTCATTTCTTCCACACTTTTGACTCCTAACTATAGTTTTGGTAATTATCTTTTATCACATAGCCACCAAGTTCTCTTGATTTTCAGGCTATTGGATTTCTTTACATTCAAGTCTTCTCTATTCCCAGTGCCACTAATCTAGTCAGGAGGAAGCATGATAAAAACACTAGCTCAGTCAGAAGACCCTCAATCTGAACTTCAGTTGCATCATTATCAATTCTATAAGCCTCAGTTTCCTGACATGTAAAATGGGAAGAATAGTATCTGTCTACCTATCCCACAGGGTTGTTGTGAAAATCAAATGAGATCCAAGAATATCTTCTATAATAACGACTTAATTAACATTATTTTGCAACAAGGTTATTAATATAACTAAATTCCACTGTAACACTATAATGACATTGTATCTACGGAACTGCCCCCTCTAATGTCATTTTATGCAATGTGACCCTTTCAAAGAACCAATTAATGATGTTTGGTGGTGTATGGCCTGAAATGGACATGAAGGCATTTCGTTAATTCTAACATGTTACCTAGATTTAAGACACCAGTAGCTGAAACTTAAGCCTTCATTCTCTTGTTGCCTTGACTATTGCAATAGCCTAATCTTCCACTTTCCTTCTTCAACACATCCTAAAATGAAGACCTCCAGCTTAATTTTCCTAAAATACCATTTTCATCCAGTCATTGTCATGGTCAGATGCCTCTGATACCTTCTCATGGTCTATACTATTCAAGTCCATACTATTCAACTTTGAATCTAAAATCCTCCATAGGCTGATACCAATCTACCTATCTAATCCAGTCTCCTTCAGTGGAAGCTTCACTTTCTCCTAGGCTTGTCTCATCTATTAACCTCCCCCCAACATTCTGCATTCATTCAAGACTACAAGACTTTGCTAAGGTTCACAACTCCCAGAATAATTTCCCCCATCATTTAACCAAACTATATCCATCCTTACAGTCTGGTTCAAATCTCATCCCCTCAATGAGGTCTGCTTCAACTGCTCTAGCCCACAAAGATTTCTTCTCACTTTGGAACCATACCACTAACTGCTTCTAACATTAATTATAGCACTTAATCATTTCTTGACATTTTAAACTATTACATTTTCTATCCTTACTCAGCATATAAGCCTGTGAAGGCAGAAACTGGGACCATCCCTTCCCTTCACCCCATCACATTAAATTTCTTTCTGACTCCTCAGTAACATGGGTTCTTTTTGTGTGTGTGCCAGGGACACCTTTGGCAGTCTGGTAAAGTCTATAAATCCCTATGGACTCCCTGTGTAAAAGACAAGGATTATAGAGGAAACCAGTTATTGAAATACAGTTATTAAAAATGTTTTTAAAAATAAATTCACAAACCCGAGGCTAAGAACCATTGCCCTACAATGTCTAGCAAAATGCTCTAGCAAATGTTCAATAAATATTTTAATGAATAAGCAGCAATTCTAGTAACCAAAGAGATAATTATTGTCATTTTGCAAATTCTAAATTTGTTTCAAAAGATACAAAAACATGGATCTAAGTGAGAAACTTTTTAAACTTTTTCATACTGACCTCGTTAAAATCCTTATGTTTTGCTTTACAGTACTGTTAGGAATTTGTACTTACCCCACCCCCAGTTGATGATTAGCTAGATTATTGGACCTAACTAGCCATTTAATGGTGTTACTATCAGCTTTAATTTGCTTTGCTAAATAACTACTGCAACAAGAAGCATCACCTTTCAGTTTTCTTTCATAACTAGAAAACTAATATCATAAAAATATTTTAATTATAAAATGCTTGGTTCTAAAACACATCTTCTAAAAATGAAATAAATATCCACAGCTAAATTATAAAGAATATGAGGATTAGGATTATATCAAATAAGAAATGACTTTTTGTAAGGAAATATAATTAAGTTGCATTTTACTGTTGAATACTTTTACTGAGATTATCAGAAAGAGTCTTAGTCATTCAAATAGTAGATGTGTAAATGTCTATATGACCAAATACATGGTCATTACTATTATTGAATAAAAGGGATTGATCATATGTTAATTCTGAAACAATTTTTTCTACTAAAAGTGTAAAGAGGGATGGCACTTAGCTGAATCTACTCAAAGTATCACTTAGGGGGGCAGCTAGGTGGCGCAATGAATAGAACACTGGCCCTGGAGTCAGGAGGACCTGAGTTTAAATCCTGCCTCAGACACTTAACTCAAAACTAGCCATACGACCTTGGGCAAGTCACTTAACCCCAACTGCCCTGCCTTTCCCCTCCAAAAAGCCAAAAAAAAAAAAAGTATAATTTGGGACGGCATAGCTTTCCAGAGGCAAGGTTCTCCACCCTACTGGTATGGAGGACTCTACTTAATAGATATAGATCTCCTGAATTCATATTAAAATAAAATTGAGCTGCATTTGGTCAATTCACTTTAAAAAGGTTGTTGTTGGAACAGTGTGCCACTCTTTGTATGATAAAGCTAGATCTCCTCTGACCAAAAGGAAACTAGGACAGAAGCAAAATCCATCTTTCAACCTGACACCTAACTGTTCACCTTAAACTAAAAGGGCATTCCAGAGAATATTCTCCCAGTACAACTGCTCTGAAGTAAAAAGTTTTCTGTCAAAACTCTATATGGCTTCACTTCTCTGTAAAAAGATTGGCAAACACCAGGAGGATCCTGAAGGCCAACAAGTGCAAACAACCTTTCCAAATTCTCCATTGCCAATGTTTGGTGTTCTTTTTTTTTTTTGCCCAAAGCATTTATGAAACCTAATAATTGATGAAATACAGGTTAATTTCATGGATGAATTACTTACTTGAGAATGATTGCTTGAGGTCTCGATTTTCTCTTGAGACTTGTCTCTAGCTAATTTGGCAGCTTCCTTCACTTCCTGGAATTTCTCTGCAAACTGAACATTAATAATGTTTACTGAAGTCATTCCTGGCCCCAAACGTTACTGCTGTTCAGAATCACCATCACCATTATGATCCTTCTCAAGTCAGCAAATACTGTAAGTGTGCAAAAAAAAAAAAGCAACAGCAAGCTTTTTAGATAACTTTTAGAAACTCAGGAAAATGATTCTTAAGAATCTAGCAAATGCTTTTTCTAATGAATACTAGAAAACGGAGTCACGCAGGCTATGACTTCCTTAACTTCTAGGAGAAAGATTGGAAAGTTAATAAAGACTCACAGGTTATTACTAAAATGCAATGATTAAAAATGGTATTGACTGAGATGGAGGCAAAAATAATTTGCTAACAGCACAGAAAAATTCAATGTGCCGCAGGGAACAAAGAACAATCAAACATACACATGAAGATGAAGGAGTACAGGAATAAAGTCCTTTTAGCATTTCACATTATTAAATACTGTGTTTTAGGTACTAGTTAAATTACATTTGGAAATGAGCCCTTACCTCTAGGATAGTGGAAAACTCACTTTATGTATTGAAAAGATAGACAAAGAAAACACACTAAGAGCCTAGGTTACCGATAGAGTGATTAATAAGCCAGGTGAAAGCCAAATTACATTTCAATATCACCTATTTTAAGGCTTCTTAGCAAATGTTACTTCTTGTTTTTAATCACATAAATATAATTCTGTTTTATTACTTTAACTTCAATCATGCAAAGAATATCAGGACTAACAGATGAATCAATATTTACTTTGCATGGAAACCAGCCTCAACTCTCAGCACCAATGTACAATTTTTCCTCTTCAGAAATGTTTTGCTAAATATTCCTAAGGTAGGTAAGCCCAAGTCTTTATAGGCATTTTCATGGTGAAACATTCTCAAATTTCCTTTGGACTAAGAGTGCTCCATATCTACTGGAAAAAGTTGGCACTTGACCTAAATGGATTAGAGACAACAAGGAAGGGGAAAAGACTGGAAAATAGAATATACATCAGTTAGCAAGAGGTAAGCGTCTCTATAATCTTAAGCACCCAAAGGACATTTAAAAGACAACTAGCAATTGGGGACATCAGAAAAGGCTTCTTGGAGGAGATGGTATTTGAGCAGAGCCTTGGAGGATGCTAGAGGTTACAAAAGGCAGAAGTGAGGAGGGAGAGCATTCAGACAAGGACAGGCTGTGAAAAATAAGATGGAGCCAGGAAATACAATGTCCTGTACAGTGAAACAGCAAGTTGGTCAGTAGTTTAAAGAACATGAGGGAGCTAACCTCAAGCTAGTTTGCTAATGGCTCTAAATGCCAAATGATGGAGTTTGTAGTTGATCATAAAGGCATCAAAGAAGCCACTGAAGCCTCTTAAGCAAGCGAAGTATCATGGTCAGACTTGAGTTGGCAATTTGGCAGCTGTGTAGAGGATGAATTAATGCTGACAAACTGGATGCAGGGAGACCATTTGGGAAGTTACTAGTCCAGGAGAGTTGATGACAAACTAGGTGTCTGTGGTATGAATGGAAAGAAGAGAACAACTGTGACAGATGTTGAGGAGGTAGAATTGCCCAGATTTGGCAACTGACTAAATATTGGAGAATGAAGGACTGAGAATGAAGATGTGCCAGAACAAGACCCTGAGTAATTAGAAAAATGGAGGTATTTTTAACTTGAAAAGTTAGAAGAAGGGATGGGTTGTAGGAGTGGGAATAATGTGTTCTGTTTTGGAAATGTTCAGTTAGAGATGACTATGAAGTCATCCAAGTGAAGATGTCAAGGAAATAAATGTTAAGAAGATCTTGGAAAAAACATGGTCTACATGTCCTATCTACACAAGTATCATCTTCTAATTATAGCATGTGCAGGATTTAGAGCAAGTAAGCTTCCCCAAAAGACACTAACAGAAATATTTGAAAACATGAGTGATGTTCCTTCTTTACACCCCATCAACTAACAGTGCAAATGACATAGAAGAGTTCAGGTAAGTTAACAAGAACGTATTTGTGGTCTATTGTGATAGTGATTCAGGAGTCATAAATACGTTCTGGAAGAAGAGGAAGCAATTTGAGAGAAAGTTTGCTCAGAAACTTATCATCATTGTTCTTTGACTTAAGCGTGGCAGACTGTGCCCAAAGTACAACAAAATCTGGATTCTCCTCTAGAAACATGAAAAAACCTGAGCAGGGGTAGGGCTGGGGAAGGGTGGAAAGCAAAGGCCAAAATAAGAGCAGGGGCAGTTCACTCCACATGGGAGAGGAGCCAAGAACGCTAGTTATGAGGGAGACCAACATGTTAACATGTCCTAACACATCAAAGCAGAGATAAAAGGAGACCTCATATCAGCAGGAGGGAGCAGGACAGTCCAAAGGTGTGGAACAGTGGAATATTGCATGTGGTAAGATTGTTTTAATGTATTGAGTAGTTTTGCTGATTTTTGTCTTTTTTAATTTTTATTCTTTGTCATGTGGAACAGCTCTCTGAAATGAAAGAGTGGGAGGGATACAGATGAAGACATAGACAATATAAAAACAAAATATCTCAATAAAAAAATTTCGAAGATAGTATCACAAATTCGAATGCTGCCACTCCTGACCTCCACTGGATTGGTAAGCTGAAGAGAAGGATATCTTTTATTGATTTTCCTCTACTTTAATCTGTTATAGTCTCTGCTCCAGAGATGGAGTATGAGACACAGAGACATCCTTTATTTATTCCTTTCCATAGATATGGGTGTTTTTAAGAACACCCCGGCCACCCCAATGATAAAGAAAGACAAATAGAGGGGCGGCTAGGTGGCGCAGTGAGTAAGAGCGCCGGCCTCGGAGTTGGGATGACGCGAGATCGAATCCGGCCTCAGAAAATGAGCACCCACACATAAATAATGACTAGCCGTGTAACCTTGAGCAAGTTACTTAACCCCAATTGCTTAAAAAAAAAAAAGACAAATAGGAAGAGGTTTAGGATATGCTTGGAGGCAGATAATTCCATATAGGGTTTCTTGACCAATTTGCATTCATGTTTACTGTGTTCAATAAATTATGTGATTATAGTTCTGGTTATTTTTTAAAATCAAACAACAAAAAAATCCCTATCCTGTGTCCATGTCTTTCCCCAAACTGACATTCCTGGAATGCACGCATTCTTGGAGAAAGAAGGGAAGATAGATGTTCCCTTCTTTCTCCAAAAATCACTAGCTTCCTTCAAAGCTCAACTCTAAAGCTACATTCTATTTAAAGTCTTTCTTAATCCCTCCAGTTTTTCCTGTTCCTGAAATTACTTTGCATTTACTTTTCTCTGTCTCTCTCTCTCTCTCTCTCTCACACACACACACACACACACACACACACACCACATACACTTGTTTCTTACTATAGATTAAGGTCCTTGAAGATAAGCACTATTAATTTCTTTTACTTCAGTAGGGCCAAGCAAAGTGCCTGGGAGAAAGAAGGCATTTACTAAGTTCTTACTGAATTAATAATTCACAATTCATTACTACTTTCAGGAGAGAGACTTAGGTTGGATATACTGATTTGCTAGACAGCTACATAGAGATGATGACTGAACCCATAGGAACTGATAATGAAGACACCTACCATAAGTAACTCTAAGGAAAATTCAGAGGTATATGTACATATACATGCACGTATGCACACACATGATTATATAACATGTGAACACAACTAGAAATCTAAATAATAACTTTTATCTATTTGCTATAAGCCAATCTCAGTTTATGTCAAGTCATATTTCAAGTATCCATCTCTGCCCAGAACCTTGGTCATAAAAACTGTTCAATAAATATTGATTTGATTTGTAGCATGCAAGGCTGACAGCAAAGTCCCCCCATTGAAGGGACACCAATCACAACTGTGAATTTTGGTTGCTGTTCTTTTCCTAGAACCAAGTGCTATGCATGAATGTTTATGAAGCATGCAAAATTTAAGTTTCAAATCCCTTGATTTCAACATTTAAAAAAATTCCAATGTTTAGCTATCCCTATTGGGGGAAAAAATTTTCATTGAATCTGACATATCCCTTTAACTACAAACTATTCCTTTTATACCTCCAGTGCCCAGCAGAGAAGCATTGTAAACATCCACTGCATGCTTGCTGATGATCTCAATGATTCCTACCAGAGGAGTGGAAGAAGAATGAGAAAATATGAGGTCACTTTCAATCCAGAGCAAGGTCTTTTTTTGAAAGGGCCTCATTTCTCTACTAATTTTTGGATATTCCAGAATGATAGCTCCTCACAAAAATAAGGCCTCAAATAGCCAAAGGAAATATCCCAATGACTTGCCAAAGTTGTTTCTCCAAAGTTGAATTATCCCTGGTAAATGTTATAATTGGTGTCAGTCTTATATAATTCCATAGTTCTCAGAAGGGAATTTTGTCTCCACTGGTGTCCAAAGCATGTACTCTGATGTGGAAAGGGCCTTGCTGGTAGGGAGGATGGAGGGATTCTGTTACAGCTTCCAGGGGCAGTAGAAGCTTACTAGTATGTAATTGGTCTTTCTCCAAACAGAACAATTAATTATTGGAACTTATTAAAGTAGGTTCCCACTAGTATAGTATCTGGACCATTCAGAGGTAGGGGGCAAGGTAAGGTGGAGAACAGTCAAATTACTGAACTGTAAAACATAATGGTTTGGGGAAATAATTTCAAGCATATTGTATTATGAAAGTGTGGAGAAAAAGATCCTGCAAATTTAGACAAATCCTAAAAGAAGAAAACATAGCCTATCTACACTGAAGGTAGCAATGGAACAGAAGAGACCCTACTCTGGGGCATATGAGACAGATCACCTCCACCTGATCTGTTCAAGAACAGGTGGAGTAGGACCACTATGGGTCAAATAGGCCCTAATGGTTTAGAACAAAGAACAGGGGAAAAAAGACAGCTCTGGCCACTAAAGGAAAAGTTTTATCTAGATGCCTTGAAGATTTCATGTTCAGTAGTTTGATAACTCAGTCTAGGGAAAGACCCAGAAATATCACTTCATGAATGCCTAGAACCCTGAGATAAGCTCCATAAAAACAAACCCTATAGAAAGCAAAGCTGGAAGGAACATAGATTCTCTTCTCTCTGTGTGTCTCTCTCTTTCTCCCCCACCCCCATACCTCTTGCCTCTTTTTCTCTCTTCCCCTGTCCACCCCAGGTACTTACCCTATTTCTAGATATATAGGGTCTGGAAGTCTCAGACCTAGTCTACTAAAGAACACCAGAATAATATGAAAATACCTTCCTAGAATTCCAAAGCAAAAAGAGCATCCTCATTAAGTCAATCCCCCGGCCTCCAAGTGTGGCATATCTATCTCACTCAGAAGAAAATTCATTCTGCTTTAAAAAAAATCCTTCTGTCACATCAAAATAAATAAATAGATAATTCTTAAAGTATGTTGTGTTTCATGCTCTGTCTTCTATGAAGATGAAGAAAGCAACATATTTTGAGCTATAACATATTTATTTATGAAATAGCTATTCAGCAACTCTGTGGTTCAAAATGTTTACCATAAACTCCCCTCCCCCCAACCTCAACCACCACACCATAAACTATTTACCATTCACTGATAAATTTTCATAGGTTTAAGACTGACAATCTCTGAAAGCAATAATTAGCTGGCATGAAGGAGCTCAAGCCTTTAACAGCCTCAGAGTGGCACAAAAGGAACAACTGTGCCTTAAGTATTTCTAAATTCACACAGCAATCCTAGCCACCCACAGACTTGTAAAGGAAATGGATGATCAAACTCTCTAACTGGGCTGGGAAAAAAAAATAGACAGAAAGCAAGTTTTCATTAGTGAAACAATTTATACATCTTGCCTCCCACAATAAAAAGAAAATACTTTGCTCCTGTTGGTTCCAATTAAAAAGATTGTCTCTTCCTTTTTATTTTCTCCCCTCCCCCCACAAAAAAAGTATAATAATGGTGAAAGAACAACCCTTTTGGCTTTGTACAGACACTTTCTCAAATTACCAGTTTGTATTGTGTATTCTCAGAGATAAATGTGGATTTCTTTGTCCACCCACTTGGTATAATATAAAACATCAACCTATTTAAGAATGTTCAAAAAGGACTCGTATATACAGAGAATTATCTGGCATGTGGGCACTGGTACACCAGGGTTTCTGGGCAGAGATGTGCCAAATCCTGGCCATAAGTTGCTTCGGTTCTGAATCTTTCAATTAATCCCTCTGTTAGGTCAAGTTTGCATCCTTAAATTAACTCCAGTGACTCTGAGAATATCCCCATATCTCCTACTTAATTATCTGCTGCTTCATGGCCTAAATAACAAAAACTATTCCTTGAGCATATAACAAAGGCACACAGTAACTACTTCCCATGTCTTTTGGTGAATTAATGGTCCAGGCTAAAGGAGAAAATTAAACTAAAATCTAGCCAACAAATCAATCTCAGATTAAATACACTGACCAATTCAGGTTCTGGAGGACACATGATGTATACTTCTCTTCTCTTGGTAGGGGAGGGTAGAAGGTCTGGCTACCAATGCAACGTGTTATATACGTGTGGTCCCTCTATTGGTCAATTTTGTTCAACTTTTTTTTCTTTGTTATAGGGAACATTTCATAGGGATAGGTGGGGCTATATTTGACAATAACGGTGGTACAAAAACCCAAAGATATAAAGAAAACTGAAAATTATTATCCTTCAGGTCCCTTTCAACTTATATCTGGAATAAATCAAAATCAAGCCAACATTCATTGCTTTTCCTCTTTCGATATTAACTGAAGAAATTTTTCAGAAAATTAGTCAAAAACAATTGTACACAGAAAGAGTTCAGAGACAGTGCAGCAGACAATTTTATATTATGAAAAGCAAATCATGTAAACCCTATTAGCTACTGGAACCTTTACTCTAATAGCATAATGATGAATGGAGAAGGAAGAGGAGATCTGCTCACATAGACAAGAATCTAACTCTATCAGCAAGAACAGCATCGCTCTGACCATCTCTAAGCTTATACCTACAATTCTTACCAAACTGCATGTTAGCAGCGACCCATACCACTAAACCCCTCCAGGCACACATTCTGTTTACTGTCTGTCATCCTGGACCACAATCATAGAATGAGCTCGATTTGGCAGGTGAGTTGAGAATCAGACAGTAAATATTTGGATCAGGTGAAGAAGATGGGCCAGCAACTTCCTAGGAGAGAGGACTAGGACAAGGGGTTCATGTTCTAAGACCAGAGAAGATGGTTTATTTCTCTTCTCACTGCTCCAGGTAGGCTGAAGAGAAGTAAGGAGAAAAGGAGACATCTGACACAGTAAAATTAACTTTAAACAAAGAGAGATAAAATGATATAGTGAAAAGAATGTTAAAGTTTAGGAGAAAATCTGGATTCAAACCCTGACTCTCATATGTACTAGATGTATGAACTAATAAGCCTCTGTTACCTCATCAGTAAAATGGGGATAACGTTCTAGTATCTAGCTCATATGGTATAAGGACAAAAATGAGACTATGAATCATTTAGCAAAACTCACAGTACTAACATAAAAATGTCAGTTATTGTTACAAATTATTACTAGAAAAATTTCCAAGTAGGCAACATGTGTGGGTCTTATTTTTTTTTGACACATTCTTTTCCCCTTTACCTTCCAAAGCTCTCATTTTAGCTGGCTACTATGCCAAACCACTTGCTTCTGTCCTTCGCTGCAACATCCCCATATTCCAAAATTACTTTTTACTTCCTATTCCCCATTAACCACATTAAAATTCTCATTTCTTCAGTGCATATCAGCTGAGCATTAAGAAAGCAAATGCATAAAATTTCAATGTCTGATAACCTATACCTCTCAACCAGAAAAGATCTCTAATTGCTAAAATTTCAGCTGTAGAGGGAAACATTTTGGGACTAGAAAGTAACTGGTGTGTCTTCCCTTAAATCATCTCATTCAACCTACTTCCTTACATGAGGCAGGTTTTGCAAGAGAAAGGGAGAGAAGGAAAAAGACTTTTTAAATGCCTAGTTCCTTTCTCCTTCAGGGGAACTGAGGGTTGCCATTTCTACTCTGCCTGCTCAGTATGTCCCACCTTGTCCCCTAACTTTAGCCTTCTACCCTGCAAAATTACATTTTTGAACCACAGTGAAAGGATGAAGGAGGTGGGGAACTACCAACATAGTCACTGTACTATACGCTGAAGAAGAATGCTGGACTTGGTGTTTGGAAGAAACGAGTTCAAACCTTGCCTTTGAAAACTTCTCTAAGTTTCAGTTTCTTCATCTGCAAAACAGAGAAGACAATAAGACCTTCCCCAGAGGATTGTTGTAATGACCAAATGAGATTACATATCACTTTGCAAATCAGAAAGCTCTATATAAATATCTATTATGCTATTTGAGTAAAAGAAGTTGGTTTGCACTAATCTAAGTGTGTCCAGGGACTTCAGACTATGTCTTGCCTTGCTTCTAACAAATGAGACCTGGTGTATCTGTCATTCTGAGATTCCTGGAATACCTGTGTTATGGGTGCTCCCATTCTGAGGAGCAAGTAGGTCCCACTGCTTGAGTCTTCCCCATTACAAATCCAGAGATATTCAGAGGACACTCAGACCAGTTTCCTATATAGTCCAGTTCCTCTCACTTGACCCCCAAAACACTTGGTTTAGTTATCTAATAGAGAACCATTTGAATCAATGGCTTATTATTTATGCCTAATAGCTATGCAAGACAATAACAAATATGAACATTACTAACTAGGATGGCTAGATTTTGCTGTAAATTTTATTTAATTAAAACAGTAAACTCTACTTATATAAACCCAGTTTCCTAGTTGTTACCCATAGGATTATTCAATCACAACTATAACAAATTAAAGGAAACATTGCCTACTATCCTCTACATAAGCACTTCATTCTGAGTCACTGGAATTTTATAAATGACCCCTTCAGTGGCTCTTATTAAACTGAATCAGTACAAACAACACAAAATGTAGGGATGTGGGAGGAAAGTACATGGTTGAAAGGTAAAAATAATTACACCTATTAGTAAGTTATCCAGGAGAGACTAAGAAGGGAATTTGCAGAGGGCACGGTCCCAAAAATTATTGCAAAGGACTAGGACAAGAGCAGAACTACACTGTAACCCAAAAGCAACCTTTTGAGACTCCTTGCCCACTGAAAGAAATATTGATGCCCCTATTACTAATCAAGCAGGTACAAGTAATTCCATCCCTTTCACCCACTTGGGAAGGAAGGTGTAACTGAGATCTAATTTTTAGGACCTTGAAAGCTCAAAGCATCTAACTTTGGAAAACAATGTGATACTCACATTTCTGTACTGACAATGAATGCAGCTGGGGAGAGGAAACTTTCATTTTGGGTGTCGTAGCCTAAAACTTTAGGAAAGAAAGGTTAACAAACTAGGAAAGTAACCCTACCATGAGATTTCTGAGCTGGTGCTTAGAGCTAGAAAAGATCTTAAAAATCATTAAGTTCAGTCTTTCATTTTACAGATGAAGAAGAGGCACAAAGAGGCAGGATAATTTGACCTAGAATATAAAATTAGTGATTTGAGTGAAATGAGATTTGAACCCAGAACTCCTGAACTCATTCCATTTCTCTTTCTACCACAGTAGGATGCCTTTAGAATTTTGCTAGGTATGAACAATTTATTTAAACTCTGCTTTTCCATGCCCAAGGTACTCCTTATGTTAGCAAAGTACATACAGCTTAAAAAGCAAACAGTACAGATAGTCTTAAAGTTATGTCCTGAAATAGAACCCTATTTTTGACAAGACTTTTATTCAAATAGTGTTGACAGCATGAATTAGGCCCTAAATGTGCAGCAACTGAAGTCTGAAGGACTTCACCAAGTATGGTAGCATACTGTAGGAAGAACCAAGATACCTTTGTCAGCTGTTGCTCAGAAGAAAAGCCCAGACCAAACACAGTGTTTGCTCTGCTGTCTGCCCACTGGCCGAATTTCTGCGATGTTTTGGTGAAAGTCATATTAGGTGTGATTGTGCTGTTGATAATCACCTGTAGAAAAAAAAAAAGTCCAAAGAGAAAAACTGCATTAGAAACCAAACTTTCTATTTTTTGAGCAAAAGTATTAATTAATAAGCTGCCTCCTCTGCCTAGATATATTTGGTACTAATTTTGAGTGGAGAGTACAGCTAAAGAACAGCAGATAGTGAGTCTAAATTAGGATCCTCCAAATTGCTGGTGGGAGAAATTATTTTCTAGTCATATAATATTTTGTAGAATTGCTATTTTATTTTCCCCCAGAAGCTGCCACCTCCTAGAACTCCCATTCTGTGGCACCAATGAGCCTAGAAATGTCATTCCTTTTTCTCAAAGTACAGCTATGACTCTAAGATCCAAGAATCTCGGGGCGGCTAGGTGGCACAGTGAGTAGAGTGTTGGCCCTGGAGTCAGAAGGACCTGAGTTCGGATCCAACCTCAGACACTTAATGCACACACAAACAAAAACCTAGCCGTGTGACCTTGGGCAAGTTACTTAATCCTAATTGCCCTCAAAAAAAAACAAAACAAACAAACAAACAAACAAAAAACCAAGGGGGGGGGGAAGATCCAAGAATCTCAATATTTACCTATATGCAAACCAGTTACCTAAGCTTCCAAATCTACATATTCAAATGAGATGGTAGTCCAGCCAATCACTAAAGGGGCTTGTTCCCTTTACTGTCTTCTAGCTGCCAGAATTCCAATAGAAATGTGAGCTCCTTGATGGCAGTGACCAACCATGTCTTAAATCTTTTTTTCAGCCCCAGCATTTAGGACACCACCTGGTATAGACTAAGCACTTAAAAGGCAAGAGTTGAAAGACTCCCTGAACACTACCAGAAGGACTCCCTACAACTGTAATTATTTTGCCTAAACACCTCCCTGCCCCCCTTTCCAAGTTTGCAATTTTACCCTATGTGCTTAAAATTAAAAGATGGTAGGTGCCAATCTTTAGAAAGTTAGGCCACTCTCTTGAATGTTGAAAGAAAAAAAAACAGTACAAATTTTTGTAAGCCTGAATCTAAGAAAGAAACTATGAAAAAAAATTATGGATGAATATGATTGGAAACTTTTTTTTAAAGCCTTAGGAATGTAAGCTATTTGGACACAGTTTACAACACCATAATCTCCATTGTTTCTAGTTATTTACAGGTGGTTTCCCCCATTATAATATGAGCTCCTTGAGGGCAGGAACTGCCTTTGCCTTTCTTAGTATCCCCACAGTTTACCAAAGTGCCTGGCATATTACTAAGTGTTTAATATTTGCTTGTTGACTGATACCACAGGGAAGAAGTGGTAGTCATTTGAACAAGAGTCCTAAAAAGGGAAACAATTAGTAAATTCACTAATTAAGGGGATGTTCACATTTGTTGATTGTACTCAACTAATAACAGTTCTAACCCTAGAATCATTATTTTACTAGAGAGTGAGAGATAAGGCACTCAGATTTCTTAAGTATACATAAATTCCACAGAAAATGTCAGTGATAGAGAAATGAAAGATAAGGGGAGAGGGCAAATTATCTCTAAAAGGAGCTCATGGGAGAGAGAACAAAAAGAAAGATACTAACAAACTTGCCTTTTTGGAATCACACACTAGATTGTTATGGAAAAATGTGAACTCAACAATAATTGTCATTGAGGAAGACAGATAAGATTCCTGGACAAAGAGGTTGTATGCAAAAAGCTAGAGAGAAAATTACGAGGTCTTATGGGGTTTTCACTGTCAAAACAGGTAAAAAAAACTTCTTGACTGTGTTTGGAGGAACTGTTACCAGTAACTGTCACCAGCCTCCACTAATGTATTCTTCCAAAAGCTTCAAATACCCTTTAAATAAATAGTTTAAATCCCTTGAAATAATAGAAAGCCAGTCTGGTTTCAGATGGTTATAGTCCCTGAATTATCAATTAGATAGTATAAGGCATATAACAGTCCTTCAATAAATATTTGAAGAATGGATTTTTTCTAAGGTATGTCTCAATTCTAAGATTCTATGAATGAATTACAGTCACACTACAGTTACACCCAACCTACCAAAGGACAGATAGCCTGTCTACATAACTAAGTAGAAGTTTTTGAAAGGTAGTTTCACCAATAACACCTAGTTAATGGGGGTTGGGGGTGGGGGTGGGAAGAGGGTGGGAGGATGACTCATTTTTTTGGCTAACTATTCCAAAGGCATTAATGAGTCAAACATTATTAAAGGTTTACTATGTACTAGGCACTGTGCGAAATTCAAGGGCTACAAAGAAAAGGCAAAAATAGTCCCTGACCTCAAGGAGCTCACATTCTAATGGGGTAGACAAAATGTTTATAAATAGAAACATACAAGATATGCAGGGTATGTAGAAGGTATGAGGTGTAATGAAATCAAGCAGAACGATAGTCCAACGAATGAATACTAGGCACAGAAAGCTCCTTAGAAGGAAGTTAATTTTAAGCATGTTTCCTACTAACCTATGAAGACCAAAAATCTCACCAATGTCTTATGTTTGTACTTAAACAGTTGAAGGTAAATTGGGCCTATGCAAACTTTTTCAAGAGACAAGCCCTCTGTAAGCCTCTGATAACATGCCCCACTTTCCCTTTCAACATTTTTTCCCTTCAAGGAAATCTTTCTTCTTTTCCTCCTCCCCACACAAGTATCCAGTATCCTGGATCTCTGACATTCATTCTTCTTTCAAAAAGGTATCAGTCACATATACTTACAAATGAATTAACTGAAGATACTTGGCAATGAACAAATTTTAGTGTGTGTGTGTCTGTGTCTGTGTGTGACCTCAGTGTGTTACCTAAGCAATGCATTTCCAATTGTGTAATGAAAAATGGGAGAGGGGGTGGGGAAGGTGGCTAAAAATCATACTGCACCATGCTTATTCTGCTGGCACTGAAGATAAATCTAAGTTCTTTCAAGGTAAGTGAGAAAGAGGAATGTCCAAAGGGAGAATCTCTCCCAGCTCCTATCTCCCACTTCCCTGGGAAAGCCATCAGGAACAAATTGCAGATGGAGATCTAATTTCTTGATATCAAAAAGGTGCCTGGAATAGAGATGCCAGGCTCTCCTAGTTACCAGTAGCTTTTTCCTAGGGACTTGGAAACAAGTCAACCTGCCTTTATTAAGTGTCTTTTATGCACTAAGCATTGTTAAATATTAGAATTCTATGTCTTTCTTCCCCTTCTCTTCACTGCTTGGGCACAGGTCAGCCTCCCTGCCTTAACCTTGATCCAACTTTCCATTACCTCCTACTTCAAGACTCCCAGATGCATATTTTATATTTTCCAACACATCTGAGGCCTCTTTAGTTAATATGTAATTACTTTGTATACCTTTACCTCCCTTATCTACTGTTCTGAAAGGTATCCAGTGTTTCTTGTATCATTTCTACATCTGATAACAGATGTTTCTGACAAAGTAACTAGAATATGTTTTCTTTGGTTTTTTTGTGTTTTTTTAAAGTGCAACTGAAGTCTTGGGAAATATACTGAAGAGTACAATTTGTACAATTTGTACCCCAATTGTAATACTTGTAATACTAGTAATACTTGGCTTAAGGCAAGTAAGATCTCCCAACATGAGTAATTCAGCATCTTCTTGGTATAGATTTTACTACATATTCTAGTGAATACTCTATAAAACTCATGAATCAGGAGGGACCTACCTCCCAGGTCACCTATTTCACAAATTTGATGCACCTTTGGGAAGGCAGGAAATAGTATACGTTAAAGAACTTGCAGGGAATATTTCATGGACAGTTCATAGGATTTTATTCTTTTAAAGGTGTCAGTCACCATGTGACCCTAACAATCACTCTGTGGACTAGAGGACCCATCCTAGGGAGTTTAAGCGGCTCACCCAAGGTCCTACAACTCATACATACAATTGGGATAATACTATGCAGATGAGAGCGGAAGACTCAGGTGTCTTAATTGTTGAGCCAGTTTATTTTTTTATTGCATGATGACTTTCCAAATGATTGTAGCAAATAGCCCCTTACAAGTTCTAGGAGGGTCAAGAAATGCTTATGGACATCACTGAGAGGCCCTAAAGCATACGAAACAAAAAAGAAAATAAAAATAAGGAAAATAAAGTAGGAAAGTAGGAAAGGACAGGAACAATGAAAAAAGATTCCAAAAAGCCACTATTTAGTAGCAAATAGCAACAGCATTACCTCCAGTGCCACATTTTGCTTACCTTTGGCAAAAGCAGATTTTCTTTTTTTTTTTTTTTAAATCTCCAACAACAAAGATCTATGACTTAAGATTCCACATTTATAGGTAGCTTCCAGGATAATAATGGTTAGCAATAAATTTTAAATCTCTTATATCACTACAAAGGAAACTACAGTGGTGTTGGTTTTTTTTTTTTTACATGTAGCTTAATTTACACAATAGATGTATTCTTCAGAAATGAATTTTATTATCAATATAATTATGTTTTAACTGCCATAAGTGATCTCTTTCTCTCTTTCTAACTCCTATAGACTTTATTATACTGCTTGATATTATAGGTATTTGTGTATAGCCGGTATCTTTCACACTATATAGGTAGTTCAGTAAATGAGGCATAGTTAGGAAATGGAAATCATTGGCCTTAAAGCCAGGAAATCTGACTTCAAGTCCTAACTCAGTTTCTACTAGCTATGTGATTATAGGCAAGTCACTTCACCTGATTCTCTTTCCTTATCTGTAAAATGGGAATAACTACACTTACATTGTTACCCTCAATGAGTTCTATATGCTGGTTTAATCAAATGAATATAGAACTAAAGGTGAAACTACATATATCTGCTATCCTGGATAAGGCACTAGAAAAAGGGGAAGAATAGAGTCAGGTTTAGAAAGGTGGCCAATTGGTTACCAGCCCAATAATGCAAAATGCTCAACTCTGCCAACTTTAGCATGTAGTTTGTCTATATGAAAGCATCAATTACTCCCCAGCCAATCTGCTTCCTTTGGAAGACAAGCATGAGTCACACAGTCAATCTAGAGGATGTTTTGCATTTGAATGTGAGAAGCCATCTGGACCAGCCCAAGCACTGAAATTGGATGTTTCGATTACATATTCCCAGCCTTTTCTTGCTTTGCTCTCTTTCCAGCAGAAGGGCAAATCAAGAACCTACAAGGGACATCCTTAATTGGGGTTGTTTGTCCTGATTTCTTCATTTAGAATAAATTAGAGAAGGATGACTTAGCATATTAAGTCTAATAAACTCATACTATATCAAGACCTATTTTCACAATCAATTAATCAAAAAGCATTTATTAAGCACCTAATTACTAGCTGGCTAGGCACTATACTAGGAACTGGGGATACAACAAAAAAATCCCTGCTATCAAGCGGCTTGCACGATCATTAGCTACTGGAAAGAATTTTGAAGAAACAGTTATAGAAGGGAAGAAAGTCTTCCCTCCCCCCCATACTTCCTAATATATGTAAAGTGTTTTGTTAACTTTATTGTTATCTTCCTTGATAGACTGAAAGCTCTTTGAGATCAGAAACAATCAACTCTTGAATGAATCATTCCAGAATTTCACCAGAAATGAAAGTTGTATTCAATGGACTCTGCTCTCTGCACCACCCCCTTTTAAAAAGGAAGGAAGGACGGAAGGAAGGGAAGAAGGAAGGAAGGAAGGAAGGAAGGAAGGAAGGAAGGAAGGAAGGAAGGAAGGAAGGAAGGAAGGAAGGAAGGAAGGAAGGAAGGAAGGAAACAGAATTTGTTTTCCTCTGATCTTCTGGTACTTCTGTTTTCCATTATCTTTCCAATATCATTGACAAAAGCAAGAGACTATAGATAACTGGGAACAGAAGGATCAGGAAAGGTCTGGTATAGGAAACAGCATCCAAGTTGCCCTTTTGAAGAAAGCTGATTCCAAGTGCTAAAGGTGAGAAGGAAGGGTATTCCAAACACAGGGAACCACTTGGAGAAATACATGAAGACAGATGGAAAATCATGTACCAGCAATAGCTAAATAGGCCAGTTTAGCTAAAATGGTGATATGAAACATTATAAAGTGGAAGCAATATTGTGAAGGACTTTGAATGCCAGGGTAAAGATTTTGTTTTTACCTTACTGGCAAAAGAGTCACTGATTGGTTTTAAGGGGTATGGTGTGACATGCTCAAATTCGTATTTCAAGAATGGAGACTATAGGGGTGGCCAGGTGGCTCAGTGAGTAGAGCGCTGGCCCTGGAGTCAGAAGGACATGAGTTCGGATCTGGCCTCAGACGCTTAACCCACACAAACAAAAAAACCTAGCCATGTGACCTTGGGCAAGTTACTTAACCCCAATTGCCCTCCAAAAAAAAAAAAAAAGCAAAAAAAAAATGGAGACTATAAGTTCAACTTCCATAGGAAATGGTGATAGTTCCTGTTTATGGCAATGCATTACAAAGAGTGTTGAATTTGAAGTGAGAGGACCTAGGTTCAAGTTCTGACTTTTGCCACATGTGCCCTTGAACAAATTTCATTTCTAGGGATCTAAATTTACTTATCTATAAAATGAAGGTGAGGTAGAACTAATGACCTCAAAAGTCCCTAGCATTTCTAAATCTACATTTCTATGGTATCAGTTCTTTTAATCCAGTTTGGTTTTTTTCATCAACAGTTTGTTTAAATGTATTGCCTTAATTGGGTGTCTTCTATTGTTCTAATTGTTATTCTTTACTGTTATTTGATCCTAGTTTTTTTTTTCTTTTGCTCAGGGATATCATTATGCCCAGAAAGACAACCACACTGCCAACCAGTCATTTCTTATATGAAGGGGGAAAAAATCAATTTCATGTTTTGGGATGTCATTTGATGCAATGTTCAGTGTCTATGAACTCTTTTCCTAACACTGTATTAATGATAAATAGGTGTGAAGTTTCTTAAGAGTCACCAAGTCTGCAGCCTCCCTCATTTCTTACTCTTGAATCTTGCATTCTTACACACTTTTTTACCACCTCTCCTACACACCTTTGTATTGAAGTCATCAAATAATAAGCACATGCTGATTTAATTTAGAAGGTCTTGGTGAATGACTGTAGAATTTCTTCACTTTTCCATACTCTCTATAAACTACAGTCTTAATGGTGATCTTTTGGCAAGTGCTTACCAGAAGTACTGTGATATGAAAAGATCAATCACTGCATAAAAATGTGTCTTGTTGCCTTTGGACATATGATAAAGTGCATCAATGCCCGCCCTCCCCAAGTCATTTAGCTTTCCTTTTTTCTTCTGGTTTCTCTTATTAAAGATATCAAGAAAAATAGGTTTTAACTCTTCCAAATATCCACTCACTGATCACAAGACAAGGATCTTACATTTAGACTACCACTGGCTAAATTAATGTTTATAGACAGTCCTGTACCTGAACCAGACTGCAGCATCTGCCTTGGGACTTAAAAGGGCTTTTTTATCAAATGAGACTGGTGGCACTGTTAGGATAACACCCTAAAGATGTCAAACACAGAGTCAAAATATTATAAGTACAAAAATATTTATCGTAGCATTCATTTGTTATAGCAAAGAACTAGAAACAAAGTGGGTTCCATCAACTGGGGAATGGCAAAACAAATGATGGTATATGACTGCAATGGAATATTACTACACTATAAGAAATGACAAGTGATGGATTCAAAAGAAAACTGAGAAGATTTGTATGAACTGATTTAGAGTTAAGTGAGCAGAACCAGTAGAATCATTCACATGACTACAGTTACATAAAGGAAACTATTTTTTAAAGCTTTAGAACTTGGATCTATACATTCATCAATCATGAAATTAGAATACTGGTGAGAAAGCATTCTTCCCACCACTTGCCAGAGAGGTGATGCACTAGAAATGTAGAACAAGCTACATGTTTACAGACATAATCTATGTGTTTGTTTGTTTTGCTTGACTATACCTACTCATATGGGAGGACTTTTGTTGTGGGAGCAGAACTGTCCAAGAGTGATACTGATTTTAGAAAAGGAAAAAAAAGAAAAGAGCATCATAAAACATTTTTAAAATATACAGAAGATAATTAAGTCAAGTCCAGAAAGGGATAGGCAAGCAGAGTTTGTGGTGGTGTTTTTTTTTTTTAACTATCATGTTAAATTTATTGTATACTTGAAAATACAATGCAATAAGTTCACATCATATACAATCTTGTCTCTTCTTTGCATATTATAATAGTCATGTTAATGTTTAAATCCGCAATAAAAATAAAATTTAAAAAATTTGATCAGAGACCAGCCAGTGATTAAAAAGCAAGAGGTCTTTATTTAGCATGTTTTAGTTCAAAGAGGGGAAGGGTACATAGCTTAGTTTGTCACATCCAAAACTGGAACTATTAAGAGGATGACATGTACAGGGGAAAAGAATATCAAGGCAGCATTCGTTACTTTTAAACTAGGGAAATCCTCCCATCTTTAGCCCCTTAAAAAACAACTTGGAGCAACCATTGGCAACTCTAAAGTGGGACTGGGAAAGGACAGGGAAGAAAGAGAAAATGTAGCCACAGACACTGCCAAAGCCATGGGCATAATGATTTTTAGGCTATAAAAGGAAAGAGTCCATGACTCTGAGAGATGCTGGTCCCTGGACTTTGCACATCATTACCCCAATGGCCATATTCTCATATTCCTTGTGTGGACTTATAGTTTATCATTATTCCATAAATCAGAGCAGCTCACAGATTCAGATGAAGGTTATAGACTTATAGGAAGTGATGGGTCTTACCTACATGGCTACGAATCTGAGAGTTTCTAATATTAAAGGTTACAGGGATAGAGGAAGGTACCAGACAGGGGAAGAAGAATGTCTGAATCACAGATAGCCTAGACAGTGAAGAATGACTGGTCAGAAAACCTACCTGGTCCATCATAGGACCATTTTAGATTTTTCACGAATTGCTATGGTTAAAGAACTCATGTGACCAGGTATTTGTATGGCAGACATAAGGTATTGCTGGGACCACATCTAAAACATTTCCAACATGGTAGGACCTTCCAGTGCTTGTACTCTATTGGCATAGCCTTGGAGAATGAAGGGTCATGACCACACCACAATGAAACTTTAGAACAGAAACTTCTGAAGGAATACAAAATTTGATGGGGACAAATATAAATTGTTACATTTAGGTATGTGTTTTTTAAAAAATTATCTGTATAAATATAGGATGGGGGATATATAACTAGACAAGATTTAATGTGAAAAATACTTAGGCCATTTGCTTCACATATACCCAAGGAGATTAAAGACAGAAAGGTCCTCTGTATATGTGTGTGTGTGTGTGTGTGTACACTGAACAGGAGGGTGATAGGAATTTTTCTTCATAGTTCTATCGGTATTATAAAAATGCTTCTATCATAATCTTTGGAAAATGTTAAAAGGAAAAATATAATTAATCTAGTAAATAGCAGGGCATAAATAGAGACTTGTGGTGGATATTAGTATCCATAGTTTGCACACAAGTAACAGCATAAAATATGCCATCTAGCAATTATACATTAGTAATAGTACACAAATACATAAATAGCACACATTAGCAACAGTACACAAATAATTACATACATAAATTCTTATTCCAAAGTCTAGGTTTAAACTCCTTTTGGTTCCCTAAAGGATGATTCCTATCATCCATGTGTGTGTGTGCACATTTATGTGTGCATATATGTACACACACATATATACATATATCTCACATCATTTTGGGGGTATCTAAGAACTAGAAACAAGGTAAATTAAATACTCATCTATGAGAATGGCTCAACAAATTGTAATATATGAATATAATGGGACAGTGATGTATCATAATGACAAGTATAAAGAATCATGGAAAACCTCATGTGAAATTATACAGAGTGAAATAAACAGAGCTAAGAAAACAATATATACAAGGACTATAACAATATAAATAGAAAGAACAAAAAAACTTGAAACAGAAACCTGTGTAATTATAAAGGTCAAATTTGGCTCCAGAGAAGAATTAAAAACATATACCTTTTTTTTCCTATTTACAGGGGTGGGGGACTATGGGCATAAAACTTTGCTACCTTCATTTCTTTTTTTTCTTTTTCTTTTTGGAGGGCAATTTGGGGTTAAGTGACTTGCCCAAGGTCACAGGGCTAGTTTTTTGTGTTAAGTGTCTGAGGCCAGATTTGAACTCAGGTCCTTCTGACTCCAGGGTCAGTGCTCTATTCACTGCACCACCTAGCGGCCCCCCACCCCCACCTTTATCTCTTACAATGGAATATTGCACATGCTGTCAGACACAAGTGGTACATCAATTAGTTTTGTTGAACCGATATTCCCCCTCTCATCTAAAAAATAATCTTTCTTACAAAGGATAGGTATCTGGGGAGTCAAATGAGAAGATAAATTTAGATATGGGGTTGACATAAAAAGGGATATCAATAAAGATTTTTTTTTAAATTGAGAATATTACCATACAGCAAACACAGTATGAAAAAACAGTGATAAATCAGTATAAAAATAAAAAAGTTGTTTACCTTAACCTTATACTTCATTAAGGGAAGCATAACACTCAAAACAAAGGACATTTTCTCTGCTCACATCCCATCTAGAATACTGTACTAAATAATTGTGGATGTCACCTTTGAAGGAGGAGACACCATGAGGACCCTGGGAAGGTCCAGAGGAAGACTCAGGAACTAGTTGAAGAAACTAAGGCTCTTGAGATCCCTAGCTAGTTTATCAGGGTAAATGAATGCTATCTTTCAGAATTCAAAGGACTGTCATGTAGTAGATATTTAGTTTATTGTGTTACTCCCAGAAGAAAGAACTAGGACTAATGGGAAGAAATTGCATAGTAGCAGAATTCAGTTCAATATGAGGTCAAGTTTTCTAAAAAGAGAAAAAAAATTATAAGTTTTCTAAGAGTAAAATATTGTAAAGGGGAATCCTGCTCAGATATAGACTGGACTGAATGACCTCTGAATTTCCCTCCATCTCTCAGATTCTAATAAACATAACACTTCCTCAGATTTTTTTTTTAAACGGGGAGGTTGGGTTTTGAGATTTCATTGGTATAGGCAAAATCCAGTAAGGAAACACTCTTTATCAATACAAACCTCCCACTCTTCTGCAACTCACAGTTTTAGGGAGTTACCCGGGGAAATGGATAGGATAAATGTCTGCTAAGATCACAGAGCAGCCTGGATGTGTCAGAGGTGAATCTTGAGCCAAGGTAGCCCTCTACACACTATAACCCATTGTCTCTCACTGCACACTCAATAGACTATAACCTCCCCTTTCCTCTATTTCCCCCTTTAACCTTTAGACTTGGTTTTGTGACCTTTCAGTATACTCTCATTTACTTTTTCCTTTTTGGTCCCCCCCTTAGCACCATAGTGACTAAGCAATGGAAAGAAAAATGAGGCAAATGTTATCTTTTATGATTTATGTGAATAAAACTGGCATTTACAGAACTCTCTGGCAACATAACACACCAAATACTGAGTCAGCCACATCACTGAAATTAGAAAGGTGCATTTCAGTGAGAAAATCCAACTTAAAAAATGGTTCCTGAGCTGACAAATTGAAGTTTGTCAACAAATCTGGTATCAATGAAAAAGCACTAAGCAATTCTTTAAGCAATTTACAAAAAAAGAAGGAGAGAAGCCAATACGGATGTTTCACTCACTCTCAGAGTAAATATAGAGCCGAATATATATTTTTTAAAAGCAATTGGGGTTAAGTAACTTGCTCAAGGTTATAAGGTCAGTCATCATTTATGTGTGGGTGCTCATTTTCTGAGGCCGGATCCGATCTCGGGTCATCCCAACTCCGAGGCGCACTCTTACTCACTGCGCCACCTAGCCGCCCCTATAGAGCCGAATATTGAAGAAATAGCTGAAGAACAAAGAAAATGATAAGGGGAAGCTATTGAGAAAGAAGTGGTCTGAGCCATTTACTTAAAGCTTAACTGGAGCTCCATCACCTAGAGTGTTTTGAATACAGCTAGCACTTAAAAGCTTTGTCAAACAGCAAGAGCTCTACAGTTTACTCAATCCCTTCTTAATATCAACTCTCTGAGATAGGTAGGCTAGGTATACTATATATCCCTGTCTACCTCACAGGTTGCCATTGGGCAAAGAAGGATTTTGTAGAAGCATCTTAGGGCATGGTATCTAGAGCACTAGAATTGGAGTCAGGAAGACCTCAGCTGCCATCTTGTCTCTCAGATATTAAGTAGCTGGATAAATGCGGTAAAGCCACTTAACTTCTGTCAGCCTCAGTTTCCTCATCTGCAAATGGAAATAAGAAAAGTATCTGCCTCACAAGGTTGCAGTAAGAATCAAATAAGGTGGGGCGGCTAGGTGGCGCAGTGAGTAGAGTGCCGGCCCTGGAGTCAGAAGGACCTGAGTTCGGATCCAGCCTCAGACACTTAACACACACACACACACACACACACACACACACACACACACACACACACACAAAACCTAGCCGTGTGACCTTGGGCAAGTTACTTAACCCCAACTGCCCTCCAAAAAGAAAAAAAAAAGAATCAAATAAGGTAATATTTGTAAAGCATTTTGCATGCTATTTAGGCATAAGCCATTATCATCAGTATTACCATCATACAGATGAAGAAATGGTGACCCAGAGAATGGAACTGACTTGCTGTTCACTGAGACAGGAAGTATCAAAGCCAAGATTTGAATTCAGATTTTCTCAATCAAAATATAATGCTCTTTTCACTATTCTATACAGCCTCAGAGAAGTTATAAGTAGAGGGAAAATAAATCCACCAGACATTAGACACCACTAATAAAAAGATCTGTTCTTTTCAATTTGTGCATATTTATTTTTTTAGACCAGACCTCTGATGCACACACTAATACAGCATGCATGAAGTTGAGCTGAGCTCCTTTAATTCAATAACCAATAAAAGAATTTCTCCATCATCACAGAGGTCAAGTCCTTCAGTACTGAATCATACATAACACTCAAATGGTCAGGAGAATTCCCCTCAACTCTACTCATTCTCCAATGGAAAATTCTCTAGCCAGAGAAGATGGGTTGGGGGCATCCCTGGTTGTCAATATCACAATTGGTATAAAGAATTTCCATTGAAGAAACTCCCTTTACTAAAACAGATATGCCCCTTATTTGAAACTTAGAGAAATCTGTGTGTTAGAGAGTTGTCTAGGATACCAAGATATCAAATGACTTCTCTAGGATCATGGAGCCAGTATATTTCAGTGGTAGCACTTGAACACAGGTTGTCCTGTCTTAGAAGCCAGCTCTAGGTTCTAAATCAAAGGTTGCTGAACTTGAATTTTAGGCTCTGATACTGAATAGAAGGGCAATAGGAATTTTTCTTGATAGTTCCATCAGTATTATAAAAATGCTTTTATCATAGTCTTTGGAAAGTGTTAAAAAGAAAAACATAGTTAATACAGTAAATAGCAGGGCATAAATAAAGATTTATGGTAGATATTCGTAACAATAATTTGCACACAAGTAGCAACATAAAATATGCCATCTACAAATGTGTAATCAGAAAAAAAAAATGGATGGGCTTTTCATCTAGTGAAAACAATTGTCAGATAGACAGTCCAAGAGCTACATACCAGATATTAAAAGACCCAGAGAGTAGTGTCCAGCACACTGGGTAGATAACTCTATGGAGGATTAAGGAAGGACTGACAAATATGGAGATGATGGCTTCAATGAAGTACAGCTAAAAGTTAGGCTTAATCATAATAACCATACTGGAACAACTTTTCACAGTGAGTTATTTGTAGTACAGGAAGAGACAGGCTCTTCAAGGCATTGTGCTTCATATAAACTGTGCTATATAAAGAGTTCTTATAGTTCATTGTACTATATAAATAGTTCTTATAGAACCTGGAAAAAAGAAATAGCCTCTCAGGGCAAATTATGGGGTAATGGAAAGCACCAGATTTACACCCAGGGGTTTCACTCCACAAGTTCAGATTATGTGATCATTAGTAAAGTGAGTTCTTTAAAATGTATAAATGAAAGGACTGGAGAAGAAAAGAAAAAAAATGCAAAGAGCTTTTTGGCTTTTAAGTGGGGAGTATTTATCCTTGGAGCAGACATATTAAGGTGACTATCTTCAGGCTAAATCTTGGCTCTGTGGGTGCTATTACCTTCATCAGTTAAGTTAAAATTTGAAGAAAAAGCTGCGGATGTTTAGGCTTTTATTAGGCCTGTGGCAGAATCAAATCAAAGCCAAGTTTCAAGTGGGAACTGCCTCTAACAGATACTCTGGATCCTAAATTATACACTAGCATCAGCACTCTCAAAACCTGCAATACTATGGAGACTCCCACTTATAAAATAGCTTAATGATTGGGAAATTCAGCTCATATCCATCTCAAAGGCATCAATAAAACACCAAAGCAGGATACCAGTAAACTTAAATGGGCAGGGTCACAGCCAAAATAAATCCATTAATTCATTGAACAAATGTGCTAGGAACAGAGGAAATTATAAGAGAATTCAAATTAGTAAGTAAACTGACATTCTTTCAAAATGTGTAATTCACAAGCCTAGAGTCAAGCAGTTTAGCAAGACACCCAATGGATAAAACTGAGTTCTTTTGAGCATTGTGATCTGAGTGGTTCAGGACCAACCCTCACTTCAAAATATTGCCTTTATCATCCTCAATGCCTAACATTCCACCAAAAGAACATCCTTTAGTTTTCAGGCACCAGTCTCCTGCCAAAATGTAAAAGCCTCATGCAGTTTATTTACCAATGAATTGGGGAAAATACGACACACAGAAAAATAACAATTGTTTACATAATATTAGGCAGTATTAAGTACCCAGAGAGTGATACAGATGATGAATTGCTACCAGAAAATGATTGAAGCTGTAGTATATCCCCTGTTGTTGTTTGTCCTTCATTCTTGAAAAGGACCATGACATCAGGAAGGGGATGCCATGACTTGCAAGTGAATTGGATTTAACTGAGGAGAGGGCTATGCAAAGTCACCAGCCTCACTTTCTCCTCTGAAGCCATATGGGTCCAATGGCAAGATATAGATCAGGACAACTGGAGATGGCCCTGGGTGCAATGGGAGACATTAGTCTCTTTAAGCTAAGGTCGTCCCTAGCTCTCAGTCTAAGGCAACACTCATTCAGTGATTAAGGCTAGGTAAGAAATGAGGCAAGGAATGGCCCACTTAATATCCCATATAAGACTTAATGGAAAGAGGGGAGACTTGAGGTGGACCTTGAAGGTCAGACCAACTTAGGTAAGCTGTCACATGAGGGGAAAGTCATTCTAAGAGAAAAATAGAGTGCAGATGAGAATTGGGTATTCAGGACACAGTGAGGAGACTTCACTGCGTACCTTCAATGGAGCAGTCATAGACTCCTAGAGCTGACAAGGATCTCAGAGATTAGTGCAATGCTGCCACTTTACAGGCTAGAAAACTGAGGCCTTTTAAGGTGAAGTAACTTGCCTAAGGTCACCCAACTAGTATATGAAAGAAGTAGGACCCAAAGTCAGGTGTTCTGACTCCAAAGTCTAAATCCAGGGCTACTTCCACACTGATTCACTTTGGGAAGAAAGAAATGACGTTGGAAAGGTAGGTTGGTAATTGATTGTATAGGGCCTTGAATGCCAAGGTAATGAGTTAGGACTTCATCCTATAAGCAGTAAAGAAGCATTAGATGACAATTATAACCCAAGTACCTGTGTTTTTCAGGTATTTGGCAGCACAGATGAGTAGAAAGAATTGCTAGGCTTGAAGTCAGAATGGCTAGGATCAAATATTGCCTCAGATATTTATTAGCTATGTGATCAAGAGCAAGTGGTTCCAACTCTCAGAGCTTCAGTTTCCTCCTCTATAAAATGGGAATAGTCTTATTGTACTATTCAATTCACATGGTGATTGTGAGGAAAGTGCCAGTCAAACCTTCAAATGCTTTATAAAAGTGAGTTATTATTAGGTAGAAGTGAGTCATTGGGCACAATAGACAATAGTGGTGATGATGTGGAGCAAGGGACACGTTCAGATTATATGGACTAAACATGAAGAGAAGCTGATGCAGGGATCAATGGCCTGGAATTTGACAGGACAGGCTGATGCCTTCCTTTCCATATATAGGTGACCCTCTCTCATATCCACGTGCCTAGAGAACATTTCCACTTAGATGTCCAACTATTACCTGAAATTCAACACCACGAAAAACTAAACTCATTCCCCTATGCTGATCTTGGCATTGCATGACCTGAGTAACCAACCTGCTTGGTATAACGGAACAAATCATTTGGCCTCTCTGGGCCAGTTTTCTCATTTGTAAAAAAGAAGGACCTAGACTTAATGACCTCTAAAGTCCCTCTCAGGCCTATATCTATGATATCTAGAATTAGATCCCCTTACCAACTTTTCTATTTCTGTCATTTAAATCATGAAATCCCTATACTTTTCTGATAATAATCCAAAAGGAGAATCAGTCCAAGTAACTTTGCATTAGTTTGTCTCTAACTACTTCCCAGTTCTACATAAGCAACCTTCTCCCTTATTCTGCCCCTAATCCCATACTCTTCACTCTCATGCTACTCCCAAATTATCCAGGGACCCCCAAACTGAGCCTCTATATGCCTCTATTACATCCTACCCCTAAACAAAACCCAATTGTGGTTGTCATTTTAGAAAAGCCTTGACAAATCCACATCTAGGTATTAATAGCTTATAAGGTTGAATGTATCACATCTCCTAGGAACATTTGCATGCTAACTGGGGACAATATTGAAAGAAAGAAACCCTAATGATAGGATTTCAAGCATCAGGAACCAGCAGGGAAAATGTTTTTGGTTGAGATTTTTCCCTGGGTCCCTCAAATAACATTATTCAAAGGAATTTGGCTTCTTGTACTAGGCACACCTTCCTTTATCATTTATTGAGTTTTTTTCATTAGGCCATTTGAAATTTTCAAGATTACTCAAGTGTGAGATAATGAAAAGAATATTTGAAGTCAGACACCCCTCTGGCACTTACTGGGTTTGGGATCAAATGAGTCCCTTTTTCTTTTCTGGTCCTCACTTTCCTTATCTCTGAAATGGGGATAATAACACCTAACCTCACAGATTTGCTATGAAGAACAAACTAAATACACCACACACACACACACACACACACACACACACACACACACACACACACACACACGAGGTATGGAATGGTAAAGCCAAAGTACTACATAAATGTGACTTTTTTTGAGTTCTATTTTTTCCTTCTATTTTTAGCTCAGTCTCTGAAACCTGGGAGGAGATCACTTACAGCCAGAAGCTGTTTAAAGCTAAGAGGACACATTGTTCAATGAAACAACTATTTAAGTTATTAGGTATTTTGTTTTTCCCCACTGCATTGCCAGAGGTATCTAGCGTTTTTGGAAATGCCTACACAACTGCTAAAAGAGTCTACAAGTTAATGCTGCAGCTATTCTAATGGTCAGTGGCCACGGCAGCTGAAGAGTTATTTATAAAGTCAACTGCTTTGTTCACTGCTGTGTTTGCTCATCCAGGGAGCTCGTTCTGGTGTGAGATTTCAGGGATTTTTTTTTTAAGCTATCACTTTTTCAGTGTCTCATCTTGTTGGGTCATAAGGATGTGTTTTAATAACCAATGGAAAAAAAATGTTTTCAGCACAGTAAAGATTCTCAGCCACAAATGATATGTGATATGTGAAATAACAAAATATAAAATATGTCTATAAAGCAGAGAGACAGATTTCTTTTTTAATTCCAGAATTTATATATCCAAATAAGGACTATTCTTCAAAGCACTCACCTTGGAAAGATAGAGCTCATTGGTCCAAAAATAGGCTGCCATTTTCCCATCTTCCAATCCTGGGAAAATGAAATCTATTCAAAAAGAACCTTGTTCTGCTATTCATTATATTACCTACAAAACCCTGGACAGGCACTCAATCTCTCTAAGTCCCATTTGTGAGGCTGTGAATCTAGGTAGATCAGATGATCTAAGGTTTCTTTGAGTTCTAAACCCTGTGATATTATAAACATATATAAATACATATTGAAAAATAACCCAATCAATACCACTCCTTATATAATCATTCCTATTTTACCCAATCCCTGACATAATACTCCTTACTCAGCTTTAACTCCATAGTCTATAGCTTTATTTCTTAACCTCCCCACCACCCTATGTTGATTTAAGCCCTGATCTTTCACTGTGTTTATCACACCAATCTACCATATACAAACTTGGAATACAATCAGAAGCTGCTTTCTTTGTTTCAACTGACAAGTTAGGAAAAGATGCAAAACAGTGCACATCTAGTCCATTGCAAATTTACATTGTCCTGCTTCACCTGACCCCTCACTACTGTTAGCAACCCTGTTAGTTATCCCTTGGTTTCTTTCTTAGTGTGTCTACAAAAATATTTCTGACTTTTCTGAAGCTCCCACTCACACCCACAGGCACCAGCACTCTTGGCAGGTAACTAGCACTTTATTGAAGTCAAGGTCATTCATAACTGCTTTATTGCCTAACAACAGTGGGTGAGGGAAAAAAAAAGTTAAAGGCAGGAAGACCTGCTACAGGGTCACTGCAATAACCCAACCATGAAGTGGCAAGGGCCAGAACAAGGGCATGAGAATGGTGATAGTAAGGATAGGACAAATCAAAGAATTTTAGTGACAAAAGAACTGATAAGTGTTTGATCATTATTACATGTTAAAAGTGTTAATGAGAATTTCTACAAAGTTTTAATTCTAGGTTATTAAGAAGGGATAGTATAATTGAATGAATGAATGAGCACTTAAGTTGAGAAAATTACTAAGCACTGGGAATACAAAGATTTTTTTTTTTTAAATCAAAATCCCTGCCTTCAAGTAGTTTACATTCCTATAGGGGAAGATAACTCTTACAGAGCAGAGATGACCAGAGAAGTGCTTTGCTCCAAAAGTTATAGTCAGATAGAGAGCTAAGTGACCTAATGGATAGAACACCTGATCTGGGGCCAGGAAGATCCAAGTTCAAATCTGGCCTCAGACACTTATTAGCTGTGTGCCCCTCATTAAGTCATTTAACTCTCTTTGCCTCAGTTCCTCATCTATAAAATGAGCTGGACAAAGAAATGGCAAACCACTCCAGTATCTTTGTCTAGAAGGGGGTCACAGAATTGGACAGGACTGAAAATGACTAAACAACAATAAAAGCAAATGTGGATGACTGAGTGGGATGTGAAATGAAAGCATGGTCTGGTTAGTAGGATCATCCAATAGATTGAGTGGGATTGGGTTGGACTTGAGTGAAAGCTCTGAAAATTAGTGGCTTATCTTCAAGTACTGAAACATGAATTCTGAAAAGCTCAGGTATTTCCAAGTGATAGCAAGATACCCATGAGGAAATGTCCAATGGACATTAAAAAAAAGGTGCAAATCAGGAGATCATCACCATCAAGATAATTCCTGAAACCATCAGAATAGAAAAGTTTATAGAGGAAGAAACTGTAGAGAGAAAGAAACAAAGGACTGATCTGTGAAGGATGACTGCAGTATTAGAGGATTGGAGAAAAACCAGAAAGAATATAGTTGGAGAGCTAGGAAGAAAACTAAAATAGTTTACAGTCACAAAGGGAAGGAGAGATTTTCAAGGAAAGGTTTGCTCAACAATGTCAATGACAACAAAAATGTTAAGGCAAATGGAGGTCATGAAAAAAGCCACTGGATTTGGAAAGAATTAAGTCATTGGTGGAACTTTAGAGAAAGCAATTTAATAAAATAGTAGAGAGAGGAATCAGATCAAAGGGGATTATGGAAGTTAACAGTATAATATGAATAAATGAAAAAAATTATTAACCATCTGTTATGCTGTAGACACTGCCCTATACACTGATACAAACTCCTTCCATCAAGAAATTTATATTTCAATGGGAAGAGACAGCACAAAGAGGAACTAGAAAGCAGGGAGAGGGGTGGCATGGTTTGGAAATGGCTGAGAAGTGCCATGGTTCTGGGCAAGACAGGTTAATAAGTTCCCCTATGAAACCCCAAGGTCCCAGGGTGCAGAGTCCCAATTCTGGTGGGAGAGGGATGTGGGAAATGGACCAGAATGGAAGCAGTATGGCTTGATTTTTCTGACAAAAAAGTTAACACGACCTCAGGCTGCATCAGTAGAACTATAATGTCTACAAGAAAGCTAACAGTGGACTCAATACTGGTCAAGCATTGAGCAAAATGAACTCATCTTGTATTTGTTCTGTCCCAGGTATCACACTTGAAGTGGAATAGCGAGAAGCTAGAGGATGTCTAGAGGAAGGTAAAATCAGGATGTGGAGATTTAGGACCAAGTTAAGTAAGGGGTAATTGATGATTGGTGATTGGTAGCTTATGTAACTTCAAATAATTGAAAATCAACATGTGGAAAAGGGAACAGATATGACTGATACAATCCTGTCTTCTGAAGCTATCCAACATAAAAGAGAGATTTGGAGATCAATGTGGTATAGCTCAAAGTACTGGATTTGAATTAAAAAAAAAATTAGAGTCCCAATCCCAACTTTGTTTCTTACCCCCTATGTAAACTTGAGCAAATCATGTAAACTTTCTGGACCTTCATTTCCTTTTCTATAAGATGAATTGCATGATTTCTAAGCTTTAAAATTTCTGCTCCTAAGAAGCTTTCGAGGAGATTCATGCATCAGGTGAAAGATTAGACCAGGTGACCTCTAAGCTCCCTGTTCTCTCAGAAGCTATGACTCAGGCAGAATGAGTAGTGAGAAATGGAGGCACTACTCTTTTAACAAATTTGGTTGTGCAAGTAAGAAAAGCAAGGAATATTGAAGGGGGCAAGAAGTGCAAGTAAAGTAATGTTTTTTAGACAATGACCTATGTATGGCTTAAGGCAGGGGGAAAGGAGTCAAAGAAAAGATTCAATTATTAAAGAGAAGATCTATATGAACAAGATTTCTCAGGAGTTGTCAAGGCATCTTCAGCATCAGGTCTAAAACACAGGTAGAGAAGTCAGCATAACAGAGAAAAGAGGACTTCTTCCTCTGAAAGTTGAGTGAAGGATAAAATAACTCAAGAAACATATGTCTAGGAAAGTGAAAATAAATAAGACTATGTCTTCTCTAAACTTTATATCTTCTCTACCATGTGTCACCATGCTATGGACAAAAAACCCATGGAGCATCTAGGTGGCACAGTGAATAGAGCACTGGTCCTGGAGTCAGGAGGACCTGAATTCAAACCCACCCTCAGACATTTACTAGTTGTTTCTGTGTGCTTCAGTTTCTTCATCTGTAAAATGAGCTAGAGAAGTAAATGGCAAACCACTTCAATATCTTTGTCAAGAAAACCCCAGATGGGATCATGAAGAGTTGGACATTGGCAAATGAATGAACAAGAACAACAAAATGCACATTGTACAGACTCAAAATTTTTTTACTGAGTTGGTGAACTGAGATAGACAAACAAAGCTATGCTGGGCAGCTGCCATCTTCTCAGTAAAAGACGTGAAATCATTGACAGAGAAAATTTGGTAAAGGGAAGAACAGTGGGAGTGTTCTTAGGCTGGTGATTGTCACAGTGGGCACAGTAGGTCAGACAAATAATGGAATCTGGGGTCTTGGTTAAAGCAGCACTGATGTATGTGATCATGAAGTCTAGGTTGGTGAAGGAAGAGGGATTCAAAGAGAGGATTATAGGTTAGAGAAACTAATTTGGGTGAAGAAATACTAATGAAGCAAAAGATTAAAAAAAAAATCACAAGGGAAGAACTGTGGCTCAGGTTGTAGTTCTGACAATAGGTTAAAAAGTTATTATCAAAAAAAGCAAAATGAACCTCAGGACTTTGTACTTTATAAACATGAGATCAATGGTATGACTATGCCTATTTGTAATATTTATGAAGTGGAAATAGAAAAGCAGCAGCAATGAGGGGGACATGATCAACCTGATGAATGGGTTGACATCATCAAGGATGCCAGCAGGGGACAGGATGGAGCCAGCACAAACACCATCTATTAAGGTAGAAAACGGGCAAGGTAAATAATGATGTTAGTAATTTCAAGTGGGTAATATAAACAGATAAAATCAATCCCTCAAATAAAATACTCATATCATAATCCATATTACCAGTTCCCTAATTTGAACTGACAGATTTTGCCTATCCATTTGCATGCATCCCTAGCCTCTTTTACCTTCTAGTACTTGAGACTCTGCAAGTCCCAAAATGGGACAGAGACCAAAAGATCTAATTTCTCAATGGTTTTAGGCCCCATAGTCATTTAAAATAAGTATCCTTTGACTAGATTATCATGGACTAATCCTGGATTTGGATCTGAAGACTTTTATTAGAATCCTGACTTTGCCTCTTATTAGTTAGGTAATTATACCTCTACCTGCTTGTCTGTAAATGAGAATAACACTATTTATATTACAGGGCTGTTGGGAAAACCAAATCACAGAATGGATTTCATAGCAAATATTTTGTAAATGTAAAACACTGCATAAATTTCAAATATTATTATACTTCACTGGATCTACGATCTCATCAATGTGGATATTCCTTCTATCAACAAAGATTGCAACCAATCCCTGCCTTCTCATCCTATGTGATTCTTATTCATATTCTTCCATAAATACTCCATAGAAGATCCACCCACCATGCTAGAGGCCCTCCCCTCCAGGATTTGGCACATTTCAATGGGAACCAATGGAGTACATATGATGCCCCTCTGGGATCCCTCATTGGGATTAAAGAGTAGGAGTATTTTATATGTTTTCTTAGCATAATTCCAAACTGCTTTCCATGATGGTTGTACAAATTCAATGCTCTACTAATAATACATTAGTGTGTCTGTCCTTTCAGCCCTTCTAAGAATTGTCATTTTTCCTTTAGTGTCATCTTTGCCAATCTGATGGGTATGAGGTAGAGGCTCAAAGTTGACTTATATTTTTCGTCTTATTAAGCATTTTTATTCATTAAAAATACAACTTCATTACAGTAGGTCCCTTCCACTGAGTACCCTGGTACATTTTTGTATGTATAGAGTTCAATCCTGTATCTCCCTATCACTATTCCAGTGATTCTTTCATGTCTAGATTCCAGGTCTACACTCAGCAAATTTTATTCCAATGAACTATGACACAAATAATGCTACCCTTTAGCCTTGTGCTGGACCTAGAGATGTATTTTTCTACTGGTATCTAACAAGTTAACTAGTAGAATCTCAAAATTATTTCCCTTATAGAGATAAGGGAATTTGGGCTAATTTCTACCCTGTTCACCACCTTCTCTGTATAGTATATGGAAGGCCCTTATCTATACAGCCATACTACCAAAGTATCCTAGGTCCTCTCCAGTTGTCCTGCTCTATATCTGGCCACTGGTCCCAGATGGCTCTGGAGGAGAGAGTGAGGCTGGGGATTTTGCACAGCCCTCTTTCACTTAAGTCCAATTGCATGTCAAGGCATCATCCCCCTGGCCCCCCAAATATCATGGTCCTCTTGAAAAATGGACAAGCAATAGCAACAACAACAAGCTACTAATAGCTCAGCTAACAAGGCTGAAGTACTTTCTCTGGGAAAGTAGTTTTTATCTATAATTAAGTCCAATACATCCCTTGATAGCACAACACTCCAAATTACAAGTACAAACTCATCTCAGGGGTAGTAGATGAACTAACAGGATTAGCTGTTAATGGAAGAAAATAGGCCATCCTGAGTCACTACCCATCCTCAAAATGGCTTGGTGACACCCCAGGAGGGCTCCAGCTCAACATCACAGAAATGATTTGGGGTTTAATAGCTAACCAGCAATCCCAAGAGAAAGTTAAAAAAAAAAAAAAGTAATTTGCCTCTCATCGGGCATATCAGCAAGCTTCCTTCTAACTCTAAATCCACATCATGGCATCATAGCCTATTAGATCTAATATCAAACAATATTTCTATACATACCCAAGATGCAGCATGGAATATATGAAATAAATTAGACTAAGAGTAAGGAGAGTTGTGTTTTCAATTCAGTGCTGTCACTATTTAGTACCTGCCCTTGGGCAAGTCATCTCACCATGGTGGGCTTCAGTTTCCTCATTTTTCAAGTGAGAAAGCTGGGCCAGATTCTCTCCAAGGCTCCTTTTATCTACGTGATTCTATAATTCAAAAAATGTAAGGAAGAGGGTTATGAAGATTTGCAGGAAGAGTAGCATAGAAGAAAAAAGAAAAAAGGAACAATTTACAAGTACTTTGAGGGCACGGACCCCATCTTAGATTTCTTTTGTGTCCCCCAAATCACCAGATCTGCTTATAACCACAGTTCTACGGATCTTGTTGAGGGGAAAAAATCATTGTGAAGACAGGGTTCACACTCCTCTCATCACCAAAAACAAATGGCTACCAACAGTCAGGTAGACACAGGAGCCCTGGGAGTGGCAGCATCTCCCAGACCACTGGTCTTACTTCTAGATCAAAGTCATCATTAGAGGAGGCAACTGCTGAGAAGCCAAGTCAGCTAAGCTGGAGCAGCAGAACCCCCGAGGGAGAGACAGGAAACACCATGTGCCAGGCAAATTAAATCACCACTACCTTCTCTACTTTAACCAGCATTTTCCCTTAGACCTTCATGGAAACGTGCCAAGAACCTGGAGATAGCAATATTCCCCCAACTACCAGACCCGCTTCTAGCCCAGCTCCCGCAGCAATCACTTGAGGAGATAAGTAACTGTAAAAAGGGATATATTCCTCATCACCATCAGTGACAAGGGCTGACCAAGTGCCACCAACATTCAAACAAGCACAGGAGCCCCAGGTGTGCTTGCTTTGCTGCTTCCAGACCAGTCCCCAAAGTCACCATCTGAAGAAGTAACTCCAGAGGAGAAGGGGCCATCCATCTCCACCAATTGCCAACAAAATACCAAACACCTGGCAAACAAGCCAGCCTCGCTGAAGCAGAACATGGCAGGCAGGTCAGACAGTTGCCACCACCATGACCATGATTTCCCCTCAGATTCCAATGGAGACAGCCCAGAACTGAACCCAAAGTCTTTGGAAGAGCAATGCTTTTAGCTCAGAATCCTCATATGTCATGCTGGGAGGCAATCTCTGTCTAGATGCAGCCTGGCAACTGCTCTTGCAAGTGTTAACAGCCAGACCTACTGAAAACCCAGAAAAGAAAGTTCTTGCCACCAAAGTCCTTGGCATTATCAAACAGAACTACGTCAGAAACTGATATGAGTTTATCAGTGGAAATACCATTAAGAAAGAGTCATTAACAGGTGCTTTGCTACTGCAACCTAAGAACCATGGGACCTTTCCATATGTCTGTTATCTCCTCCATTCAAATCTAAGTGAGTTTCCTGAGAGTAGGGACTATCTAGCTTTTCTATTTGTATCTCAAACACTTAGCATGGTGCTTTGCACACAGTAGGCAATTAATAGATGCTTCACTTATTCTTTCAAATCCTTCAGCTAAGTGCATAGACCCTTGAAAACTTTCTACAACTGAAGGATTTATATCTTAAGGCAGAAGTCACCAAGCAGTAGATAGGGAACTATTATTTTTTTTTTATTTTAAATAATATTTTATTTTTTTCCCCAATTGATTGAGATCTATTATTAACCCAGAAGACCTTCAAATACGTTGCCACAGTAATGTCCCATTCTCAAACTGGAGAGGGGAATAAAGCCTGCAATAACACTTGCTATGTGCCTACCACATCCAATCCAGAATGCTCAGACTTTATTGTGTTAAACAATGTTATAGAAAGATTCATCTTTTGGTAATATAATGGATGAACTGGAAATGGAGTGGAACATGGAAGGGAGGAATGCTAGTCAGGAGATTTCTATAATAGTCCAAGCATGAGATAGTAAGGGTTTAGAGATCACGGTGATAATAACAGGAATCAAAAGGGGAGAAAGAAAAGACATTTTGAAGACTTGAAAGGCTTACTAAGTAGTTATTGGGTGAGAGAGAAGCAAGATTCAATAATAACTCCCAAATTTCTTCTGAGAGACTAGAAACACAGAAATAGGAAAATCAAGAATGAGGAAATGGTATTTTTTGTTGTTGGGAAAGTGAGATGGAAGGTTGGGGGTGACAGATTTAGTTTTAGATATGTTCAATTTGATGTAATATAGGCCAAATGGAAAATATCTAGGAGACAAAAAGGACTGGTACTCAGGATGGAGTTCAGGGATGGAAATAAGGATTATGCATTTCTTGGGTCTAGTTTCATATGATTTTTAATTACTTTCTACAGAAGCATTATGTCACACAAGCCCATGTGTCAGATTTGTGATTTCAAGGAACAAGATAAAGTTGTTACACACAGCACATAATGAGAGTATACAAACCAATTTAGTGGACATACTCACTTAAACACAAAAAGTAAAAGACATGTCCCAATACACTGCCATTCTGGGTCTTGACTTTGGCTTGGCTCGGGGATTATACTCATTACATTAACTCAGTTAACTGCAACAGAGGCAACCTTATCTTTCCAAGTAATAGACAAATTATGAATGGCCAGCAGATATGAGTGGCTGTACAGTTCTCCATTGCACTAAAGCAGACAAAGAGGTCTGGGGTCTTTTGCTAGGTACCTTTGAGTAGCCAATCAGGAGTAGGTCAAATAAGACAATACAGGGGTGGGTAAATTTGCAGCCAGGGACTGTACTCATGAATGGACTCATCAGCTACTCTAGTGGTCTCTATCTGTGCATAGCCCTGAGCCCTCACCTTCCTCTGAGTGACGGGGCCCTGGTGTAACCAGCCTTTATCAACAGGTAGGCAAGTCACAAGCATACTAGTTCACCCTCCTACCTTGGCTCCATCCACACTGATAATCCGATAGCTGTTTCTTGTGCTGTCATAGAAGTAGGAAACAGTGACTGCCTGTTTGCTTGCAGGCATCCAGTTCTTCTTAGTGCTGGGGTCTATTTGGAAGACATGTGCTCTGGTGGTGAAGATGGGCTGTTCTCTGGAATAGGGAAGGATAGAAGAAATAAACATGTGAGTTTGTGGAAGATGACACATTCCCTGCTTTTTTCAAAGCTTGGCATAACAAGATTAAAAGAAGCTTGCCTTCAGTGATACTGAAATTAATGGGTCTCCTGGGAACAAAGCCAAAGCAGTGTTAAAAAAATACAACAAATAAAATATTGATACATCATTCAAAGAAGTTTGTTGGTTGCTAGTTACTAGTGTGTGTATGTGTGTGTGTGTGTGTGTGTGTGTGTGTGTGTGTGTGTGTGTGTGTGTGTGTGCGTGTGTGTTAAGCAGGTTGTAAAATTGCTGGGAGCTAGGGTAGTTAATTGATAATCTTAAGCAATTTTATGTGGCTTTTTTTTTTTTAAAGAACCTTGAGATTTAAAGACCAGGGTAAGGACAGGAATCAGGAGGGGGTGAAATTTGTGTGATTCTTCTTAGCTTGCAGGTAGGAGTCATCAACAAATCCATTTCTTATCCTGTGCAACTCTTGTCCCCAAACCCTCACTCAAACCACCTGTCAATGCAGAGAAGCAGGCCCACAGGAAAAACTCTGGTATGGAGGCATAGCCTTGGACTAGTCATTTAACTACAGTGGGCCTCAGTTTCCTTATTGTATAACAGAGTTAAACTAGATTATCTCTTTATAGCTCTAAATCCCCTTATCCTATGACATAATGTTCTGTTTTCTTCAATGAATGTTGTGGGTTACATCATTCCCTTCTCCCCCCCACCCCTTCACAACCCTGTTTCTATTTGTCAGTCAATGGCACCTCCATTCTCTCAGACACCAGGCTTAAACTTGAGTCATCTTTGACTCATCCCTCTTCCTCTCTACAACCCGTTGAGTATATACTATAAATATTTTTTGCTTCCAAAGTTCTTTGGTATTTACTCCATCCACCCCTGTTCATTCCCACTGCAAACCCCAACCCCCAGTCCATCCAGCACTCTACCATTTTATAACCAACTTATCACTTGTTTAAGAGCCTCTCCAATATCTCACATACCACTACCAAACTGATATCTTTCTACCACACTCCTTCCTTCATATAGGTTCCCCTACAAAGTGAGCTAACACTGTTTTCCCCTTCGTTGCATGTTTTCAATTTCTGAAGCTCCTTGATGAGTTGGTCCCATCCCACCTGTCCACATTTATTTGCTACTACTCTTCAACATGAATACACTGTTCTAAGTCAGGCCAGTTTCCTCATTATCCAAATTGGCCATGATATATTCTTTCCTTTCTGCCTGTTTTTCTTCTCCCAGGAAAGTATATGCTTCTTTTTCACCTACTCAATCCCTACCCTTTCTTCAAGGTTCAAGGCAAGTCCTACCTTTTTCTGAACTTCTATTACACTAATAGTCTATATCATGTCACACTTAGTAGTTTTTCTCTATTTCATGTCTTGACTATTCATCATAAAGGACTTAAAAGTAAAAATGGTTGCCTTATATTTCTCCTGCATTTTTCATGTGGCCTAACCAAGTGTTAGGCACAAAATAATAAATGTTCATTAGATCCTTCATTGATAGCTATCTAGCAAGTATTTATTAAGTGCTTGCTATATACATGGGGTCATAGATTTAGAAATAGAAAGGATTGTAGTATTCACCTGGTCCAAACTCCTCATTTTATTCTAAGAACTAATGTATGCATTAAAGTCCCATCAAAAAAGTAATACTGAGGCAAGCTTTGGAGAGAGGGGCACTTGTCTCTTCAGACTTTGCCTCTTAATTCCCCAAGGTTGAGTTCAGTTCTATTGAATCATGGAAATACACACTGAAGAAGGCCTACTACCCTAGAACTTTCTGATCCTCCCTGAAATTTAGAAAGTACCAATTTTAAGTGAAATGTTTTAAAATTAAGGACTTGTTAGTATGAATGTGTTCACTGTAGTATTACTATACAGTCTGAGACTCAATTAAACTGAGAAGTCAGTTCTTATTCAAGTTAATTTATATTTCATTATGGTTGGCTATTGTCAATTCAAGTACAGTATTGCTTAAAAGATCCAGAAATGATGAGATCCTGCCAGACTGTTAATTGAGGAACAATGAAGAAGTCAAGGAATAAGTTATTAGAAAATCTCTTTGATCTCTTCCTCTTCCTTCAAAGTGGAGTAGAAGTGTTTGGTTAGGTGGAAAGAAATTGGGCTTCACTGGACTAACCTTGTCGGGGTGACTGTCAAATCTAAAGAAGCCAAACTATGCCTAATGGCTTTACTCAGGTTGTTCTTCGACTATTCAAAGCCTCTACCCTACACCTAGTCTTACCTACTCCAAAATCCCCCTCCCTTTCTTCAGGTCCTATTCAAGTTTCCTATTCCTATTTCCTTAGTGATCTTAAGCAGGTGGTATTCTGATTAGCAAAGCAATTCAAAATAAGGCCTATTTTGAGTTTCCACTTCTCACCTCATTCTCAGCTCCCCACCTAGACTCCCCAAGAGTCAAAATATATTAAATCATCCCTATAACCAAACACCATTAAGTTTTGAAAGCAGCTAGGGATCCAATGAAGCTCAATAAAAACCAAAGTAGTCACTACTAGAGAGAACATAAACTGTCATAGTAATCCCCAAGACAATTAGGATGATAAATCTGCAGGTATGAATGACCTCCTATTTTCAGTCACCTATCCCGGGAAAGTTGCTCTTAAAAATCTCCCTTTAAAATTTGGTTTCAGAAGTCTTCCTGTGAGCAGATTAATATTTTAAACATGTTTATTTGAAAGATGAGAATCCTACTTAATTAATGCTAATATAAAAGTATCATACTACTACCTTGCCCCTTAAGATGTTTACATTTTTTTCATTTTTTTGAAGATTTTTACCTTGGAATATATTCTATTGGACTTGGTGAAAAACATTCATGGTGAAATTTATGATTATTCTAAAAAAATAGCACCTGATAGTACTGGTCCTTGACTTAACACTGGGGTTAGGCTTTGTTCATCGCTTCAAATATTTATTCAATGTCTATTTTGTGCAAAGCTATAATCTGATAGGATTTGTATAAGACACTGATACAATAATCAGATTACACATATAAGTACCTTGTTTTCTGGAATGTATTAATAATCTATCAGTATTCTTAACAATAATTACTTTAGCAGGTTTTATATTTCTAAGTACTTGAACTCACATCATCACATTTGACCCTTACATCATCCTTCTGAGGTAGGCAGAGCATATATTTTTCATTTTATAGATGAGGAAATCGAGGCTCAGAGAGGTTACAGTGCTCTGCCCAAGTTTACATGGTTAGTAAGATGCAGAACTGGTCCTAATCCACTCTCGCACCCACATCATGCTGGAGGGCAGAACAAGATATATAAGGAGACAGATTTTGGCTCAACATACGGAAAACTTCTTAATTACGAGTTGTCCTAAAGCTGAATGCTGCCTTGGGAAGCATGAGTTGCCTCTCAACTTCAGGCAGAAGTTGGATAACTGCTTGTTGGGGCTAATTTTAGATGGTCTTCCTGACTCAAGTTGGGGTTGGGCTACAGGAACTCCAAAGTCTCTTCCAACTCTAAATCTATGCTACTTTTCTTTGATATTTGATGTTACTTTGCTTAAGCAGTTAATTGGGTTTTATACAAAATCTCCCCTTTCTGATCATAGAATGCATGGCAGAAAGAGCACTGGCTTCATGGGAGATCTGGGTTTGTAGATCTGACATTCTCTAGTTGTTTGACCCCAGTAAAGTCATATGCTTTTGTGACCTTACCTTAAGAAGCTAATAATAGTTGTGCATTGCACAGGCACCTCTATGGAAAGCAATGTCATATATGACCCAGCTGTAATCCTTAAATTTTCTTTTAAGGTTCCCTGATCTTTCAGAGTCAATGACCAAGACCAATTACCTGCCAATTCTATTCCCACAAAAGCACCACCTGCTGAATTCTCCATGACACCAGCCTAAGAGACTGTACTATCGCACTTTCCTGTACTACTATAAAGTCCTTGAATAGCCACCGCTCTCTCCTCCCTCCACTCCATCCTTCAGACAAATGTCAGAACATTCTCTCTTTCACATAGATCCAGTCATACCACTGTTCTCCTTAAACTCTTAAGTTTGACTTTACTCTTGTGAAGTTCAGATATGTCTGACTGACATTCAAGGCCTTCCCCCCAATCTAGTACCATGCCACCTTTCCAGCCCTGTCTCATATACTTTGTGCCCTTGTTAAACTAGACTACTTTTCCTACCCTCCCTCCATGGATTCTCATACCTCTACACTTTGGCTCCTACTGCTCCCTATGCCAAGAAAACATTTCCTTCCTATTTCTGTGAAAACTATCCATTCTTTAATGCCCAACTAAAATGCAACCTTCTCCAGGAAATCTTTGGTCTGATTAAATCTTTCCTTTCAGATATCACATAATGTTACTTGGTAAATAATGCATACATTCTATAATATTGTGGATGTGTTTAGTATTGTCCAGTTCTGAGTGAGAGTCCATGGTTCTGACTTGGGGTCAATCCCAACTCTGCTATTTAGTACTTCTCTAACCTTAGGTAAGTCCAGTAGAATGGAAACATCATGAGGACAAGGACAATTTCATTTCTGTCTTTGTATCCTCAGCATATTATACATAGGAGATACTGAATAGGTGTTTGCCAAAGTAAACCTCTACCCATGGGCTTTAGTTTCCCCCTAAGTAAAATAAGGAGGTGGGATAAGATTATTTCCAGATTTATTAGGATTTAATCACATGATCCTACTAAACCAAGGTAGAGGAACCTGCAGCCTCAAGGTCACAAATTCCCCACTGCTGTACTAGACTGTACGCACCATGTCACAGAATCATAGAATCAGACCTGGAAGGGTTCTTAGAGACCACCAAGTTCAATCCTTCATTTTTCAGATGAGGTAGAGGGAGGTCAAGTAACTTGACCAGGGTCACTGATCTAGTAATTATGTGCAGCAAATCTGAACTCAGGTGAACTTCCTAGCTCCAAGCAAGGTTCTATACCCAGAAAATTTTTTAAAAATTCTTTTGTGGGCAAGTCAGTTAGCCTCTTCTTGCTATAGGCACCCCCTAAGATCATAAGGTCAAGTGAAAGTATAGAACTTCATTTGGTAAAGTGAATAGTCTCCCCTAGGCATACCCTAGCCTAGTGAAATCACAGTCCCTATCTCTAATGTACTGCCATAAATCTTAAAACACTATATGTATTTTGAATAAATACACCATTCCTAACTCCTATATTAAAATTTCTTAACAATAGCGTATATCATTAGAATCTGTCCCCTTTGATGGAGTCACTCCTGTATAGACTTCAAAAATGAACATCCAGCAGGCTGAAAACTCTATCAGTGTACCAACATTCATGGTGAAATCTATGGTTATTTTAAGAAATAGCACCTGCTAGTTTTCTCCAGTCATTCATACAGGAGGGCATCAGGGTTAGAGGCCCCAAAGCATTGCAGCTGCTATAATGTTTCAGTGATACAAACAGCATTAAACACTAAAATTATTTTCTATAAAATGGTAATTTCACTAAAGAACAATTATAGGATTATAGGGGCATAGATCAAGGGCTGGAAGGGACCTTTGAAGTCATCTAAATAAATATTTCTCTGTTTTTTAACTGAGGTGTATAGTCATTGAATTTGGAGCTAGAAAGGGCCTTGAAGGTCACCATCAAACACCTTCATTTTCTGAAAGAAGAAACTGAGACCCAGAGTGGTAAAGCAACCAGCCTAAAGCTTGCATGACTCATTAACTGAACTATTGCTACTAGATCCCAGACCTTCTGACTCCTGCCATCCAGTGCTTTTTTCTATTATCCTTTATATACACGTAAAAATTATATTTATTTTTATAGCTTTCTCTAGTCAAAAATACTATGAATACTTATGAACTTCCTACTTCCTATTTTGTCTTTTGGAACTGAAATAGCCAGAACAAATACGAATACAATGAATGGAATTGCACTGAGCCTCATCATTACAAAGCCTCCTTGGTAAAACAGACAGCAATAAGTATGGGAATAATCTAACCTCCCACACAGAACAAGGCAAAGTAGAAAACAACTGTAGCCCCACACTATGACTTTCAACTAGATGGGCAGCCCAATGAATTAGTACACAAATATGTTTATCTTGAATAAATTCTATTGATGGACAATAAGCTTGGCCTAAAATTGATTAGGAGATCAAGCTGGGTTGTATTTGGGAAACCGGGTGATGTTTTCAACAATTCTAGATGCTTACTGACACAGAAGTCCATTTCTTTTACACTAATATTCTTCAGTGAGGCTACATGACTATGAATCATGGAACACAATTACCTTGGGAAAATCAAGATTAGAAGTGACCGAAGCAGCAATGAAATGCACATGGTGGGTGTATGTTACCAGCAATGATTTGTACAGAGAAAGAACATAGTAGAAAATATAACTGTGGATGTGTATGGCCAAGGAAGTCTGAGGAACACAAATGAGAAATAACAGATGGGCAGCTTGACTGCTACTCTAGTTCTTTCTGACATTAAAAGACTCACAGGAAAGCCGGTTAGTGAACTGGGTGGATCTTCTGTGGAAGGTGATGGATCGCACGTAATGTAACATTATAGAGGGGTAGCATACACATTGGTGAATGAAATATGTACCCTAATAAATACCAGATCCTTCAAAGTATTAAATTTTAAAAGGCTCTAATTTCCATCTTAACAGCTAGATTTATGAATGAACTAGCTCATTTCTAAATATAATATTATAGACCGGCAGAGGGAGTATCCATGCTGATGATATCACTGATTCACTAAAAAGAGTAATTTTAATTTAGGAGAAGTCCACATGTCATCTATCTTCAGGTAAAGATGGGGGAAATTCCTTACACCTTGACAGTTTAAAAGCTTTCTATAAAAGCTGAGAAAAATGAGGACGTTTTTTAGAACTGAAATATAACTAAGAGCTGAGATTTCAGCTGACACCTGAAATCTTAACTATCCTTATCTTCCTTTAAAGCTCAGCTCAAACCCCACCTTCTGCATAAGGCCCATCCTGGTTCCCTTGGCTTCTAAAGTCTCCCTACTGAAATGCCTTTCTCCTTACTTTGCATATAGGTTTGTTTGTGTATATGCTGACTTCTCAGTTCCTTGAGGGCAGGGATTATAGTATTTTATTTTTTATTTTATGCTCAGCACAGAGAACACAGTAAGCATTTAATAAATGCTGGTAGATTTTCTGAACATGAAACCATTAACGTCAGGTTCTCTTCATTTTTACTATTGCTATCTTGTACCCTTTTGGGAGGAAGGAAGGGGAAGGACAGCTAAATGGCACAGTGGAAAGAGCAATCAGCCTGGAGTCAGTAAGAATTGTGTTCAAATCCAGCCTCAGACTCTTATTAGCTGTGTCACCCTGGGCAAGTCACAATCCTGTTTGCCTTAGTTTCCTCATCTGGAAAATGAGTTGGAGAAAGAAATAGCAAACCACTGCAACATCTTTGCCAAGAAAACCTCAAATGGGGTCACAAAGAGTCAGACATGACTGAATAACAACAAAAACTCTGTACTTTGTTGACATTAAAGAACCTGGGAATGAAAGAAAATATTTGCCAAAATCACTTCAACAGCTTTCTCCTTCAAGGATAGTGAGCCATTACCCTTGGACCCTAACATCACAGTCCCTAAGGTGATTTAAAGGAAATAGAAAAGAAACTAAAGCACAAAGCCAGGAAAAGCAGCCAGAATGGACCAAACATACATAGAAAAGATGTGTCCCGGAAGTAATACAGTAATGAGGGCAATGGGGTACCAATAAACAAGGCATGAATTGATGGAAGGGAAGATACCAGCTCCACAAAGATGTAGGGAAAATTTCAGACCTTATCAATGAAAAAGGATAATCAAGAGAACTTTAAAAACTGCCAACCTATTATTCCATAGATACAAAATTTTAATAAAAGTCACCTATACATAAACTGAGGGCATCTCGCTCACAATGTCAGCAGGGACAAGGGGGTTTTCACAAGAAATAATCAACAAGGAATTTAACCATCTTCTCACAGTTAACTGAGACACAATAAATAAAGATGCCACTGTGTTTACTGGTTGTTGGCAAGGCATTTGATTTGGCAAAACACACCAGCACCTCAAAAGTGCTTTTACAGGAAGGTGTATCCATACACATCAAAATCTTTCAGGTGTCCTTGGGTAACATAACAACACGAATAAGTGTTTTCTATGACCCAGTTACTAATGTTGTTAAATGGTAGTATGATGTGGTACATCATGGCCTCCAAAAAACTGAAGATAAATAACACAGAGAGGTCAGTACACGGTGGGTGTGAACAGACTGCTAAAGGATGACATGAAAGAAAAGGATGTGATGAAGGAATTGAGGAATGAAGTTGAATGAAGACGCTAAAGAAGATTTTGCAGAATTTAGAGAATGAGAAAAAACATATGAAATGACAGAGGAAAGTAGCATAAGAAGGACAATTGACCCAAGAACTACTAAAATATTCAAAGAGGCCTGTGATCTCATCAATTCAGAAGTTGCCTCAATAATGTAGGTTGCCCATCCTGTACAATCCTCTTTCACAACCTCTATAGGTTTCTGAGGGAAGGCCAAATTGCTAGAGGCTTCTTCACTTTCCCATGACAAACAGAACAGGACCAAAAACAAAGCCCAGTGGCTTTCCTACAAAAACTTTCCTCTACAACTTTAATTTATTGATTGCCTCTCTCTGGGTCTAGACATGAGTTCCAAACCCAAGTATTCTATTATTACATATAATAATACATACTATTATTACATAGCCCATCTCATCCTAAAAGAGATACTGTGAAGGACTAGCTGTCAAATGACTTGTTGAAATCCAGGCACATTATTTCTATAGTATTTACTTTATTAGTCTAATAAGCTTATCAAGAAAGGAAAGGGGATTATTTTGGCATGACATACATATTCTCAATGAATGCATGTTGGTTTGTAGTGATCCACTGAATAAAAGACCAAGATATCCAGCAGTGTATGAATAAAAACATAACAATTAAGTGATTCTACAACTATAAAGAGACCCTTCAAATTGTATAATAGTGAAGGGGCAGTTAGGTGGCACAGTGGACAGAGCACGGGTCCTGGAGTCAGAAGGATTTGAGTTCAAATTCTGCCTCAGACACTTACTAACCATTTAATAACCCTGATTGCTTTGCCAAAATAAATAAAAAGTATTCTAGTGAATTAATACCTTTACTTTAGTTTAAAAGGATTCAATAACAATTTTGTTTTATTTGTTTCATGGTATGGGAAAAGTCTATTTGTTTAACTTGTATATGGAAAATGTTATATTCAAAACAAATATAGCTCATGTTAGTTGTGTATAAAAATAAATCATTCATCTAGCTTCTGAAACTTAAGCAGGATGACATCATCACAGAACTAAAATATATAAGACAGCTCAGAAGAGGCTCCAACTGCAAAGTTCACAGGGAGATTGGTTATGTGCAGGAAACTGGAAGGGAGGCATTCTGCAGAATAAATAAATAAATAAAAAAGGAGGGGGCTGCTTCAGAAACAAACAAACAAACACTCAGAGGATAGTTTTGAGTCAAGAAGATTGCTTCAGGGTTTTCAGACAGAGGAAATGGCCTGCTCTGAACACTAAGGCAGAAATAAGCCAGAACATTTGAAGACCTCGTGGTTCTTCACTTATTAGGAAAAATAAAGCAATATGAACAGAAACCTCTCGATGAGACTTTGGTGAACAGCTGGAAATATGTTGTTAGAGAAAGTTTATGGGTGAAAAGTTGTAACAAATTAAATAAGGACATATAGAAGAGTTGTAACAAATTAAATAAGGACATATAGTTCAACTTGTTTTTAATTTTGGCTTCTTTTTTCTTTTGCTGTATATTTCAGCAACATTTATCTGTGATGAATGAAATTACTTTATTATGGTAAATATTTACATATGTTTCACACACACACACACACACACACACACACACACACACACAAAATTGTACGTTTCTCTCAGGATATTTTATTTTCCAGTCCTAAGACACAAGCCTAAATTCTATGCAGGTTGAACCAGGAAAGAGGAAACACCAATTTAGTTGGTGGCAGTAAATAGAGCAAAGTGCATGAGAACAAAAATCCTCCGTGACAGGAACAATATATGTGAAACCTGGGGAAGGTGCCCTACTCAGGCCTGGATGCAATACACATGGCTGTGTGGTTTTCATTTCACAGATGCTGGGCCATTTGCTCTCTTCCCATCCCCTCCCACTCCATATTCTCACCATGTCATTTTAATTCATCTCCTTCCTAAAGGCATGTGTCACTAAAGTGCTGCTTCATAACTCTAGGTAGTCTAAGCAACAAGAATACTTTTTTTTCAGCAAGTGTTTCAGTAAATGAAGGTCATGAATTCATGACAAATATTTACCGAGTACCTATTACGTGCATGAAATCATGCCAATCCTCCTCCCCTATTTTACTAGGGTTCTTGCAGCAAAAAAAGATAGTAGAGATAATATCTCAGAATTTTTTAAAAGTTAAAAATTTCCTAAGAGAATTAAGTTTTTAAATTCTTTTCTCCACATAAAAGAGGAAAATTAAGGACAGATTTCCATATCAGACCATATAAATAATTATTCTCCCCTCAAGGACACACTTCCCTTTAGTTACTTTTTCCTCAATCTGTATCACTTCCCTCCTCTCCAGTTGCCCTTTTCTGGACATCTCTAGCTTCTTTATATTTCCCCTGAGACACAGAACTGAGCACAGTGCTCTAGGCATGATAGTGTCACAATTTTACATCAGGGTGAGATGGTATTTTCTGTTCTTCTTGATGCTACCCAGCATCTAATTGGCCTTTTTGGCCACAGAAGCACATTGAGACACTATCCTGAGAGAATAATCTACAGTGATTCACAGGTGCCTTTCCTGAGTCATGACTGGCAGTTGAAAGTCTATTTTCTATGTATAATTTAGTGGTTTTTTTAATCCCTTAATGCAATATCTTTCACTTGCCCACATTAAAATTCTGCCACTTTTCCACCCACTTGCAGATTCATATTTTCTTTTTGTAGTCTATCCCAGTCAGACTCAACACCCAGAAGAATTTAGTAGCATCTACAAACTAAGATATTGCTTGGCATTTCCTCCTCAAGATCATTCACAGATAATGCAAATAAGTATGAAAAACTGCAGTACATTTTAAAGATGATCTAGTGTGAGACACTGAATGCAGAACCAAGGAGACATGCTGGACATCCTGGTTTGGGATAATTAACCCAACTAGGGTTAATTATAACCAATACAGAAAAGGTATATAGAATCACAGCAGTGGAGAGCTGGAAAGGCCCTCAGTGACCATACACAACCCATACACAAAAGGAATCCTATCCAAGAAATGGTAATCTAGCTAAGGCCTTCATTTCCCATCAGCTGCTCTAGGTTTCTATGGACATCATGCCTCCCCTGGGAAAAATTTGTCAAATGAAATCTCCTCAACATAGAAATGAATCCAGCTTTCACACTTAACACCTCTTGAACACCTTCCATTGCCTCTCCCTTTTAATTATAGGGCAGGGCAATGAACACTTCTCCCAAGGCTCAGATTTTTCCACCCAACTTCCCAATAGCTATTCTGCTTGGTTTAGATTCCATGATCATGCCCCTGCCTGTGTACCCTGGTGGGGTAGGGAGGGCTTTTTAGTTTCTTTTTGTGTATAGTCTCTCCTTAAACTGTAAATTCCTTGAAGGCAAGGACTATCTTTTTCTTATTTGTATCTCCAGTGCTTAGCACAAAGTCTGATACATAGTAGGTACTTAATAAATATTCCCTAAGACTTTGACTAAGGAAGGAAACTTCACTTATCTAGGAAACCTATTCACTTTCAAAACTGTTCTAATTATTAGGAAGCTTTTCCCAACATTAAGCCTAAATTGGCTTCTTTTCAACTTCCCCTCAGTGCTCCTAGTTGTGCCCTCAGGAGCCAAGCAGAAAAATCTAACCCCTCTTCTACTTGCTTGCCCTTTGAATACTTGGAAACAGTTCTCAGGTCCTCCCAGAATCTTCTCCTCTCCAGAAGATCTTCCTATATAACTAGGATCTTCTCTATCTTAACTGATGGTAAATTGGGCCATCTTTTGTCTCAATTCTTATCTAGACCTTAGTCACTGAATGGATATTGGCTCAAAGAAACTGATGCCTGGGAAAGATCAAGGTCATCCAAGGCATCCAGGGCCCATCAGTACTCATCTTGACTTTTGTCTTGCCACTGGACTTTGATAACTCTGGAAGAGAGAGACTGATAACTTTGCACAGCTGTTTCACTTAAATCCAATTCATGAGCAAGTCAAGACATTGCCCCATGATATCATTGGTCATCTTCAGGAATGAAGGACTAACAACAACAATGCCTTCTTCTGAACACTCCAATTTACCAATGTCCCTTATAAATGCCCAGAACTGAGCACAGTACTTGCTTACTCCAAGAAAGGAGATGCAAGGGCAAGTATGTGGAATAGCACAGAGGCCAGTATCACTAAAGGGGGACAACATGTAAAAAAGAAAGGTTGGAAGGAATAAGGCTATGAAAGGTTTTTTTTTTTTTTTTTTAAGTCAAACAGCATATATAGTCCTAGAGGTAACAGGGAGTTACTAAAATTTACTCTCTGGGGAAGGGGACATGTGATATGGTTAGATGTGTGCTTTAGGAAGATAAATTTGACTGCTTTGTGGACTTCTTGGGGCCCTGACCCTCAGAAAAGGTACCCTATAAGTAAGCACACTGTGGGAAAACAGAATTCCACCCATGGGCCAGCATGGATCTTTCACCACCACAGCTTTATGGTTCAGACATTATGGTATAGTGAAATAAAAAGAACTTGTTTCTTCACCAAAGTCAACTTTCTGACTAACGTTCTCCCAAAACCATTGCTCCCCAGTCCCACCCTCTCTGGATGAATGGGAATCTTAGCCTTTTTTATGCAAGAAAAAGCCAAAATTTCGGAGTACGCTTTGGGGATCTAGGTTCAAATTCTCTTTTCACTACCTTGGGTATGTCCCAACTTAAGTTTCCTCAACTGTCAAATAAAACTATTAGAAAAAATGATCTCTGAAGATTTTAAAAGTTACAGATTTATGATCATCTAGCACATTGGCATAGGTACCTTAAGTTTTGTAGAAATTTATTTGAAAGTAAATACCATTTGGGGCTGGGCTTCATTTGGGTGTAGGGGAGCATGGTTGAATTAAACTCTATATCTTCCCTTACCACCTAGCATAAATTTATTGGCACAAAGTTAATTTCTCAAATACCTGTCCAGGAACATGCCATCAAGAATCCTCTCCTTCACCATCTTTAATCTCTCCCAATTAGCAGTTTGCTTGTTGCTTGCTAACACAGTCAGAACACCCTCATCCTTAAAAAGCTTTCACCCTGCTGTCTCTCTCAAACTATCCCAAATCTGCCTTTCTTTTCCTGATGAGCTCCTATGTATCTCCCTCTCAGTACAGACAAATCCCCATCATCACACTCACTTCTCCATCCTTTTCAATCAAGCTTCGCACTCCAAGAGTTCTATTCCAACTGATCTCTGAAAAAGTTATCAGTAATCTGGAAACACCAAAGGAGCAGGGAGGATGGGACAGGTTTAACAAGGGAAGGGTGCTATGATAACACCCACCCCACCCCCCAAACTAGGTCAGCAGTTGACACTCCCCAAAGTAGGGATCATACTACCTCCCTCCCTAATCTAGCCCTGGCCAACTGCCTCCTGGTGCATCTCGTAGATGCCAGTCAGCATAGTATGTGAAGTACTAACCCAAAGTCCTAATGCCTAGAGCCCATCTCAGGAGAATTAAGACTTATATCAGAAAATCAGGCAACTAAACACTTTGGCAACTTTATTTTTCATATGCACTCATGATTACTTTTACAGGTAAGAATTTCTCAGAGTCCAGACAAGGCCATGAAGATCAAGTTCCTATCTTTATATAAACAGACCCAAAGTTAGCCATGAAATGAGTCAGACTCTCCTTGCTTCCGTTTTTTTCCTTCTTCACCCCCTCAACCCATTACCATGCCCAAAGATCCCAAATTTTAGATCTGGGAACAGAAATAAAAGACAATATTTTCCTTCTCCCCAATCACTCTCCTGGAAACCCTGGGAATGAGGGAAATTAACAGATCATAGATGGTACTTTTCCTATACAAAAGGGGAAAGATGGTTAGATCTTTGGTGAACTATATACCACCTACCTCCTTCACCTAAGCGCGCGCGCACGCACGCACGCACACACACACACACACACACCCCACTGGAGCCACCACACACTTCTAAAGAGTGATAGGCAGGGAACAGCTGTCAAGAGAGAACTTTGGGAAGATGATGGAGTAGAAACAGGACTTCCTAGCAGCTCCGGCTTCCACCTCCTCCAATTCATGTAAAAAATTGCTCTAGACAAACTTTGGAACTACAGAACCCACAAAATGACAGAGAGAAATTAACCTCCCACTGAAGACAGCCCAGCAGGCCAGCAGGAAGGTGCCAGAGAAGTGCTCTGGGAGCTGAGCCCAGCCCTGCTAGAGCCAGAGGTTTTAACCTCAGGGAGGCCTGACCAGCCACCAGTTGGAGGGACTACAGATCACCAGCTGCTGTGGCGGTTTCCAGAATTATCAACCCATAAATGCCAAAGACAAAGTTAGAGGTCAGTTGCGGGAACAGGGAATTTCAGAGTGCAGTCTGACCTCTGCCCCCCGGGGTGAAAAGCAGTTGGGGCAGGTGTACAGCAGCCACCACACGGCTGTTTCAGCTCCTGGCTTGCAGATTGTAGGGGGACCAAGTGACCAGTCTGAGTGATAATCACTCTTGCTGTAACCTGCTTGGATCTGGATCCCTGTCCTGGATAGAGGTCCTGGGGTGTGTGACCAGTGTGGCAGAGCTTGTGAAGGCTTCAGAGAGGGCATCCAACTAACAGCTCCAGAAGCTGTGAAAAACCCAGTGTTTGGGATAAAGTTCCCCTTTTTGGTAGCAGAGTTCTACTGTGGCAAAAGGATCAAAAGTCAAGTAATTGAGTGGCAACATGAGCAAGCAAAGCAAACAGAGCAATCAAACCTTAGATTCCTTTTTTGGGGACAAAAAGGATCAATGCATAGAACAGGAGGAAGACAATGAAGTCAGAACTCCTGCAACAAAAGCTTCCAAGAAAAATATAAGCTGGTTATAGGCCATAAAGGAGTTTAAAAAGGATTTTGAAAACCAGATAAGAGAAGTGGAGGAAAAATTGGGAAGTGAAATGAGAAAGATGCAAGAAAATTATGAAATGAGAGTCAACAACCTGACTGAAGAAAATAACGCCTTAAAAAACAGATTAACTCAGATGGCAAAAGAGGCTCAAAAAGGCAATGAGGAAAAGAATGATTTAAAAAGCCGAATTTGCTAGATGGAAAAAGAAGCTCACTGAAGAGAATCATTCCTTCAGAATTAGATTGGAGCAAATGGAAGCTGGTGACTTTATAAGAAATCAAGATACTATTAAACAGATCCAAACAAATGAAAAAATAGAAGGAAATGTGAAATATCTCGTGGGAAAAACCACTGACCTGGAAAATAGATTCAGGAGAGATAATTTTCAGGACTACCTGAAAGCTATGATCAAAGAAAGAACCTAGAAATCATCCTTCAAGAAATTCTCAAGGAAAATTTCCCTGATGTTTTAGAACCAGAGAGCAAAACAGAGGTTAAAAGAATACACCAATCACCTCCTGAAAAAGATCCCAAAAAGAAAACTCCTAGGAATATTGTAGCCAGGTTCCAGAATTCCCAGATCAAGGAGAAAATATTACAAGTAGCCAGGAAGAAACAATTTGAATATTGTAGAAACACAATCAGGATAGCACAGGATCTAGCACCTTCTACACTGAGGGATTGAAGGGCTTGGACTATGATATTCCAGAGAGCAAAGGATCTGGGATTAAAACCAAGAATCACCTACTCAGCAAAACTGAGCATCATGTTTCAGGGGAAAATATGGTCATTCAGTGGAATAGAGGACTTTCAAGCATTCTTAATAAAAAAAACAAACCAGAGCTGAATAGAAAATTTGACATTCAGATACAAGCATGAGAAGGTAAACAGGGAAAAGAAATCATAAGGAACTTATCAAAGTTGAGCTATTTATATTCCTACATGGAAAAATGATCATTGTAACTGATAAAAACTTTTCTCAGTATGAGAATAGTTGAAGGGAATAGAAATGTGTGTGTATACACACACACACACACACACACACACACACACACACACACACACACACACACACACCTGTGTGAGTGTATATACATAGACAGAGGGCACAGGACCAATTGAATAGGAAGGGATGATACTTAAAAGGTGAAATTAAAGAGGTGAGAGAGGAATATAATGAGAGGAGATGGGAAGAGACAGAATGGGGTAAATTATCTCATATAGAAGAGGCAAGGGAAAACTGTTACAATGGAGGGGAAGAACAGGAACACAAAAGGGAATGGGTCAACCTTATTCTCATTGAATTTGGCATAGGGAGGAAATGACATACACACTAAATAGGGTATCTCACTGTACAGGAGAGTAGCGGGTAAAGGGATGGGGGGGGGGTGGAAGGAAGGGCAGGTTAGGGGGAAGGGAAGTTGGAAGCACCTACTTTTAAAAAGGGAAAGCATCAAAGTAGAGAATAGAACAAGTGGGGGGGTGGGATAGGATGGAGGGAAATATAGTCAGCCTTTCACAGTATATCCACTATGGAAATGTTTTGCATAGCTACACATGTAAAACCTATATTGAATTGTTTATCTTCCCAGTGAGGGTGGGTGATGAGGGAGTAGGGGAAAGAATCTAGAATTCAAAGTTTTAAAATCAAATGTTTAAATATATATGTATATATATATACACATATATATATACAAATGTTATTATTATCATTATTATTATTAATTTACATGTAACTGGGAAATGAGATATACAGGCACTGGGGCATAGAGATCCACCATGCCCTACTAGAAAGTTGGTGGGGGGATGGGAGAAGATATGGGAGAGAGCAGATTGGGGGAGGAGATATTCAGTGGGATTGCTCTTTTGGGGTGGTGGGTAGGGAAAAATGGGGAGAAAATTTATAACTCAAAATCTTGTAGAAATGAATGATATAAACTAAAAAATGAAAAAGAGAGGGGAAAAAAAGAGAGAACTTTGGGCAGACTGGTCTCCATGCCACCAAGAGAGATGCTGGCCTGCTCCTAAGACTTGGTATAACTTTACATAAAACTTTTATTAATTCAATAGATGAAATTGTTGGGACAGCCATCATCATTCCATGCATTAGGAGAGCTCAAGAATCATGAGAGCTTCTGATAGCTTCCAAAATAATATTTCCAAGGCACAAGTCTGTCCATGCCACTAGACTGACTAATAACCTTCAATGGCTTCCTATTGTGTCTAAGAAGACAAACTTGTTAGCCTGGTATTTAATATTCTGATTCCAATCTACCCAATTCAGCCTCACTTCACTCTACCATTCTAGTTCAACTAGATTACAAATTGTTTTTTGAATACCACATTTTTTTCTCCATGTATCCCAATGCCGATAATGCACTTTTTCTCCACCTCTCACAATCCTTGTTGTTGTCCAGTAATTTTTCAGTCATGCCTGACTCTGTGACCCCATTTGTGGTTTTCTTGGCAAAGATCCTGAAGTGGTTTTGCCATTTCCTTCTCCAGCTCATTTTACAGATGAGGAACTGAAGCAACAATGATTAAGTGGCTTGCTCAGGATCACACAGCTAGTAAGTGTCTGAAACTGGATTTGAACTCAGGAAGATGAGCCTTCTGGACTTCAGATCCAGCACTCAACCCACTGTGCCACCTAGCTGCTCCAATTATAATCGTTATCTTCTTTTTAAAATCCTGAACCTGAAGCTTTCTTTAACAGCCCTCCCTAATACTTTCTTCCTCTTTAAAAATTGTTCCATCTAGTCACTGTCACATGATGCTTGTGTATGTTCATGGCATATCATCCCAAGAAAACTTCAGTTTCCTGAGGTCTGTGGACATTTTGTTTTCTTGACCCCTCAGCATTGAATCCAAAGCTTCTCATATCACAGGAATTTAATGGATTAAATTGAACTGGAAAGGTTGCAAAAAATTAGTTATCTTAAGATAGGCCTTAAAGAAAATACAGAAAGAGAGAACGATGAGAACATTTTAGATGGGAGGAACAGCATGGGCAAGAGTTCAGAGGCATGTGAACTTGCCCTCAGTAGTTAATCCATACTCTCTCAGGGCCCTTTCTTAGGAAATATGAACCATGGCAAAAGGTCACTCCTATCAAAAGATCACCTTAGAGAGTAAGGAACTCAGAAGTTATTCTCTCTGTATATTCAGCTTTGGTAAGGATGTTACTAGAAAAATATTCAGTTTGGAAAGAGGATCTAGAGGGGACTAACATATGGCCAACCACAGCTGAGAGGTAATGAATTAACACTCAGGATGATGGTCCAGATTGAATAGTCACTATCATCCCCCAGCAAGGTTAGCCAACTACTTCTGGGCTCAGAATAGAAAGGGATTGGAAATGAAACCAAGTCATTCCTCACTGGTTGCCAAGAATAGTGCTTTATGCTTTAATGATGTCACTTTTTCTCAACATGGCCTATTTCTTTTCAAACATAATATTAAACCTCCATCTACTTTCAATTATCCAAGCACACACCAGCACAAATGATACTAACTCAAAATTTTAATCTTATCTTTTATCAATTTCACTTAGGACAGTTGCTATGGAGTATTTGTGCTATTCCCTCTAACCATGACAAAGGGCAAGTCTGTCATTCTCTCATTTCTCATGCCTCTAAACCAAAGGAATTGTACATGTATGGGTGGAACACCATAGTCTGCACAAGTCCTCAATACTGAGATATACTGAGAAATAATTCTTTGTTTTTATATTGACATAACTATCACGCTACTTTTCAAATGTATATATGAACTTTAGACCAGAGATGTAACTGGGCTATTATTAACTGTCCTTTAAAATTGCCTCTTTATGCTGCTTCCTACAGAGTTGTAGCCCTTTTTCTCCAATGAATCAGCCTCTATTCTAATGTAGTGCAGTAACTCACATGCTACCTAATATTCATATGGTGCTTTAAAGTTTATGAAGCGCTTTCCTCACAAGAACCTTTGTGAGGTAGGTAGTGTAATATTATTATCCCCATTTTCCAGACAAGGAAATTGAGACTTTCAGTCACAAAACTACTAGGTGGTACAACCAGGGCTGGAACCCAGGTCTCCATTTCTTGTACTCTATGGTTATCTGTATTTTCACCCTAGTTCTGCTTAAAGATTTCTTCCAGCTTTAAAATGCTGTTGTCTGATTTCAAATCCCTCCATTAACAGCTTTGTATTCATTTTGTAGATCAATTCTTTAACTCAGGGTTATAGGATCAAAGACTGAGAGCTGGAAGAGACTTTTAGAGATTATCTTGTCCTATTTTACAAATGAGGAAACTCCCCAGAAGTGAATCAACTAGCCCAAAGTTATAGACAGGTAGATGGTAGAACAGGTCTCAAAACTAGCCCTCTTTCCCTAAAGACTGTCAATGTTTCACAAAGAGCACTTGCCTGTGGACCACCCTGTGAAGTAGTGGCTCTAAGTCATGGAGTCACCATTTTGCAGACAGAGAAAGCTTCCCATACAGGTTAAGTTTGTTGCCCAAAAGTCACAAAAGGCTTGGTTGGTGTTCTTTTCCTTATATCATGATGCCCCTGGGATGTGAACATCCAGTAATAGGAAGAGTGATATGTACTTCTGAATATAATCCACTGGCAGATTTTGCTGCAAATACTAGGCACTATAGTGACCAATATTTACATAGGACTAACCAGAAATATTATGAGAGCAAAACCTCAAACATTTAATGTGGTGTGTTTGTTTTAGTAGGCAAAAATAAGGACATTGCCCATTCACTTGTAAGCAGTTTGAACTAGGACAGAATATCATGGAAAAGATTATTTGAAAAATACTGAACAGAATGCAGTAATCCTACTGAAAATAAAAATTTTAAGAAGTATCTCTCAGTAAATCTATATTTGGATAGACTTAATAAATGCCAATTTGATACTAATTTGATTCTCAACAACTAGGTCATCTTTAAATAAATGTAGGCAAAAGGAGTTTTGTCATGGACTTCAATATAATGTTTCAAAGTTAGCTTGTTTACATCTCTACTTAATCAAACCCTGCTCATTCTTTCAAGTTATGATCAAGTTAATTCTCTCAATCATCAAGTCTTCCTTGTCCCACTGGCACAAATTGACTTTGCTCCCCTGTGTATGTTTGGTACATAGTCATGTCATTGTCTTATTACAACTCTTACACAAATGGTCTTGAAGGTACAAATATGATATATGCAATCACCTAAAGACAGGATAAAGGAGGAGTGTGGGGCCTCCTTCCTTCTTGTGCCTCATTTTTGAAAAAGAGAACATAATTCCCTCTTGTTGATAAGAGTGGGAGAAAGTCAGGCATAGGTATCCTGGAGTCTCATTTTATCTCTATCCAACCTTTTAACATTCTCATTTCCTCACCTCAGACACATAAGGAATGGTTCTTCTAAATCAGGAGCTCTTAACCTGGAGAATACGAACTTGTTTTTATATTTTAACAACTATATTTCAATATGATTAGTTTCTTTGTAATCCTGGGTACTGATTCTGAGGAGGGGTCTACTACACTGTCAAAGATATCCATGACCCAAAATAGGTTAAGAATCCCTACTCAAAATGGAACAGGACTACTCACAACCAATTAGGTCCATCAATTTAATTCTTCTTGTTACAGTTTCAAGTTAGTATTTTCAAGAAATGTAACTGGGCGGGGCGACTAGGTGGCGCAGTGAGTAGAGCCTCAGCCCTGGAGTCAGAAGGACCTGAGTTCGGATCTGACCTCAGACACTTAAGGCACACACAAATAAAAACCTAGCCGTGTGGCCTTGGGCAAGTTACTTAACCCCAATTGCCCTCCAAAAACCAAAAAAGAGAAATGTAACTGGGGAATACAGTAATACATTAATCTATAATTATACCTTCTCTGAGTACAGTACTCCAAAACATTTAATACAATCTTAAGTACACAGTAGGTATCCAATAACTATCTGGCAAATTAATAATCTTCATCTAATTTTCAGTAAATAGGCCTGTTCCTACCATCTTCCTCAGATCAGAATTGGCACTTGGCCATGCTACCAGCAAAGAAGTTAAAAATATATCTCCAAATGCTAAAGAAATTGACCAGTCAATTTTCTTCATTCACTCTTATGTTTACTCCAAATACCAAAGTTCCATAACCTTGTTTCAGGTAAGTATGGTAAGACCTTCCTGGAAAAAAAAATACTCAAAACAGTACAATACTTTTGACTTGGCTGGAAAGCACGTTGGATGGAGGACCCAGGTTCAAATCCCAGGTCTTCCTGTGGGAGCTTGAGCAAGTCTCTTTATAATTCTGGGCCTCAGTCTTCCCACCTGTAAAATGGAGTTAAGAACAGCACTTCCCTTGAATTGCTGTAAGGATCAGATGAGATATTTGTGAAAACAAACAAAAACATTTAGCACAGTGGGTAACACATAGTAGGTACTTTATAAATATTTATTCCTTTCTCATAAGTTGTCCTGATGTGCATTAGTAGAAAGAATTTCCTCATCTGAAGTTCCCTAAGCCAATGAAATCGTTAAGTCCTGTCAACTGAAGGAAAACAAGGGGGTTGCACTAGATGATCTCTATGGTCACTGGTATAAATCAATGGTCCTGAGTGACTACAAATGTCACAATATAGTCTACATTTATACTTATCCATTATCAAATCTTCTTTTGAATAATTGCCCTTTCAAAGTTTCTTTTCGCACTCACAGCAGATTTTTGTTCTCTATGAATTTGAAACTCGTTACTTCAGTTAGGTGGCACAGTGGATAAAGTGCTAGGTCTGGAGTCAGGAGGACCTGAGCACAAATCCAGCCTTAGACACTTAGTAGCTATGTGACCTTGGGCAAGTCACTTAACCCTGTTTGTTTCAGTTTGCTTACCTGTAAAATGATCTGGAGAAGGAGAATAGCAAACCACTCTAGTATCTTTGCCTCACCCCCCCACAAAAAAAACCAAATGACATCTCAAAGAGTTAGAACATGACTAACTGACTAAACAACACTTCAGAAAGAATTTCAGAGATTTTTACTGGTGATACAAGGTATGTATAATAACTATGACTACTGTAAAAAATGTAACACATTCATTATAGCGTTCCCTATCACTAAATAAGCATGCGTGTTACTAGGTCTAAATCTATTATTCTGTGATCCTTCTGCCTTTTCCCCTTTACTCCAACATTCACTGAGGACTCACTCTAGGCCTAGCACACTATCCACTGCACCACTAGCTTCTCCTAACAAACTTAAATCAGATATTTCTTCACATATGCCATTGCATCTACCATAATACTTAATAATCAATACATTTTAGACTGGAATTAGAAAGTTGAGGATCTACCATGGAAAACATGAATCCTTACTGCATATATCCAATCAGTTATCAAATCTTATAATTTTCCCCATGAAACCTCTCAAATATGTCCCCTTCTTTTCATTTAAATAGCTACCACCTTAGTTAAGGCCCCCATTACCTGTCAAGTGGACTAGAATGCTAACACCCTTCTGACTAGACTTCCTCCCTCAATTATCTCCCTATGCCAGTCTCTACTTCACAGAGCTGCTAATGTGATTTTCCTAAAGCATAGGTTGATTCTCATTCTCTCTCTCTCTCTCTCTCTCTCTCTCTCTCTCTCTCTCTCTCTCTCTCTCACACACACACACACACACACACACACACACACACACACACACACACACACACACACACGTCCTCTAGCATTTAAAGCTCTTCACACCTGGTGTCCCTTCCTAACATTTCAGTTTTCTTAAACATTACTCCCCTTCCATCTAATTCAGCAATGAGGAACCTGTAGCTTCAAGCCCATTTGACTGAGTCCAAGTTTCATAGAACAAATCCTTTTATTAAGGGGATTTGGTCTGTGAAGTGCAGAATCAGTCAAAGGCCACACTTGAAGACCTAGAGAGCCACATGTGGCCTTGAGGCAGCAGGTTCCCCACCCTGGTCTAATCAATGGCACAGCTGTACTAGCCTAATGGCAGCTCCCCCACATAAAATACTCCATCTCTCATCCCTATGGCTTTGTAATGACTGTCCCCCCTATCTGGAATGTTCTCTCCTTAACCTCTGCCTCAGAATTCTTGCCTTCCTTTAAGACTCCTCTTAAGTACCATTTCCTACGTAGGCTTTCCCATCTGAAGCAGTCTTCCATCTATTCTGTACATGTATTGCTGTTGTTTAGTCATTTCAGTCATATCTGACTCTTCATGACCCCATTGGGGATTTTCTTGGCAAAGTTACTGGAATGATTTGCCATTTTCTTCTCCAGTTCATTTTAGAGATGAGGAAATTGAGGTAAATAGGGTTCAGGGACTTGACTAGGATCACACAGCTAGTAAGTATCAGAGGTCAGATTTGAACTCAGGTCTTCTTGAGTCCAGGCCCCAGCATTCTATCCACCTAGATGCCCATCTGTATATACCTATATCAATTTATCTGTCTGTCTCTTGTCTCCACATTAAAATTGGCGGGGGGAAGGTGAAAGCATCTCCAGTCATCCTGATCTATATTTTGCCACTGGACCCAGATGGTTCTAGAGGAGAAAGTGAAGCTGGTGACTTTGCACAGTCTGCCTCACTTAAATCCAATTCATTTGCAAGTCATGGCATCCCTTTTCTTATGTCATGGTCCTCTTTAAGAACAAAGGACAAACATTAGAATATAAGCTACTTGAGGGCAGGAACAACTTGTGCTTTTTCTTAGTATCCCCAGAGCACAGTACTGTGCCTGGCACACTTGATAAATGTTTCATGATTGATGGATTCCCCCATTCCCAGTTCTCTGCAATCCAGAGTCTTACAACCACTGGCCTTCTTGTTGTTCTTCACCAAAAGACAGTCCATCTCCCAGCTCTGGGCATTTTCATTGGCTGTTCCCCAGTCTGGAATTCTCTCTCTCCTCATCTCCACTTTCTGGTTTTCCTGGCTTCCTTCAAGATCTAGCTAACATTCCACCTTCTACAAGAAGCCTTTCCAAGAGAGGCACCTTCCCTCTCTTGATGAGTTCCAATTTATCCTGTATGCATCTTAATCAGACATAGTTTACATGGTTTTTTTGGCCTCATTTGACTGTGAGCTCCATGAGAGCTAGGACTATTTTTGCCTTCCTCTGCATCCCCAGTGTTCTGCCTGGTTCATAGTAGTAGCTTAATAAATACTTATTGACTGACTGACTACTCTATGAATCATTTTAAAGCATGTGCAAGGCAGCTTCTGCCAGATTCAAATTTAGTCTGAACAGTGAAGACCAAGGATATCCTGACTGGTGTGGGACCAAGACTCCACTTGAGGCAAAATTTTTGGAATATTGATTTTGCTGCTAAGATGGGCAGAAGGGAGAATCCTTGACCAGACCATGAAACTCTCACTGTTTGGGCTAAAGTAGTAATCATGAGAAATGAGGTCTCACCTGGGAGCTAAAACAGTGGGAGAGAGAACAGCTTAGAAGACATTAACTATACATTCCACAAAAATGAACTTAACAGAGGTAAAGCCTGAATAGGCCCCATGTGAGACAACAGGAGACTCCAAGACAAGTCACTTTGGGAACCTTCACTGATCAGTCTGATCAACAGAAGCTATCTATCAGCTGTTAATTGCAATCATATTGAATCAAATGAAATCGAAGTCTAAAACCAATAAGATGGAAGTGATCATGATACAGCAAAATTGCATTTAACTTGAAACTAGAAGACAGGTTTGATGACCAACTACTTGATCCCAATTGCTAAAGCCAGTTACACTTTCTCATTCCTCATTTTTCTTGATCTCTGAGAAGCTTCTAACACTTGTATTTGCTCTTATTTGGTTTCTCCACTGTTCTCTCCTCTTCCTCTTTTACCTAGCAGAATAGCCCTTTTCAGTCATCTTCAGTGCTTCCTCTTCCATCTCTGGCCCCACAAATGTGTGTTTCCTTTAAGGCTTTATCCTAGTGCCTCATTTCACTTTCCAATATCACTCCTACCTGCCAAGGTGATATCAGTAGCCGCCAATGGTTCCATCAACTCATTAGAGGTGATTCACTAATCATTTTCAAGCCTAATCTCTCTTGAGAATTAGTCCTAGATCGTCCAAAACTTAACTTCACCTGAATGACCCATCAATTTATCAAGCTCAAAACCAGGCATTCAACACCTAGGTCATCTCCTCTACAAGCACTCTTTCTCCAAATGCACCCATGTCTTGTGCAGTTACCACCAATCCTTCCAGTCACCAAAGACAACAATGTCCAGGCCAGCTTTGATTCTTTCTTCTCCTCACTGCCCATATCCAATCAGCTTTTAAGGAATATTTTATATCTGTATTATTTTCCTCCCAGCTCAGGACCTTGCCAGTTGTTACCTGAATTATTTGGACAGCCTCTTCTTAATTGGTCTTCCTATTTCCAGCATCTCTACCTCATATCTTTCCTCTACACAATGGCCAAAAAAAATCTTTTGAAAGTACAGATCTGATCCATTGTTCACCCTTTGATTTTTGTTTTTTTGGGTTGGTTTTCCTTTTTTTTATGTCATTTTGACCTACGACATCACAGGAATGATGGGGCACAGGCTCTGGGAAACCCCTTGAACTCTGATAGAATCTTCCCACTTGAAGAGGCATTTGCCTGAGGCCATAAGTCATTATTGCTAGGCCCAAAACTCTTACTCTTACTAGCTAGCCTAGCCCTCCACTGTCCAGCTATTCCCCACCCTTGATCCTATCAAAATATCTATACCCAAATCAGTTACCCTTAAACTAGCCTCATTTGTCATCTCCAGGTAGCCTTTGGCTATTTCCCACCCTTAATCTCATTACTAGAGTCTGATCTCATTTGACTCCTCTTCAAGACCCTCCCCATATTCCTCTCTAGACCACCCCTAGATCCCTCCTAGAATCTTTCTGTATATAAAATGCATCTGGCTTCCATGAAGGGTTATTATATAGAGAACTATCTATTGCAGACTCACTCTGTGTCAGATTATTCTGGCTTGTTTGTCAATACAAGCTTCACATATACTTAGGCTCCTTAAGAGTCTACCCATTAAGACAATCGCTAATAAACTTTGCTTTACTTTGGCTGAGAGAAGACTTGAGTCGAATTCATTCAGCTGGACCCAGCATGTTGATATTTTGGGGTCCCAAGCACCCCTAATCTAAACCTTAGACCTCAACAGGATGATATCTTGACTCAGTCATCAAAGTCCAGTGGCAAGACAAAAATTAGGACAACTGGCAACAGCCCAGGATGCAGTGAATGACTTTGCATCTTTGTTGTTTGACCAATCTCTAAGTGCCCCACAGCACCTTGTTTCAGCCACCTTCGTGGCCACTGGAACAAGCTTTTCTCATCTACCCATTCCACTGGGGAAAGTCTTCATGTTACCCCACTCATGGACAGGTGTGAGGCCTCAACCTCAGTTAACCTCAACCTGGATTAACCTGTCTGCTGAGACAGTTTTACACCCTGCTCAAAACAAAAAACCATTAATTTCCTTCAGAGGACCTGGGTTTAAATTTAGATTTTATTCCTTACTTCCTGCTTCAACTTGGACAGATCACTTAACTCATTTCTCTGGGTCTCGGTTTCCAAATCATCAAAGAATTTAAGCTAGAGCAAAACTTAAGGGTCATCTAGTCTGACTCCTTTTAAGTTTTGCTCTAGCTTAAATTTTTTAATGATTTTATGTTGATACTCTCCCTCCTCCTCCAAACTACAAAACCTTTTGTATTTCCCTTATTGTACTTATAATCTGAATCTGCCTTAGTTATTTGTATAATTGCCTTGTTTATCCCTCCCCCACACCCAACTTTCCACCCTGACACACCTGCACATTATAAATTTCTCAAAGGCAAGACCTATACAATCTCAGCTTTTTACCAGCCCACCCCAACAGCACTGGATACAATACCTTAAACAATACTTGTTAGATTGAATTAATGTGAACTTCTAGGACTACTCTCCCTTTCTCCTTCCCCCTCTCCCTTCAGTCCCCCTAAAGCAAAGCATTATCTAAAACCTGTGCAGTCATACCAAGGTAAAGTGACAGCTGCAAAAACAAAGAATTTATGGGCTGAAGAATCTCTTCAGTTATGATTTTTAGTAACTGCAAATCAAAGGGCCCAGAAGGCAGGGCAGACAGAACATACCAAATGTCTATAAACCCCTACACAGTAGATTTTATCATCATGTTTTCTGACATCTGACTATTAGCAAGGCTAACAGTCAATGTGCCCTGTTTTGCCAATTATTTTAACAATATAAATGCCATAAACAAAAATATTTCATCACTTTGTATGGTATTAAAGTCTAAGCATAAGGAGTAGCCAAAAAGCACAGAGACTTGAGAAGATTGTTTTTTGTTAGAAGCTAAAAATTATTAGAAGGCAAATTTAATTCTTGGGGCAGCTGGGTAGTACAGTAGATTGCAGGCCCTAGAATCAAAAAGGCCTGAGTTCAAATTTGACCTCAGACACTTACTAGCTGTGTGACCCTGGGCAAGTCACTTAACCCTATTTGCCTCATTTCTTCATTTTGTAAAATGAGCTGGAGGAGGAAATGGCAAAGTACTCCAGTATCTCTGCCAAGAAAATCCCAAAAGGAACCATGAAGAGTCAGACATGACTGAAAATGACTAAACAACGACAGATTAATTCTGCCTCCCCCTCTTAGGACAAATTAACGAATAAGCATGAAAATTTGAAAAAGTATCACACTCCTAAAGGCCCTTGTCTCTCAGGCCTGCTTGCTCTTTCCTCTTTTTTTATTTCTTAGCCCATGGCTAACAAGGAAGAATAAATTAGGTCCAACTTAGATCACATATTAAGATGATGACAGTATTTTGAAAGGAAAAAAGGTAGGAAAAGACTATAAATAGCTACAACAAATAAATACTGAAAAGTACACCTAACCTTTTCCTTTAAAAGATAGATTTTGAAGAAATAAAAGACGCTGGTAACTACCATATCTTTTCAAGGGAAGCGTGATTTTGGGAACCAGAGAGCAAGCAGTCTTTGAGATAGAACCAATCTGAACTGGATGACCTGGTGTACAGAAAGGAAGTTTGCCCTCAACTGGAACTAGCATCAAGTTAGGGCAAAAAGAGACAGTGAGGCAAAGTACATCCTATTAACAAGTTGTTCAATCAGGTAGGAATTGCATGAATCAGGTAGGAAAGTGAGTCTAGGAACAAGAAGAGGATTTCTTTCTCCACTTCATTTTTTAATTAATTAAATGTTTTTCAATTATCAAGTGTTTTTTTCTCACCTCTGCCTTTCCCACCACTACCTCTTGGGGAGAAAATCCTTATAATAAATAAGCATAACCATGCAAAATAGATTCCCACATTGGCCACATCCCAAAAAATTATCTCATTCTGCACATTAGAATCCATTCTCTTTGCCAGGAAATGGGTAACAGCATTTTACATTGACCAGAGTTCTTAAACTTCAAAATTGTTTTATTTTTTATTATAATGATGTTACAGTTTAAACTGTTCTGGTTCTGCTCATTTTACTTTGTAACAGTTCATATAAGTCTTCCCAGATTTCTCTGAAACCATCAACAATAGTGTTCCATTATATTATGCTAAACAGATTGTGGGTTCCTATGCCATAATCTGTTTAAAATTCCCCAGTTGATAGGCACCCCCTTAGTTTCCAATTTCCATCTTAAGAGCTGCTATGATTAAAAAAAATTTTTTTTTAAAAGATAGGACCTTTTCCTCTTTCTTTGTTCTATTTGGGGTACGGCCTCAAAGTAATATTGCTGCACCAAAAAATATGCACAATTGAGTAACTTTGGAGGCACAATTCCAAATTGTTTTCCAGAATGGTTGGACCAATTAAATTTTTTTTTTTTTTTGGCTTTTTGGAGGGCAATTGGGGTTAAGTAACTTGCCCAAGGTCACACGGCTAGGTTTTTGTTTGTGTGTGCTAAGTGTCTGAGGCCGGATCCGAACTCAGGTCCTTCTGACTCCAGGACCGATGCTCTACTCACTGCTCCACCTAGCCACCCCTGGACCAATTAATTTATAGCTACACCAATCAATGTGCTTGTTTCCCCACAGCCCCTCCAACATTGCCATGTTTCCTTTTTGTCCATTTTGTCTCCCTTTCCTTTAAATTCAATTTCTTTTGTATCTTTTTTTAAGCAATAAACTAATCACTTTGTCTAAAGAGGTAGATTCTAGATAGGGCTATGAAATTTCTTTTCAAAACATCTTGAAATCTAGAATATATAATCATCTATTTGGGATTAAGATTAGGTATAGCCAAGAAAAACACAAATCAATGTATGGACATGTCTTATTGAATGCCTCATGTATGCCATGGAAATGTAGCCTCTTAACTTTACTTCCTTCTCCTGGAATGCCCTCCTAAAGAGTTTGATTCCTCTCAAATCAATTTATCTATCTTTGGAAATGAGCAGAAGAAGAAACCAGAGACATAGATGTTCTAGAATGGGAGTAGGTAACCTAGAAATAGGAGAAAGAGAATTGGGGTGGGGGGCATGAAGCAGTCTCACAGAGATCAGAACAATCCTGATGGGAAAACAAGAGAGAAGTTTAGACAAGGAACTATCTTATCACACTTTTCCAAAACATAAGGCAATAGCATCCAAAACAAGTCTCCCATCATGGGGGTGGGGAGGTGGGAAGGAGTAAAGTATTAAATGACTCTCCTGAAAAAAAGGGGAGGGGGGGGACTTTGAGTAGCCAGTGGAACTTGTCTGGCCCCAAGGTTTAAGAGCTCTTAGTATTCCAGTAAAAATTCCCTATCTCCTTTCCCAACAGTCAACATATAATGATCATATTTATACATCTCCAGAAACACTTGAGGACCTATGTGATGTGACCTCGAGACCATAGTTCCCCACTCCTAATCCAAAACCATGTTACTATATCTCTTCTTAGGTTTCAAGTAAACTGTAGAACAGTTCTTGATATTGCTACAGAATGTTTCATGTGAAGGGATTGACAAATTTTTCAAATCCTATTTGTCATTGGATCCTATAAGGTCAGCACTGCCACCCACATTTTAGAAAAGAGAAACCAGCTCCGGCAGAAGGATTTGTCTTAAGTCAGACAGTTGAGTCAGTGTCAGGGCTGGAAATAGAACAATGAAGTCCACACTAGTATACAAATCAGTATAAATAGAAAAACTCGAGAGAATCAGACCTTTACTACCAAGGAGGCAGTCTAACGATAGTTTGAAATGGGAAGAACTAAAGAGTCTACAAATCACACAATAGGAACCACCTTCTTGCCCATTTTTGTCTCCTTCTTTCTTTAGAACTTAATCATTAAGGATTAAGGAGTACTTTTCAAGTATATTTCTATTCCTTCTTGAGGGATTTAAATAGAAAACAGATGTTTCAGGATGGCAAAGTATTTCTTTAGGCAGTCAGTAAGAAATACTCTTTCCTGGGCTAATTCTTTTAGATGTGAACAAACAGCAATTGCTGTTCAATGAGCACATTTTAAAAACTGACAGTAATTGTCACTAAAAGTAAGAATAATTAGATGCTGTTTGTGTGCATTTGTAACTTTGAATCAAAAAATCATGTAGCATACACACAGTAGTTAGCATTTATAGAGCGCTTGAAGGTTTGCAAAGCATTCTGCAAACATTCTATCATTTGATCTTCACTACAGCCCTTGAAGAGAGATACAATTATTTTCTCGATTTTACAGTTGAGAAAACTGAGGCAAAAAAAGTGAGAAAACTGAGGCAGAAAAAAGTTAAGTGATTTGCTAGGGTCATATAGCTATTAAGTATCTGAGGCAGGATTTTAACTCAGGTTTGACTCTAGTCCAGTAATCTATCATATCACTTAGCTTCCATGGTAGGGATCCCAAACTTATTGATAGATATGTTAATTTTTTTGGAGACAATCAGGGTTAAGTGACTTGCACAGCTAGTAAGTGTCTGAGGTTGGATTTGAATTTAGGTCTTCCTGACTCCAGGACTGATGTTCTATCACCACCTAGCTGCCCCACTATATTAATTCTTGATCAGATTTTAAATTAAGGAAAAATGAAAAGATAAAATGAAATAAGATTGATTTTCATAACCTTTGGCTTGCTGTTCTTGGCTGCAGGTTTTTCTAGATTTAAACCTTTAGGAGGGAAATCCATAACTTAGTTACCTAATTTAAAAATGTTATTTGAATAAAAAAACATACCTGATCTTAATTATGACAACCATTTCATAATGCTCCACTGAATCCTTAAATGTAGAGCTAGAAAAGTACCTGGGAGATAACCAAGTCACACCCTTACTTGTTTACAGATAAGGAAACAGCAGCAGAGATGTTAAATGCATCTGAAGTTAGGCCAGTTAGTGTCCGGGCTTCCTGACTTCAAATCTAGAGTTCTTTCTACCATACCACAATGCCCTCTCATCATAATTTCAACAGGACACGGGTTAGATTAATTTTTTGATAGCTGTGGAATTCTGCTGAAGATATTTGAAAGACTTAAAAGAAGATATACCAACATGGCCAAACTTATATGAGAGAAATGATTATTTCTTAGTTTTCCCTTCCTATTTCTTCATCCCAAACCCAGCCCCCTGATTGTAGGTTATTCAATCAGTCTCTGAAGGACATAGCTGACAAATGAGATCGCCCAAACCCTCCAGGTACATCTTTCTCAATCTTGGATGGGACCCCACCCAACTAGGAGACCTTAACAAATGGAATTCAGTCTAGGTGTGATCTTGCCCTTAGGAAATAATCCCCTTCCATTAGAATTTACAGTGACCCAGTTTATGAAGGGGAAAACCAGCTGGAGAGATGGATTCTTTTGTCCAGATTGCAGCTGAGTCTAGTCCCATGATTGGGCCACTCTCAGCAGGAGGAGCCGAAGACATTTTGCCCACCTCCTCATTAATATATCCACCCCTTCATTGATTATTAACCAATCAGAGTGGATTTCTACCTTCAGAAACACCCCCTTCTCCAAAGTTTATTTTTTAAGCTTTAAATGTTAGAGGGTGGGGGGAGATTTTGGTTTATGAAAGAAAGCCACTGATCTCAATCTATTAATTATTTGCTAACCATAATTAATATTGATTATTAATTACTCAGAAATTAAGTCTAACTTTTTCATCCACATGAGAAATAATCAGAGGATCATTAGATTTAAAGCTGGAAAGAACCTTAGAGACCAGTCAGATGTCCTCTTTTTACAGGTGAGGAAGCTGAAGTCAAGAGAAATTAAAAGACTGCCCAAAACAGAGGGAGTATGGGAAGTGAGATTTGAAACCCAATTTTCCAGACTCCAGGCCTAGCATTCTAACCCTTATGTCATAGCATGAGAAGAAATACAGAATAGTGAACAAGAAACTAAACCAGAAGTCAGGAGACCTAGGTCTAGGTTCAGCCACTAGGTTCAGTTCTGTGATGATGAAGTAGCTACTTAATCTTAATCTCAGCATCCTAATTCATAAAATGATGAGAAAATGATGCATGTACTGTCAGTCAGCCAACTAGCATTTATTAAGTGTCTACTATGTGCCAGATGCTGTACTAAACCTTAGGAATACACACACACACACACACACACACACACACACACACACACACACACACGGCAAAAAAACCAAAAAACAGTCCATCTCAAGGAGTTCACAGTCCAATGAGAAATACAATATACAAATAACTGTATTCAAACAAGATATATACAGATTAGATTAGAGGTAGTCTCAGAGGGAAGGCATTAAGATTACAGGACTGAGAAAGGCTTCTTGCAGAAGGTAGAATGTTAGCTGAGATTTCAAGGGAGCCAGAGAAACCATGGGGCAGAAATGAGGATGGAGAACACTCCAGACATGGGAGACAGCCAGCAAAAATGCTCAGGGTTAGGAGAGAGAACATCGGGTGCAAAATTACTAAGCATGTATTAAGTGCCAAATATGTGGCAAGGGATGTACTAACTATTGCAGATACTAAGGCAAAAATGAACTGGTCCCTTCCTTCAAGAAGTCTGCATTCTAATGGAAAAGACAGTATGAGCCTATTTTTTAAAAAATGTGAATATAAGATAGGTCTTCCTGCCCCAAACTAGCACCTGGCAAGGAGGTTGCAAGGAGAGAAGTCAGTCATCATCAGAGAGGTCTTATAAGAATTGTTAAAAAAAAAAAACAACAACAACAACACAAGACACCACTCTATAAGCATGAGCTATTATTTCGTAAATCAAAATTTTTATTCTAAAAGACACTTTGTCTGGCATTCAAGGCCTTCTATAATCTGATACTTCCCATGCTACCTTTCTAGCTTTTTCTCATATTATTGTAGCCCAGTCAACAGGGCCAGTTCTTCTTGGTGTCCCATGTGTTATACTCATGTTATTCCTTATTCCTGGAATAGCTTCTTCTCTCCTTGCCTGTTCAATTCCTATTCATTATTAATGACCAATCCAAATGGCACCTCCATGAAGTCTTCTTTGATCTCCCTTGAACCTCCACAATGTGACCCTTAGTAACATATGTGTCTGGTTTTTCTTTGTCTTTCCATTACCCCTCATGGTACCTAGACATAGGAGCTTAAGAAATGTTGGTGGATTTGGTGAATCTGTGACCCTTTCTCAGACAGTACAAGAAAGTCTTAACTGGAGGTTCATGAACTAGTTTATACTATAGTTTGGATAACTGTATTTCAATATAATTGGTTTCCTTTGAAATTCTATGTATTTGTTTTATGCATTTAAAAAACATCATTCTTCTAAGACTGTTTCATAGGATTTATGATGAAAAATGCTATCCACCCCCAGAGAAAGAACTGATGGAGTCTGAATTGAGATTGAGGCTTACTTTTTTTACTTCATTTTTGTTGTTGTTGTTTTGGTCTGGTTTTGTTTGTTTGTTTTGTTTTTGTTTTTTGCAACATGGCTAATATGGATATATGTTTCACACAACTGCCCAGGTATAATCTGTATTAAACTGCTTGTCTTCTCAAGGACAGAGGTGAGAGGAGAGAATTTGGAACTCAATTTTTTTTAAATGAATGTTAAAATGTGTTTTTATATGTAATTGGGAATAAAAATTTTAAATAAATTTTTAAAATTCTAAATAAAAACATCATTCTGAGAAGGGGTCAATCAGTTTTACCATGCCACCAAAAGGATCCACGACACAATTTATTAGGAACCCCCAGACTAGATGTTTCATGAGAATATAGAGGATGTCTTACCTAAACTTTGTATTCTCTCCCAATGGCTGGTGCAAGGTTCTGTATACACACACTTTTCTGAATGAATGCCACACAACCAGGAAAAAATACTTACTGTGGTAATTTCACTTTTGAAATCTCAATAACCAAGAAAATGATATTTCCAAGTCAGAGGAATAACTATTCAGAAAATCTGTGTTTTTAAACAAGAGAGGGTGGATAAAGCCTGTAGGAAGCTTAAATGGGTTTATCCCCATGTTAAATACATTAGCTTTATTCAATCTCCCAGTTTCCAGTCCTTTTACTGGATGTCCGCCATACCTGGAACACTCTTCCTCCTCACCTCAACCTCTCAGGCTTCCTTCAAGTCTCAGATAAAGTTTGACCTTCTGCAAGCCTTTCCTCTCTCACTAGATGCTAATTTCTTCTCTTTGTGTATTATCTCCAATTTCTTCCATATCTAGTTTGGATGTAAATGCCTACAAATTGTCTTCCCAGGTAGATTGAGTTCCTTTGAGTATAGGGACTGTCTTTTGCCTCTTTTTGGAGCCACTGAAGCAAAGACTATTAAGGTCAGAATCATAAGCCATATTCCAATCCCAACTCTAACACAAACTATATGCCCTTAGGCAAGGGAAAGGGCCAAAGGGAATAAGCATTTATGTAGATCCTACATACACTGCATGCCAGGACATGCACTGCATATAGTGCTGGACCTGTAGTGTGGAAGATTCATCTTCCTGAGTTCAAATCTGGGCTCAAATACTTATTAGCTGTGTGACCTTGGGCAAGTCACTTAACCCTGTTTCCTCATCTTTAAAATGAGCCAGAGAAGGAAATGACAAACCACTCCAATATCTTTGCCAAGTAAAACCCAAATGGTGTCATGAAGAGATGGACATGACTAAAAAATGACTGAATAGTACAGTATGTACCAGGAACTATTAGTCCATTTGATCCTCATCACAACTGTGTGAGAAAGAAAATCTCCATTTTACCATTGAAGCAACCGAGGCAAACAGATAAATGATTTGTCAGGGTCTCATAGCTAGAAATATCTGAAGCTGTGGAGGTATTTCACCTCCCTGAGCCTCAATTTCCCCTTCTTTAAAATGAAGGGTGAACTAAAGAATGATCTCTAAGGTTGCTTCTAAATATGAAGTGTCATGATCACCTCCTACTCTATTGGCCACAAGCAAGCATTTCAGCATGACTGGTGTTTGAATATTCAGTTTCCTCACCTCTACAAATCAAACTGGGAAATATTCCCATAGAAGAGAATAAAAATTAGGTTACCCAGGATGCTCCTATTACAAAGATTCCACCATAGAAAAAAGTGACAGTTTCTCTGGCCCAGTTTGCTGCTCTACTTGTCAATTTGAATAGCTGTTAGTCCATACACGTATACTTGATAGAGGAAAAACTCTAGTTCACTCTATCTTGCAGCAGAAAGCATTTATCTTCGAAGGTTATTCTAGGAAATGCCAGAATATATCAACTCTAGAGAAAAGTAAAGAAATTGGGATGCCCCTTCACATTATAGCCTACTATCAGCATGACTTCCCTCCTCCTGAGTTCAGCAATTTGTGCAATATTTCCATAGCTTAGAAAGCCCTCAAGAACACTGCAAGGAATTATATATCCCACCAAGAACAAGGTAGAATTCAAACAAAAGTTGATTTTTACTTTTAAATCTATGTATTTTTAGGGTCCTGGAAGTTGTTGAGAGTTACAATTATAAATACCCTGTGTATTTGAAAATGATGCTCTTTGGGAGCATCATTTTGGGACCTTTCACTGGAGGTTGTAGATGCTGTTGACAAAGGTTGAGACTGCAAATACTCTCTCTTGTCCTTGAGAAACATGAGTATGAAATAGTGGAAAAATGTAAGAAGAAATCAGAAGACCTAGTCATAGACTTCAGCTGGTTGGTGGTCATCCTTTATTCTTGAAAAGGACCAAAATGACATCACTATGTTGGGGTCAAGGTACAATATATCCAGGTGTGGCTGATCTGACCAATATGAGCTTGGAAGGTGGCTCTATGACAGATCAGACACAAATGGTTCAGAACATTTGGAGTGGAACACTTCAGTATGAGCTTGGGCAAAGCATTAACCACTAGGAACTCAGTTTTCTCCTCTGTAAAATAGGGATAGTAATGTCTCAGGAGGTGGTTGTGAAATCTCAACTAATGACTTACATGAAACTTCTTTCACAAGATAAAATAAAAGATGAAACTAATTTCTATTGTTTTCAAAGTATTGACTGAGCAGTAAATTGATCTAACTCTGCTGTTCTCTAGTAGTATGGTATGGTAATGGACTAAAGCTCAGCTCTTTCATTTAGAAATACTAAGAAAATATTTAAATAATATGGCTGACTGAGGTCTTTAGACAACCATATAGCCTTTCTTTAATCAATTATAAAACAAACAAGGTTAGACTCCCAGCTCCCAATCAACTCCAGAGAGTATTCCTCCCAAAAGTAATTAGGGCAGCTAGCATTCAAGGGCAGGCCTGGGATTGATCTTGACCTTGACAGGATACAAGTAATGAATAAAAGATAATGTATAGAAGACAAGAAAATGTTCACACTTTAGGTTTCTTTGATTTCTTTAGTAAATATCTGGAATTCATTTCTTATAAGCTGGAAAGGAGAATAAAATTTAAAGGGAAGGGTCAAAGGGGGAATAAATTATTTAGGGAAAAGATTCTACAACAGCATTCTGAAAATTGAGTTACTATTGTTCTGTTTGAGGAAACAAATTGTTTGCTGAAATTTTACCTTATCCTGAGCTCTGTAACTTTAATGTTACAAAATTTTCATGGTGCAGAAAAACTATAAAGTATAACCTCAAAAATGGCTTGTTAGAGATAGGATTTCAGAGTCATGTGGTGGCTCTGTCCCTCTTTGTTTCTTTCTCTAAGTAGAAATCCTTAGATTAAAATAATCTAAATTAATGTTTTTTTAAAAAAAACTATTTCTAGCAGGGTTTGTGCCTAAAATGCAGAGTACAGGATTTTCTCCCACAGTATCATTACGTGAGGTTATAGTATATCAGGCTTAATTCACCATCCCTGTATTTAAGTAAAATTCTATCTTCACAAATAATATAATTTTGTTGTTGTTCAGTCATGCCCAATTCTTTGTGACCCCATTTGTAGTTTTCTTGGCAAAGATACTGGAATGGTTTGCCATTTCCTTCTCCAACTCATTTTACAGATGAAGAAACTAAGGCAAATGGGGTTAAGTGACTTGCCCAGGGTCACATAGCCAGTGTCTGAGGCTGGATTTAAATTCAGGAAGACGAGTCTTCCAAGTCCAATGCTCTCTATCTGTTGTGCTACCTAGCTGCCCCTCCTTTTAATATCATGAAGTTTTTCCATTTAGCCTCCTCCTCTCACCCCCATCAAATTGGTAAGTAGATATGGCCACAATCAATTCTATCACTGAAAAAGCCTATAAGACAAATTTCTTCACAAATCCAATTAGTTTATTATTCAACATATCCTTGAAGGATACTTAAGTGCAGAATTGAACATGCTAAATAGTTTTTTTTTTAAATAACTATGACAGGCTTTGTGAAATGTGTTAGTAGAACAGCAGATTTTTAAAAGTTTAAATTTTAATTAAAAAGTAACTTTCCTAGAATGTGGCATGATGTTGGCTGTTGTCTACTCTTTGTATTTACTTATCTTGGGCTTATGTCATGTCTCCTTATATAAAAAGGGTCTTTTTCTGGGGTCCACAAATTGTAGATAAATTTCAGGGTGTCCATGAATCAGAGGGGGAGAATTGTATCTCTATTTTCATTAACCTCTACCTGAAAGTTATTATTTCTTTCAATGATTTAAAAACATTATTTTGAAGTCATTAGGCTACCAAAGGATTTTATGACACAAACAAAAAGGTTAAGAACCCCTGACTTAGTCATTTAGATACTCCTTAAGGATAGCGAACTGCTGTCTGTTTTTGTATCCTCTGTGTCTAGCCCAGTGCCTTACTCAGAGAAAATGCTCAATAAATATTGAAGTGAATTAAATTTCCCTATGAATCTAGGGAAATCCACCATATCAATTATTTGATTATTGTGTGATCAAAGGCACCACTTGTATTACCTTGCTTAGCTCTTTTAAAAATTATTGCTTTTCAACAAGTATTAGTTATGATGCCTGAAGATTTACTGTATAAACATAAATAATGGTGGAGACCATTAAAGACACCAAGCATCTCAGGTCATCACCCATTGTCCTGACTTTTGTGCTACCACTGGGCTTTGATAATGCTGGGGAAAATAGTATGGCTGATGACTGTCCAACTCTGCCTCACTTAAATCTAATTCATGCACAAGACATTATATGTTACTGGTCCTCTTTGAAAACAAGGACAAACAACAATAGTAAGGCACTGAACACTATGAGCTTTCACTCTGTTTCTGATATTTACTAGGACACTGGGCAAGTTACTTGGCTCATCAGTCCCTCAGTTTTCTCATTCATAAAATAAGAGAGTTGGATTAGTCATTACCCAGGTTCTCCAAGGTCCCTTCCAGCTCTAACATTTTATCCCTTGCTCTGTACCTCATAATTCAGCAGAAAGGACATTGTCTTCGGAACCAGAAGCCCTAGGTTTAAATCCTACTTCACAGATTCAGTGAATTTTGAGCGCTGGAATGGATCTTCAGTGATCACCCAGTTCAACCCAAACCAGAAATGATCCCCATCACTGTATCCCAAAGAATCATACAAATGGGAAAAGGACCCACACGTACAAAAACATTTATAGTAACTCTTTTTGTGGTGGCCAAGAACTGGAAATTGAGGGGATGCCCATCAATTGGGGGATGGCTAAACAAGTTGTGGTATATGAATGAAATGGAATACTATTGTACAGAAATGAACAGGCAGACTTCAGAGAAACTGGAAAGACTTATATGAACTGATGCTGAATGAGGGGAGCAGAACCAGGAGATCTTGGTACACAGTAACAGCCACATTGTGTGATGACTGACTTTGATAGACAGCCCTTCTCAGCAATGCAAGGACCTAAAACAATTCCAAAGGATTCATGATGGAAAATGCCACCCAAGTCCAAAGCAAGAACTATGAAGTCTAAATGCAGAGCAAAGCGGACTATTTTCTTTTTTATTTTGTTTTTTTTTCTTTTCTTATGGTTCGCCCTATTCATTGTCATTCTTTTATGCAACATGACTAGTGTGAAAATATGTTTAATAAGAATGTATATGTAGAACCTATGTCAGATTGCATGCCATCTTGGGAAGGGAGGAAGGAAGGAGAGAAAATTTAAAACTTATGGAAGTGAATGTTGAAAACTAAAAATAAACAATAAAAAAAAAAAAGGATCCCTATCATGCCTGACAAAAAGTCATCTGGCCTCTGCTTGAAGACCTCCAAAGAAGGAAAACTCACCATCTTTTGAGGTAGCCACCCATTACACTTTCAGCCAGCTCAAATTCTTGTAAAGCTTTTCCTAACATCAAGCTTAAATTAGCATCTCTGAAATTTCTATCCAAAGCTCCTGGTTCTGCCCTCTAGAGTCAAACAGAAAAAGTTTAATCCTTCCTTCACATGACTTTCAAAACACTTAAAGAGAATTCTCATGTTCTTCCTAAACCTTTTCTCCAGGCTAACCATGCTCAGTTCCTTCAATAAATCCTCATATGACATGGATGTCAGGCCCTTCACTGTCTACATCCCTTCCTTGGAATACTCTCCAGTTCATCCATGTCCTTCTTAAATTATGATGTGCCAAACTTACCATATTATTCTAGATGAAGTCTAACAGGGAACAGAGGTAATATTATCACTCCTGTATTCCTGTGTTAAATGAAGCCCAACATTACATTGGGTTTTTTGTCCTTTCTTTCCTTTTTTTTTGGCTGCCACATCACATTACTGATTCACTTCAAGCCTACAGGTCACTAAAACCACCAGATCTTTTTTGGAAAATTAGCTGACTAACCTCCCCATAATGTACTTTTGAAATTTTTGTACTCACCTGTAAGATTTTACATTTATGCCTACTGAATTTCATCTTACTAACATTTGGCCCAATGTTCTTCCCTCTCAAGCTTCTTTTGAGTCTTTCCTCTTAGAATCTATACCTTCCAGCTTTGTGCCACCTGCAAATTTCATGAGCATGCCATCTTTGCCTTTTTCCAAGTATTTCATTAAAACATTAGCCAGCACAGGGTCAAGAATACATCCCTAACGTAATCCACTGGGAAGACTTCTTGCTACATTGAGGTTTACTGCCTAGGTGGACCTTGGCAAAGTCACATGACCTCCTTGCCCTTCAGTATCTGCATTGGTGAGAGGATTGGACTAGTTGGTCTGAGGTCCCTTCTAGCTCATATGATTTATGATATCATGAAAACAAGTCAGATTAAGATAGATGAATAAGTATTGAGGTGGTTAGTGGGCAAACTTTATTCAAAAGCTTGGGCAACTGATGTAGGGGTGGAGCAGTATCTCTTGAGGATTCAGGATAGGAGAACAAGGAAGTTTTTAAAAATTTAAGGAAAGAGGAAAAATCACACACCTCATAAAAAAGCTGGGATTTATATTCTTAATGAACTATCAACTCTGAGATGGGCAGGACTAACTAGTTAGTAACAATTTAGAACCCAGTTTTTTTCCACCATACTACAGGGGTCTGGCTAGATAAGCAGGTGAATAGCTCTGCTCTGAATCTAGCATGCATATTTACAAATGTATTACCTACAAAGTAATAACCCTATTTGATGCCCATTTACTCCATTGTAATAATACATAACTAACAGAAACAAAATGTTCTCACAATAGTTATACTCTGTTGCAATCAAAAAAGGGACAGCAGAGGTATGGAGCTAAAGAGGTCAAGGACAGAAAGGAAAGTCCTATACATGCTCTAATAGTTTTAAGTAACACTTTTTGTGGTAGCAAAGTAGATGGTCAGAGAGGAGGAAAAGGCTAAACAAAGTGTAGCACCTGAATGGAACTGAATTCTATTATATTATGGGTATGAAAGGTTGGAGACTGAAATAAGCAGAACCAGGGCAACAATACACACACATGCAACAGTACAGATAAAGCAAAAATAAAATGCAACCAAATACTGTGTAATTATAAAAAAAACACATCTAGCCATCAAAAGGCACAAGCAAACATAGCTCTCTCCTTTTTCTTGGGGGTTGGGTGGGGAAGGGGTACTGCTATGTACGCAGTAGAACATTGCATGGCCTCTTTGAAGGTGCAGCTGATTGTCCTGAATTGGCTTTTGGTTATAAGGGAAGGCTCACTGGGTAAGAGCATATTGAGAAATAACTGCTATAGACATATGTATATGTATACACACATACATATGTATGTAGATAAATATGCATATGAATATACATATATTTATATGTAAAAACAAAAGGCATGGATTAAAGTTTAAAAAATGAAAGAAAGTAACTGCAGGTAACTTTACAATAGAGCATCATTTAGGCTCTGGAATTGTTAAAGAAAACCTTTTTGTAGCAACTCTTAAGGTACGGTATAGACTCATCATCTTTAGATTGGAAAAAATTAAAACTATATATGAACATATATACATACATATGTATACATATATGATGGAAAATTGGATTTAATCTCTGAAAAAATGGGGTAGGGCTTATAGTATCTTAGGAAACAACTTAGCACAGTTGAGGGACTGGTTTAAAAACCTGTTTCAAGTAATTTCTAGCTATGTGATGCTAGACAAATTAACCTCTATAAGCCTCGGTTTTCTCAATCTGTAACATGGGAATGATAATAGCATTTAACCCACAGTTATGAAAAACAAATGACATGATGTCTATAATGTTGCTTTTGTAATCCTTAAAACACTTTATAAATGTCAGCTACTACTTCTATTACTATTATGAGAGACAGTATGGGGTAGTGGGCAGGGAGCCGGTCTTTGAATCAGGAATATCTAGGTTTGAGTCACTTAACCTCTCAGTGCCCTCCAAGCAAACTCTCTAAGACCATTACTTCAGGAGCAGTTGCCAGAGGTAAAAGAAATTTCCTTATTCAGAGTTCCCAACACCAATGACATCACACAGGTCTCAATCCCAACCCACTCCCAAAGTAAGGGCTTTGCTTCAGTTTAATTTAATTTTTAAAATTTTAGACATTTTCAAAAGAGAACATGTCAGATACTTCCTCCCATTCCTAAATGAAGGAGCCTAAATTAAAGAGCTTTGCCTACTAAAAGTTTTTAATGTTGCTAGAAGCTGAGTGCTCGAGGGCATCAAAAGTCTGGTCAACTACAATGCCCATTAACTGTACCACACTGTGTTAAAGGTGTCCCTCCTTTCTGTTAGGCTCTTCTAGGAATATACTTTCTTAAGTATTGGTAGTGTCCAAACAAAATCTGCCATGCTCTGTAATAAGAGATAGATTTCCCTCCGTATCTCCCCCCAGAAAGCTATGTGGGTCACAACCCAACATGGCATCACAACCCACAGTTTAAGAAATGCTAAAGGAGTCACAAGTGGGAAAAGTTTAAGAAGCCCTGATCCAGGCAATGTAAAAATAATCAATAAACATTAAACACCAACAATTGTGCCAAGCACTTTGCTAAATGCTAGGAATACAAAAAGAGGCAAGACACAAAGTGACTGTGTACAGAATAAATAGGAGATAATTAACAGAGGGAAGGCATTAGAATTAAGAGAGTTTGGGGAAGGCTCCCAATAAAAACAAAAGGCATCAATAAAAAAAATGTTTTAATCTGTCAATTGGGGCAGCTAGGTAGTACAGTGAACAGAGCACCAGCCCTGGAGTCAGGAGGAACTGAGTTCAAATCCAGCCTCAGACATTTAACACTTATTAACTGTGTGACCTTGGACAAGTCACTTGACCCCAATTGTCCTGCCCTCCCCCCTCCATAAAGCAAAAAACAAAACAAAACCATCTGTCAATAAAATCAAAATTAAAATTAATGTTACAGCATGTGACAAATGTTTAATGAATGCTTATTTATACATTCACAAATGGAAGGTTTTGTTCAAGGGAATCACAGAACTTGGAAAAGGGGCCTTAGGGACAGATCTTCTAACCCATCCAACATCATCTTATTAAGAGAATTAGTGAGTTGCCCAAGATAACATAGAAAAACAGCCATAAAATTCAAGTCTTTTGGCATCTTGTTCTAGTTTTCTTGCTCAGAATCCTCAGAAAGAGCAGGAGGGTCTCTTATGTGTAACATTTGAGTAGAAGGGACCAGCTCAAATGCAAACAAATCCCAAATTCCTTTATTAGTTTAAAATGGTTACTTCTAAAAGAGAATTCTAATAAAATTCCAACATATGTTGGTGTCTATCCTTTCTGTATTGGAAAATGGTCAAGAGATTCAGGTTCAGGAATTTGCTTTAGCCAACTGATTTGGCCTTTTTTCTCTTCTATATGACTTAGGAAAACAATTGGCCAGGAAAACTTACCTGACAGCCACCTGCAAGGACTGCCACTCAAAGCAGCTCTTGTTTTTAACTTCTCAAGTATCAAAATTAAGATAAAATTAGAATTGTATGGAGTGACAGGGTTGTTAATTTGCCTATTCAACCACAAAAGCACAATTACCGATCAGAGGCACAATCCCAACTTATGATTATTTCTGGGGTTTTTTTTTTTGTTTGTTTATCCTGAATATTAGTTAAGTCTCTCAAGCTAATTGGGTCATTTTTCAACATTCTCAGTAACCATCTTTTTTATCAAGTTTACTATCTATTAAAGAGAGGTACAAACAACATTGGACCCTAGATTTAGATCTGGAAAGAACCTTGAAGAGCATCTAATCATGAGGCAGCTAGATGACTCAGTGAATAAAGAAATGAACCTGGAGTCAGGAAGACCTGAGTTCAAATCTAACCTCAGACATTGACTAGCTGTGTGATCCTGCACAAGTCACTTAACCCTATTTGCCTCAGTTTCCTCATCTGTAAAATAAGCTGGAGAAGGAAATGGCAAACCACTCCAGTATCTTTGCCAAGAAAACCTCAAGTGGGGTCCTGAAGAATTGGATAGGACACAAGAATCAACATTTTAATGGTTCACAGATCTTAGAACAATTAGATACTTCCCTATTTAGGATTGAAATCTATATCCCTGACACTTCCACCCACTGGTCTCAGTTGTGTTCTGAGACAACACAGAAAATATCTAAGCCCTCTGCCACATGGCAGTCCTTAAAATATCATTCAGTGTTATTAAGCACCTATTATTTGAAGAGAGCAATCATAAGCTTTGAATCTTCTCATATCTCCAACAAGATTTTCCTAGATGCTTCTGTCTCCTAAAAATGCATTTTTTTTAATAACCATAGACACTTGCCCACCCAGCAGTTAGTTAACTGCTAGCTGTTTGCCCAAGTTGCACAGGGCTTGTGATTCTGTCTTGGGTCTATAGCTTAGATACAAGCTCTCACTCCTTATCTCCTGTGGTCCTCTTCTTAGCCTTCCAAACAGGAATATACTCTCAGATCAGTTTGCTTCAACTTCAACTACTTCAGGCAGTGAAGAGATACATACTTAAGAAAGTACAAACAATGCAGCCGGCTTCATAAGGCTCCAGAGATTGGAAATACTGAGTTCCACTGGTCTTGTTATCTTGGACCTTAATGAGTATCTATTTTCTTTTTTAGACCTACTTTGTATCTTCCTCTTGTAATGGCAAGCAAAGTAGTACTCTGCTGCTTATTTCAGTTATTCAAGTGCCTTTGAGCCTAGCCTTTGATTGTATTAAGTCTTTCTCGGAAAGAGTATACAGAGTTGCCCTTAATAGGCCTAAGGGAGTTTGGAGTCTTTCTTCTTTTTCTTTTTTCTTTTTTTTTTTTTTTTTTTGCTTTTTGGAGGGCAATTGGGGTTAAGTAACTTGCCCTAGGTCACAGGGCTAGGTTTTTGTTTGTGTGTGTTAAGTGTCTGAGGCCCAGTGGAACTCAGGTCCTTCTGACTCCAGGGCCCTACTCACTGCACCTTAATAGGCCTAAGGGAAATTGAAGCCCTTCCTCCCTCAATAGGCCTAACGTCATCATATGGAGCCCACCCCTCCTCTGGTGGAAGGAGCTTGCCCAAATTGTAGAAGAGGAAGCATGGAACAGGAAGGAACAGAGCAGAGAAAAGCTCAAGCAGAACTGGGACCAAGTGGAACTGAGACAGAGAATGTCTGTGATTTTGGCACTCTATTAATCTGTTACCTTCTGGAAACTGAGAATGCTTGTGATGTTGGCACTCTTGTTGTCCTGTCAGATAAAAGCATCCTGTATGTTGTTCTTAGACAGAAGTTGGACTTTACTGCTATTACAGACATCCTGGGACTTTACTGTTGATTTATGTTTGATTTCTCAGACAGAAGCCTTGTCTGGTGACTTGTGTTACTTTGTCAGACAGAAAGTGAATTGATAGTACTGGCAATGTGTGTAAATAGTGTTGTAGCTCTGCTACGCTTTGTCTTCCTAGAAACAGAAACTTTGAAGAGCTGGGAGATCAGCCTATCTGTGAATCTAGTGGGAACAGTCAGCCCATGGAAGATTTGCTGTGGGGCTTGGAAGCCAGCCTCCAGTCAAGATGAAAGATAACTTTACTTGGGTATTCTGTATTGACTGAGAAGATTATGATTTACTGTGACCTAGGGGTAGATGTTTAAGAATATGTGGCTACCTTAGTAATAAATTGTTATGTTATATTGCTGTGAATATTGTACTTTAGTTTCCTGAATGTTTTGCTTTAGTTTATTGCTAAATAGAGAGTTCACTATATTATGCAATTAGATCCTTAAAGTTATTTATAGCAGCAGCACTCAAGAGAGCTGCTTGTGATTGACTTTACACCTCTCTGTCCAAGCCAAGATCAGCTTTCTTCTTCCAACTACCCAAGAAATATTTCATTTCCCCTCAACTGTCATTCTTCCCCAAGTCCAGATGCCTGGTTCTGATATATATTATCTCATATGAAGGGCATTTGATAATAGACTTGGAGTTTGAATTCTGACCCTACCATTACTAACATTGGAGAAGTCACTTCAGCTTTCTGGTGGTTGCCTCCTATTCCTAAACTGGAAATAATAATCTTTGTTCTGCAAACCTCATGGTATGATTGAGGAAATCAAATGAGATAATGAATAGTAGGATTCTATACAGAGTTAATATTTCCTAGCTGGGGTGGGGAACCTGCTTTGAAGCCGAGGGTGGTCTCTCTAGTCCCTTAATAAAAGGATTTGTTCTGTAAAACTTGGACTCAGTCAAAAGGCCATACCCAAGGACCTAGAAGGCCATGTATGGCCTAGAAGCCACAGGTTCCCCACCCTTGTAACTAACTATGGAAGTAGTTTTTAACTACTAGCAAACCAATGCAAACAGTATGCATCATTAAAAGGGTAGCTAAGTGGCATAGTGGAGTCAGGAAAATTAATCTTCCTACATTCAAATCTGGCCTCAAGACACTTACTGTGTGATCCTGGGCAAGTCACTTAACCTTGTTTACCTATTTCCTCATCTGTAAAATGAGTTGGAGAAGGAAATAGCAAACCACTTCAGTATCTTTTTCAAGAAAACCCCAAATGGGGTCAACAAAGAGTCAGATGGGACTGAAATATGACTGAATAACAATAATATGTAACACTATGGATGGAGGTGGGGGGGACAACAACAGCAACAAAAAGTAATTCCTGCCCTCAGGAAGCTTAATTCACAACCTTTCAGGATGGGGATAACAAGATGGTCACTCTAATTGGGGAGATCCTCCATCAGTATGGAAATAGTAGATATCAACCCAGAGAAAGTGACGAGTAACCCCCAATACAGTTAGGAGTTCTTTGATAAAAACAGTGAAAAGGCTCAGAAAATCTCTTAATGAAAGGGATGTTAAGGATCCTACAAGTATAGATGTGAACAGAAAGTGTTATTGAGGCATTCACATAGAGAAGGGGTGATACCTTTTGAATAGTGTGTGAAAAGAAGGGACTGTTTGGAGAAAGATTCTGCTAGTAAGAAGACAACAGATTTGAGATGCTCTTAAAGAGATTGGGGAAGAGGCAATGTAGCTTTTCACGGGTATGTTGGGGACAGGAGGTCCTTTGTTACCCTGAACACCTCTTTCTTAAAGATTTGATTATAATGGTCACCTATAGCAATTTAGACCCAAATCGTTTCCCCTCAGAAAGCACATCTAGAGCCTTGCCTAGCAAAATGACTAGTGACATGAACTGCCAAGTCTCTTGCTAATGAAAAACTGCAATGTGTTGTTATGGGAATGGGAATCTGAAGATTCCCTTGGCACTTTGATAGGCTTAAGTGACTCTGAGAATCTTCCCTGATTTGAAAATATACTCTGCCTCCTAATAGGCTAAATGTGGTCACTTGGAGCCTGTGGAGGGAGAGTTATTTGTTTGTTTGTTTGTTTTCAGGAATGCCCACACCTTGTTACTTTGTGATTGGGCAGTGGGTCAAGAGGGTTGTGACATTCTCTGACCCAGGAAAAGGTTATATATACCCTCATGTGAGGTTTTGCTTTGGGGCTCACTTTGGGAAAAGCTCTGTGATTTGGCCAGATGAGACTCTGGGCAACCCTTGAGCCCCCAGCCCTCTCTGGTAAAATGAAGCCCTGTTTCTCTGTCTGCTTATAACTTCTGTTTGTATTCTCTGAAGTTCAGGATGTTGACTTTTCCCCCTAAACTAGGTAAATGACATATATTTGATGATCTAAGAACTTGTGCTAGCAGCCATCCTGGGTATGCTAGCGTGCTTGCTGCTACATGTGTATTAAGTTTTTTAAATAGTATCTATTTTGTCAGGTCATAAGCAAAGGTAAATCAAAATAACCTCAACAGGAAAAGGTTAAAACTCTCAGATTTACCATTTTAACATAGGAGCCTAATAACAATAGAACCATACACTTTTGGTCAGCTACTAACTGGAATAGTCAGAACAATGAATTACATTGAAAGAGTGCATCCTCTCCCCACCCCCAAGGCTGTAACACTCAACTTGCTTAAAGCAGTTGTTACAGACTCAAGACAAAGAGAGAAAGAATTCCATGCATGCATGAGGAAGCTAACAGCTCAGCTGACACTTCAGAGGCGGTAGGGAAAAAAGAAAAGGCAAACCTGTTATTAGTTCTAGTAGAATCTGCTAATAAAAGACATCAGCACTAATCAAACATGTTTGAAGTTTCTTGCTAATACAAGAAGTCAGCATGATTATTCCAAATTCTAATGTGAATCAGCATCTCAGTAGATGCTGTACTTCCTTCAAAACATTTCTAAAATTCCCTTGAGCTAATTGCCTGTATTTCTCCTAATCCTTCACTCTAAACTCCTAGAAAGATCTGTCTACCATTGCTGCTTCCTCTTCCTCACAACCAACTCATTCTTCAACCCTTTTAATAATCTGGCTTATTGCATTATCACTCCATCGAAATTGCTCCCTCCAGAGTTAAGGAGTTATTGTTAAATCTCACTGCTTTCTTGCTTGCTTGCTTTCTTTCTTTGGTAGCCATCTTCCTTGATTTTCCCAAAATACTTAACCCTTTTGACCATTCTCCTTCTAGTGAAGCTTCTGTTTTTCCTTGATTTCTAGATCTCTCCTGGTTTTTCCTCCTACCTGTCTAACCACTCCTCAGTTTGGCTCAGCTGGATCATTATCCTCTGTTCATCCCCAGAGCATAGATATCCCATAAGGCTCTTGTCTGGCCTCTTCTCCCTCCAGGTTTTCTTCCTTGGTGATCTCATCCACTCCCAGGGGTTTAATTACACTTCTACGTAGACAACTTCCTCGTCTATATGTAGCACCCTCTGGGTTACCCCACCTCCAATCACATTAGCACGTTGGGTTCTCTTGGGGACAAAGTACTCCAGTTTAAAGGTGTTGGGGGGGGGTGTTTCTACTCTTAAAAGTAAAGCTTACAGGCTCCCACCAGTGTGTTCCCCTTGTATTTACATTAGAGATCACAATTAACTCAGAGTAAATGTACCTCTTAAAGGGCATAATGATAATACTGACTACATTTCCCTCATAAACTTAGAGGGCACACTTTCCCATTAATAACAATAGCAATAGGTAACATTTATGTAGATTTTACAATGTGCAAAGCATTATGCTAAATGCTTCATAATTATTACCTCATTTGATCTTCATAACAACCCAGCAAGATGGTGGTTTTATCATCCTCATTTTATTTTATTATTTTTATTTTTTGCTTTTTGGAGGGCAATTGGGGTTAAGTGACTTGCCCAAAGTTACACAGCTAGTGTGTCAAGTGTCTCAGGCTGGATTTGAACTCAGGTCCTCCTAACTCCAGGGCCAGTGCTCTAATCACTGTGCCACCTAGCCACCCTATCATCCCTATTTTACAGATGAGAAAACTTAAGCAAACAGTGGTTAAGTGACTTGCCCAGGGTCATACAGGAAGTGGCTGAGGTCACATTTGCACTGAGGTCTTCCTGACTGCAGGCCCAGTGTTCTATTTACTGTGCCAACTAGCTGCCCAAATAAAAGCAATGTCTAGGAAAAGAGTCAACAGAGTTTACAAGAAACATAGGGAAACACATCCACCCTCTCCAGTGTCTTCTTATGGTCTCCTCACAATGTGACTCTACTGGACTATTCATTCTATGGGCTTACTGGGACTTCTCTGGAACTGGGGTGTGGTCTTCACTGTCTCCAATTCTGCTGACTTGTCCTAGGGTCCTGCTATGCTTTTTCAGAAATAATGGCAACTCATTGTTCAGAACCATCAGAAATCTGGCTCTGGGGCCCTGTATCTCCCGAGCAGGATCCCAGTTCCTGGCTTGGGATGCTATCTCTACTCATTTCCTTCCCTGGATGAGACACTGCCACTGGATTCTGACATGTGTCCCTGCTGTGAGATGTCATCACTGATGAGGGTGGGGGAAGAAGACAGATATCACCTCCCTTGCTTCATTCTGCTAAAAGCTCTTCTGATCGGCTTGACCCTCTGCAGCTCAGTTCCTAGCTGCTGCTTCCCTTCTTTTAAATTCTTGATCTATCCAGCACACCAGGGTCAGTAAGAAGGTAGAAAAAAGGACATGGTAAAAGCCAATTGTCTTTGCCAATACTTGGCCCTTTTCTGACTCCTAAGCATTCAAATAGAACATTAAGATCTTCAACTTGCAAAGTCTGAAAAGGGCCAATAGTCTTTACCCATCCTCAACCATTTTCTGACTCTTTCACAAGCAAATGTTCACTCTCTACCAAACCACCCATTCTGGCAATTGAGGCCCTCCTGAGTCAATCTCCAACCAAACTTTCAAGTCTAATTCTCCCTTCTTATACTTCTACATTCCAGCCAAATAGGACTACTGATTCCAGAATGTGGCATACCCTCTCCAGCCCTTGCACATTCCTGTAGACAACTTAATTCACACCAGAATTGCATCCTCACACTTCCACATTTGCTTCCTTCAAAGTTCAGCTCAAGGGCCAGGGTTATCCTTCTTTAGAGAACCTTCGTTTCCTGCTCCTACCTTCTGGCACTAAATGAGATCTGGCTCTTCTCCTGATAAACACTGCATCCCTGGCCACTCTTTCCAGTACTGTTTGCACTTTTATACATATTCCCTGGCTCGATGGCTGTGATGGAAGAATTACTTTCAGACTTCCCCTCTACTACCATCACTCAGCAAACTCTTCTTTAAGGGGATTAACCACATTTATCACTCATTCCAGATTCTGGTATCTATTATCACCTGATCATATGGTCATTCCCTCTCAGTTGGCTCTCTCTCTGTAATGTACCAACAACTCCACAGCTCCCTCATCTTTAAAAATAAAACAAAACAAAAAATCCTCACTTCATCTGGCCATCCCCATTAGCTATCATCTGATAACTCTCTCCCCTTCTGGGCTAAACTCTCTGATAAAGTTAGATGCCTCCGCTTCTTCCTCCTCTAACCTGCTTCTAAATCTTCTGTGGTCTTACTTACACAAGCCCAGGAGTCTGTCCCAGGCCAAGCCCTCTTCCCTTTCACTTCAATGCCATCTCAATGTGTGATCTCATCAGCTCCTATGGGCTTAGTTGTCATCCCTATGCAGATGATTCATAGATCTATATATCCAGCCTAGCCCCTAAATTCCTAGTCTCCTGAATGCCAATCCCTTATCATCTTAAATTCAACATGTTCAAAACAGAACTTAATCTCTTCCTCCAAAATCTCCCCTCTTCTCAACCTTCCTATTGCTGTTGAGGATATCATCATCTTCCTAGTCTTCCAAGGTCTTAACATTGGGGTCACACCTAACTCTCTCCTAGCATTTGCCCCACATCTCAAATCTGCTTTTTCTAACTTCACAGCATCTGCATCTATATGTCCCCTATCCATTCATGCAACCACTATCCTCATACAGGATCACAGCATCTGTTTCCTGGACTACTACAAAAACCTTCCAGTGGGTCTCATTTCTCTCCCCTCTCCAATTTATCTTCCATTCAGCTGTCAATGTAAAATGTAATTTTCCTAAGGCAAGATATGACTATACCAGCCCTCTACTCAACAACTTCCAGAAGTTCCTTATTATTTCTAGGATCAAACATAAAACCTACTTGATGGAATTTAAAGACAATCACATATAGTCCCTTCCTACTTTCCCAGTCTTCTTACATTTCCCTGCCATCCACACATTCTATCTATAATCCAGCTACACTGGCCCAAGTGTATATCAAGTGATGTTGTTTCCCAACCCTCTGCCTATGTATTTCAAGACTCCCACTTTCTGTAGGAGTTTTTTTCTGTCCTGATCTCTGCTCCCCATCTCCTTCCCTATGAAATAACCTTCCATGTATTCTGTATATATCTTGTATAGAGTGCCAGACCTGGAGTGAGGAAGACCTGCATTCAAATTTGGACTCAGATATTGAATAGCAGTGTGATTCTGGGCAAGTGACTTAACCTCTGTTTGGCTCAGTTTCCTCTTCTGTAAAATAGTGATAATAATAGAACCTACATCCCTGGATTGTTATGAGGATCAAATGAGATAACAATTATAAAGTGACTTATATGGTGCCTAGCTAAGAGTAAACACTATATAAATGTTAATGACTATTATCATTATATTGTCTCCCCTATTTGAATGTGAGATCATTGGGAGCAAGGACATCATTTTATCTCTTTGTATTATCACCATTTAGAACAACGCTTGACACATAGGGAACACTTTATTTTGCCAATGCTTATTTTTTTTTTCATTTTGGAGGGGGGGATGCCTGGGCAATTAGTGACTTGCCCAAGGTCACACAGCTAGTATGTGTTAAGTGTCTGAAGCCTAATTTGAACTCAGGTCCTCCTGATTCCAGGACCCGATGCTCTATTCACCATGCCTCCTAGACACCCCTACCAATGCTTATTGACTGATCTAGTGACTCTCACCAGTCCCCCCAATTGGAAAAATCTCTCTTCCTCCTTAAAATTCACTTTGCCCATACCTTGTATTGTATGTGTACGTGGCATACTGTAGGGTCTCTGAGGGCAGGTTCTGAGTCATTTTCATCTTTATATTATCAGAATGTGACACACAGTGGAAGCTTAATAAATAAATGATTATGGATTCAAATTAAGTTGAATACTGTGTTCAAACTGTGATGGCTTATAGTCATTAAATTAGACATCTCCAATTAAGGATTTATTTGTCAATAAATCTTTAATCAGAATGTTTCAAAACCATCCTATCCACAGAAACAAGGAGGTAGAGAAAAAGACAGGCACTCGGCTCAAATAAAGGCAAACAACTCATGAATCACCTCAAATGCAGATTTCTGTGGTACTCCAATTTCAATTAGATTAGCCAGTCAATTATCGCAGCTTGTCTAAATGTTTTACTCATTTTACTTTATATGCAACTTTGAAAGCTGCTTTCCTACCCTATGCTTTTCTGGTCAACTATAATTCTCAGGAATAAGGGCTAGATAGTTTTCATTTACTTATTTGTTTTTGGCTAGACAACCAGGATTAAGTGACTTGTCCAGGGTCACACTGCTAGTAATTGTCAAGTGTCTGAGGCCACATCTGAACTGAGGTCCTCCTGACTCCAGGGTTGGTGCTCTATCTACTGAGCCACCTAGCTGCCCCCATTTTTATTTATTTTTTAAAGTTATTACAAAAAGTACAGATTTCTAAGATTATCTTCTCCCATATGTTTTCTACTCTACTGCTTGCTTTACTGTTTCTTGGTCTTTTGAACAATATCAATATGAGCTTTCTGGGATAGGTCCTTTTTTATGGAAGAAGCCTGGTAAAGTAGTATCCTTGTAAATTTTTAGCCTGAATGAAATATATTCTCCAGTAGCTGTGCCCAAGGAAATCTTTTGATTTTATTGAAATGTGACAAGCCAAGCTGGGACCACAACATTTTGTTTAAATTCATATATATGGTTTTGAAAAACTTATTCTTTTCACTTTAAAAGTTTGATGTTTTCTCACTATGTATTGGGCATTTGGGGAATTCAAAGAAATATGAGACATGAGCCTCAAGAAGCTTATAGTCTAGGGGGCATCTAGGTGGCTCAGTGAGTAGAGCATTGTCCCTGGAGTCAGAAGGACCTGAGTTCGGATCTGGCCTCAGACACTTAACACACATAAACCTAGCCGTGTGACCTTGGGCAAGTTACTTAACCCCAATTGCCCTCCAAAAAGCAAAAAAAAAAAAGCTTATAGTCTGATAATATTTATTTATTTATTTATTTATTTTGCTTTTTGGAGGGCAATTGGGTTTAAGTAACTTGCCCAAGGTCACACGGCTAGATTTTTGTTTGTGTGTGTTAGACCGTGTCTGAGGCCGGATCCGAACTCAGGTCCTTCTGACTCCAGGGCCAACGCTCTACTCACTGCGCCACCTAGCCGCCCCGTCTAATAAATTAATGATTGCATTTCTTAACATGTACAAATGGTTAAATACTCCACATAAGTGCAAGGATATTTCTGGCACAAAGTTGTGAATCAACTTTAATTTTCAGTGAAAACTTGGCTTTAAATGCTGTCCCTTCCCCTGAGCCCATAACTGCAGAAAAAGAGGTGAACAATTGCTTGGTGTTCTTGGAAAACATTCTATCTTTTGTATACAAAGATGATGAGTCCACAGAGTGATAACTTTCCAACCATCCATGATCTTTCCTTATCTCCTCTGTGACCACTGACACATAGTTGAATTTTTGTTTTTAAATAATTTAACCTGTATGGTGGTTTCAAATGCCAGCCAAAAAGGTAAGGGAGAAATTGTGCTTTTCTTCATGAATAATCATATGTAATTACAGGGTTCCTCTAAGCTACGCATTTCCTCTCCTTTACTGCTTGCCTTCTGCAACATACAAAAATAGCAACTTGCAAATGAAAAAAAAAATCCATTCAGTTCGAAATTTTAAAATATTTTCATACCTCTGGGATTTGTACCTTAGCAGGAAAGGAAGAATAGCAAGTGGTATTTGAGTTTGGAATCACACCAGCCATAATAATTATAATGGTTTTCATAATTGTTTTTGTGGCTTTCATCGCTGTTTCTAACCCTTTTTCTTTCCACTGACTTTTATTAGTTGAAATGTAAGGTAAGTGTAGGCACTCATACTCCTTCCCCAAAGTAAATTCTTTGAGGGTAAATATACCATCTCCTACCTCTCCCTTAGTTTCACCAGCACCAAGCAGTGCCCCAAACAGAGTATACACTCAGTAAATGCATGCTGATTATTATGGTAGCAGCTGATATGTTTCCTGTCAAAACAAATAATCCCGAGTACCTCTTAAGTCCCAATATAAGCAACTGAGGGAGCTCCACCTCAAAGCTAACCTAAGAACAGATGCTTATGTGGTTCTTTAAAGCTCTTCACATACATTATCTATTTCATCTGCAGCAGCCCTTCCACACATTCTAATGAGAACCTTGGAGCCCTTCAGCTTCCCACACTTGGCACTCCTCATGAACTATGGCTAACAATTTACAACCTCCAATTCCTCTGATCCTGTAGATTTAGAAGTTCCTTTAACCTGGGGGAAATTCCCTTTCTCTTGCTACCTTTCCCCATAGTCTAATTCCTAACTAGCTCAACCCTAATCCATTGAATTATCAATTCTCCTTTGTTACTACAGGTTCATTAGGCCCTCTAGAAAACATCTCTCCACCCTAGCTCCATACCTCTCACATTCCTTCCATCTTTTAGAATGTAAGCTCCTTAAGAGTAGGGATTGTTTCATTCTTTATATTTTTATCTCTAGTCTGACTCAGTACCTGGCATACATTAGGCACTTTAATACTTGCTGATTGACTAATTTTAGAACTCATTCAACGAAATCTACATTTCTCCTAAAGAAATCACATCTCTTGGCATCCTTCTTATCTCATGCTCCCTACTACACTGAGACAGGGTGACTAATACTCTTTGTTCCCCAATGGCACCAGCATTCAGGAACCACCATTTCTCCCATTCTTTTACTCCTGTCCTTTTTAATATTTTTTCCCTCAGTTTTATGCTAAAACAAGTTTTTAAAGTTTTGAGCTCCAAATTCTATCCCTCCCTCTCCTCCCCCAAACAGTAAGTGATCAGATATGGGTTATACATGTGCAATCATGCAAAACATTTCCATATTAGTCATTTTGCACTGTAAGATTCAAATAAAAGAATTGAGAGATATGAAAAAATAGCATGCTTCAGCCTGTATTTGAACAGTATCAGTCCTTTCTCTGGAGGTAGATAGGCCATTTACTTCCTTCACCTTTTTTTCCCATTGATTCTCTTGATATCCTTAAGCTTTTGTTCTTACAAATGAATTTTGTTATTATTTTTTCTAGCTCTATAAAATATTTTGACAGCTTGATTGGTATGGCACTGAATAGTTAATTTAGGTAGAATTATCATTTTTATTATATTGGTTTGACCTACTCATGACCAATTAATATTTTTCCAATTGTTTAGATCTGACTATTTGTGTGAAAAGTATTTTGTAGTTGTGTTCATATATAACTAGATTTGTCTTGGCAGGTAGACTCCTAAGTATTTTATACTGTAAACAGAATTTCTCTATCTCTTGCAACTGGATTTTGTTGATAATATATAGAAATGCTCATGATTTATGTGGGTTTATTTTATAGACTGCAACTTCGCTAAAGTTGTTAATAATTTCTAATTCCTTCAATTTCTTTTTCTCATTGCTATAGCTAACATTCCTACTACAATTTTGAATAATAGAGGTGATAATGGGCATCCTTGCTTCACCCTTGATTGTACTGGCTTCTAGCTTATCCCCATTACAGATAATGCTTGCTGGTGGCTTTAGATAAATTACTTATTCTAAGGTAAGCTCCATTTATTTCCATGCTCTCTTAACATTTTTAATAGGAACGAGTGCTATATTTTGTTAAAGGCTTTTTCTGCATCTACTGAGATAATCATATGATTTCTGTTGGTTTTGTTATTGATATGATCAATTATGCTAATAGTTTCCCTAATATTGAACCAGCCCTGCATTCCTGGTATAAATCCCACCTGGTCCTAGTGTATGATCCTTATGATAGGTAGCTGTAATCTCTTTGCTAGTTACTTTACTTAAAATTTTTGCATCAGTATTTACTAGGGGAATTGGTTTATAATTTTCTTTCTCTGTTTTGGCTTTTCCTGGTTTAAGTATAAGCACCATATTAGTATCATAAAAAGGAATTTGGTAGGACTGCACCTATTTTTCCAAATAGTCTATACAGTATTGGGATTAAGCCTTCTTTAAATGTTTGGTAGAATTCACTTGTGAATCCATCTGGCTCTGGGGATTTTTTCTCAGGGAGTTGTAACTGTAACAGGAATTTGAAAATCTTCACTGTCCCTTAATAAGCCTTTGGGGTCACTTAACCCCAATTGCCCTCCAAAAAGCAAAAAAATAAAATAAAAAAAAATAAGCCTTAGGGAATTTGAAGACATTCCCTGATTTTTAGATCTACCCTGCCCCATAAAAGGCCAAATGTAATCACATGGAGCCTATGGTGGGAGGAGTTTACTGAAGGGTAGAGAAGAGCCCACAAGAAGCTGGAAGTCAGAGCAGCTAGACAGCAGGCAAAGCAGACAGCTAGGCTTGTGAGTGTTGGTTTGTGGAAAGGCTAAAGGATGATGTGGCTCCCTGCTTCCTGTGGGCTCTGCTCTACCCTTCAGCAAACTCCTACATCCATGCTATTTTCCCCTTATTTATCCCTCTCTCATACCCCCACCCATTCCCTCCTCACAGGTGTTTTACTTCTGATTACCCTCTTCCCCAGTCAGTCCTCCTTTTTATTAGTCTCTCTCCCCCACCTTCTTTTATTCCTCTCCCTTTTTACTTCTGTATAGGGTAAGATAGATTTCTGTTTCCAACTGAGTGTGTATGTTATTCCCTCTTTGAGCCAATTCTGATGAGAGTAAGGTTTAAGCTTTGTCCACCCCCTACACCCATCTTCCCTTCCATTATAATAGCTCTTTCATGCCTCTTTTATGTGGGATAATTTACCTCATTCTGTCTCCCCCCTCCCTTTTTCTTCCTGTGCAATATTCTTTCTCATCCCTTTATTCTGTTTTTTAAGGTATCATCCCATCAAAGTCACCTTATATCCATACCTTCTGTCTACATATACTCCTTCTAATTGCCCTTACAATAATAGAGTTCTTAAGGGTTATAAATATTATCTTGCTATATACAAATATAAAGTTTAACATTATTGAATTTCTTGTTTTCTCTTTTTAGTTTTTTTTAACCTTTTTATGTTTCCTTTGAGTCTTGTATTTGGAGGTGAAATTTTCTGTTCAACTTTGATCTTTTAATTAGGAATGCTTGAAAGTCCTCTATTTTGTTAAATATCCATTTCTACCTCTGAAAAATTATATTCCATTTTGCTGGGTAGGTTATTCTTGGTTGTAATCATAACTCCTTGGTCTTCTGGCATATCATATTCTAAGCCCTGTGGTTCTTTAATGTGAAAGCTGTCAAATCCTGTGTAACCCTAATTGTAGCTCTACAATATTTGAATTGTTTCTTTTTGGCTGCATGCAGCACTTTCTCCTTGATCTGTGAACTCTAGAATTTGACTATGATGTTCCTGGGAGTTTTCACTTCTGGATCTCTATTTTGCCCTCTGGTTTTAATATATTAGGGCAGTTTTCCTTGATAATTTCTTGAAAGGTGTTGTCCTGACTTTTTGTTTTTTAAATCATTGCTTTCAGATAGTCCAATAATTCTTAAATTATCTTTCCTGGTTCTCTATTTTTTTAGGTAAGTTGTTTTTCCAGTAAGAAGTTTCACATTTTTTTAACTTTTTCAATTTTGTTTTATTGTATCTTGATATCTCATAGAGTCATTAGCTTCCACTTGCTCAGTTCTAATTTTTAAGCTGTTATTTTCTTCAGTGAATTGTTTCTTTTTTCCATGCTATTGATGCTTTTTTTTTCATGATTCTCTTGCAATGCTCTCATTTCTTTTTCCAATTTTTCTTCTACTTCTTTAATTTGCTTTTTTGAAATCCTTTTTAAGTGCTTCCAGGAGTTCTTTTTGGGCCTCAGACCAAATTATATTTTTCTTTGAAGCTTCACCTGGAGCCATTTTGATACTGTCATCTTCTTCTAAGTTTGTGCCTTGATCCTGTCACCCTAGTAACTGTCAAGTTCTTTTGCTCATTTTTTTCCCTGTGTTTGGTGTTTTTAATATGAGAGTTGGACTTTGGTCCTGCACTGTCCTAAGTTTTGTGTGCTGGAGCTCAAAGTCTTGCTTTCTAAGCTTTCACTAGGATTCAGGAACTGGCTACTTACTTGCACTATAAGGTATGCTTCCTTTCAGGCTTACACTAGGAAGTGGGGTTCCCTGTTGACCTTCCGAGGGTGTGAGGTTTCTCTACTGACCTACCCCAGGGGCAGGGCTCACTGCCAGTTTGCTAGGGAAACAGTTTTTCTGCTGGTTGTCTCTATGGGAGGGCTCTCTTTGCTGATCTGTCATGGGGGGAGGCCTTGCTGTTGGGTTGCTATGGAAACAGGGCCTGTATGAGGGAGGCTGTCAGGGTGTCACTGTAGGCCAGTTGTGGGGTGAATTCTCACTACTGGTCAGCAAAGGGGTGAAGGCTTGCCTAATGGCTTATGCTGGGGAATGGGGCTGCTGGCCTTGCTATGCTGCAGAGACTGCTGGCTTGCAGGATAGGTGGGACCTCACTGGTGAATTGCCTCAGGCTTGGAGCCCTGCCACAGTCAACCTGATGCTGCTACACCAAGACCTCACTTGCCTTTCATCCCAGTGAGACAGACCTTTCCTCCTACACTGGTAAGCTGCTTCACTGCTCCTAAGTCAGTTCTGAGCTGCTTTTCAAGTTGGTTGGAGGGGAATTTGAGAGGGCTTCAGATGGTTCCTTTCTTACTCTACCATCTTGGCACCAGAAGTCCTACTCCCATCCTTTCTAGATCCTTGTTGCTATCAAATCTAAGGCCACTCTCCCTCTTCCCCAATAAAATCAGTGTGTCTCAAAGTTGTCTTCTCCGTTATAACTTTTGTCCTTTTCAAGCATCCTGTTCTCTCATTTTCTTGACTTTCCAGGGCACTCAGTACATTGTCTGGCACATATTGGGCACTTAAGAAATGTTTGTTAACTTCACTTCCCATGATTTTTATTTCCAGTCTCCCTCAACTATGCACAAAAATATTCATACTTTAGTAACACTCCATTTTTCTCCAGGTACTAGTTATGGTTCTGTGCTTGATACAAGCAGGAAAGTAGTAGGGTGCCCTAGATCCCTAAAAAAAAAATTAAGTTTTGATCATTTGCAGCCAAATTAGCTTCAAGTTATCTTTCAAAATTTTTCATTCCACGGGGGGGATATTTGAGGGCCTGATTGATTCCCTTAGGTGACTTAGCTTCAATTAAAGGATTCCTCTAAGGTTGCAAATGAATGAGAAATCAAGGTATATGTAAGTGGTAGTAATCTAGTGGCCTTTTTCCCCTCCTGACATTTCCCTCTTGTCTCACTGTTTCTCTATTAAGTGGAAGTTCCCTCATCACTAGGGCTTTCCAAACCCTGTTCTCTAGTTACCAACTGCATCTTGGTGAAAGGCAGAGAAAAATGTGTAACTCTAGCCTCCAGAAGAGCTGCTTGAAATTCTCCTTGCCCACACAAGGTTGTCATCAGTGGCTTTATATCTCCTTGTCACTTTCCTTGGATTTTCCCTAACACTGTGTCTGCTAAATCCCTCCTGTAATCCCAGTTTCCCAGACACTTCCAGTGGTGTCTGTTTGCCTTAACACTAGTAGTATTTACTAAAAAGTGTTTAATATGACAGGAGGTGAGGCAAAAGAAGAAACTTAAATAATTATAGCATTCCAAATTTCTTTTAATTCCAAGAGTTCCCTGGGGCTGAATCTAGGAAAGAGCAAGACAGAAAAATTATGGAAATTTAATTTCAAAGAAAAATTAAGGCTAAAAATGCATCCATTTCAAAAGAATGACAGAGATAATATGAAGAAAGAATAAGAAATATATAGCTAGAAAGTAATGATATTCTAATACCTATAGCAGAAGGTAGAACAGCATCATAGATGGCGAACCAGACTTAGAATCAAGAAAACCTCATGCTAGCTTTATGACCATGGGCAAGTCACTTACTTTCTTTACTTACAGAGAGGTTAACAATCTACATCAGCAGAGGAACTATCCATACTAAGGGTTCCCTATACTGACAAAATCACAAATCCAGACAAAAACAAAAACAAGAACTTCATTCAAATGACTCATATTCCCTCAAAGTCATATCCTTCAGAGACTTTACACTTACTTCCAGAATGTTGCCAGTGCTCAAAACATTCATGGAGCTACTCATTCAGAACTATATTCGAAGACTAAGTTTTTTAATATGGTGCCAAATTTCTGTCCTTTGAGGATAGATTTGAGTTTCTTAAATAGTCTGAAACAATTCAGAAGGAAACCAAGTAGTGGACAAAATTGGGTAATAGGGGTTTTATCAAAAACAATTCCTCAGAAAATATGTGAGCCAGAGCATTGTCATGATGTAAAAGCTAATCCTTGTCCCACAATTCACAATTTTTATGTTGGACTATCTCTCAAATGCTTCAAAATTTCCACATAAATCTAACTTACTTGATCAAAGGTGAGTTCTGAATGAACATTGCCATTAATATCAGAGAATCAAATCAATCTTTTATTCATTTGTGATTGTGATTAGCAGAGCTTTCTTGGTGTCTCAGAAAAGTTGGTTTCAAAGCCTAGGCCTTAGGCTCTTCTGCTAGAATCCTAATCCCAGGCTTTGAGGAAGAGTCAGAATTCTCTCAGAATCAAAACTGAAAAGCAGAAAGTAAAGGCCTTGGGAAGAAGGTGTAATGGAAATGCAGATTTGAAGATCTTCCCTGCCCCTAGGCCCTTTGATTGGTTTAAGAGACTTTGATTGGCTTAAGTGACTCTGACAACCTTCCTTGATTTGAAAATATACTCTGCCCCCTAATAGGCTGAATGTGGTCACATGGAGCTTGTGGTAGGAGGCTTGGTTTTCAGGAATGACCACACCTTGATGCTGTGTGATTGGGCAGTGGGTCAAGAGGGTGGTTACATTCTTTGAGCCAGGAGAAGACTATATAATCCCTTATTTGAGGCTTTGCTTTGGGGCTTACTTTGAGTGTGTTGTGTGATTTGACCAGATGAGACTCTGGGCAGCCGTTGTTTAAACCCCCCCCCCCTTTGAAAACCCAGATGTTGATGCTTCCCTCTCTGGTAACTGTGATTTTGATATTGATAATGATAATGATTGGACAGTTTGGAAGCCTGTCTGTTTGATCTGTCTGTATACTCTGAAGTTTGGGGTGCTGACCTTTTCCCCCTAAACTAAGTAATATATGTTTGTTTGATTAAAATAAGCTTGTTAACCCATTTTGAGTTGCTTTCCTTTACAAAAGCAGATCTAAGAACATGTGTTGGCAGTCACCCTGGGGATACTGGGGTGCTTGCTGCTATAGAAGGCCCCTACCAAACCAAGAAAGAACTCCTGTACCTGACTAAATAGAGAAGCAAACATACCATGATGATACAGCATAGTAGTAATGAGACAAAGATAGAGACAGACAGAACGGGGGAAGGGTGGAAGTGTATGGAAGTAAGGAAGAGAGAATCAGTTTTTAATGTTTGAGTAGGAGGCAGATACAGCATAAGTCTGAAAACCTTAAGACTGAGAAGGCACAAAGGCCTCAGGGATAGGAGCATGGAACCAGGTGGACCTAGAGTAAATATTTACTTTTGTCATCCAAGCTTCCAAAGGCAGATAATAGAGTGGTGACAATATGGGATGCTAAAGTCAGGAAGAAGACCAGCCATATGACCATAAATCCCTTACACCTATCTGAAGCTTCTCTTCCCAGGATAATAATTGCAAATACTAACCTTTTGCCACTGCCTCGTCTGTATCCCAAAGAAATTATTTTAAAAAAAGGAAAAGGACCTATATATACAAAAATATTTATAACAGGTCTTTTTGTGGTGGCAAAGAACTGGAAATTGAGGGGATGCCCATCAATTGGGGAATGTCTGAACAAGTTGTTATATATGATTGTGATGGAATACTATTACACTATAAGAAATGAGCAAGCAGATTTCAGAAAAACCTGGAAAGACTTACATGAACTGGTACAAAGCGAAATGAACAGAACCAGGAGAATGCTTTACACAGTAACAGTAATATTGCATGATGATCTACTGTGAATATCTTAGCTATTCTCAGCAATACAATGACCCAAGACAATGATGAAAAAGGCTCTTCATCTCCAGAGAAACAACTGGTAGAGCCTGAATGCAGATTGAAGATATTTTTTCTTTATTTTTCTTGGGATGTTTTTGTCTGTGTTCTCTTTCACAGCTTGACTTACATGGAAATATGTTTTGTACAACTACATATGTATAACCTATGTCAAAAATTGCTTGCCTTCTCAATGAAAGGGAAGGGGAGGGAGGGAAAGAATCTGGAACTCAAAATTTGAAGAAAAAAAAAGTTAAATTTCCTTACATATAATTTGGGGAAAATGAATTTTAAAAAAGAAAATACTAACCTCATGGGGTTGTTTTAAGGAAGAGCATTCTGTAAAATAAGTAATTAAATAAATGAAAGTAATAATTACTGTTCCTTTGGAGTCATCTATAAGGACTGATCTCAGAAAGGGGCTCAGGCCTTAATCACCTGTCCATTGATCGATCTTTACTTACCTGACACAAGACTGACTGACCTTTAAAGATTATTGACTATGTAAACCACGCCCATAATCTAAACCCTGTTGGTAACCACAACCTCACTTGTATGAACCAGCCAAACCACATCTTCAACTAAACCCAACCAGTGTTTCAACCCTGCTGAGATTCAAGGCCAATGACCCAGAAGCCACACTGGGTACCTTTAGCTGGAGCTAAAAGCCTGTAGGCACAGAGAACACTGCTGACTTTAAAGTTTTGTTTCCAGCTCATACTAGAAATACAGTTTCATCACTAGTTACCATTTTCCTTTAAAAAAAAATTTACTTTGTCCAGTTTCCCTTAAAAAAAAATATAACAAATGTCAAGTCTTCAAAGCTTCTGTTCCTCTCCCATTGTGGGAGGCACAATCTTTACAGAAACTTCCCTCATATTAGTTTTCTATCAGATTGAGCTTGCTTCCTTATCAAAATTGAAGTCTTCAGTTTTAGTTTTCCAAGTTAATCACCTATTTGGATGTATCAGATCTCTGACCTTTTCACTATCTCCCCTGGCCCATTAACAATGGCTGACAATTATAAGGAGATTTAAGGTTCTACTAAGTTCTTTACCATAAACTGTCTCATGGGAGCTTCACGACCTTGTGAAGTAGGAGTTGTTATTAATCCCCATTTTACAGATGAGAAAACTGAAACTTAAAGAAGATCAGTAACTTGCCCTGGATCATAGAACAAGTGTGTCTGAAGCAGAATTAGAATCCAGGTCTTACCTGATTCAGTCTAGAATTTTTAGCCATTGTTGTTGTTTTACAACTGGACAACCACTTAACACATCATCATAGATATCTTCCCCACTTCTTTCATCTTTGTGTGCCATACTCTTCCTCATGACATCCACATAAGCTTCTTTTAACATTATGTTATACTGAAAGATTTCTTTTAGCTTCACAAAAATTTAAAATGTATTATCTGGTTTAAACAATGACAACTGATTTTTATTCAGGCATGGAATTCTGCCTATTTCTATTCACCACAGTTAATACAAGACTGTCTGGCCTTTAAAGTCATACTGCTCCAAGATGTTGCAAGCATGTCACTGGTAGGATCATGCCTCCCTTTGAAATCATAAGAGCTGGAAGTAGCCCCAGTCCCTCTGTGCCCCAGATGCTAAGTCAGGGGAATGTAATTCATCTCCCAGGAGACTGTGCTTCCTCCTGGCCCAGCCTGGTCTGTCACATCTCAGGGTCCTGGGACCAAAGCCCTCTCCTAGGTTGCCTTCTTACAAGGGTGGAGGAAAGTAGCTTGCTCTCCTCCCTTGAGGTGCCTGCTCTATCTAGGACTCCTGGGATGAGCAGCAAAGTGGGGAGAGAAGGCACATGCAGCATTGGCCATCACTGGCCCTTTCCACTGCAATGTCCTAAGTAAACTCAGTCTCAGGACCTCCTAGTATTAATACTCTTTCTACTTTCTACCGTTATCCCTTCCACATGGAGGAGGAGGTTTGCAGCACCCCCATAATTTGAAAACTCTGTGTAAAAATTTTTGGCCCTCCCTTCATACCAGAAAAGAAGTCTGAATTTTTTCTTTTTCTTTTATGGAGTGTTTACAAGTATCTTACAGTAAAATTTGGGTTAATATATAATACTATACATACATTTCATGCATTTATGAGTTTCTAAACTTTTTCTGTGTCATCTGCTGGCCTTCTCCTATCATCTGCAGCCCCTACAAAACTCCTGAAAAATTCCCATTTGATTTCTTATGCCAGCCTGTGGTATATCAAAATTGCTATGGGGAAAGTCACAATGTGGAAGGGATAACTGTATTTCCATTCCATTGTTTGGACCCCTTCCCTTTACTGAGGTGCTCTCTGCACTTGGAGTTAGATGACAATTTCAAATTTCACCTCAACTATTTAGTTATGTGACCAGTCATTTTAGTCATATCCAACACTTCATAACCCCATTTGAGGTTTTCTTGGCAAAGACCCTGGAGTGGTTTGTCATTTCCTTCTCCAGATCACTTTACAGATGAGGAAACTGAGGCAATAAGAGTTAAGTGACTTGCCCAGGGTTATACAACTAGTCAGGGTCTGAGGCTGGATTTGAACTCAGGAAGATGAGTCTTCCTGATTCCAGGCCCAGCATTCTATCCAATGCACCCCTAAGTGACCTTAGAAAAGTCAATTTGCCTCTCTTGGTCTCAGTTTCCTCAACTGCAAAATGAAGAGTTTGGACTACAACCCTCTCATCTATTCAGCTTCCTCAACCCCTATGGCCTCTATCTCTAGGGTAACCTCTAACATGGCACAAGAGTGGTCTTATCTTACACCTTAAGACACTCTGCCCTACCCTGCTTGATTGCTCCAACACTGAATCTGCCTCCACTGTTAGAATTACAAGTTATGGCTCTGGTTTCCACAAAAGACATATGGAAACCAATGTTTTATGTATATATATTGAAATGGAAATGGAGGCAGCTAGATGGCACAGGGGATAGAGCCCTTGGCTCTGAATCAGAAGACTCATTTTCACAAGTTCAAATCCAGCCTCAGACATTTACTAGCTGTGTGACCCTAGGCAAGTCACTTAACCCTCTTTGCCTCAGTTCCTACAATCTATAAAATGAACTGAAACAAGAAATAGCAAACCACTGCAGTATCTTTGCCAAGAAAGACCCCAAAATGAGGTCACAATGAGTCAGATGATTGAATGACAACAACAACATGGAAATAATGGGTATTATTTATTCTACATCCCTAGATTAATTAACAAAGGTTTAAAAAATGGCTTAAACTTTCTTCCTATTATAACCACTGTCCATAGGAGATGGAACAGAAGCATAAAGTAATGGCTGATAAAATGGTAGTTTTATCTTAAACTTTAATCTTTTATCTATTATTTTAACAATCTTTAAAATTGGAAATTATTTTCTAATCTTTATTTTATTACCAAAACATATACATTTCAAAATTCAGGTAGAGAATAATCTTTCTCAAATCAAAAGTATAATATGAGGACACCTCATGTAGGTTGTATCAGGTCACAGAGGAACCTTTTATCCAGGGGGAAAAACCTGTGTGATAGATCTTTGCTTTATAAAATGAAAAGTTTAAAAATAAATTCAGGCATTTGAACTAGCATAAAAATAAGCGGGGTGGTTTTTTTTTTTTTTAAAGAAATCTAGGATTGCTCCATTTTTTTTTAAAGTAAAAAAGATCTGCCAGCTGTGACCACATGGAAGTAGTTCTCCCACAAAGATTAGCCACTGTCCACAGTTTTCACTATGTATAGAATGACTCGGATGAATCCCCAAGAGACTAAAGCAGGTGGTATACAACTGAGAGGAGAATCTTCAGCACTTGGCTCCATCACCCTTAACCACCCTAATCACTCCTTTTTCATCCTCAGCCCTTCTTCAACATTCAAGATATCAGTAGGTAGGCTCAGTTTTTCCAAATATGACTTAAGTGTGCTATGGAGAAGCCTAATTCAGGGAAGTGATTAGAGATCTTTACCGGAAGACCCTAGAATCCTTCTGTGGATTAATACTGGAAGGCCTCAAGGAGCCAAGCATGCCCACATGAAGCTCTGATTGGATTGCTTCCTGTTTGTCTGTGGTAAATTAACTTTAATATGTCATTTACCAAAGAACATTGATCCCTGACTGCAAAAGAAAAATTATGAAGACACTTTGATATCATTAAAAAACACTGATAATGCATCTATTGAAAGTCCTTTTTTATACTCTTCTGGGGATCATGGGAAAACTGCAAATAGCAAGAAAGCACAAAATGAAAGAAGTTCTAGAAAAAAAAAATGATGCTATCAGAAGCAATGTTGCCTGAAAATTATTACTATACCACCTGAAATTCTTAATTCAAAACTCCAGGAAGCCCAAAGCTTCCAAATAGCACAAATGATTTTAGGGAGAAATCAATTTTAAAACATAAGGTCCTTCAAAAATGGCAACAAACTGAGGAAACAAACAACTGACAAATATTCAACTAATTACACTGGGTTTTTTTTTTTTAACATATGTAAAGTATTAGTCATGTTTTCATCATTATTCTTTCTCCCACTTCTCCAGCCTCTCGACCTTCTAGCTAGCTTTCCTCCTGAATCTTTTACACATTTATAGGCTTTGACAAAATGCTTCTGCCACTCTTGCTGGGGTTGTTAATGTCTGCTCTATCCACTGTTTAATTCCTAAGAATTAATAGATTCTTTAGCCTTAACCTGCTAAGCAGAAGACCCAAAAGCCTCTTCCAGCAGTCCTGGCCCCTTGTCTCCTCATTACATTCTCCCAAAATAAATTCAATTTCTCAACTAATTTGAAGCTTATTGAAAATTTCCTCTCTTTTTTATATTAATTTTTTCTTTTTAATTAACAAAAGTATTTTTCTTCTCCTTCCCCCTACCCAAAAAGAAAAGAAAAAAGCATTATCCTTGTAACAAAGACACATACTCAAGCAAAACAAATTGGTATTTGAATTATCCATTCCCCTTGGCTTTCTCCAACTTAATAAGGGTCGCTTATCCCACAATCCCTTTGCTAGATCATTGTCCTTATCCTTTGTGAAACAGATTTTCAAGATCAAGCCATCTTCCCTCATAGGTTTCTTCTGGACTCTCTTCTCTGTTCCCTTCTATTTTTCTATACAGTCTCACATAATAAAAAACGAAGTAGTTACATCTACTTTCTTTCCTTTTCCCTGCTTCCATGCTTCCCTTCTTCCACTATCTTACCCCAATCCTTCACCTTCTTTCTGTCTTCCATTTGCAGCTGATGTGTGGCTAAAATCAGAGGAAAAATACTCAGAGCCTGATATGTCTATCAGACATTCCCTCTCCCCAGTCCCCATCCCCCTATGTTTATGCTGCTGATGCTGATCTTATGGTTCCTTTCTCCACCATATTCTTCATCATCTGTGATCACAATATACATGCAATCTTCTTTCTGCCTCAGACTGCTGGAGTTGCAGTAGTTATAAGATGATATAAAAGGAAACAGTGGCAGTCCAGAATTCACCTATTCTCATATCCCAAGACCAAAAGTCAGGCTGAGTCAAAAGGAAAGAAGGAAGGAAGGAAAGAAGGGAGGAAGGAAGGAAGAGAGGGAGAGAGGAAGGGAGGAAGAGAGGGAGGGAGGAAGGGAGGAAGAGAGGGAGGGAGGAAGAAAGAGAGGAGGGTGAGTGTTCAAAGGTTTAGGATGTTAAAAAAAAAAAAAAAAGGTGAAAAGCTTGGAAGGAAGCATACTCCAGACAAGGAAGTTTGGAACATCCTTCAAAAGTTCTAGGATGGGGGCAGCTAGGTGGGGAAGTGAATAGAGCACTGGCCCTGGAATCAGTAGGACCTGAGTTCAAATCTAGCCTCAGACACTTAACACAAAACTAGCCGTGTGACCTTGGGCAACTCACTTAACCCCAATTGCCCTACCTTCCCCCCTCCAAAAAAGAAAAAAAAGTTCTAGGATGGGCAAGAAAGTTAGAATGACTGTTGACTAAGGTCTGACTCTTATCAATTATGTAGCCTGGTCTTGTGTGTTCTGTTTGGTCTAAGAAGAAACAGATTGAGGCAAGTGGATGTCTCAAGTCTTAGGTTTCCTGTGTAACTGGTTATGCCTAAATTGACATAATAGGCGGATATCACTGCCCTCATGGCAGGGAAAGAACTCTGGTTTCTCAAAGGCTTTGCAAATTGGAATAAGCATTGGGGCAGATCCCATCAAGCTGGAAAGGTTTCCAGCAAAACCTCAGCAAATGGGCCGAGGACCTCAGCAATGGTCCAAAGACCAACCTAGCCAAATTCAAAGAGATTGATTACCAGAAGGTTAATCATAACACTGTTGTTGGTTTTAGCTATTCCAGGGGTGGGGAACCAGCAGCCTAGAGGCCACAGGCCCCCACCTCTGAGCTATTGCAATTCATGCAGATCAAGAGAAGGGATGCAATCTAAGTAACAGAGGGAACATCTCCAAAGATGAAATCATGGATCTTTCAAGTATTTACAAATAAACAGGAGGCTCACAAAGGTTAAATAATTAGTAATTAAATAGAGAAATGTGTAGTGGCTAAGTAAAACTAGGCAAGAAGGAAGGAACTACCTGAAGACTGAATGAAAGAACTTGGGATAGTATCTACAAAAGAAATTTCTGGAGCAGAATATTTTAGAAATCTTGAAGGACAAGTTTCTTACTACAGTTTCAATAATTTTGTGAAAGGCAGTGTAGAAATCCTAAGAAACCAGGCTTCCCATCTCCTGTCCAATGGGCTTTTCACTACAGCATGCTACAGTCTATCAATCATGGAGATTTGGTTTCAATCAAATTTTTTTTAGAGTTTTCATCAGAAACACTTGATTTAATGAATCTACCTTTTAATATTAAATTCTTGATATGTAAATACAAACAGTCTTGATATGTTAATAGATCTTTAATCCAAACCAGAGTTGATTATTGATTTGAGTTTTAGAAAGTATACATTCTTGATTCACTTCAATTTAATCAGATTCATTTTACAGATATTTTAAAAATCTTAATGCTTTGGCCTGTCTGGGTATGTTTCATTTATCATTCTCAAAGTAACTTCTGAGATATCAACCAGACCTTATATTTCTTGGTTATGTTGTTCTCACATTATATATATAATATATAAGCCAATAGGGGATAGTGGCAGGCTTCTATGTTATTTGCATTAGGGAAGATTTTTGCCAAGACAATGGGAGAAGGGCAGCTGTGGGAGGGGGCTTGACTGTTTAAGGGTATAAATTCTTGTCTTCTGTAACACTCCTCCCCTCCCTGATCAGTCCTGGAAGGAGGGAAGAGAATAAAAATTTCCTGTTTTTATCCTGAGAAACCTCCATGTTCTTGATTAAATTTTGAATGGGGTTCCCCCCCCATATATATATATATATTCAATGTGTGTGTGTGTGTGTGCATATATATATATATATATATATATATATATATATATATACATATACACACACACACACACATTGAATATATATATATATATATTCACTCGAATATATATATATATTCACTCGAATATATATATATATTCATTCATAGGCAAGTGAATTTTGCTAAAATATTTGTAGGATCATATGATCATAGATTTAAAGTTCAGAAGGTACCTTAGAAATTATCAAGGTCAAACTTACTGCACAGATAAGGAAACTGACAACCAGAGAGGATCACAGGATCACACAGTTACTAAGAGTCTGAGGCAGAATTTGAGATCAGTTCTTCCTGCCTGAAGTCCAGAGCTCTATCCACTATACCACATTGCCTTTCACAATCTCTCTTATTTCCATCATAGACATGAGGAAAATTTCCTTGTTCTCAAATTAATGGGAATTTTAGTAACAAATGTATCCTTCAAGACTTCTAGAATCTTCTACTCCAGAAATTTGTTTTGTAAATATTATCCCCAGTTTTTTCATTCAATCTTCAGACTCCTCCTCCTTGCCTAGTTCTATTCAGCCACTCTATTTAATTTTTTAAAATTTTGTTCAAGGTTAAGCATAGAGGACAACCTAATTCCAAATCCAGTGTTCTTTTTCACTACACTAAATTAAAAGTGATATTCTGATTTTACAGAGGAGAAAATGAAGGTCCACTGAGATTGAGACTTTGGTGAAGTCATAATTTGTACTTGCATCTCTGACTCTTGGTCATAGAATGATAGAATTAGAAATGACTTCCAAGACTGTTTAGTCTAACTTACTTATCTGAAGGAGAGTCTTTCCTATATCCCCTCCCCACCCCACCAAAAAGTGATCATCAATACCTGCACCTCTAACACTACAATGACAATGAATATACTATCTCCCCAGGCAACTCATTTCACTTTTGAGTATCTATGACTGTTGGTAAATTTTTCCTTACCTAGGTCAACCCTAAATCACTTTTTCTGCAATCACCACCTCTTGGTCATAGAGCTACCCTCTATGGTCAGCCAGAAAAATGTCTACTCTCTCAAAGAAACCCATTTAAGATCCTACTAAAAGGAAAATTATAATAGAGTAAAAAGAACATTGAATTTGGAACTGGGATCATAGATTATTCTCTGTGAAATCTTAGGCAAGTCGTACCACTCTGCACCTCACTATCTTCATCTGTAAAATAAGGGGATCATTTTGAATCATCATAATCCTATGATCAGAAAGTCTAGGGAAGGGACAGGGAGAGGTAGGGATACATAACTGGAGAAGGGAAAATTAGTAAGGGATGGGATCAAAAGCACCAAAAGTTAGTATCTCAGCAGTTGCCCTTTGAAATGTGAGTTAATAATAATTCTGCACTGTGGAATGTGTTTGCTACCTTTTGATATTTCAGAATTTATTTTTAAATAAAGACTTATTTTCTCTTGGAATTCTCAAGGTTTTTCTAGACTGAGAAGGGATAACTTAAGTCTTAGAAATGTACTTGGTAAACTTAGGTGTTGAACTATTTACATAGATATCAACCAAAATTACCTTTAATCTTTGTTCTAGAGAGCTTGGGGTCATCCCGTTCCAGAAGCAATCTTAGCCCACCCCCAATATTTTCCTAGAATCAGGTATAATTAAGATGTCCTTCCCTCTCCCCCAAATACCGTATTAATGTCACAGAATTTAGGTATTGGCAAATCATATTTTTCTCTTTTTTCTGGGGGGGAGGGCAGGACGTGAAGGATTATTGATGCCCTTTGTTTTTACACCATATCCATTTCAGAATATGTCTCTCTTTAGTTTCTTACCTAATCAGCCTTACATTGTAAGAAACATTACCAAAAAATGTTTAAATAATTCAGCAAAGCCAGCTGATATAATCTACTGCATTTGAGCATCTATGAAACTTTCCACAACCTTGGTCCCTTTTCTCTCCTGTGAAAGGAAGGAATTGTAGAAAAACATTCCTTTTGCTGCACAATCTTCTATCACCTCTCCCTCTCCCTATAATACAATATACACAGTTGCTTTATATAACAAAAAAGAGCTTTCCTCTTTAAAAAAAATTGTGTACAGTTATTATTATACAATGTAACTATTGATGTTCCAAGCTTGTTAGAGCAGTATTTTCCTATCTTTATTCAAAACATTTCCTATCTACATTGGACCCCAAAAGAAATTCAGTGACTCAAATTCAATCTCAAACTTCAAAATATTTGTCTTTGGGAAGCAATGCCAACATGGAACACACACACACACACACACACACACACACACACACACACACACACACACACACAGACAAACGAAATGGGAAAAAGTCGCAGTTATTAAGTCAACTCCCAAACTTCCTTTAGCAGTACACATTACTTATCAGGCAGCACAGAACATGCTGTCACCTGAATTGTGTGAATGTCTTGGGGTTGACTAGACTGTCACAATTTTATTTTTAATACCACTGTTTCTGTAAAGGTTGCTTTAGCTTCATAAGTAGCAAGAATAAACACAGGACCAAAATTCCCTTGGGGTTTTCCTATTCTTGCAAGCCTACAAGCTATCAAGACATACAAATAACAAAAGTTACAGGTTCTCCTTGTCTAAAGCACCTAACTTGGGTAACTGGTTTGTTTGGTTTTTATTGATTTATTGATTTTTATTGATTTTATTGATTATTTATTCCATTTAGGAACAGGTATCCCTTCTGAACAAGTTCAAGGAAGTGTTCTTTGACTTTTTAATAATGAACTTCTGGGTTTTTTTTTTAACCATTTAAACCATCAAATGCTGGATTAAATCAATTCACAAAATGTACATTAAATTACTTTTCTGCCTCTGCCTCAAACAGTGGAAGTTATAGATGGAGGTAGAAATTGCAAAGAGACAAATTTAGGCTTGACACAAGGAAAAACTTTTAGCAGCTTCCCAAAAGGAAAATGGACTGCCTTGGGAGGAAATGGACTTCCTTTCCCTGAAGGTCTTCAGTTAGGGTTGGATGACCACTTGTTGGACATGTTGCAGAGAGACACTTTTTCAGATGGGAGCTGGACTACATGACCACTCTGATTCTGACTCCTTGGAAGTAAGTCCAAGTCACCAGAACAGATGAACTACACTGTAGTGTATCGAAAGAGATGGTGCGTGGGATTGCTAAATCACTCTCAAAAATCCTTGAACAAATTTGAAGAATGGGATCACTGCAACAGGACTAGAGATGAACAAATGTTCTAACTTTCAAAAATGAGAATACAGATGATTCGACCTATATGATAAACATGAATGATACCTGGAAAAAGTCAAGATTACTTTATTAAAAGCATGGTCAATAAGCATTTTGGTTTTTCAGAAGAGGAAGCAGTAATCACCGTGTGAGAGCAATGATTTATCACACACACACACACACACCCAAGGGGAAAACATAAAAATAGGATTATAGAACTTAAGAGTTTCAAGATACCTTAGAGACCATATAGTTTAAACCTCAACTTTTTAAGTGAAGGAACTAAAGCCCAGAGAAATTAAATTACTTGCCCATGACCCCCCAATTAATAAGTAGGGGAGTTATTAGTCCAAGCCATACAATTCAAAAACCAGGCCTATGAGAAGGTGTAAAAAGAAGCATTTCTTTCAGCTCAAAGAAATGTTACCATGTTCCCCTTGATGCTTTGCCTTAAACACAATCATATCTTAGAATCTAAAAACAGTGAAGTCTTCACTGAAGTGAACTCCTTTTTTTAAGCTACTGTTCTAAGGCTGATCAAGTGAATAACAAGCAAGATCCATCTTTGGGTTAAAAAGGTTATCCTTACCTGGTCCAGCCTCTAGCCTCCAAAGCATATGCATAATTTATTATCCCCATATGCATAATTTATTATCCCCATAAGTGAGGCACCTGGGGGTGCAGAGAGGCTAAATACAGTGTGATAAAGTAGAGGGAGCATTGGATATATGGAGTCAGGAAGACCTGAGTTCAGATTTGGCCTCAGACACTTACTAGCTGTATGATCCTGGGCAAGTCACTTAACCTCAGTTTCCTCAACTGTAAAATAAGGATCAAATGAAATATTTGTAAAGCACTTGGCACAGTGTATGACACATAGTAGACATTATATAAATGCTAACTATTATTATCATCCCTATTTTACAAATGGGACACTTGGGGGTTCAGTGAATTAAGTACAGTGTGCTAGAATGGAAAGGGAATTTAATATGGAATTGAAAGACCCAAGTTCAAATCCTGTTTCTGCCATTTACTATATGTGTGGCCTAAATAAATTATAACTTCTGTGGGCCTTGGTTTTCTCACCTATAAAATGATAGGAGTTGGATTTATCAAAGGGATTAAACTTCCCATCTAGCTACGTGAGATCTGCAAAACTCTGGAATACCCAGGAACCAGAATGAAAAGTAATTGGGAAATATTTAACAAAATAAATATTCATTACAACATAGATAATGTTAGTTTGTGGTTTACTAAGTTAATGTGGCCTGCAGAGATTTGTTTCTATTTGACTTTAAACACCACTGAACTAGATGACCTCTAATGTCACTTCTAGACCTCAAATGATAATCCTCTTATTATCCCCAATTTTAACACTCCTTCAAGACTATACTCTGGTCTCCTGAAACCTAGAGCAGGACTCTTTCCACTATTTCATAGTGCCTCTCAAGAGGGTTCTACAGATAGTAATTAAGTAACACGATCAAGTCATCCCCTTCCTTGGATCTGGGAAGACAGAGGCTATCCAGGAAACTGCTTTCATTTTCATTCATTTTCAGCAAAACAATGCTGGCCATGCACATGGATTTGTTCCTGTGCTACTAAGCGACTCCCTTGGATGTCAAAAGAAACTTTCTTCTTCCTCCTCTTCTTTCTCTTCTCATTTGTTTTTGGGTTTGGGTTTTTGATAGAACCAGCTACCAGACAGTATAGAAACAGGATATGTAGAACAGTGTGAAACATACCTGTCCCAGTCCCGCTATATTGTTTACTTCTTCCTGAAAAAGGAAGAACTATAATAAAGTGATCTTTGGAAGATCTTGATACTTCAAAGTTAGAAGAAATAGAGGAAAGGGGATTACATACTAAGAAGACTCCTAGGGAAGAATATATTTGTCACAGCTATAAAGTAGGTTATTTTTAACCATAAAAAGAGTAGAAGATATCCCTAGAGCCAAAATTGCTGGGATTTAATTATACAAAGACAAAAAGATTTTGCATAGCAAAAAGCAGTATCTACAAAATTAAAAGGAAAATAGATTGAGGGGAAAAGATTTAGAGTAAATATGTAAAAAACAAAGGTCTGACACATTTGGAATCTATGAGGAACTGAAGTACCTAAGATAAATACAGTTGTCAAATGAATGAAGCAAATTATCAAAGGAGAAAATACAAACTTAATCACATAGGAAAAAATAAGTCCTCAAAACTCCTTAATAATCAAAGAAATGAAAGCCAAGACAATTTTATGATTTATCTACCTGACTGGCAAAAAGAGCAAAAAATTATAAATATTTATTGTTAGTAGTGCTGTATGAAAAGAGCAACTCAGATAAATTCCTGAAAAAAGTACAGATAAATATAAACATTTTGGAAAGCCATTTGGTGAGATATAACAAGTCACAAAACAGAATATATCCTTAGATCCAGAGATTCTACTGATAGGACTCCATTCCAGAAACATTATAAAAAGGAAGTGTACAAAAGCCATTTATATCTTCTCTACACACAATAGACAGGGAAGAATAAGAAAACAAGCTATTGTTGTTGTCTTTTTTTTTTTTTTAAGTCTTGTCCAATTCCTCATGTCCCCATTTGGGGTTGTCTTGGCAAAGACACTGGAGTGGTTTGCCATTTCCTTCTTCAGTTCATTTTACAGATGAGGAAACTGAGGCAAATAGGATTAAGTGACTTGCCCAGGGTCACACAGCTAATTAGTATCAGAAGCTAGATATCTATTTAGGTCTTCCTGACTCTATACTCAACACTCTACCCATACTCTACCTAGCTGCTCCTATATGGTTAACAATTTGGTTAGTTGGTTGTTGTCCTTCGTATTCAAAGAAGACCAAAACGTCATCACTATGCTAAAGTTAAGTTCCAATGTGTTCAACTGTGGCTGATCAGACCAATACAAGCTTGGAATGCTCTATCACAGGTGGGGTACAGGGCACAAATAGTCCATGTGAACTTTAGTGTGGAATCTCCAAATTTGCACATCCTGAGTTTCCTCTGAGCTGCTTCAATTCTGCTTTGTTCATAGAGCACAGGACCTTCTCTGATGAAGGCTCACCATGCTGAGTGGTCCTGTGCTAGTGTCTCCCATATCACACAATCAATTCCAAAGTTCTTGAGAGAGACCTTGAGAGAGTCCTTGTTATCACTTCTTCTGACCACCATGTGAATGCTTGACCTATTTCGAGTTCTCCACAAAACAGTCTTTTTGGCAAGCATATGTTTCACATTTGAACACTGTGGCCAGCCCATCAGAGTTGCATACTCTGAAGCAGAGTTTGAATGCTTGGCAGTTTAGATCGAGTAAAGGACTTCAATGTCTTATCCTTATCCTTATCCTGCCAGGTGATCTTAGCGATTGTTTCCTGACATGGCACTGGTAGACTGTCCAGGTTTCATAGGCATACAACAATGAGGTCAGCACAATGGTTCTGTAGACCTTCAGTTTGGTAGTCAGTCTAATACCTCTTCTCTCCCACACTTTCCTTACTGAGCCTCCCAAATACTGAGCTAGCTCTGGCAAAGCATTTCATCAACCTCATTATCAACGTGTACATCCCTCAAAAGTACTGCTACAAAGGTAAGTGAACTTATCCACAGCATTCAAAACTTCTCCATTTGCTGTAAATGATGGTTCCACATATGGATGGTGTGCTGGTGGCTGATGGAGCACCTGTGTTTTCTTGGTATTAATTGTTAGTCCAAAATTAGCACAAGCAGCAGAAAATTGATCCATATTTTGTTGAATCTCAGCTTCATCGGCTGCATTGAGTGCAATCACCTGCAAACAGAAAATCATGTACCAACCCTCCCTCCACTTTGATCTTGGCTTGTAGCTTTTTCAAATTGAAGACTTTACACATGAGTGTGGTAACTGACCCTGATGCCATGCTCATCCTCATTGAAAGCATTTTGACAACATTGCTGAAAACATCATGCTAAAAAGCATGAGGGCAAGCCCACAGCCTTGTTTCACTCCACTGGTGACTAGGAAGGCTCTATAAAGGTAAAGGAAATAGATTGTCTTGTGCCAAGGTAGGGGGAGGGGGAGGGTCTTTTCTCTTAGTCATTGCTGGCCAGATTATTGCCAGAGGCCTCCTTAATAAGGCTGATCATTCACCTGGAAGATGGTCATCTACCTGAGAGCCACTGTGGCTTCAGAAAGGGCCAAGGAACAGTTGATATGATGTTTGCTGCCCGATAATTCCAGGAGAAATGCCAGGAGCAGAACAGAGGTCTGTACATAACATCTGTAGATCTGACCAAGGCCTTTGATACTGTTAATCGTTAAGACTAACAGACTAAGACTATGTCAAAATTTGGTTGCCTGGAGAAGTTTATCAGTATTGTACATAAATTTCATGATGGCATGCTTGCCCAGGTTCTAGATAATGGACAATGGCTAACAATTAGAGAATGGTTGAATAAATTGTTTTCATAATATAATGAAATATTATACTATTAAACTTGTAAATATGAAATACATAAAGGAATATGTAAAGACCTATACAACATAATAGCAAATCAAATTAATAAAATTACAAGTGTATATATACTAACAACAATATTTAACAAAAGAAACAGAGGAAAACATGGCCAAAGGCAGTAGAAATTCATGCAGGGAAAGGGAAAAGAGAACAAAAGCATTTCCCTAGTTTGTTTTCAATTTGTCAATTCATTTTGTTTGACCTTATTAAAGGGTAAATGTCTAGGGTAAGATTTTTGCTCTTTACTTTTTTATATGTCTATTAGATTATTTTTGTTTCTAGCTATTAAGTTTATAACAATTTTTTCTGAAGTATTAGAAGTAGTATACTTGGGATGGCTAGGTGGCACAGTGAATAGAGCATTGGCCCTGGAGTCAGGAGGACCTGAGTTCAAATCCGGCCTCAGACACGTAACACAAATACTAGCCCTGTGACCTTGGGCAAGTCACTTAGCTCCAATTGCCCTCCAAAAAAGGAGGAGAAGAAGAAAAAGAAGAAGAAGAAGAAGAAGAAGAAGAAAAAGAAAGAAGAAGAAAGAAGAAGAAAGAAGAAGAGGAAGAAGAGGAAGAAGAGGAAGAAGAGGAAGAAGAGGAAGAAGAGGAAGAAGAGGAAGAAGAGGAAGAAGAGGAAGAAGAGGAAGAAGAGGAAGAAGAAGAAGAAGAAGAAGAAGAAGAAGAAGAAGAAGAAGAAGAAGAAGAAGAAGAAGAAGAAGAAGAAGAAGAAGAAGAACTATACTCACCCACCTGAAGCCTCTGGGTCAGGTCCCCAGAGTGCTCATTTGTGACCCAAGTGATAATGTGATCCTTACCCTTTTGTGAATAACAAGCTAATTTTAAAAATTCTCTGTATGACCCTACTCTAGATGACTTCATGAAAAAGACTACTCAGTCAGAAAGAAGGTAAACATTGTTTTCTTGGCTTTCCTTCTTGGGTTTTTCTGGAAGTTCCCCAAAGTGCAAAGAGCAATGCCAATATTATAGTGGTTATTAGGATATAGGACAGAACTGAAGATACAGTCATTTCATTTGGCCAGTCAGGTGAGAAGAAAACAAAAGCACACTAAAAAGGATTAAAGGATTGATGGATATAGTCCCAAGTGGAAATTTTCATTCAATTATTATTCTTCCTTTTCTTATTTTAATCTTACATCCAAATTGGCACCTACTTCTCCAAGTTCTATAAGGAAGATACTTTAAACAATATCAACTTTTGTCAGTAGTCTGATTGGCCTTTAGCAAAGCAGCTGAATATACAATTTAGAATGCTAAAGAGTTTCCATGTCCCATGCTGTCATTCATGCTGTAGTCAATTTCATTATTTCAGAACATGATACACTTCTTCACTTATGCAATGATCTTAGAACAACTGAAATTAATAAAAACCAAGTGTTTCTTTTTTTCAAGTCTCTATCCTTGAAGTACCACATGGAGGTTCCATTTCATTTAGACTGTGTGGTTCCACTTCCAATTGTTTTTAGATGATTACTTCCCAGGGAAAGTCATTGGTGAAATTGCTGGCTGGAAAAAGAGTAACTAGAAAACCAAAATGTGACAAGCAGATCATGCTCTGCTGCTGAGGTTCTCATTTAAACTTACTGGGTCTGATTCTGTCACTGAGAAAGAGACAAACTCATTTACTTTGAGAGTTACACAGATAAATACTATTCCATTAAAGCAAACAGAGGACAAGGATTGCAATCTCCACCTTTTTGTTGTTGGTCAGTCCTGTCTGATTCTTTGTGACCCCACTTGGAGTTTTCTTGGCAAAGATACTGTAGTGGTTTTCCATTTTCTTCTCCAGCTCATTTTACAGAAGAGGAAAAACTGAGGCAAACAACTTGCCTAGGATCATGCAGGTAGATGTGTATAAAGCCAGATTTAAACTCAGGAAGATAAGTCTTTTTGACTTGAGGCCCAGCACTCTATCCACTGTGCCAAACTCCACCTTACTTGTGAAGAAACTGGAGTCCATGGAAAAACAACTTGACCAAAGTTACAATCTAGCAGAGCTGGTATTCTCTATTCTCCTAGGGCTCCCATGTCTCAATTCAATCCTCTTTCTACTAGACTTCAGGAAATAGTGCATAATTGAACTCCTGGTACCATAGGGTTTTGGATAACAACAAAAACATGCACTGAGGGAGTAAGAATCTTTTTTCTGTCACATCCCCAGAAAACACAAACAGAACCGATACTGTTTCTGTTATAATCAAGGGCACCAGCATCCTTCCAGTAACCCAGGTTCAAATCTTTGGTGGCATCCCCAACTCCTTAGCCAATCATTTACCAAATCTTGATTCTATCTCCACCATACTTCTTGAATAGTAAGTCCTCTTTCTTTAAGTTCTCACTCCTCACTGCTTCTTACCTGAACTATAGTAATAGCATTCTAATTGTTCTCCAGGTTCAAGTCTCTCCCTGTTCCAATTCATCCTCCACTCATCTGCCAAGGAAATTTTCCTAGGGCACAGGTCTGACCATGTTATTAAAATTCTAGGGGGGGGTCTTCTTATCTCTAGAATCAAATATAAACTCTTCTGCTTGGCATTTATAGCACTTTATAGCCTAGCTCCTTCCTACCTCTCCTTACTCTCCTTCTCAGATAAGTTCTCCCCCATTCCTGGAATGTACTTTCATCACCTCTGCTTCTTAGAATCCCTGATTTCCTTCAAGAAATCAGACTAGCATCACTCTGCAGAAGGACTTTCTTGGTCACTCACCTGGCTACTAGTGACTTCTCATCCAAGGTTACCTTATCTGTTTCTTATGTATCTGATACACACATGTACATGTTGTCTCCAACAGCAAAATGAAAACTTTTTAAGGCAGGGACTATTTAGCTTTTGTCTCTGGATCCCCAGTATTTTTCTTTTTTTATAATTTATGGAATAAAGCAAGTATTTCCATAACATAGTATAATATTTTAAAAATGATTGTACATGAAATTGTAAATCTATTATGTACAACTTACTATTCCTTTTAAATATATAACAAACTTGTCATGTGAATTTCTTTTTTGTCCTTTTTCTTCCCTCCTCCCCCACACCTAAAGATGGCTACCATTAACGTGTGTGTGTGTGTGTGTGTGTGTGTGTGTGTGTGTGTGTGTGTAAAAGCATTCTATATATATTTCTAATTTATCAGATTTTTTTCCTCTGGATACAGATAGCATCCTTCATAGGTCCTTTGTAGTTAATTTGGGTACTTATAATAGTCAACATAACTTATTCACACAAAGTTATTCTTAAAACAGTATTGCTGCTACTACACATAACATTCGCTTGGTTGGATTGCTAGCACTTAACACAGTGCCTGACTTTAAAAATGTTACTTGATTAATTTTACAGAGGAATAAATTGAGGCAAAAGTAAAAGTGACTGGTCCTCCTCATAGAGATGCAACTTTATAGCTTCCCTTGAGTGAGGAACATCTCTCTTAACTTCCAATGCAAGGCTTGTTTCACACAGTTCAAATAGTGATCCATTTATACTTGGACATCCCCTATCCTTAATTCCACATCCTACTCTGCTCAAGAAAACTCAGTTGCCAGGTTTCTAAAACAGAGAGAACTTCAGACCTCAGTATTCCAGTAGGGATTTCTTAATTCCTGAGAGACATTTCTACTTGGTAGGCTTCCCTAAGGAGGACCTTAGCCTGAAAATATCTGAAGTTGTTTATTTTTCAAACAAGAAAAATAAGGAAATCTTTGAGGATAGGCAATCTTTTACTAATGCAAGTCTACTAATAGTAAAACCACTCACTAGACACAGACAGACAAACAGACACACACACCAGAGAAAAAATACTTAATAAACAGAATGATCCATGATTCTCCTAAAGTATCATCAATTTCCCAATTATATAAGCACTCTACTTGCAAAAGAACTTTATGTATGATTTCGGGGGAAGGGGGGGAAAGAAAGAAAGTAAAAAGAAAAATATCTCTGTTCAAGGTATGCTAACTGTTCTTTATTCTCCAATTCGGATACTAGGATGATAAGCATATATTATTTTTGCCATAATGAATAAAATGTCCAAATGCTTTGACAGATTATCCTAGTTTCCCTCACCACAACTTTATGAAATATTATCCCCATTTTATGGATAAGTAAATAAGTTCTTGTGTAAATGATTGACACTGATAGTTAAGAGAGAAGAGGTAGTGAGTGTGATGGAGTGTACAGATCAATGGATTTGGAGATCAAGTCCAAAATTTCAGTCCCTTAACCTCTCTGAGTCTCAGTTTCACATTTGTAAAATGGGTAACAATTGTACTAAGTTTCATGGGGTTGTATGAGGAAAATGCTTTGCAAAGCTATATAAATGAGAAGTATTACTATTACAAATTCCCACAACTTATTAAACTAATATTTCACGTTTGGTCACAATGAGGTAGCATGCAATAGTGTTCTAGAGTAGGAGTCCAGAAAACCCAGGTTCAAAACTGGCCTCCAATACTTACTAGCTATATAATCATGGTCATGTATCATTTAACTCTCTGAGTTGCAGATTTAATTGTGATTTGAGGAGGGGGTTAGAATAGATGGCCGCTAAGAATTTATCAATTATCCCTCTCCTCTGAAAACTTGCTGCCCTCTTTGGGTTGTGGTGTTGAATCTAATGTTCCTTCCTTTTCACTTTCATTTCCACAAACTAAATAAACAAACAAATAAATAAAAGGAACAAGTAACAACTCTTACTATTTTTGTTTCAGAATCACCAAGAGGACTTATAATTTTCTACATTTTAAAGAAAGATTCAAATAAGTTCTTTTTGTACATCAGAGTGTCTACTGAAGTCACTAACTAGATCACATGATAAAAAAAAAACAGGTTCACACAGGATATATTTAAGGCATTCATATTTGAGCAGGTGTGTATGACTTATGGTTTACATCTCTGGAGAAAAAAGAATGTCGACATCAATAAGAATGCACAGATTCATTTGGGTAATTAAGTCAGGCTTATGAAAGGAAAGGTGGGTCATTCATTCCTGGTCACCATTGTGCAGTTTAATTTATTAGAAGGATGAAACTTTTCTATTCTGTACCTCTATTATGTGAGAAATCACATAACAAAAAATAGGTATATACCTTAAATGAACAATTCATTATACTTAATAATAGCTAACATTTATATAGCACTTACTATGTGCCAGGCACTGTGCCAAGTGCTTTATAATTATTTCATTTGGTCCTCAAAACAATCCTGGAAGGCAGATGCTATTATTAGCCCCATTTTACAGATAGGAAAACTGAGGTAAATGGAGGGTAAGTGATTTATAGTCACACAGTTAATAAGTATCTAAGGCAGGATTTGAACTCAGCTATTGCTGACTCCAGGTCCAGTACTCTATCCACTAGACCACCTAGCCACCTGATAAGGTAATATAAAAATTTGGATGTTGATTACAAGCAAAATTGGGAACAAATAAGACTTCAAATCCCATTTGACAGCACATAATGGTTAACCACATAATGGTTAATTCTCATTCTCTCAACTAAAGTCAATAGATCTACTTGCCACAAGCAGGTAAGGAACTCAGAAAATTCATCATCCTAATTTGGTGGCATGGAACTCATTACCCAGCCACTGGCAGGAAACAAAGGGACTCCAAAAGGATTTGGACAAATCTATGAATGATAGTCACAAATGGCTACTGATAGAAGCTATCTTCTTTCAGGCTCACGTCAGAAATGATAATCATGATATGTCCTTTGTGGCCACTGATACAACTGAAGATGCAGTTGGCTAAACTTTGTTTCAGATCTGCTCTAGTACTAATATAGTATTAGGGTATAGTAAATGCTTAATAGATCATATCTGATTGGCCTAAAGCATATCTATATGACCCTAAGCAAGCTGCTTAAGTTTTCAGTTGTTTGGTCAATTAGTTATGTCTGACTCTTCATGACCCCATTTGAGGTTTTCTCAGCAAAGATACTGGAGTGGTTTGCAATTTCCTTCATCAGCTTATTTTACAAGTTGAGGAAACTGAGGCAAACGGGGGTAAGTGATTTGCCCAGAGTCACACAGTTACTAAGTGTCTGAGGCTGGATTTAAACTCAGAGCTTCCTAACTCTAGGTCAGGCACTCAATGCACTCCTCAGTGCCCCCAAGTAACTGTAAGATTTGTCAGGTGCAGAGCTGGTGCTGATCTACATTAGCTGAGGGAGTTTCCTCACTGGAAAGGTCCTGTGTTAATGAAATTACAGACACCCTCCAAAAAAAAAAAATCAGGTAAGCTTTTTAGTAGCCATATCATACTCTTGTCTCATGCATAGATCTGCACTGTAAGACTTAAGACTGTAAGAATTCAACTGTAAGAATTCAATCTACTGGGGACACTGGCTCCACCATAAAAAGGGTCCTGTCACCCTTCTCTGGGAGCCTGTTCCACTATGTAATTTGTGTTTGTTGTTAATAATATTTTTTATAATGCCTGGTCAAAGTTTTTCTTTTTTTTGTACAGGGGCAAGAGAAACAGGGGGATTCATTTGAAGTCAGGTTCTCTTGTTGCTTAGATGGATTTTAGTCAGACTATCAAGCAGTATTATGAATAGAACTCTCCTTAGTTCTTTGACAACCATTCTAAGTGTGTTCCCCCACAAGCATATTTATATTCTAACAAACTAATTCCAAAATATAGTTTAAATAAATTCTATCTGCCAGAGTGATACAATATGACTAACAGCTCTGGAAGGTAGAGCTGCAGGAGACTTAATCATGCATTCAGCAGAATCTTCAACCCTAACAAACTTCCCACACAACATATACCCTGCTAAGAAACATGCAACAGCTGGTTCAAAATCCCAGCACTCACCTCTAAAACCTATAAATACAACTCAGTGGCACAGGTTATAGTTTCTAGGTACTGAACATTTAGATGATAAGCTGTACAAGAAAACAGATTGTAACATACTTGAGACTCAATTTCTCCAAACTGTTGAGAGAACTGGGGAACGTTAACCAGGAGACAGGAAGACTTGAAAAGGGGAGGAGGAAAGAGAAAGATATAAAAAACTGTCTTAAAATATCTGAAAAATTAAAGCATGTAATCAAGATATATAAAGACAGCATTTGACTGACACTAAAATGGTTCTAATCTAAAAAGATCTTGGATAAATGTTTTTCTTCATTATATTAATACTGCCCTACTGTAGCTCATTTCATGTTTTATATGCCAAGTATAAGGTGCTGAAAATGAATGATCTCCTTTTCAAATAAAAAGTTTTCATTTGACAAAAAAACTCTGAATTTTTGTGAGAGAAGTTCACTTTACAAATTTGTAGATCCTCATCCAGACTACAGGATTAATTCAAAGCAGAGGAAATAAAAACACAAATCCCATCTCTGCTCTAAAATCAAAATAGTGAATGTAATTTGCCTTTTGTCCCCTTCTATATATATACGGCTTTGAATTTTCCTCCCTCCCCTCCACTAAGGAAATTCACTTTTTTCCTTTCTTAGAAGAAAAGTGTCATTCCTGAGTACCTCAGGAAATGCCTTTGGGCCTGGTGTGCCTCCTCTGCAACATTAATAGAGAGCTTTCTATTTGTAAAGTGCTTTATCATCTATATTCACTACTATTTTAACTTCTATAAAGTTCTGCTTTTTGTCCAGATAGTTTTAATCAAATAGGAAGAAACAATTTGGGCATCTGGGACCTAGTTTACCACCATCATTAATCTTTGACACTACTCACCCTGCCCCCCATTTAGTAAGTGACATCTAGAATGACAGAGCAGTAAGTGGTATAATTGTGAATTAGATCTTCTAAGACTTCTCTTTTCCACCCGTAACACTTAGGATGAATTACTATGACTGGGATAAAAATACAAATACCATATTGGTCATAATACTGTCTATATTTTTTCCAATGCATTCCAAAATTAATATTATTTTCTGGCATATCCCTACGTGCATTTTTGGGGGATCTCATTTTAGGACTGCCCCCTATAATCAAACCAATACAATAACCAAAAATGACTTTTATATGTAGGATCTCTTTTTCTTCTGAATTTCTCATTTGGGTCTTAAGATCTTCTGATTCAGAGAAAGAACCAGACAATCAGTACAACCCTGGCCCAATGTTGAAATTTCCTGATATTTCTCATCCCAACCCACTTCAGCCATCTCCAGGATAGAGCTACCAACAGTCTCATATCCCCAGATTACAGCAGAAAGACAATAACACTAAAACGGGTATAGGAAATGGAAAAAAGAGGTAAGTGAATATTAGTAATTATTATATAGTCCCACTCCTCCAAACCACCTACAACAGGATGAGTGATCGTTGTTCTTTATCCTATATGTACAAAAATGAACCCAGGCATGAAACTGCCCAATTGATAATATTTCTAACTGCTATAATAGGTAGCAATTTTACTCCACAAAAGACTTTCTTCCCCAACTATTAAACACAGAATAATAGATTCATAGATGGGGGGAAAAAGAGCCCATTAGTGAGGTTGTCTAAGGCCAGTCCCCTAGTCAAACAGGTGCCACCTTCTAGAACATCCCTAATATAATTTTTCATAATTTCTAAGTCTAGAAAGACATTTTCTGGTTTAACATCATGAAAGGGGCACTTTCAAAGTGAATTTTACTATTAGCTTCCTTTTAGAAATGAAAGAATTTTTTGACAATTTTTTCAAGATTTATCCATATTTTTCAACTAGAGATTATAGCTTTTCAAAGGACAACATTATTCAGTTGGCTAGAATAGGGACTGGCAACCTTTCAGAAATGAGGTGCCAAACTGCTGATTCCTGTTCTTCTGGCATGTCAGGAATGGGAGGAGGCAGCCATAGACAAGAAGCAAGAGAAGACTCCTAGCTCAAAAACAAGTCTTCCATATAACCAACCAAAGATTCATTTAAATCAACCTCCTTTTAAAATTCAAACACCACCCTGCCCCACCTACTCAGGGATGGGTGGCTTTTAATCACTGTATTTCAGTTTAAATTATTTTAATCAGATTTTTATCCTTTCTAAAATTTAGTAGAGATTTATTCAGTAGAGCTAATGGGAGTTTGGTTGTTGGAGGGAGAAAGGAGAAATAATTTTAGAACATGGAATATTTCTGGGAAATAAATTTGAGTGGTACAACTCAACTGAGGGCTTTGGATGACTGGAGAGCCACATAAGGACACTGAGCATCTGAGAAATGGGCAAATACTTTGACCTTTATCTAAAGATTACCACTGAATTTCTTTAAAGATGGTGCTCCTTTAATCATATGAAATGTGAGTGGTTATATACACATACTCCTCGCTCTCAAACCATCCCCCTCCATCCAATCTGTTGCCAAGGCCTGTCAATTTTACCTTTGTAACATCTCTTGAATGTACCTTGGACACTGCAACCACTGCATTGGGCTCTCATTACCTCACACCTAGATTATTGCAATAGTCTCTCCCCACTCCAGATCATCCTCCATTTAAGTGTCAGAGGGAGCTTCCTAAAGCATGGTTTTGGGCATGTAAACTTCAGTGGTTCCCCATCACCTCCAGGATCAAATACAAACTCCTCTATTTGGCATTCAAAACCCTTCACCCCAGTTATCCAGTTCTTCTTATACTCCACACCCCTCACCCCATCACATACTCTGTGACACTAGCCCCCTTACTGTTCTTCTAACAAGACACTCCATCTTCCAATTTTGTGAATTTTCACTGTCAATGGTTGTCCCCCATACCTGAAATGTTCTTCCTCCTTTTCTCTCCCTCCTGGCTTCCTTCAAGTCCCAGCCAAAATCCCACCTTCTACAGCCAAGTCTTTCTCAATCCCTCTTTTCATCCTAGCATCTTCCTTCGGTGACTTCCAATTTAGCCTGTGTATTTTTTGGTTGAAATAGTCATTGCAAGTTGTTTCTCTCATTAGATTGTGAGTTCCCTGAGAGTAGACTGTCTTTTACCTTTCTTTGAATACCTAGCACTTAGCATAATACCTGGCACATAGTAGGCACTTAGTAAATGTTTATAGATTGACTTGACACAAACTTAATGTACATAGAACTCTTCAGGACTATTACACATTAAGCAGAGTATTCCTGCATTCGTTATTCTGTTATGACCTGTGATGGTAAAGGTAAGAAACATAACTAATATTTACTAAAAAGCTATAGATAAATAAATACTATTTCCTAATTGCAGGGAATAGAAAAGTGAGTATTCTTGAACAATAACAAGAAGACAAAAATCACTTTATTATGTTCTTTGAAAATTAACCAAAGATGTTGTGTCTAGTGTTTTAAGTGAATACAATAATAAAAAAAAATAACGAAAGTGTATCCCACATGTTTGGATGTAGGAAAGAATGGAAAATTAAAGGGTAGCAAAGTGCATTAAAGGAAAGTTAATAGGTGAAGTATCACATTACTGAAAAGGAAGCCCATAGTTTCAGATAACCAAGATTATGTCATCCTTTACTTGCAATGCTATCTGTGGTAAACTCCCCACCCCCGAAAAAAGTGTATATAAAGGATATACAAATTCAAAAGATTTTGTTCATAAAAATTAACAAAATGGACTTGACTAAATCAGAAACAGCAGACAAACTTTTTAGAAAAATTTTCTGTTGCAGAGAAAAAAGAATATATAAATATAATTAGTCAAGATCTTGCCAATAGTCTTCAAAGAATTACAAAACCATAATGAAAACTCTAAATCTGACTATAACATTAAAAGAAAATTTCATCCAAACACTATTTCATTGTATGTTTTAGTTTCCTTTGAGGTTGCTTCTTTAGTAAACTGTTTAAAAAGTACTAAGCAGCCTGGGTGGCTATTACAGTTTCCAAGCTAGCATTAACATCACTACAATGCTAATAATAGTTTAAAAAAATTCTTAGGGACTTTTCAAAGGATAATCTACCTAGAGCTTTAAATGGAGTAACTTTCATGGAGATAAGTGGAAAATATGCAAAACCTAAAAATCTTAATATTAGACAAGGAATTTTTCAAACTTAGAGTTTTATTTTCACAAAATCTTTGTCACACAAGATGAAAAACACAAAAAGTCACAATTTTTTCTCAAGATGGACATTTTTTCCATTTTCCCTTCCAACTACTCAAATCCTCTATAAGAATCAGATAGATATGTTCCATTTGACCTTGAAATATTGCCAACCCATCTGCTTCCCATCTCCCTACTTGTCTACCTTGGCCCAACCAGAAGAGGAAGGTGGCAGTAGAAGAATTTTTAAAAACTGTTCAGGGACGGCTAGGTGGCGCAGTGAGTAGATGGTAGGCCCTGGAGTCAGAAAGACCTGAGTTCAGATCCACCCTCAGACACTTAACACACACAAACAAAAAACCTAGCCATGTGACCTAGGGCAAGTTACTTAACCCCAATTGCCCTCCAAAAAGCAAAAACAAAAAAACAAAAACAAAACAAAAAAACAACTGTTCACCTATAACTAAGTAATGGATGATGTCTGATATCTGATGTTAAACTAGAGTAAATTAAATTATGCCTCAAAAAATTGCCCAAGGCAAAATTTTATTTTAAATTTGCAAGTAATTTAAACACCCAAAGATGATTTATTGACATTTTCCTTGGGTTTATTGGTGAACATCTTAATTTCTACACATCTTTCTTCTTTCCACTCTTAAGGACTTTAATGATTGAGGGGGTGAGATGAAGAGTTGAAGAAAGTTTAGGTACTAGATTCCAGCTAACTTTACAACATCTGAAGATTAATTTTCTACTTTCTTCTTCCCCAAATACCTTAAAACAATTCTAGAATTCTATAAGGTTCTCTGATGCACTATATAAACTAGACTACAAACTTTATATATAGCATACAGCCAATTTTCTATCAAGGGCCTACTGAGAATTACCCAAGCTAACCCAAGTGCACAAACGCACTTTATTCAACTGCACTGTGTACAGACAATGGATAGGCCATATAAGTTAAACACAGTACTGATTTACTCTTGTGTTTTCCTGACTAAAGTAACCACGAGTTTCAAAATCAATTTATCATATATGGAACACATCACCAATGGGATAAACAGTTTATCAACCTGTAACAATATCTCAGTTACTCATAATCTTCATATTTCCCCTCATAAAATAGTTTCCCTTCCTCTTCTTTCCCTTCAAACTGCATTAAAAAAAAAAAAACCCAAACTTCCCTTCCCTAGGAAGCTTTCCTAATAAATCCTACCTCACTCACTCAAACACCCCATCCTTATCACTTTATATAAACAACAATCCTTATTTGACAGTCTACTTTATGAAACTTAAAAGAAAAGGAGGCATAATAATATAGAGCCTCTAAACACCATTCATGTATTGTTTCTGTGGGAAAATGCACTGAATTTCAGCTTGGGACTAGAGTAATACACATGGTACTGGAGGAAACACTGGTTGTAAAAAGGGGCTACCCGATGTGGAAAAAAAATTGCCTTATGAACTATCTCCTGAAAGTCTCATATATGTGTGTGTGTATACATGTTTTATAGACTTTTACCAATAATATTGTAAGGGGGAGGGGGCATTTTCCCCTTGCATTTGCTCTATCTTCCCTATTACAGAAAGGAGAAGGAAACTGATCTTCTATTTTAACATCGAGCTACCCACATTTTCTAAACAGGGAGCCAGGATACAGTGCAAAGAGCACTGGGCTAAGAATCATAGAACCTGGATTCCAATTATCCTCACTCCACCACTTTCTAGCATTGTGATCTTGGGAGAATCCTTTTAACTACTCTGAGTCTCGGTTTCCTCATCTAGAAAGTGGGGATAATAGCAGTTGCCCTGCCTACCTCAGAGAGTTATTCTAAGGATCAGAGGAGATAATGTATGAAGGAGCTGTGTAAGCTAATTGCTGCACAAATGGAAGGCATTCGTCGTAGTAGTATAGTGCTTTGTAGTCAGTGCTGACTGACTGTGTGTGACTCATGGCTCTTGCCCAGATACACCAAATAGGAGCTGAAAATAAATACAGGTTTTTTAAATTAGTTTGTATACGCAGACTGATTAGTCAATTCAACATCAAAGTACCCCAGCGACACCTGTGAAATCAATCTCACTTAATCTGCCATTCAAAGCCAAGTCGGCTGAACACTTTGAATCTCCATCCTTAATGAACTCCGACTAGAAGCAAAGTTGTTTGAGTCTTATGGGGGGTGGGGAGGAGCCTGCTTTTTCTCCCAGATAAATGATTCAATGTTGATTGCAATAAAATCAATCACCGAAATTATAGCAACAAAACTCTTTACACTCTACGTTAAACACCACAGCACCTGTGCTTGCATTTGACCAGACTGACTCCAGAAGATCGAAGAATTGACAGTGTTTCCCCACTTAACTTTCTAGTTGTGCGCACAGTGGCGCCTACACCCGCCTGCCCCATCCAGTCAACGCCCAGAAGCCCAGCCCGCTCCACATCATCACCTAGCCAGTTTTGTGGCGCTCGATATGTCAGAAAAGACATGAGGAAAACCCACCCAGTTTTCCCATGTGTCCAGATCCAAAGCTGTGGCTGCCTAGCAATGCCTCACTCATCAAGTGGACGCTACAGTAACAGCTCCACCCCCACCCCATCCCCCTTTCCCAGTTCCAGAGAGGCCCTGGGCGGAGGGCACCCAGGTTTCACAGACTTCGATTCTCTGCCCCCCTCTCTCCGCCCCAAGCAAGTCCCGCTCTTGGCTCTCCTTCCCTGTTCAGTCTAGCTCAGTCCAGAGCCCCACAGCGACTACTCAAGAAAGCCGGGCGGGAGGGACTGGATGTAGCAACTGGGGGGGACTAGATCGATAAAGAGGCAGAGGGATGGGTCAAAAACCTGCCCCCGAGAGGGTGATCCGAACCGAAGAACCAACCGTGCCCTTCAGACCTGAGCTGCCCGGCGAGCTCCAAGCTGAGAAGAGCGGTGTGCCTCTAAGAGAGGCACTGGGGAGAGTGGAAGGCGAGAGTCCCGAAATAGGGAGACAGAGAAAGGGGAGAGTCGAGGAAGAAGGAAGGAGAGAAGAGGGAAAAGTGAGAAATGTATGGAGAAAGAATGGTTGGGGTGGGGGGAGAAGAAGGGGAAGGGGCAAGAGGAGAGGCAAGAAGGCAGAAGGGTGGTGAGGAGCCGGCGCCGCACTCACCCCATCTTTGCAGGCTTGCTTGGCCGCCCACTCCGACGGGACTCTCTGGCATTCGCTTCTTGCAGAAGAGCTTCTCCAGCCTCTTCCGAACTTGGCACATGCGGCTCCTAGTCTGCGCCCCACTCAATCCCGGCGCGGCTCCATTCGGCTGGGCTGTGGGGCCGCCGCCTGGCAAGGGCGGGGGCGGGGCGGCTGGGAGCTCCGACGGCGAGCCCTCCCTCCGCCTCTGCCTCCGCCTCCTCCCTCTTTTTGCCTCCTCCCTTTCTCCCTCCCGCCGCTCCTTACATAACCTTGAGTCCCCGGCGGCAGTGGCGGTGCGCATGGGCTCCCTGAGACTGTATGCCCAGAGCCCAGCTGGGAACCAGCCCCAGCACCATACCCTACATCCCGGGCAGCTGCCAAGTGGAGGGAGAAAGAAAGGAAGGAGAGAGGAGGAGTTTCCCTGCCGGGCTAAACACACTTGTCCCTCCTCCCCGCCGCACCCGGTTTCATTCACTGCTGTCTTCGACCAAACGACTCTAGATTCACTCTAGGACGAACCGTACACCTGGATTACTGGCATCCATCCCTCTGCCAACTTGTCTGGAATACTCAGACCCACAGAACTTCAGAACTGGGAAGAATCTTAAACATTATCCTTAACCTGAGATACTCAAACCCCCATGGAGGGTTTGGATAAATTTCCGAGGGTCTGTGAACTTGACTGGGAAAAAAATGTATATTTTCAGCAATCTCTAAATGATTTTTTTTTTTTGCTTTTTTGGAGGGCAATTGGGGTTAAGTAACTTGCCCAAGCTCACACGGCTAGCTGTGTGTGTGAAGTGTCTGAGGCCGGATTTGAACTCGGGTCCTCCTGATTCCAGGGCCAGCACTCTACTCACTTTGCCACCTAGCCACCCCTCTAAATGAAATTTAACATCTTCTTCCATTAGGAATGTAGGCAATAAAACAAAATGTCCTGAGAAGAGGTCCGTGACACCAAAAAAAAGGGTTAAGAACCCTTTCTAGATCTAGACCAATTCATTTTTTTTAACAAAGGAAGAAAATGAGGGCCTCAAAAGACTGACATGCCCAACTAAGTTAGTGGTATAGGGAGATAGATCTACAGTTTCCTGATGTACTCAATGCTCCTTGTTACCTTTGCAATGCACCAACTTCAAGTATTTATTAAGCATCTTTATTAAGCCTTACGCTGCCCCCATATGGCATGGAAATGATCCTGGGTTCCTAAAGGTTATGTGCAAGCTCTGTTACCTACTAAGAAGCTGGAAAGAAAAGACAGCAAAGTACTGGTGGTCATGAACTGTATGTCTGTTTTGAAAAGATCCAGTCTAGCTACCTTGGAAAAAACTCATCACTAGTAGGTTGGCTACCAAGTCAAGAGCTTTGTTTTCTTTCTTTCTTTCTTTCCTTGCTTCCATCTTTCTTTGCTTGCTGCCTTGCTTCTCTTTTCTTGCTTGTGACAGCAATTAAGGAATGGAGGGCGCAGTCATCTGCTGTAGTGCCTGACTTATGCACAAAGATGGAATCAAAGTACTCTTTTGTCTAGATCAACATCTCCCGAATCCCTTTAGTCTGAAGTTTTCCCCCTTGTTGTTGTCCTTTGTTCTCGAACAGGACCATGACTTCAGGGAGGTGATGCACGACATGAAAGTGAATTGGATTTAAGTGAGGGAGGACTGTGCAAAGTCACCAGCCTCACTTTCTCCTCAGGAGCCATCTGAGTCCAGGGGTGAGATATAGATCAGGATGACTGGAGAAGGCCTAGGATACAATGGGAGACCTTGGCCTTTTACAGGTCTCAGTTTGACTAAGGCAACACCCAATTGATTAAGACTAGGTAAGAAAGGAGGCCAAGAATGGCCTCTTTACCTAGCCAAAAAAAAAAAAAAATCAAACGGGAGGGAAAGATCCTACACATTTCAGGCCTACGAAGAAACAATTGTTATTTACATTCACTCTGAATCAATCAATGATCAAGTGGGACTTCCCCTGGAACTTATTGTTGGTCTATCAATGAGAGCCAGAGTGATTTGGCTTTAAGGTGAGGTCCTTAAGAAAAAAATAGGTTACTGGGGTGGCTAGGTGTCACAGTGAATAGAGCACCAGCCCTGGAGTCAGAAGGACTTGAATTCGAATCCGGCCTCAGACACTTGACACACTTACTAGCCGTGTGACTTTGGGCAAGTCACTTAACCCCAATTGCCCTCCAAAAAGCAAAGAAAAGAAAAGAAAAATAGGTTTCAGCAATTAGAATTTACTTTCCTTTGGGCAGAGCATGATTCCCTGTGTGAACAGAGGGAAGAGAAGGCAGGAGGGAGGGGAGAGAAAGAAAGAGAGAGAGCTAGCTGTGTTGTGTTGCCCAATTGACCAGTTCCAGTTGGGTCACCAGTGGGGCAGCTCCTATTTTCTACTCACAGAAGTTGTTTACACTTTCTTCTGGAAGAGGACTATGACATCAGGTAGGTGATGCCATGACTTGTAAGTGAATTGGATTTAAAAGAGGGAAGGCTGTACAAAGTTACCAGTCTCACTTTCTCCTCTGGAGACATCTGGGACCAGTGGTGAAATATAGATCAGGACCATTGGAGATGGTTTTCCCTTAGTGTTTCTTTGAAACTACAGGTTTTTCAGGAAGATACATCCCAGAAGGGCATCCTAAAAATGTCAATGATGTGAGGATTTCAGAGCTTACTTATGGCTCTTTTCTCTACAGAGTAGCCAATCATTTTTCTGTGTACCTCACCAGAAAAGGCACCAGGAGCAAAACTGTAAGAGATCATGCCTAGTGTGGTCACCTGGGTACTTCAACAAACAGAAATAAATGTAAAGGTTGGACCTCTGGTCAGATTTCAATCATGGGAACAGTCACTATTAGCAGTGCTCATAATATATTTGTTAGACACAAGAGATTCAGTTTTTACATTGTAGTTGCTCGAAAAGATTGGACATTTCTCCAACAGTGGTGATGAGGTATGGGCTCTGGGAGCCCTCTCCAGCTCTCCTCGAGTCCTTGAGGTATAGGCTCTGGGAACCTCCCTTGGACTCTTGATTAAATCATTCCATTTGATGAGGCATTTGCACGAGGCAATAAGCCTTACATGGTGGCTGAGTCCAGACCTCTAGCCTAGTTACTAACTGCTAACTACTAACTCTAGCCTAGCCCTCCATTGTTCATCTACTTCCTACCCTTGAACCTATTAAAATATCTATCCACCCTTGAAGTGGCCTAGCCCACCATGGTCTGTAGCCTCCAGTTACTTCCCACCCTTAATCACTCACTGACCTCATTAACTCCTCCTGAAGACCCTCCCCCAACTCCTCCTATAGACCACCCCTAGATTCCTCCCACAAACTTCTGTATATGTGAGAGTGCCATAGAATGCCATGTGTGTGAGAGCACCACAGAATAGTGAGCATCATAGAATAACCTAGCACAGATTTACTCTGTTTCTAATGCAAGAGAACTTTTAATAAATTTTACTTTTCTTTTGCTGAGAAGACTGAGTTGAATTCATTTGGCAGGACCCAGCATGTTGGTATTTTGGAGTCTTCCAGAGCAGCCCTAACCCTCTTAGTGGGTACCCTCTAAAGCAGCATTGGGTGGACAGCCAGTTAAGTTGGTCCAGGGTAAATATCTCTTAAATGGGCACTGAATATAGCACCAGGTCTGTTGTGCTGCATCAGATTGGAAAAATTGTGTGGTATTTTCAATTATCTCAAGCTCCTCCCTGCTACCAAAGCACATCTTTTAAAAATCAATATTCTCCCAATGATGTTATGCCTATGATCCACGGATTCTTCCAAAAGAATTAGAATTTTGGGTGACCTAGAAGATGTTTGGTAGGTTATAAGTAGACTACAATATTTTACTAACAATGACTTGTGCAATGTGGCATAAGACACCAGGGACATATATGACTTGAAAAGGACGTAGGCCAGCTATATTTGTTACAAGGGAAGACTTTTATTTGGGGGAGGGGGATAAGAGTGATAGAGATTTTTAAAAAAGAAGGAAAGAAGCATCAATTAAACAAAATACACAGAAGAAAATTAAAATTTCAGAATGAGACACAAACTTGGCAATATTGTCTAACCTAATATACCCTTATATTGCATAACAGTTTATGATCTCACGTGTGATTCTCTTTTGCACTTTGTATATTGGAATGTTTGTGTTAATGATAGTAATTTTTTTTTTTATAAGCAATTGGGGTTAAGTAACTTGCTCAAGGTTACACGGCTAGTCATTATTTGTGTGTGTGTGCTCATTTTCTGAGGCTGGATTTGATCTCAGGTCATCCCAGCTCCGAGGCCAGCGCTCTTACTCACTGGGCTGCCTAGCTGCCCCTTTTAGGGCAATTGGGGTTAAGTAACTTGCCCAAGGTCACACGGCTAGGTTTTTGTTTTGTGTGGGTTAAGTGTCTGAGGGCGGATCCGAACTCAGGTCCTTCTGACTCCAGGGCCGGCGCTCTACTCACTGCGCCACCTAGCCACCCCAATGATAGTAATTTTAAAAAAGAAAAATTTAAGAATGACAGATAACAGGTGGAAAGCTCTATTGTGGCACTCCATCAATAAAATATTAGAAGACTCAGAGGCTTTCAGCAACCTAGGTAGATCCTCTGTAAAGGAATCATGGAAGGACATGGACAAGAATTACACAGGAGAAACTGAGACTTGGGAGAAGTAGAGACAAGAGGTAACTCATCCATAGTCACCAAGGTCAGGAAATTAAAATATGTAAAATTTCCAGGCTGAGAATAAGCTGTGCCAGAATTGTCTAGGTTAATACAGCCACATAATACTTTGGGGAGTGAGATAGACAAATAGATATAGATTGATAGATATTAAGATATCTCTATTTGTATGTGTGTATACATATTGATATATATATATACACACACACACATATGGAAAGAAAAGGAAAGTGACAGAGAGAGAGAAAGAAAGGGGAGAGGGAAGGAAGGAGGGAAGGAGAAGAAGAGGGAGAAAGAGAATGAGAATCCTTAAGTGCTGGATATGTAGATTAGGAGATTTGATTGAGGGGAGCAAGCTGGAAATGAGGTGTGACTCCCTTGCATCCAAACTCTGAAAGGTTTGTATTATATGGGATTTAAACAATGGTACTAGCACATGAGCCACATGTACACAGTTAAGCAAAGTTAACAAGAGGGCAATTTGAAACAAGATAGATTGAGATAGATAAAAGTAACTGTAAATAAAATAAATGAAATGTAAATTAAACTTAAGTAAAATTTGGGTGAAGGCAAAACACAAAAGAACCCAAAATACAAACTATCCAAAGTCCTGGGTGTGGTAACATAAAACAAGAATGCTTTAAGTGAATCTAGGACCTGGGGAGAACCTAAATATCTTATAGGCATCTCTGGTACTCCTAGAGAATTACTGGGGTCACGTGGCATTGTCAGGTGGCAACCTTAAATCACATAAGATTAGATTTAAACAGCATATTAAAATTTCCCAAACAATATAATAAATTATTTTTCCCACAACCTCCAATCTTTTAGATATCTTGAGCTGGATATCCAGTAGACATTTAAATATGTCCAAAATGGAACTTACTGTTGTTTCCACTAAACCTTCCTTGCCTCCTACCTTCTCCATTGCTATAGAGGGCAGCCATTCTCCCAGTTCCTCAGGCTTGAAACCTAGGAGTCATCCTAGGTTCCTTACAATCTCTTAACCCTCTATCCAAGTTATTGCAAAGTCTGGCCAATTTCACCAACTCTCAAATATGCCCCCTTCTCTCCTCTAGCAATGCCAATGTGTAGTGTAGGTCTTTATCACCTCATGCTTAAACTTTTGTAATCACCTGCTGGTAGATCTGCCTGCCTCAAGTCTTTCCCCACTCCAATCTATCCTCCATTCAGCCACTACCATGTTTTTCTAAATTGCAGGTCCAACCATGTCACTCATTCCCCTACTCAATAAACTCCAGTGATTTCTTATTGCCTCCAGGAACAAATAAAAAATGCTGTTTGGTATTCAAAACCCTTCATAACCTAACTCCCTCCTGCTTTTTCAGTCTTCTTACATCTTATTCCACAATGGGCACTCTTTGATCCAGTGACACTGGCCTTCTTGGCTGAACAAAACACTCCATTTCTTGGCTCCAGGCATTTTCTCTGGCTGTCTCCCATGCCTAGGACTCTTTACATCCTCCACTCTGACTACTGACCTCCCTAGCTTCCTTTAAATCCAAACTACAATTCCACCCTCTACAGGAAGCCTTTCACATCCCTTCTTAATTCCAGTACTTTCCCTCTGTTAATTATTTTATGTTATCTTGTATATAACTTGCTTGTATATATTTCTTCGTATGTTGCCTTCCCCATTAGATTGCAAGTTCCTTGAGGGCAGGGACTGTCTTTTGCTTCTTTGTGTGTCCCCAGAGCTTAGCACACAGTAGGTACTCAATCAATAAAATATTGATTGATAGTCCATACTTGATGTGACTAAATATTTTCTAAGCATTACCTAACTGTTTCCTATATACACGCACACACGGAAATTAAGCCACCACTCCCCAAAACTACTTCAGGAATAGCCCTGAGTGACATCATGGGATTCAGGGTGAATTTTAAGTCATAACACAGAAAAACATGGACAGAATGGGAATGAAAAGAATGTTGTGCTTGGAGTCACAGAACCTGAATTTGAATCCCATTTCTGCAGCTTTCCACTTATGTGACCTTAGACAGGTCATTTGCCCTTTTTTGTCCTCATTCTCCTTTCTTATAAAATGAAGGAGTTCAACTAGATACCTTCTAAGGTCCCTTCCAATTCTAGATTCGTGAATCCATGATCCTAAAACTAAAGGTAGGATAAGAAAAGGGAGAGGTTGACAGGTATCCAATACAGTAATAGTGGGTATCTTGAGTGCTGAGCCTTCAGGACCTTCCCTATAGACAGCTAACTTGGGGATTGTCCAAGAACTATAGGAATGAACTGCTTGCATTTAGGAAACCATTAAGAATTAGTGCCACATGGCTTTTGTTGAGACTCTTACTGCAAGACACTGGGGGAGGCACTTGGAACTGATTTCGTGGAGTGCTGAGCCTGCACTCTGGGCATTTCTAGGCAGCCAAGTGTGCTAATTTAGCCCTGAAAGACTTGGTATTTTGGGATGACAGAATGACAGAGAATCCCTTGATCTCTGTGATGGCAGCAAGAGGAAGTGACTGCTTCAGAGAAGATTGGCCACTAAGCCTGGAAGCGATACCCTTTCAGTAGATAATAAAGGGAATGAACCCACCCTCTGGACCACTCTCTTCCTATCTGCCAAGCACATCAAGACTTTTCAAGTCTCTCCCTGAACCTCCTTTGAGGGGTAAGATAGGGAGTCCTACCTCCAAGTAAATATGCAGCATTTTCATACAGCAGCCAGAATATGTGTTGGCTTAAGTGAGATTGAGACTGAATCTCAAAGCCCTAGCTGCCACTTCTGTTTTACATTTCTTTCTCTGAGCATAGGTGATCAAAAAACAATCATTAAATTGATATTTGCAGCCTTGAAGACAATCTCATTAGTTCAAAAGATCAAAAACTGCTAGGTCACTTGGTTGGTGCCAGCCGTACTATGGGAAATACCCCCTATAGCTACTATAATGCTTCTTCTCAGAAGAGAGGACTATCTCTAAAAGGAAGAAGAGCCCAAATCCTGGCCTGTTTGCTAGGAGAGATAGTCTTTGCAGGAGACAGTGCAAACACTGTAAATATTAAATGTCTACTCAGCAGTCAAACAATGTTTCATGTTTTAATGTTTTAAATGTTAACTTTCTCAAGGAATATATTGCTGCTTATCTAAGTTTTTGCCAGTATATACTTGTGAGTCTTCTGTGTTAAGCAATTCTTTTGTGTAGAAGAAAGAAATATCTGTCCTATACCTCATTTACAGTTTACACCAAGTCCTTTTTATTCCTCATTTTTTTGGGAAAGACCCTAGGCATGAGCCAAATCTAAAGTAAAATAATTTTCCTTGGGGCTTTAGGTTGGAGCTTATAAAGAACCAAAGGGTGGGAGGAGGGACTGATCCCTCTCTTTAGGGGCCAGGTTCCCCAGAATTGAACTCAGCTTCTAGGGAATCAGAGCAAGGAGCCCTCAAGAGGGAAAGTGAGAGTGTTCCAGAGCCCCTGGACCCAGGAGTAATTTCACATATTGTTACACATTTCTTCCCCAAATACTTGCTGGTTTCTACCCTTTATCTCAGACTCCAAAGTGAACAGACTGCATACATTCAAATTTCAGTTTGAGGACTGAATAAGTGGCATGGGTTAATCAGGGAAGGTTTCCTAGAGAAAGTTTGCCATGCACTAATTTTTAAAGAAATGGAAGGACATGGGATTACAGAAGAAGGGCAATTATTCATTCGTGGGTCACAGAGTAAAAGAGTAAATGGAGAAGAAGAATAGTGAATAAGAAATGGCAAGTTTGCTTGCTCAGTGAGAAATCTTACTTTAGGAAACCTTGCTATGGGTTTTAGCATATCGGAAGATGAATAGTGATGTGCTAAATCCTGTAGGCTTGTTGTTTTTCTTGGTGGGTTTTTTATTTCATTTTGTTTTCAATACTTGATCTAGTAACAAGGAACTCTAGAGGTGTTTGAGGAGGGTTGTAATGAGATTAAATGGTTGTGCTCTATAGCTCTTGCTACTGAATCTAGAATAGCCTGAAATGAAGTGAAAGCTTGAATAGAGGAAATTAGATAGGGAAGTAGAGTACTGGGTATGGAGTTAGGAAGACCCAAGTTCAAATTTAGCCTCAGATACTTCCTCGCTATGTGACCCTAGGCAAATCATGTAACCTCTGTTTCCTCATCTGTAAAATGGGGATAATAACCCTACCTATCCCAATAGAGTTGTTGAGAATCAAATGAGATAATATTTGTAAGGTGCTTTGCACAATGCCTTACACATAGTAATTGCTATATAAATGTTTATTCTCCTTTCCCCCAGTAATATTCCATTAGTTCAAATCTGGCCTCAGATACTTACTAGCTGTGTGACCCAGGATAAGAAGTCACTTGATCCTGTGTGCCTCAGTTTCCTCATCTGCAAAATGAGCTGGAGAAGAAAATGGCAAACCACTCCAGTATCTTTGCCAAGAAAATCCTAAATGGGGTCACAAAGAGTGAGATACAACTGAAACAACTGAACAACAACAACATTCCACTAATAAAATAACTCATATTTGCAAAAAGGATTACACGGTGGGTATGAATAGGAAAGCGTGCATCTGGAAGGTGAAGCAGGTGTTTCCACAGTATTTGGACAGGGAGCAGCACTCCTTTTTCTCCCCTTGCTGGCTTCCTTCCTCCCTTGTATTATAGGTTTTTCTGGGAAGTAGTCCAGGAACTCCATGTCATTGACAGTTTTTTTCATGTTGCATTATCTCTTCATCACCCTTCTTGAATCATCATTATCTAATATTTCTTTCGTCATGTCTTTCCTTCTGCCAGAAGGAAGGACAAGAGAAATGGAAATTACCAAGAGACTTTTATCTGTCTCCAATTGTACTACAGGAAAAACAAGTGACAATATTTCTTAGCATATATTTCCTGCTTTGGAGTAGAATATAAGTTTCTTGGGGATAAGGACAGTGCCACTTTTGTGTTCATATCCACAATGCTTTGCACAGTGTAGGCACTTAATAAACTCTTGTCCAATAGAATTGAGAAAATTCTGTGATCTATAGTAAAACAAGACAGGGCTCAGAAGAGTAACGGAAGAGCAAATATTACTTGCACAAGAAATGTTCTCCCTCATCCATAGGAGAAGAGAGAGAGCTGGTTTAGGTAATTCCACATGAAAAAATCAGTGCTGCATTTTATCCCAAACACATGGAAGAACAGTTTAGCTAATCCAACCATTTGTAAATTGGGCTAGGTGGACTTCTAAGATATACAGTTCCTTTATAAAGGAAAAGGGGAAGATTGGTTGAGGTGGGAATGAAGCCAATACCAACAAAGTGTTTGTTAAAATTAGAGGGCTAGGACTCCCAGTCTCTGGACTCTTGTCTTACCCACCATATAGCTTGCATACCAGTTATCAAATTCATCTTCTTAAAATGCCTCTTTGTAATAAGAGCTGACATTTCTTTTTTTTTTTTTTTTGCTTTTTGGAGGGCAATTGGGGTTAAATAACTTGCCCAAGGTCACACGGCTAGGTTTTTGTTTGTGTATGCGTTAAGTGTCTGAGGTCGGATCCGAACTCAGGTCCTTCTGACTCCAGGGCCGACGCTCAGAGCTGACATTTCTATAACATTTTATATACAGAGAGCTGGTCTCAAAGCCAGGAAGAACTACATTCAAGTTCTATTTTTGATACATGCTGGCTGTGTAACCCTGGGCAAGTCACTTAATCTCTTAGTGATCTAGGAAGTTCTCTAAGACTATAAATTATAGAATAGGAGCTAACCTGCATTGGTAGGAGTTTCCTCATACGGGGTATTTCCCTGTGCCCAGAAAATCACAGGTTTAATACTTATCCTTATGTTTCTTCTTCACAACAATTCTGTGAAGGAGGCACTATAGGTATTATTATACCCATTTTACAGATAAGGAAACTGAGGCTTAGAGGCATTAAATAACTTGGCATGATCACATAGTAAGTGCCAGAAGCAGCATTTGGGCCTGTGCCTCTTTTTAATCCAAGTCAAGTATTTCCCCACTACACCACGACTCTATATATAACATCATCCCTACTCCCAAATCCTCCTATGACACTTCATTGATACTGGAGTGACCAGGGGGAAATTATTTCTCTGATACCTCCCCTCCAACCTTGAAGCAGCTTCTGCTGTTAGGTGTTAGATAAGGCTTCCCAGGGATTTCCGTAGATAATGATGCTTTATTTCCTGCAGCTCTTATTGTCTCCCCAAGATTATACTTGAAACTAAGCTTATAATACAATCATCATACATTCTGATTGGAAACAAACACACAAAAACAGTAATTTTGTTTTATTTTCGTCTTCTAATTGGATATAATAGGCATTCAATTGGATATAATAGACATATAAAAGGCATTTTCCCTGGATAAGTGCATATACTGAAAATTTACTCCCAATAGTTTTATATTTGCCCTAGAGTAACATGTGCTATCCTAGCTTCCCATTTCCTCAGAGTAAGTATAACTTCCATGTTTGATACAGATATAGCTTTGTTCTCTCTGGATCCCAATTCACTTTCCACCCTCACATTCTAAAACTGATCAGGTGCTTCTATTATCACTTGGTCAACCTCAGGCTCTAGGCACCTTCCTCACAACAATTACCCATTGGGATTAAGTCCAAACCCCTTAGTTTGGCATTCAAGGCCCTCCAAAGTCTGGCCCCCAAGCTATCTTTCCAACCTTATCTCTCATTGCTATCACCACATAAATTCTATGTGTTATCTTCACGCTGCTACTCAAGTAGTTCTAAAATGCCCTCTGTGGGGCATCAAGGTGGCACAATGGACAGAGCACTGGCCCTGGAGTTGGAAGGAACTGAGTTCAATTCTGGCCTTAGACACTTACTAGCTGTGTAACACTGGGCAAGTCACTTAACCTCAATTTCCTCCAGAAACGAAATGAAATGAAATAAAATGCCCTCCACTGCTTTTGTCCCTGTCCTTCAAAATCCAGCTCAAGTTTTACCTACATCATAGAAAGTTTTCCTTACTATAGCAAAAAGCAATCATCAGCTTCTTTGAATTCCTATGGTACTTCATGTCTATTCCATTCATTCAATACCTCTGTAGAAACTCAAAGTTGAAAGGTACCTCTACGTGACTAAGTATTCCTTCTTTTCTTTTCTTTTCTTTTTTTGCTTTTTGGAGGGGGAAAAATAGGGCAATTAGGGTTAAGTAACTTGCCCAAGGTCACAGGGCTAGCAAGTGTTAAATATTTGTAGGGCATTCTGAAGAAATGATTGTCTATTCTTTACTTGAAAACATCAAGAGAAGAAGGAGCCCACCACATTTCTGGGTACTCTGTTCCACTTTAGGAAAGCTTTCTAATAACAAATGCTCTCTTAAAAAGGTATTATATAATTTTTCATATGGCTCTTATCTTTTTAATTAAGTTAGTTCCAGAAGATCAAAGACCTTTTTTATTTTGTTTGTGGAACACAGCAGAATGCTATATACATAACAAGTACTTAAGACATATTTGCTGAAAGAATAGGAGATGAATGAATCTGTTTTGCTTGGGTCTTAGAATTTATTTGGAATTCAAGGGAAAAATGATGAAAGGAAATATTTCTGAAGGCACAAGGGGCAGCTAGGTGATGCAGTGGAGCAAGCACAAGGCCTGGAGTCAGGAAAACCTGAGTTCAAATCCAGCCACAGACACTTTCCAGCTGTGTGACTCTGGGGAAGTCACTTAACCCCACTTTACCTCAGTTCCTCTTCTATAAAATGGGGACACACTGGAGAAGGAAATGTCAAAACATTCCAGCATCTTTTCCAAGAAAATCCCATGGACAAAGATAAAGTCTATGGGAAAGTGTGGAGTTGGACATAACTGAATGACAACAAGTTACACAAAGCTGTATTCATTTCTTAACTATAAGAGTGCCAAGATCACAGATGTTAAGTGGTTGGACCCTTCCACATGTGGTCTAGCACCTCATAAAGCTAAAGAATCTAGCAAGAGAACAGAAGACAGGTCTCTTACTACATTTCATACAGAATCATGAGGCAAGGTAGCATGCCTACTCTGAGAAAGTGAATAATAATATTTATTATATATTTATACAGATTTGAGGTTTTGGAAAAGGATATTAATTTCATCAGCATGGGTTCTCCCCCTACTGATACAGAAGGCAATCCTTCTTTAACTTAATAGATAGTCTTTGAAAGGTGTCATGGTCCAAAAAAAAAAAAAAAGGCATTAACCCCCGTGCTAGGTTGGCCTGCTTCACCAATCTAGTGATGTCTGTCCAAACTTTTTGTGCAAAGCTCTAAGAAAAAAAAAACTTAAAGAATTTAGCTCTTAGAAGTTATGCTAATGACTACATTCTGATATTTGCTAGTATTGATATGTGCTAGTTTTGCAGATTGTGACTTTTATTGTATTCAGGATGGTGCTGATATATAACATCCTCTAGAGATGTAAGACAGAGTCTCTCCCTGAAATATGGGAGGCCACCCCCTGCATGTAAACTTAAAAGCAGCCAGATCCATGAGTCAAGTTGTTGTCTGTTTTTCTGTGTGAGAAGCAGAAAGTTGCAGAGAATCTGATAGCCTGACTGGCATAACTGCCCTGAGTAACATTCCACACTGAAACTGTGGTAGATTAGATAACTATACATAAGACATTTGATAACCATGTCCAAGCCTGAGAAACTAAACTATAAAGAAATGACTGAGTGACAGCACATTCTCTTCATTTTCATCATTTTTGTTGTATAGTTGTCTTTCTATTATGTCCAATTCTTTGTGACCACATTTGGGATTTTCTTGGCAAAGATAGCAGAGGGATTTGTCACTTCCTTCTCCAGCTCATTTTACAGATGAGGAAACTGAGGAAAACAGGGTTAAGTGATTTGCCCCGGATCTTCATTTTTGAGAGATTATCATCATTAACATCTCTCAGATACCCAAAGCATGGAGGGCAAAATATACTCCCTTTTTTAAAGGAAATTATATCAATATGATAACCTTCCACAGATCTGACATCAGGCTATCTGAAAGCCTACCAAAAAATTAAAAGGATGCCTATGTACAAATCCATCCATGTAATTCCCTAATTAGGAATACCAGTAGTTTTTTGTTACATAATAAGATTAAAGAGTTTCCATATTTCCAAAAGGTAAATCAATACACTATTTCCTTTTCAGGAGAAGAGTAAGAATTACTAAGGAGAAGCTTAGTGTCATTATTGCTATGTTCAGATTTCTGGTATTGCTAATTTAGTATATTTTAAATTATGCCAGTTCTCTCAATTTCCCTGTAAAATAAGCATTATTAAATTCACAGCTGAGGGGACTGAAACAAAAAATATTTCATACAAAGAGTGCTAAAGGAACCAAAGTAAACACATAAGCTATGAAGTGATGACATTCTTAACTTCTTTTTTCTTTCCTTTTTTTGTCATGGACCACTTTGATGAAGTCTCTGTATTCCTTCTCAGAATGACATTTTTAAATGAATAAAGAACATCATATTGCAAAAGAAGCCAATGATATTGAAATATAACTATAAAAAGTTTGGTGTTTTTTTTTTAATTAAGAATTAGGAATCTCTGCTACAGATTGGACTAAAAGAAACACATGAATTTCCATAAGATATGGCCCTTCGGGGGTGGAGCCAAGATGGTGGAGTAGAAACAGCTCATCCAAGCCACTCTGCCCCCAGATTCCCCCCAAACTATGTAAAAGGGGACTCTGAACAACTTCTAGAGCCCCACCACCCACAGAACGACACAGAGAATCTAACATCCTGCTGAGGACAGCCCAGCAACCCTGCAGGAAGGACCAGTGTAGCGGTCTGGGAGCCAGCAGCGTGCAGCGCGCAGAGCGTGGGGAGCCAAGCAGAGCAGAGCAGAGCCGAGCCCAGGTCCCTGAGCCGAGGTTTTAGCCCCAGGGCGGCAGGGTCAGCAGCCGGCTGGAGAGACCCCAGAACACCAGCAGCTGTGGCGACTCCAGAATTATCAACATAGACATGCCTAGGACAAAGTGAGAGGTTAGTGCCCTATGGACTTTGGGACCAGCATTTGGGGAATGCGTCGGCTCCCTCCCTGGGGGCTAGAAGCCTCTGAGGAGACACGCCATTTTGTAGTTTTTCAGAGGCAGCTCCAGCTTCTGGCCTGCGAACTGTAGGGAGATCCAGCGATCAGTCTTGGGGGGTAATTGCTCTTGCTTTAACCTCCCTGGATCTGGATTGTGATCTAGGGTGGAAGTCGTGGGTGGGTTTACAGCTTGCCAGAAACGGAAGTTGCCCCCACACGTTCAGGACGAAAATTCCTCTATCTGGCCTTAAAGCCATAGTGTGGCAACAAGCCCAAAAGTCAAGCAATTAAGTGGCAACATGCCAAGGCAAAGGAAACAGAAAAATGCAACCCTAGACTCCTATTTTGGGGGCACAGAGCGGGAAAAGGACTGTGAGGTCAGAAGTCCTGCTCCAAAAGCCCCAGGGGAAACATGAGCGGGTTGCAGGCCATAGAGGACCTTAAGAAGGACTTTAAAAATCAAATAAGAGAAGTGGAGGAAAAATTGGAAAGAGAAATGAGAAGGATGCAGGAAAAGTATGAAATGAGGGTCAACAGCCTGACTGAGGAAAACAACACCTTAAAAAATAGACTAACTCAAATGGCAAAGGAGGCCCAAAAGGGCAATGAGGAGAAGAATGCCTTAAAAAGTCGAATTTGCCAGATGGAAAAAGAATCTCAAAAGTTCACTGAGGAGATTCATTCCTTCAGAGTTAGACTGGAGCAAATGGAAGCTAGTGACTTTATGAGAAATCAAGATGCTGTTAAGCAGATCCAAACAAATGAAAGATTAGAAGGCAATGTGAAATATCTCATGGGAAAAACCACTGACCTGAAAATAGATCCAGGAGAGACAATTTAAAAATTATTGGACTACCTGAAAGCCATGATCAAAGAAAGAACCTAGAAATCACCTTCAAGAAATTCTCAAGGAAAATTGCCCTGATGTTTTAGATCCAGAGGGCAAAATAGAGGTTGAAAGAATCCACCAATCACCTCCTGAAAAAGATCCCAAAAAGAAACTCCCAGGAATATTATAGCCAGGTTCCAGAATCCCCAGATCAAGGAGAAAATACTCCAAGCAGCCAGGAAGAAACTATTTCAATATTGTGGAAACACAATCAGAATAGCCCAGGACCTGGCAGCTTCTACACTGAGGGATTGAAGGGCATGGAATATGATATTCCAGAGTGCAAAAGAACTGGGAATGAACCCAAGGGTCACCTACCCAGCAAAACTGAGTATTATGTTTCAGGGGAAAATATGGTCATTCAGTGGAATAGAGGACTTTCAAGCATTCTTGAGGAAAAAACCAGAATTGAATAGAAAATTTGACATCCAGACACAAGAAGCAAGAGATGCCTGAGAAGGTAATCAGGGAAAAGAAATCAAAAGAAACTTATCAAAGTTGAACTATTTACATTCCTATATGGAAAAGCAATAACTGTGACTGATGATATCTTTCTCACTATGAAAATAATGGAAGAAGGGTATGTGGTCATATAAATACATATGTGAATGTGTGTGTATATGGTTACAGTTATATATGGATAGAGGGTATAGGTTGAATTTGTTGGGAAGGGAGAATACTCAAGGGATGAAATTATGAGGTGAGAGAGGAAAGTGGCAAGAGGAGATGGGGAGAGACAGGGTAGGGTAAACTATCTCATATAGAAGAAGCAAGGGGAAGTGGTTGCAAGGGAGGGGGAGAATAGGAAGGCAAAAAAGGCAAAACCACATTCTCATTGAATGTGGTTCAGAGAGAGAATGGCATACATACTCAATGGGATATCTCAACCTGCAGCAGAATAGGGGGAAGGGGGATGAGAGGAGGGATGATGGATGGGAGGGCATCCTTGGGGGGAGGGGAAGTTGGAAGTACCCACTATAGAAGAGGGACAGGGTCATGTAGGGAATGGACCAGGTGGGGGGTGAGATGAGTGGGAGCGAATTATAAGCAGCCTTGTACAATATATCTACTATGATAATGTTTTGAAAAGCTAGACATGTACAACATATACTAAATTACTTATCTCCCCAGAGGGAATGGGTGACAAGGGAGGAAGGAAATGGATCTGAAATTCGAGGTCTTAACATTAAATGTTTCAAATATATATAAATACTATTATTAATACTCTTTTGCTTGTAATTGGGAGATAAGATGCGCAGGCATTGGGACACAAAGATTCACCTTCCTCTAATGGAAAAGTCGAAGGGGGTATGGGAGAAGGTATGGGAGAGAGCAGATTGGAGGAAGCGATATCTTATGGGACTGCTATTCTGGGAGGTTGGGTAGGGGAATAACGGGGGGAAAATGATTGTCACTCAAAATCTGGCGGGAATGAATGATATAAAACAGAAGTTAATAAAGCATTTGTTTAGAAAGAAAGAAAGAAAGAAAGAAAAGAAAGAAAGAAAGAAAGAAAGAAAGAAAGAGCAGAAAAAAAAAGATATGGCCCTTCATTGAGTTGCAATTGTGACTTTGTAAAGTTCTGCCTCCTTTAAATACAATTTAAATCCAATTCATTTGTAAGTTATCATTCTCCTGAGGTCACCAGTCTTCTTTAAGAAAGAAGAATGAACAACAACAATTGAATTATGCACCCTAACTTCCCCTTCCATAAAAGACTAAGCATGACTTCACTATTGCAATGGCTTTGTTTTGGCTGGGTCCCAACATGCCTCCACAGAGCATTCTAAAATTCATCAGGTACTCCCATTATAACTTGGCCAACTTCAATGAAAATCAACCTGTTCACAAGTCCTACAAAACATTTCATGGTTTAATATTTTGAGTACCAATCTCCTGAGAATATGATAAGAGTTATAGGTTAATGTTTCATGGTCTAAATATTTGTTGATGTACATTTATGAGTTTTTTGTTTTCATTAGAAACATATTTCTACAGCTGCTGGTTACTTCCTTTATTCAAAGTCTTTCATGTAAAGATTCTAGAAACCATTGTTGGCTAAATAAGTGATCATTTGCCCTCTATTCAAAAATGGCATTGTCTTCTCCTTGCTGACTTGAAATTCCCACAGTTTGAATGGATTAAACATTGTAAAGCCAAGCACAACCAGCTTTCCAGAGCACTGCTGCTGTGAATAGTTTTCAAAGTTCTGATTACACAGTATAGTGAACTCTCTATTTATTCAACAGTAAATTAAAGTAAAACATTCACAGAAAATCAAATACAGTATTCAGAATGTTATAACTTCACCACTGATCACTAAAATGGCCACATAGTTTTCACCAAAGTGGTCACATAGTTTTAAACAATGGAATTTGAAGATCCACCACCATAAGCTCTGTTCTCAAAATCAAAATCACTTTCTGGGCTTTCCTCCTCAGCCTCCATGCAGCTTGCTCCAAGAAGTTCTGACTCTCCAACTGGTGCTTTTCCTTATATATGGTATTAGCTCCTCCATGTTCAGCCCTTTCCTGCTATGTCAGCAACAGGGATTCATACCTTCTGTTTCTTAACAGAGGCTTGATATAATTAACTTGAAACTAAGTGCTAAGTACCTGTTTACTTGCCAATACAAGGGCATCTTTAAATTCCCTTACTATTACAAACACCATAAGCATTGTCTCCAGAAAATCACCATTTTCCCTCTAGTATGGCTATTTCTTTCTAGTTAGCTCCAATTACTACTAGATTTTTTGTTCTATTCACTAGTTTTCACCTTGAAAGTGATCATGACCCAGGCACTGAAGGGATGAGATACAGGAAATGTAAGTTTCAAGGTGGAGGAAAGGTTTAAAAAAGTATACCACTAAAAAAGCCTTGGGAGAAAGAGAGGTATGATCTGATAAGGCATTTTGCCAAGTGGCATTATGAAAGTCCTAGGCTTAGGAGGACCTGAGTAATAGAAACCAATATAAAAATGTAATGTGTTATATAGATAATTTTAATTACATGAAATTGAAAAGTTACTGCACAAACAAAATTTATGCACATGGGATAAGAAGGAAGCACTTCATTTGAAAAAAAAATTTTCTATCCAATTTCTCAGATGAAGATTTAGTAACCAAGATATAGAGTTCATGGTACTGTAATTGTTATCAGCAATGTATATATATATATATATTATATATATAACTGTATAACTATGTGGGAGAAATAAGGGTGAAAAATTTAGGGATTAAAAAGGGAAAGGCAAACTTTACCTATTACCATCTAAACCTAAAATCAATTTTAGTAGTAATATTCCCTGCAACATCCTTTCAAACTGTATACTCCTTCCTCCTCCCACCCCCACCATTGCCCTATGAGGTTTTTTTGGTAGATTGTATTAGAGTTTTCCATAAACAGCTGGGAATTTAACTGGGCAAAGTATAGGGATTATAAATTGCTCAGAAATCTATAACAGAAAAGAAAGGTTTTTGTGTCCATTTGGCAAATTGGGACATAACTCTAATAAGTGATTTGAAGTAGATGACCTCAGAGATTCCATCTCAGAGGATCTAAAATTCTACGATCCTAATGTAGCTAAGACTGCAATCATCTTACTTCTAACTCATGGATATCATCTAATACAACTGCATTTGACTGAATTAACTATGTATTGACAGTGGATTCCATTAAAAATGTGGAGAAATCACTTGCAATCTTATTTCAGAAATCTTACATTTTCAAGCAGGATAAGACTTTAGAGACAATCAGATCCAACTCTCTCATTTTAGAGATGGCAAAACTGAGGTCCAGGGAAGTGTATTCCTCAAGGCTTTGTTACATTCTGTTTAGCTATATTTTAAAAGTTCAGTACTGATAAAAATCAGTATGGTCCCTGTAAAACCAGAAAGGATAGGTATTTGATCATGTTTAAGATGTTACCAAGATGCTGTTTGATGTAAATTCATCATAAGTATAAGTACTGGCTTCAAAGATCAAGAAGGATCTCTCCTTTGAGAAAGGAAAATTACTGTCTTCTAATTGGGAAAAAAAAGTACAATCTTAGGAGTGTCAGTTTTATTTCTGATTGTAATTATTTTTTCTCTACTGATAAGCCACGTGAAAGGTCTGCAGAGAAGGAAATGAAAATCTATTGATGAATTTCTTCAGGAATTGAGAAAGTGAGTTTTAGAAAGGAGACATATTAAGTAGCCATTGAGTAATGAAAGTGACTGGATGAGCCCTTTAACTCCAAGTGAAACCAGAACTCAACTGTGGTCAAATTGTAGAGTTTCAGCATTGGATTAAGTAGGAACCAGCAGAGGAGCCAGAAAAATGGAAAGGTCATCTATTTAATGAGAGCATATGGAAATCACAGGAACCCAGAGGCTTTTGCCAAGATTTAGAACAATTTAAAGGGTCTGATTTTCCAAGAAAGATCCACAGTTAGTTACTTGCACTCCAGCCTGCAGAAAATAGAGTTTGATTAGTGATTAATAATGGTTAAAGATTAATAAGTATTTGTATTGCTAAATTATAAATCCCACTTTAAAAGATTAATGCAAATACTAATTGTTATATTTAGTAGTTCTTTTTTTTTTTCATTTTGGAGGGGGGAAGGCAGAGCAGTTGGAGTTAAGTGACTTGCCCAAGATCACAAGGCTAGTAAGTGTTAAGTGTCTGAGGTGGATTTGAATTTAGGTCTTCCTGACTCCAAGGCTAGTGCTCTATTCATCGTGCCACCTAGCTGCCCCCTATGTTTATTAGTTCTAATGAAGAAATTGAGTTCTGATGTTATAGAAAAAAAAAACTTAACTGAATAAAAAATAATAGCTAACACATAGCACTTAGTTTCAAACCTGATAATGCATATCAAGACAAAATTCATTTGGAGAAACAAAAGATCTAGAATATCAATAAAGAAAAAAGGTAGGGATGAAGGGGAAATAGTACTTCTAGACCTTAAACCACATTATAAAGCAGCAGTCATAGAAAAGTTATTTAAAGAAATAGATAAGTAGATCTTTGAAACAGATTAGACAGAGGAGAATCAAAAACAACAGAAATCAATAACCTGGTGCCCAGTGAACCAGAAAATATAAATTAGGAAAGAATTCCCTAACTGATCAAAACTGCTGGGAAAACTGGAAAATAGTCTGGCAGAAATTAGACTTAAAACAATATCTTATGCCATATTCCAAAACAAATTCAAAATGGATATATGACCTTACTAAAGATCGTGCCATAAAAATTTTAAGAGAGGATCATATACTTATCTTTCAAAGCTATGGGTACGAGGTATATTTATAATCAAACAAGGGAGAAAGGAGATTACACAAAATTAAACTGATGCCATTATTTATATGAAACAGAAAAGTTTCTGTGCAGTCAACAAGCATTTATTAAATTTTTACTATGTGCCAAGATATGTGCTAAGTCATGGAAATACAAATACAGGCAAAAAGAAAAACAATCTGTTCCTTCAAGGAGCTTATATTCTAATGAAGAAGACAACACATAAAAGGAAGCTGAAAAGATGGGGGGAAGATACCTGTCAAGGGATCATGCTAGAGAAGTCAAGAGGAGTAAACTGGGAGGAAATGAGGAGTTGGCTGGCCTGTACACCCTCCTTAAATGGAGGTTTTGGGAGGAGTTGTCTACACTCCAATCAAAAAGGGGGGCGGCAGTGGTAGAGAATACCTTATAAGGTATGAGTTCCAGGCCTAAATAATCTTCTAGGATGAAGGGATTGTAGAAAGAGGCATATTGACTCACTCTTGTATAAATCAATACAACCATTTTGGAAAGCAATTGGGGGTTCTGTAAAATAAAGTGACAAAGATGTCCAAACCTTTTGTCCCAGAGATTTCAATACCCAGCATATACCCCCAAATGAGATAACTGATAAAAAAAAAAGGCCTCGTATATACTAAAATATTTATAGGAACACTTATTTTTGTATCAAAGAACTGGAAATGAAGTAGGTGCCCTTTAAATTGGGAATAGCTAAATAAACTGTGATGTGAAAGTAATGGAATATCACTATGCTATAAGAAATGATGAATGTGATAAATACAGAGAACCATGGGAAGACTTACATGATCTGATACAGAGTGAAGTAAGCAGAGACAAGAAGATAATATATATAAAAACCACAACAATTATAAATGGAAAGAACCAAAAAATTGAAAGTAAATGTTGCAAAATTACAGCTAACAAGCGTAGTTCTTTTTTTTTTTCTTTTTGGAGGGCAATTGGGGTTAAGTGACTTGACCAAGGTCACACAGCTAATTTTTGTGTTAAGTGTCTGCGGCTGGATTTGAACTCAGGTCCTCCTAACTCCAGGGCCTATTCACTCTATTCCTCTAGCCACCCTAACAAGCATAGTTCTAAAGAACAAAATTGAAAAGACACTCCCACTTTAATCATTTGCAGAAGCAGAAATTCCACAAGTGTGTTACATTGTATACACTTTCAAACTTTTTTGACATTGGTTTTGCTGATTTTTATCTCTCCTTCCTTTTTTCCTTAAAAATATCCTTTTTTTATGAGATGTTTTATGATAACTATCTCATAAAGGGGAGAAGTACTGGGAGAAATTCTGGTGATGTGAAAAAAAGATATGGATAAAATTTATCTTAAAAAGAGGTAGTTTATCTACATATCAGTAACACATTAAATAAAGTCTCTAATGTCACTCTTGTGGGAAAAAAATAAAGTGATGTGGGCTTGACAATAGTAAAATTGTGTGGAGTCAGAACTGACTGAATGGCAGGAAACAAAGATCGACATTAATTGGTCAATGTGAATTTGGGAAAAGCTTTCTAGTAGAGTCCACATGTGCTTGGTCTATGCTATTTAACATTATCATCAGTGGCTTAGATTAAATCTTGAATGGCATAACTTACCAAATTTGCTAATGACACAAATTTGGGAGAGATAACCAACACACTGACTGGCAGTCAGGGTTCAAAAAAGTCTTTACAAGCTAGAACCATAGACTGCATCAAATAAGATGACATTTACAGAGAGAAGTGTAAATGTAAAGTCTTACACTTGAGTTAAAAATCACCTTCATGAGTACAAAATAGAGAAGGTATGACTAGAAATCATTTCATCATCTAAAAAAAGATCTCAGAGTTTTTTAGTGGATTGTAGTAGTCTGGTAGTTTTCTAAAATCTTAGGGTGGATTATTTTTCTTTCCTCTTTGTCCTTTGATTCTGAGAGATCTGGGCAGTTTTCTTTTAAGATTTCTTGAAATACAATGTCTAGGCTTTTGTTTTGGTCATAGAATTTTGGTAGTCTACTGAGTTTTAATTTTTTTTCTCTTTAATCTGTTCTTTAGTTCAGTTATTTTTGCTATAAGATACCTTACATTTTCTTTCAGTCTTTTGATTTTGTGTGAATATTTCTTGTCTCATGGAACCATTGGCTCTTACTTGGTCCATGCTAGTTTTCAGGGAGTTCATCACTTTGGCAAGGTTTTGCATCTCTTGCACCAACCTGTTAATGCCCTCTCCAATTCTTTTTTCCATGACTCATTTCTTTTCTATTTTTTCCCTCTAACTCTCTCATTTTATTTATAAAAACATTTTAAACTTTTTTTAAGCCCTTGCTTCATCTCTTCCAGGTATTCTAGTTGAATATTGACCCCAATAAGTTTTTCTTTGAGGCTTTGCTTATCAATGGTCTGTAGTCATTCTCTTTTTTAAAATTTTATTTTGTTTTATTTTTAATTTATTGAATGAAACAAATATTTCCATAACAGTATAATTTTAAAAGGTGGCTGCACATGAAACTGCAAATCTATTACGTACAACTTGCTATTCCTTTTAAATATATAATAAAGTTATCATGTAAATGTCTTTTTTTCTTTTTTTCTTTCCTCCTCCCTCCCTAGAGATGGCCACCATCACACACACACACACACACTCACACACACACACACACACACACACAAACACAGACACATGCGCATGTGAGTGAGTGAGTGTATGTTTTTTGTGTGTAAAATCATTCTACACTTACTTCTATATATCAGTTTTTTCTCTGGATGCAGATAGCATCTTCCTTTATGTGTCCTTTGCAGTTAATTTGGGTATTTATAATAGTCCAAATGACTTATTCACTCAGAGTTGTTCTTAAAGTAATATTGCTGTTACTGTATACAACATTCTCTTGGTTCTGCTCATTTGCTCTTCATTATTTCATGCAAGTTTATCTATGTTTTTCTAAGATCATTGACCTCATCATTTCTTATAGCAGGGTATTCTATCACAAGCATATACCACAACTTGTTCAGTCATTCCCCGATTGACAGGCATCCTTGCAATTTCCAGTTTTTTTTATCATCACAAAGAGAGTTGCTATAAATATTTTGGAACATATAGGTTCCTAATCATCTTTGGAAATAGACCAACAGTTGTATTGCTGGGTCAAAGGGTATAGGAAGTTTAATAACTTTTTAGGCATAAATCTACATTGCTCTCCAAAATGGTTAGATCATTCTCTTCTTCTGGGTTTTTTTCTTGATTGCCCTTGTAGCCATAACAGCTTTTTTATAGTAGGATTCTTTTTTTTAAATTTTTGCTTATTATCTAGCCTCCTTCCTGATTTTGGACTTCATGTTAAGGTCAGGATCTGGGCACTTCTGGAGTAACATCTGGGTTGCTCCCATTGCTGTATTCTTTGGGTGTCTGTTGTGTTATTCCAGACTCTTAGGGATAGCTCAGGCTGGGTAGCTGAAAATTTATCAGTGTTCCCAAAGAAGTTTGAGCCAGGGCCAAATTTGATCACTGTACTTCTAGTCTAAGTTCTGCAAGTTCTTGATACCGGCTTGAGACTAAGCAACAGCAGACTATGCTGAACTTAGCCACTATCAGTCAAGTAGAAAGATTCAGACTAATATAATTGCTGTTCAATCATTTTCAGTGATGTCCCCAACTCTTCGTGACCTCATTTAGGGTTTTCTTGGCAAAGTTACTGAAGTGGCATGCCATTTCTTTCTCTAGCTCATTGTATAGATGAGGAAATGGAGGCAAACAGGGTTAAGTAACTTGCCCAGGACCACACAGTTAGTATCTAAGGCCAGATTTGAACACAGAAAGATGAGTCTTTTTGACTTGAGGCCTAGCACTGTATCCACTGTGCCACCTAGCTGCCGTTAGTATCTGGGATTCCTGCCCTGGTTATTCCTTTTTGGGCTTCAGATTGGGTTTAGAACCAAGTCCTAGAGCCATTTCTGAGGTCTGAGCCATATAGCTGCTGTTTGCTTCTGAACTTCCTCCTGGTCAAGATACACAAGCTAAGCCTTGTAAGTGCTCCTAATCTCTGAGTAAGGGTCGCTTCTTCATTTTACTTTGAAATTCAGAACTGGGGATTGGAAATAATGCTACCAGTTGGCACCAGTTCCCATACCCTATAACAAGGCTACATTGCCTGAGTATGGGACTAGGATTTTGTCTTCCCCTTAAGCACAGTCCCTGAGCATAGTAACGCTATGAGTCATGTGTCCACTGACCTCTTTCTCTCTCTACATAACCCCATGCCAATCTGAGTTGGACAAATGACTCACTGTTGTTGCTTCCCCCTCCCCCCGCCCCCCGCCTTGGATTCTTTTTTTTTTTTTTGGTCTTTTTGGAGGGGGGAAGGCAGGGCAATTGGGATTAAGTGACTTGCCCAAGATCACACAGCTAGTAAGTGTTAAGGGTCTAAGGCCATATTTGAACTCAGGTCCTCCTGACTTCAGGGCCTGTGCTCTATTCACTGTGCCACCAATTCCCTTTGGATTCTTGATCAGGATTTGGGCTGATACATTTTCTAGATCTGTTCCAAGTAGCCGGGAACTTGCTGTACTTCTTCCTGCTACTCTGCCTTCTTGGCTCCACTCTTCATAATAACTTTTTTTGTTGTCATTTTGCAAAGTACCGAGTGCCTGTCATTCATTCATTTAGCATATATTTATTGCTCTCCTACAATATAAAATTAATTACATTTCCATGGTTTGTGACGGGGGAAATGGCAATAGGTTTTACAGGGGCCCCAATCTATGATTAGAGTCCCTGAGTCTGGGATGAATTCACTAGGTCAAGAAATCTTGAAGTCAGGATTGTAAAAGTTTATTGTTATGCTTTACAGCAGGCAAGGGTTCTTAGGGAACCTGCAAACTTAAAGAAGTCACAGGTATAGTTTTAAGGAGTCAAGACAGTAAATCAGGTGTTAATTATGCTAACTAGATGAGTAAGGGTAGGATTAAGCAGGAGTTAAGGAGTGGTCAGTGCTTAAAGGAACATGCACTTTTAATGTCAACTGTGCAGGCGTATTGCCCATAATTCACTGGGAAATAGCTCAAGTGGGGGCTACCTGGAGGTGTGGTTTTAGGGTTGAAACATCACTAAGTCAGCTAGCAGTCAGGGCTGAATGAGAAGTGCCTAGTCTGTCACCCATCAGTGTCGTGTTTCACAAGATGGATATTGGGAACCAAGGCTAACGGAGACTCAGTATGTGTATAATTGGCTAAGAAGCTAACCTATAGATAGTGCATTGAAGGATTCATAGATGCAGCTGGCCATCATACTAGGGGGAGATAACATTTGCCTAAGCTAAAGTATTTATAGATGGTTTAGTGAAGGATTCATAGATGTAGCTTGTTATTGTTCCAAGCAGAGATAAACAATTCATGAGTTGTTGTTGGGCAGAGTGCTAGCAGGGGGAAGGGACAGAGTTAATGCTCTGAGGCTGGGGAGGGGGAAATGTGATTTTACAGACTGGTTTTACAAATTAATTTTACAAACTGATGTTACAAATTGATATTACAAACTGATATTACAGACTGATGTTACAAATTGATATTACAAATATAGACACCAAGCACCCCATCAGTGTGAACTTGAAGGCCTTTAAAGTCCCTTCCAACACTGAGATATTGTGAATTTGAATTATCTGCAAATAAAATGGGCTTGACTGAGGTGGCAATGAGTTCCCTATCACTGGAGGTTTTCAGGCAGCAGTTGGGACACTTTTTGGTATGTCATAGAAGGAATACTTGTTCCAATATGAATTGGGCTACATCTAGAATTCCTTCCAGTTCTAATGGGCAATCATTCAACAACCAACCAGCAAGCAATTAAGAAATACCTACTATATGCCAGGAGGGATACATTTAAAGGAAAGGACACATTCTCAAAGAGGACCATGACACCAGGAAGGTGATGCCATGACATGCAAGTGAATTAGATTTGGGAGGGAGAGGTGAGCTGTGCAAAGTCACCGGTCTCACTTTGTCCTCTGGAGCCATCTGGACCCAGTGGCAAGATATAGATAAAAACAACTGGAGATGGCTCTGGATGCAGTGGGAGACCTTGGCCTTTTTAAGCTAAGGTCTTTAATATGTCTCAGTTTGACTGAGGCAATGCTCATTCAGTGATTAAGGCTAGGTAAGAAATGGGGCAGAGAATGGCCTCTTTTACCTACTCAAAAAAAAAAAATCAGTCAATCTTGGAGAAGAAGACCCTCAGGGTTTCTGCTCAAAACAGAAACAATTCCTGTTTACATTCACTCTGAGCCAACAAGGCCCAAACAATGACCAAGTGGGGCTCAATCTGAGACCTCTTGTTGGTCAATCAATGAGAGCCAGAGTGATTTGGGTTTAAGGCTTGGTCCTTAAAAAAGAAATCTAGTCCATAAGGAACATGGTAGCAAAGTAACAGCCTAAGGTGTTTAACGGAAGAATATACCTAAGTGGCATGTCCAGTGCATGTTTGGGCAACTAAGAGTCAAAATGAGATTTTTAGTCAAGAGAGGGCTTTTGGAGCAGGGAACCAAGAGGAAAAATTATTTCAATAGTGTAGGGGAGGGGAGGCATTGAAAGACAAAAAGGTACTGAAAGGAGCTGTCATTAAAGATGAATTCTGTCTTTTTCACAATTTGACCCAATATCTCTTTCTCTGTGTTCTGTCAAGTGCCTATTATATGCTATACTTGTGAGCATTACACAGAAAATTGTCTATCTAAAAAGCTAGCAACCAACTGTCATTATAGTGCCAGCAGTACATGAAGGAGCAGTATGAAAAGGCACCATTCTTATATAGAAAAGAGCACTTACCTGAAAGTCAAGAGATTTGGGTTCTAGCACCTAGAGAAGGGTGACCAAGACATTGAAGAGACTCTAGATCAATAGTGTCCAGACTTTTTTTTATCTTCTACTTCCACTCACTTAAAAAAAGAAAAAGTGAGTGTGTACCCTCTACATATCTACTTATTTATAAATTATGCACATGTACTAATTATCACATCCATTATGAAACTTATACAAGAGATCAAAAAATTTTAAGGAAGCAATAAAGATAAAATATTTGATTATAAAGTCAATATGGAACCATTGAGTAGTGGAGTGACACGTTCAGAACTTTGCTTTAGGAATGTCAATTTGGTAGCTGTCTTAAGATGCCTTAGAGTGGGGAGATATTCAAAGCAGGAAGAATCAGGAGACTATTGCAATAGTCCATCCAGTGAGGAAAAAGGAGGATCTGACAAAGGTTGCAGTTGTCTGAGTGGGAAGAAAGGGATGAGTAGAGAGATGTTTTGATTGTAGAATTAACAAGACTTAGCTACAGCTTGGGGTGACAAAAAATCAAGGATGACACCAAGGTTGTAAATCTGGGTGATGAAAAGGTGCCCTCAACAAAAACAGGGAAATAAAGCAGAGGGATGCATTTTGGGGAAAAGATACAGTATAAGGTCTGTGATGTTGATTGCAATCAATTGATGCCTATTCATCCTGAACAATTCATTCTGTCCCACCCAAAACTAAAAAGAGGAGACAGATATCTTACTGGTCAGTGACTTCAAATGAAGAACCTTCCAAAAGAAATTTGCTGAAGTCAGAAAATTATGGGGAAAGCAGGGAGCAGGGAGGAGAGAGAAAGGGAATTTTGCCTTGAGTTTGCTTATTCTTATTATGTCCAGGTCACAGGGGAGAGGTTCAGAATTTGTACAGTTAATGGAAGCTAGGGGTAGGAGGAGAAGGAGTGAAGAAGTATTGGGTAATAATGGGTGAAAGGAAAGTAAGATTGTCTTGGAAACAATTCCTGAAATTAGTTATCACAGGGAGGGTAGAATGTGGTCTACCTAATGACTCCAATTAGTTAATCCTTGAGGTCTGCCACAGGCCCTTTGGGATGATGCCATGACCAAATGGGTTGTGGATAGATCACTGCTCTAGGTCATGACATATAAAGATAGTTGAAGGAACTGAAGGGCTTTAGTATGGTGAAGAGAAGACTTGGGAGGATCATGAGAGCTGTCTTCAAATAGTTTCAGAGAAAAGTTGTTAGGTAAAAGAAGGATTAGATTTGTCCTATTTGGCCTCAGAGGGCAGAGCTAGGTAGAATGGGCAGAAGTTGCAAAGAAGCAAATTTGGGTTTGAAGAAAGAAAAAAATCTTTTAAGGGTGGAATGTGTTGCTTGGAAAGTAGTACCTTCACCAACAAAAGTCCCTTAAGCAAGGGTTAGATGACAACTCATCTGTTATGTTATAAAGATTGTTATTCAGTTACTGGTTGGTTGGATGGCATCTAAGGTACCTTTCAATTCTTTAGATTCTGTGTGATTCCAGTCCTGACCCAGCTTTTACCTTTCTATATGACTTTTAGGAAGACACTTAACCTTTCTTGCCCTCAGTTTCCTCTTTTGTAAAATGAAGGTGTTAGACTAGTAAAATAATGACTTGCAGACATTAAGCACTTTACGATTTGTAAATTGCTTTACATATGTTATCTCATTTGATCCTTACAACAGCCTCATTCTGTACATTTGTTTTCATAATACTAATCTCTCTTGGTTCTTCTTATACCTTTTTAAACATTCCTTCTCAATCTCCTATCACAGTTCTACATCTAGGTCATGCCCACTGATTTTGGGTTTTCCCCAAGGCTTTTTCCTGGGCTCATATTTGATGATCCTATCAGCTCCCATGGATTCAGTTATCATCTCTATGCATAGGCTTCCCAGTATATCCAGCCCTAGTTCCTATCCTAAACAGCTATAGTCCCATATCATCTGAATTTGTGACTTCAATGTCAGTCTTGATTCCTCACTCTGATTCACCCAACATATTTTATCCATTGCCAAATCTTGTCATGGTTACCTTCATAATATTTCTCATGTATTTCTTTCCACCCCCACAATTGCCACCCTAGATTGGGCCCTCATTATCTCTCACCTGGACTACTGAAATAACCTCCTGGTTGGTCTCCCTGCCATATGTCTTTCCTCACTCCAATCTATCCTCTACTCCAATGTCTGCTCATTTCTTATTTATCCTTAATCACTGAATGCGCATTGCCTCAGTCAAACTGAGTCCTGTTAAAGACCTTAGCTTAAAAAGGCCAAGGTCTCCCACTGCATCCAGGGCCATCTCCAATCATCTTGATCTTTATCTCACCACTGGACCCAGATGGCTCTGGAGGAGAAAGTGAGGCTGGTGACTTTGCAGAGCTCTCCTTCACTTAAATCCAATTCATTTTCATGTCATGGCATCACCTCCTTGATGTTACAGTCCTCTTCAAGAACAAAGGACAAGCAACAATAATTCCAATGCCAAAGTGATTTTCCTAAAGCATAGGTCTCCTCCTTACTCAAATAACTCCAATTTACCTGCTTACCTACCTGTCAAATACAAAGCCATCTGTTTAGCAGTTAAAGCTCTTTATAATCTGGCCCCTTCTTACTTCTCCATTCATTCTGAATTTTACTTCTCTCCCCATGCTCTATAATCCACCAACACTGACCTATTTGTTCCTTGAACATGACACTCTTGTCTCAGTTACTGTACCTTTGCACTGGCTCTCCCCCATGCCTGGAATGTTCTCTCTTTACATCTAGCCTCTTAATTTCCCTGACTTCTTTCATAACTCAGCCCAGATCCCACCTTCTGTAGTAGGCTTTCCCTGGTCCCAAAGTTATTAGTGGTTTTCCTTCTGACAGTGTACTCAGATATTTTAATATTTATCTCCCACATTAAAAGGTGAGCTCTTTGAGAGTAGGACTGTTTGGATCTTTGTATTTTCAGTGCTTAACATAATGTCTAGCCCATAATAATCATCTAATAAATGCTTTGCTGGAGTTTATGTTTTAAAGATAGGGGAAATCTCTTTTTTATTTCCCTAAATTAGTCATATTCTCTAATTTAAGGAAACAGGAAATTTGAGGGTCCTGCAAACTCATGGTGAATTTTTTGTAGAATTTTTAAAAAACGTATAGAAGTAAGAGTGATGAAAGATTTCTTGATTTTTGGTCAAACAACTTTTCTGACACTTTTTGGGGGGAGAACTTATTTAATAACATTTTATCTGACTGAAAGATTCATCTTGTTAAATGTGGAAATATGAAAATTGCTCACATTTAATCATCTTCAAGTTCAGAGTACTGAAAGTCCATTAGCCTATTAAAATCATTGTCAACACAGAATAGTCTCAGAACTTTAAAAGCAACAAATTGCTTCATCATTATCTAAATTCATTCTGCTACAGAATAAATGAATTAGACATTTATTGTTATGTTAATTAAACAAACAAAACCCAAGAATCATATGAGACATCTAACCAGAGCCTGATTTAGGAGCAGTGTAAAAAAATAGTTTTTGATATTTACAATTTAAACAAATTGCTTATTAAGTAGCCTGATAGGTTATTTCCAAAGAGAACCTTCAATCAGTGATCAGGGGGAAAACTCCAAGAGAGATTCGTGAACAAAGATAAAAGAATAACATCCAAAAAGGTCAGTGGAGAAGGAAATTACAACTTGGAAAAGGAGGCTCAACTTGAGTTGCTATGATAGTTCTGAGGGATTCTTCTTTGTGTACTGAGGCAACCCATGCTGACCTCCTTTGCTCTGATAAACATTCAGTTTCTCAGAGCTTAAGTGTTCTTAACAACTAAGAACTCTAAATGTCTGAATCAGAAGACAGATTTATATTGTATATACCCATTGGAGGCCTCCAGGAAGATCCTTGTTACCAGGGATCTATTAGGATAGGGCCTGATTTTGCTGTACTGGGGCTCCAGTGAGTGCATCATCAATTCTCTTGTCTCCATAAGCATGGGCTAGTGCACAGGTTTCAAGGACTCTGACAAAGAGGAAGTTTCCTCTACAAACAAGGCAGCTTTCTTTGAAAAATGATCTAATGAGGCAATTTGCAGCCCAAGCCTAAATTGGATATCACTGACTCGTAATTTTTTTTAAATCATCCTCTCAACTGCAAGTCAATAAATGACAGAAGTTTTGTTCTCTTTACTGAGAGAATTTCTTTCAGTGACAATTTGTGGACAGTTGGTAGTCTTATATACCATTATTATCTATGGTATAATGGAATTCTTTATAATATTTTATTAGAAGAGGAAAAGGAAAAATAAACATTCTTTTTTCCCTGCTTTTTGGAGGGGGAAACAAGGGCAATTGGGTTATGTGACTTGCCCAAGGTCACAGGGCTAGTAAATGTTAAGTGTCGGAGGCAGGATTTAAACTCAGGTCCTCCTAACTCCAGGGCCGGTGGTCTATTCACTGTGTCACCTAGCTGCCCCAGATGAACATTCTTCTAATGAAGCACCTTTAAAATAAAGCAAATGTATTTAAAAACAAACAACCCTTCATAGACCATGAAAATATTTCTTGATGATTTAAATGATTCAACAGCAGTGTTCCTTCCAAACTGCTATGCAAGGTAAAAATACCTCCCAACACAGGTCTTATTTTTCAATAAACACTGGGAAATAAGGTTGACCCAAGTGAAAATATCAAGCTCATGAAAGTATAATGAAGAGAGCATTGTTCTTGGAGATATAGAACCTAGATTCAAATCATTGTTATTTTGTTTGCTACCTGGTAGTCTTAGGCAAGCTATTAAACTTCTCCAGGCTTCAGTTTCCTCATATTTAAAATGAGAAGGTTGGAGTAGATCAATCAAATACATTTATTCAGCCATACTATGTGACAGCCACTGTGCTACATACTGGGAATACAAACCCAATGAATGATACAAGCTGTACTCTTATGGAACTTCCATTCTCTCTTTCAGTTATAATGTTTCTGATTTGTAGATAATTCTTGTTTGCAGTCTCTTCTTTCAGTTGATCCATCAGTCCATAAACATTTATGAAGAGAGGTAAAGTGCTAAACAAGGGGATATGAAGACTGGCAAAAGACAGTGCCTGTCCTCAAAGAGCTTACAGTCTAATGGGGGAGATAACATGCAAAGAACGATATATTTAAAAAAAGCTATATAGAGAATAAATTGGAGATAATCAATGGAGACAAGGCACTAAAATTAAGGGAGATCAGGAAATGCTTCCTGAAGAAGGTGTGATTTTATCTGGGACTTGAAAGAAGTCAGGGAAGCTAGAAGGTGGAAATATGGAGGGAGAATATTCCAAGTATGAGGGACAGGCAGAGAAAATGCCAAGAATTGGGAGATGCAGTGTGTTGTGTGAGGAGCAGAAAGTAGGTGGTTGTCACTGGATTGCAAGAGTATATGGAAGAGGAAAAAAGGTGTAGGTATAAGAATGGAAAAGTGTTGGGGCAGGGATCAGTTTATGAAGGGCTTTGAATGCCAGATAAATTTTTTCCTTGTATTGCCTTTTTGTTAATAGTATTTTTTTCCCCCAATTACATATCAAGGAAAAATTTAGCATTCATTTTTACAAGATTATGAGTTTCAAATTTTCTCCCTCCTTCTGCTCTCTCCCCTCCTCTCTTCTGAAAATGGTAGGTAGTTTGATATAGTTTATACATGTATTATCATGTAAAACATATTTCCATATTAGTTACAGTTGTGAAAGAAGAAACAGATCAAAAGGAAAAGAAAACTATGGGAAAGAATAAAGTGCAAAAAAATATGCTCCGATCTGCATTCAGAGCCCATCATTTCTTTATCTTGATATAAATAACATTTTCCTTCATGAGTCCTTTGTACTTGTCTTAGATCATTGTGTTGCTGAGAAGAACTAAATCATTCATAGTTGATCATTATACAATGTTGCTGACACTGTGTACAATGTTTTCTTTTTTCTGCTTACTTCACTTTGCATCAGTTCATACAAGTCTTTCCAGGTTTTTCTGAAATCTGCCTGTTTATCATTTCTTATTGTACAACAGTATTCCATTACATCCCAAATACCACAGCTTTTTGAGCCATTCTCCAATGCCAGAGGATTTTATTTTTGATCCCGTAGGTGATAGGGAGACACTGGACTTTAGTGAGTAGGGAAGGGTAAATTTGATATAGTTGGACCTGCACTTCAGGAAGATAACTTTGACAGCTGAATAGAGGATGAATTGGATATGGGAGAGACTTGTGGCAGGGAGAGGGAGGGAATAATGAATTCAGTTTTGGAAATGTTGAGTTTAAAATGTCTACAAAATATCCAACTAGAGATATTCAATAGGCAGTCAGAGATGCAAGACTAGAGGCCAACAGGCCATCTTTCTGGGTTCTTTCTTATTCTCACTGGACTCTTCATTAAGACCTCTATCATTCTTAGTCCTCCAATCAAAACAGGAAAGGATCTCTTATGAGTCATTTACATTTATTAATTGCTTACACTTAAATGTGACTGAATTTTAATTATTCTGCTTAAAGAATATAAATAAAGAATATTTTTAATTTTCATCTTTTTTGTCCTTAATAGTAGAATGAAAAGTTTGTCCTGTGACCAGGACATACACATTAAGGCACAATTCATACCTCCTAAGCTTTAGGGTCCCTAGTGTTTTCTGGTTATGTTATTATGCTTCTCCCACTGGATCTGCTCCATACTGGTCTCATGAGGCATGCTGTCTTGCGTAGAACTATAGTATGTGCCAACTTTATGGACATAGCATGTTTCTGCCAAGGCATTGCTCCCAAAACTTAGCTCAGTTGCTGCATAGCATTGATTGCACCAAGCATTCAAAGTCAGTCAACCAATCAAAAAAACAAGTGCCTACTATGTGCCAGGTACTGTGGTAAGTGCTGGGTTGTATCATCAATGTGATATGAGCAGTTGTTATGAATATACATATATATTTTAAGGATAGAATTGCATAGTATAATAAGCACTCTTCACTCACGATACAAAGTACCTCTAGCACAACATTTATTCTATACATTAGGACAAGACAAAACATTATTATAGAAATATAAAAAAAAACAAAGCTCAACTGAGTAATAGAATTATTTATATACATCACCAGACCAGGACACACCGACATCTCAGTTCACAAAGTCAAGGGGCCCCTTGATAACAGCTACTCAGAGTCCCTAATCCAGGAAATGAAAAAGGTTTCAGGCAAACCATCTTTCCTATAAGTGAGCCCCCAAGGTAATATCAATCTCCTAGAATATATACAATTCTCAATTAAAGATTCAGCACCTGATTGGCTCAATACCAAAGGGTAGGAAAGCCTAAGTGACTCAGTTCCTAATTGACTCTATGTGACTCAGCACAGGATGTGTTACAGCTATGAACTGGGCCAGAGTTCAAAGGAGTAAGACATCTATGATTGATAAGGAAAAAATACCTGTGTACCTTTAGACCTGGGAACACTGCCCCTCTTCCAAGGAGGAAAAGAGAACATATGTAGTCACATATGCCTATAAATGCACAGGGAAAATCTTATATTCCATTAACCCTTCATAGGTACACAAAGAAAGGTAAAAGACAATTGTTATTTAGAGATAACATCCAAATAGTTACTTACAAACAAGCTCTATACAGGAAAAATTAATAATAATCAATAGATGGAAGGCACTAGAATTAAGAGAGATCACGAAAGGCAAAGGTGGTATTGATGCTGGGTGAATCCTTTCCCTGGACTAGAGTCCCAAAGATCACTTCCAAAGATTACTCCTTGATCCTCAGGGCATTACTGCTGTACTACTTGCAAAAGATAGCCTAGACTCCAACTTGTGGATTATGGTGGCTTATTCTCTCCACCTTTGAAACTCCCAGTCTCCTCAAGACACTCCACTTCCTTCACCTCAGATGGAAAAGAGAAAGTGAAAAGGCCAAAGACTGAGGACTATTTCTCAAGGCCATATGGCCTCAGAGGAGAGAGAACCCTAGATCTTTCCCCTTGCTTTACCATCTCTCACCAAGCTCCCCCAGAGAAGAATGAAGCAAGAGTAAGTGGCTGATGTTGCCAGAACCTTTTAAATGTCTTCAAGGCCAATCAAAGAGCTTCTCATGTCCCATAATTAGCCAACCAGAACCAGTGATAGGCAGTGTAAGCACTCACTCACGTGTCATAACAAATCTCCCCAGTTCCTCCACATAGAGATGTTGCATTAACTGAGTAAGCTGAGGGGTCTGTGCACACACCAGACCTCAGTGATACCTCCCAACCTAAAAGTGTGGAGTACCACCATTCTTTCTGTCTCCTAGATATTGTAATCTAAGGGTGATCTTTAACTCTTCACTCCCTCTCCACAATCCAATCAGTCACCGGATATTGCTATTTCTGTCTCCAAACATCTTTCCCAGCTGAAATCTCTCCACTCAAATGAGTACCACCAAAGTTCAGGCCTACAGCAACTCTCACCTAGACTGTTGCAATGGCCTCTTAATTGTCTCCCTGCCTCAAGTCTTTCACCACTCCAGTCCATTCTCCACATAGTTCTCAACGTGATTTTCCTTAACAGCATATCTAACTACATCATTCCCCTGCTAAAGTGGTGTAGGCCTAAATTTGGCTTAGTTTAACAGGTTCAAGGTTAGTTGTTATTATTTAAAATTCAGTAGGCATTTGGGAATTAAAACTACTTTAATAACTGAATGTTTAAAACCTATAACACAAGAATTAAAAGGATATAAAATACAACTCCCCTTCAATCAGGAACTGAAAGAAGCATTCTACAAGTAGTCTGAGCTCAGGAAAATGTTTCTAACCATCTTCTTGCCCCCTAGGTCAATTCTTTTATAATATAAACCACCAGGTTTGCAAAATACTAGGTGGGACTATGCCGAGATGGGACTGTCAGTGACCCTAATAGCTTCAACAGCTTCTGGAGCACCCATAAGCTCCCACTGTATCTACTCAACTAACTTCAATGGCTCCTCATTGCCACTAAGATAAAATATAAACTCTAGCCTTTAAAGCTTTTTATACCATCTTTCCAACGTTATTGTATATATTGGCACCCTACTGTGTAACCAAGCCTACTTTCTCTCTGTTCCTCTTAGACTATTGTACATATACAATCTCAATCCTTTTGTATTGGCCATTTATCATGCCTAGAATGAACTCTGTCCTGCAGTTTGCCCAATAGAACCCCTCACTTTCTTCAAGATGCAGTTCAAAACACCACCTCCTATATGAAGCCTTTCCTGATATCCCCACTTACTAATTCCCTTCATCCATAATATTTTTGTATTTAATTATTCTGTGTTTATTAATTCTATATGTCTATATATTGACATATGGATATATTGTCTTTCCAGTAGAATGTAAGTTTCTTGAGAGAGTAATGTTTCATGCATGCATTTACTATAGCATGCATTTAATAAACCTTGTTGATAGATTAATGATTGATTGATTGTATTGGGTCTTATTTAAATAACCTCTTCTATTAATCAACTTTTCCACTTTTTAAGCAGTACCAAATAGTTGGTGGGGGGGGGGTTGTTTTTGGTTTTTGGTTTATTTTTAACAATTATTGCTTTATAATATAGTTTGAGATCTGACAATGTTAAGCCCTTCATTCCTATTTTTTTCAATATTTATTTTGAGATTTCTTGGCATTTTGTTCTTCCAAATGAAGTTTGTTATTATTTTATCTAGTTTTATAAAATAACTCCTTGGTAATTTCATTGGCATGGCACTGAATAAATAAATTAATTTAGGTATCTTTGTTATGATTCTATTGGCATAGCTTAACCATGAACAATTCATTTCTCTCCAATAATTTTGTCCTCTTTTATTTCTATAAGTGTTTCATAGTTGAATTAATTTAAGCCCTAAATATATTATAATAGGTGACTCAGGTATTTTATGATTTTTTTATAGATACTTTGAATGAAGCTATCTTTTGCTGGGTTTTGTTTTATGGGTTTATTATATATTTGGGGTTTTTTGTAGTTATTGTTTCAATTTATTTTAGTTAGATTTCTAACATTTTCTAAGAAAATCATCTATGATGTGCTCAGTTATAATTCCATTTTCTTTTTGTTTGAATCATTTCCTCAATTTCTTTTTCTTGTCTTTTTGTTGGAGTTAGCAATTCTAGAACTATTTCAAATAATAGGAATGACAACGAATATCCTTGCTTTACCCTGGATCTTATTGAAAAGGTCCCTAACATTTCTTCATTACAGATATACTAATACTGAATTTTAAATGGATATAGCTTGCCAAATTAGAGAAAGTTTCATCTACTCTTGTGGTTTTTAGTGTTTTTAACATATGTTGTATTTTGTCAAAAGTTTTTTTTTCCTGCATCTATTAATCATGTGATTCTTTATTTTAAATTAATTGAACTACTATGTTCATAATTCTCCTAAAGTTGAATAAACCTTAAATTCCTGGTATAAATCCAAGTCTGTCATACTGGAAATCTTTTAAATATGTTGCTATGGCTTCTTTGATAATACTTTGTTAAATATTTTTGTGTCAATATTCATTAGGTATATTGTTTTCTTTCCTTGATTTTAGGACAATATTTGTCTCATAAAAAGAAATTGGTAAGACGCCTTCTTTTTGCAAACAATTTATACAAGTAAAGTTTCCCCTTGCAGCTTACTAGCCCATTACACTACCATTGAGAGGTTTGGTCCCCTGAGGGTTGACTGTTAATTACTTCCAGAATTTTAAGGAAATTAGTCACCCCGTGAGTGACTATTCTCTTAAAATTAGCTCAAGGGCCCCCACTAGTGTGCTTCCCCTTAATCAATCAGTAGATAGGGTTTTTATGATAATTCTTCATGCTTCTTCTCTCAGTATGTTACTTTTTACTTTTCTGTCTTGTTTGCAGAATCATCATCTTTGTCCTTTGCTATAACTAAGGTTTTCACAAGCCCTCTTTCCTGGCTCTTTTTCTTCTCTACAAATTCTTTCCTGGTGGTATCACTGGTTCCCATGAGTTCAAATACCATCTCTATCCAGATATTTCCCAGATAGATATATCTAGTTATAGACTCACTACTTAACCCAAGTTCTGCATCAACAACTGTCGGATTTCTCTAACTAGATGTCATTGTTGGTATCTCAAACTCAACAAGTCCAAAACAGATCCTTTTAACTTTCGCCCAATTTATTCCTAACTTCCCTTATTTCCATCAGGGGAACCACCATCTTTCTATTACCAAAGTTCACAATTTAGGAGCCATTTTCAACTCTTATTTTACCTTACACTGAAAAATTTGCCAAGCTTTGCTGATACTATCTCCACTCTACTACTTTTATCTGTTCCCTTTTATCTCTTCACACTGTGATCACACCATAGTTCATGCCTTCATCACTTCTCCATCTGAACTAATACAACATTGTCTTAATTGGTCTCATGGTCTTGAGTCTCTCCAATCCATCATAACTGCCAACTTGAGATTACTAAAAAACAGATCCAACCCTGTCACTCACTTGCTCAGGAAGCTCCAGTGACTTCCTATTTTCTCTAGCACCAAACATAAACCCTTTCATTTGGCTTTTACTGTTCTTCACAATCTGCGTCCAGACTATATTCCCAGGATTGATGCACATTATTCTCCTTCACATACTCTACATTTCAAAGTATCTTATTTGTTGTTCCCCATACATAAAAATCCATCTCTCATATCTGTATCTCTGCACAATTCTGGAATATACTCACTCCTTATCCCAACTCTTTAGAATCCCTAATTTCCTTCAAACCAGTTCAAATGCTACCTCTTATAGAAAATCTATCCTGACCTCCTCCTAATTGCTAATACCCTGCTTCTTGGAAATTACTTTGTATATATGTTATTTTTATGTGTTCATATTACCCTGACACACACACCAAATGCTCCTTTAGGGCAGTTACTGTTTCATTTTTGTCTTTATACACTCAATACCTAGCACAATGTTTTGCACATATCAGATGCTTAATAAATACCTGCTAAATTAATTGGATGGCTCAAACTCTGGCCTGTATGCATGCATACACTTTTGAGTTTCTAGTTTTTTTACCCTCTCCTGAGTGACCTGGACTTCCTTACTTCATGAGAGTTTGATTTCTTTCTTACTCTTGAACTTGTTGTTCCTGGCTGTAGCCCATAAACTGATCCCTAGACACTGTCTCTGAATTGACACTGTAAGGCAGCAGACCCCTATGTACTCTTAGGTGAGCAATATTAACAATCCTTTGCTATGCCATCCATAGTGCTAAATGGGGTGAATGAGACCTCTAACATTTATCATGGTATTTATAGTATAGCTTCAAAAATTAGCCAAGGAAAAGACTACACCACAGAGGCATCTCTTCCAACAGGGAGAATGGAATACTTTGATAATTTCATTATTTTCTTCAAGTCTGGAAGAACAGCCCAGAAGGTCTTCATCTGAGTCAGGGAACGAATAATTATTTTTACTTCTGACACAAGTATTCCAAGCACCTTTAAGGAAAAAATAAAACAGGCTTACTTCTTTAAGATAATAGTCTTAAAATAATATGGCATCACAATTTCAGGGGCAAAGAAAAGTTGTCCTAGCAAAAGAGATGTATCTCCACCTATTCAGTGATGCTGGAGACAAAAATCTCACATTCTTCAATTGAAGGTTACAATTAGGCAGTCAAAAATGTTAGCTTGATCTTAGACTGTATTAACAGAAGCATAGTAACTAGGATAAGGGGAAGACTGAATAAGATGTTAACAATGTCATATTATTATAATTCTAAGTAACTAGAAATATTTATCATGAAGAAGTGAAAACTTGAAAAGCATATGATAGATATCTCCAAGTAAATGAAAAGGGGTCATAAAGAATATAGATCATACTTGTTCTATGGGCCAAAGGACCAAGCTGGGCACAGAGGGAAGAAATTGCAAGGATGTATGTAAAGAAAAAGTCCCCACCATTAGAGTCATACAAAAGGAGACTGGGATGCCTCAGGAGTAAGGTCACATAACCTAGAAGTCTTCAAGCAGAAAATAAACCAGAACTTGTCAAGGATGCTGGCTGAAAGGTGTGAATTCCTTTTCAGGTATAGATTCGACCAGATGATCTTTGAGAAATCCTTCCAAATCTGAAATTTTTAAGATTCTAGAAAACAATAAATAGCTTATTAACTTGATAAAGTTAATGTGTTAGTGTGACTGAATCTGTGTTTTACACTTTTATCAATGATTTGGATAAAGGCATAAATGAAATTTATTTTCTATAGGTTAAAATGTAAAGGTATAAATGAAATTTCAAATTTGTTGATGATACGAATCTGTAATACAGAAAACAAAGCTGTAGATAGTTAGGAAACAAAAGAACTTTGGCTGGCTAGAATGCTGAGCCAAATCAAATAAGATGATATTTAAGAAGGATAAATGCAAAGTCTTACACTCAGGTTAAAAAAAAAAAACAACTTGATAAGCACAAGAAGGGGGAGGCAAGACTAGAAATCAATTAGTATTAAAAAATCAAGCAGTTCTATTGGCTTGCAAGCTGAATATGAATCAAGAGTGAGTCATGACAACCCAGAAAGCTAATGCAATTTTAAACTGCATTAATAGAAGCATAGCTTCCAGGATTAGGTAGGTGATAGTTGTACTCTATTCTGGTCAGACCAGATCTGGGGCACTATATTTATTTAAAGGTACCAAGTTTTAGGAGGGACATTAACAAATTGTAGAAAAGACAGAGGGCCATCAGGATGGTGAAAGGCCCTGGGATAATTTCATGTTAGAATCAGTTAAGGAACTGGAGATCTTTAGCCTAGAGGAAAAAAGCACCGGATGGAAGATGGCAGTACAAGTAAGATGTCTGAAGGTATATTATATAGAAAAGGAATTAGGTTTATTCTCTTTGGCCCCAGAAGGCTAAACTAGAAGAAATAAGTGGAAGCTTTTGAGAGGCAAATTTAGGCTTGATCTAAGGAAAGGCATCACAACAATTAGGGATATTTGAAAATGAAATAGGTTACCTAGGGAGAGGGAGGATCTCCTCCCTCACCTGACACCCACAGGCGTGGAAGGAAAGGTTTTATAGCCAATAGCTATGTGTGTTGCAGGGAGGGTCTTCCTCTCCCATTTTGATTTTTTTTTTTAATTAAAGGGGCCATTATTCCCTTGGCTCACTTCTTAAACAGCTCTAATCACTGAATGCTCCTTGCCTCAATGAAAGTGAGAACTAGGAAAGATCTTAACTTGAAAAGGGCAAGGTATCCCACTGCATCCTGGACCATCTCAAGTTGCCCTTATCTATATCTGACCTCTAGAGCCAGATAGCTCCAGAGGAGTGACTTTGCACAGCCCTCCCTCACTGAAATCTAATTTACTTTCAAGTCATGGCATTATCTTTCTGATGCCATGGTCCTCTTTAAGAATGAAGGACAAACCACACAACACACACAACCTGTGTTGCAGAGGAATTTTTTTTATCAGTTATGAGTTAGACTACATGAACCTTCCAACTCAGAGAGTCTGTAAATGAAGATATCAGATTTGTGGTATCATTTTGTTTTTAAATAGAGGACTAGTTCAGTGGAAAGGAAGTGGGTCCCTTTTATATCTTCATTTATGTATTCTGATGGTGGAATGTTAGCTAGTTTATACTGATGTTTTAATAAAGCTGTATTTCTATAGGAAGAAAAAGTAAGTAACCAGATGGTTTGCTTTATCTCAGGACTTTCAGTTGCCCATGCCTGGAGGCACCGTACCAAATTAGATTATGCAGTGCTCTCAGACACTACTAGCAAAGCATCAAGTACACAAGATATTTAGCGCCTAGGAGAAGCAAACAGGACTCTTAACTGCAAATTCTGTTCTAACAATGCTATCTCTAATGGCTTCTTTTTAGAGTTCCTTCTTCTTGAATCTCTACATGTGACACTATTGATCAGCCCCTTTCTTGACATGTGCTTTAAAGAAAATCATTTTGCTGGCTAATGGAGGAGAGACAACCAGCAAGCTATTGCTATCATCCAAGTATAGGGCTATTGCAATTGTCCAAGTATGAAATGTTGGGAGCCTGCACCAGGGTGGTGGCAGTATCATAGGAAAGAAGGGATTATATTTGAGAGATGCTGGAAAGATAAAATTCATATGCCCTCGGAACAAATTGGATATGGGGCAAGAGAGGCAGTGAGAAGTTGAAGATGACACCTAGGTTGTAAGCTTGTGAGACTGGCAGAATGGTGGTGTCCTCAACAGTAATAGAGCAGTTTGGAAGAGGTGAATATAAGGGGAAAGACAATGAGTACTGGTAAGTAGATTTAAGAATCATCAGCATAGGGATGATAATTAAATCTATGGAAACTCATGAGATCCCAAGTAATATGGAGAGAAAAGATAAAAGGCCCCAGGTCAGAGCCCTGGAGGATACTCATGTAGTGCAAGTGATGAGATGAGCATCCAGCAAAGGTGACATCAAATAGATAGGAGGAGAACAAGTAGAGAGGAGTAGCCCCTCAAAAAACTGGAGAGAAGAGAGTAACAGGTGTCAAATAGGGTCAAAGGCTGCAGAGAGGTCAAGAAGAATGGAGATTGTGAAAAGGCTTCTGGATTTTTGCTTTTACTTCTTTTGTATCTCCCCCCACCCCCTACCCCCACCCCCCACCCATTAAGCCTACTTCATGGTATTCTTTTTTTTTTTAAACAAATGCTTTATTAACTTCTGTTTTACATCATTCATTTCCACCAGATTTTGAGTTACAATCATTTTCCCCCCGTTATTCCCCTACCCAACCTCCCAGAATAGCAGTCCCACAAGATATCGCTTCCTCCAATCTGCTCTCTCCCATACCTTCTCCCATACCCCCTTGACTTTTCCATTAGAGGAAGGTGAATCTTTGTGTCCCAATGCCTGCACATCTTATCTCCCAATTATAAGCAAAAGAGTATTAATAATAGTATTTATATATATTTGAAACATTTAATCTTAAGACCTCGAATTTCAGATCCATTTCCTTCCTCCCTTGTCACCCATTCCCTCTGGGGAGATAAGTAATTCAGTATATGTTGTACATGTCTAGCTATGCAAACATTATCATAGTAGATATATTGTACAAGGCTGCTTATAATTCCCTCCCACTCATCCCACCCCCACCTGGTCCATTCCCTACATGATCCTGTCCCTCTTCTATAGTGGGTACTTCCAACCTCCCCTCCCCCCAAGGATGCCCTCCCATCCATCATCCCTCCTCTCATCCCCCTTCCCCCTATTCTGCTGCAGGTTGAGATATCCCATTGAGTATGTATGTCATTCTCTCCCTGAACCAAATTCAATGAGAATGTGGTTTTGCCTTTTTTGCCTTCCTATTCCTCCCCTCCCCTGCAGCTACTTCCCCTTGCTTCTTCTACATGAGATAGTTTACCTTACCCTGTCTTTCCCCATCTCCTCTTGCCACTTTCCTCTCTCACCTCATAATTTCATCCCTTGAGTATTCTCCCTTCCCAACAAATTCAACCTATGCCCTCTATCCATATATAACTGTAACCATACACACACACATTCACATATGTATTCATATGACCATATACCCTTCCATTATTTTCATAGTGAGAAAGATATCATCAGTCACAGATATTGCTTTTCCATATAGGAATGTAAATAGTTCAACTTTGATAAGTTCCTTTTGATTTCTTTTCCCTGATTACCTTCTCAGGCATCTCTTGCTTCTTGTGTCTGATGTCAAATTTTCTATTCAACTCTGGTTTTTTCCTCAAGAATGCTTGAAAGTCTTCTATTCCACTGAATGACCATATTTTCCCCTGAAACAAAATACTCAGTTTTGCTGGGTAGGTGACCCTTGGGTTCATTCCTAGTTCTTTTGCCCTCTGGAATATCATATTCCATGCCCTTCGATCCCTCAGTGTAGAAGCTGCCAGGTCCTGGGCTATTCTGATTGTGTTTCCACAATATTGAAATAGTTTCTTCCTGGCCGCTTGTAGTATTTTCTCCTTGATCTGGGGATTCTGGAACCTGGCTATAATATTTCTGGGAGTTTTCTTTTTGGGATCTTTTTCAGGAGGTGATCGGTGGATTCTTTCAACCTCTATTTTGCCCTCTGGATCTAAAACATCAGGGCAGTTTTCCTTGAGAATTTCTTGAAGGGTGATTTCTAGGTTCTTTCTTGATCATGGCTTTCAGGTAGTCCAATAATTTTTAAATTGTCTCTCCTGGATCTATTTTCCAGGTCAGTGGTTTTTCCCATGAGATATTTCACATTGCCTTCTAATCTTTCATTTGTTTGGATCTGCTTAACAGCATCTTGATTTCTCATAAAGTCATTAGCTTCCATTTGCTCCAGTCTAACTCTGAAGGAATGAATCTCCTCAGTGAACTTTTGAGATTCTTTTTCCATCTGGCAAATTCGACTTTTTAAGGCATTCTTCTCCTCATTGCCCTTTTGGGCCTCCTTTGCCATTTGAGTTAGTCTATTTTTTAAGGTGTTGTTTTCCTCAGTCAGGCTGTTGACCCTCATTTCATACTTTTCCTGCATCCTTCTCATTTCTCTTTCCAATTTTTCCTCCACTTCTCTTATTTGATTTTTAAAGTCCTTCTTAAGGTCCTCTATGGCCTGCAACCCGCTCATGTTTTCTCCTGGGGCTTTTGGAGCAGGACTTCTGACCTCACAGTCCTTTTCCCGCTCTATGCCCCCAAAATAGGAGCCTAGGGTTGCATTTTTCTGTTTCCTTTGCCTTGGCGTGTTGCCACTTAATTACTTGACTTTTGGGCTTGTTGCCACACTATGGCTTTAAGGCCAGATAGAGGAATTTTTGTCCCGAACGTGTGGGGGCAACTTCCGTTTCTGGCAAGCTGTAAACCCACCCACGACTTCCACCCTAGATCACAATCCAGATCCAGGGAGGTTAAAGCAAGAGCGATTACCCCCCAAGACTGATCGCTGGATCTCCCTACAAATTTGCAGGCTGGGAGCTGGAGCTGCCTCTGAAAACTACAAAATGGCGTGTCTCCTCAGTGGCTTCTAGCCCCCAGGGGAGGGAGCTGACGCATTCCCCAAATGCTGGTCCCAAAGTCCATAGGACACTAACCTCTTACTTTGTCCTAGGCATGTCTATGTTGATAATTCTGGAGTCTCCACAGCTGCTGGTGTTCTGGGGTCTCTCCAGCCGGCTGCTGGCCCTGCCGCCCTGGGGCTAAAACCTCGTCTCACGGGGACCTGGGCTTCGCTCAGCTCGGCTCCCCACTCTGCGCGCTGTGTGCTGCCAGCTCTCAGAGTGCTGCGCTGGTCCTTCCTGCAGGGCTGCTGGGCCGTCCTCAGCGGGAGTTCCACTTCTCTGTGTCGTTCTGTGGGTGCTGGGGCTCCAGAAGTTGTTCAGAGTCCCCTTTTACATAGTTTGGGGGGAATCTGGGCAGACTGGCTTGGATGAGATGTTTCTATTCCACCATCTTGGCTCCGTCCCCCTCATGGTATTCTTACAGTAAACACTCAATAAATGTCAGTGGAATAAAAGAACAAAAATGATCACTAACTCCAAATGCACCTTTAGATTAAATCTTTTTTCTAGGATTTTTTTTCCCAAAAGAAAGAGCATATTAAATAGTATGCAAATGTTGAAAATGGATGGATATTTATAAAAACATGAAATACAGGGGCAGCTAGGTGTCACAGTGAGAAAGAGCACCGGCCTCAGAGTTGGGATGACCTGGGATCGAAACCGGCCTCAGAAAATGAGCACCCACATATAAATAATGACTAGCCGTGTAACCTTGAGCAAGTTACTTAACCCCAATTGCTTTAAAAAAAAAAAACAACATGAAATACCCATGTCAACAAAATAAGAAATAGGGAATGTAAATAACCTAATCTCAGAAAAAGAAATTAATAAGCTATAAATTGACTCCCAAAAGCAAAAAAAAATCCAGGACCAGATAGCTTTACAAGTGAATTCTATCAAATATTCAAAGAATAATTAATTATAGCATTATTCAAAAGACAGGGGAAAAAAGGATATGGTCTGAATACCTAAATCAGAGAGATTCAAAACAAAGAAAGAAAATTATTCACGGTATCCCTAAAAAATATTGGTACAAAAACTTTAAATATTGGCAAAGAGGCCTTAGCAATATATCACAAAAGCTATATATATATACTGTGATCAGGTTGAATTTAAACAAAGACTATGGGGTTGGTTCAATATTAGGAAAACTATCAATATCATGCTGCTTTAATAACAAGAACAGCAAAGGTCATATCTTTATATCAATAGATGTGGGGAGAAATTGTAACAAAATACCACACTCATTTCGGTTGAAAAACAACAGCAATAACAACTGGAAAACATAGGAATAAATGGGACTTTCTTTAATATGGTAAGTAGTATCTATATAAAGCCAAGAGTCAGTATTTTATGTAATGTGGATAGGCCTTTCTGATAAGATCAGGAATAAAGTAATGATCTATGTTATTAACATAACTATTTGATATAGTGGTAGAAATGCTAGTTATAGCATTTATATATATATTATATATTATTTATTATGGTTATAACAAGAAAAATGAGATTGAGGAAATAAGCAGAGGCAAAGAAGAAACAAAACTATCACTTTTGCAGTTTATATGATGGTATATACTTAGAGAGCCCTAAAGAGTCAAACAAAAATTAATTGAAATAATACCTTCCACAAAGGTACATAGGATATAAACTATATATACATAAATCATTAGCATTTCTGCATAATATCTCTTTACCCCTAAAGAAAACCAAAACAAAACCCTAACAGCAAGAAACAGAAAGAGAAATTTCATTAGAAATAAAATACTTGGAAGTCTATCTTCAAAGACATATACAGGAACTACGACTACAACAAAACATTTTTAATGGAAATAATTGAAGGAATATTAATTACTAATGGAAAGATAAAAATAATTAAAACAAAAGTGACAATAGTACTGAAATTAATCTACTTATTGATATACCAATCAATTTACCAAATGATTACTTTATAGAACTAGAAAAAATAATAATGAAAATCATCTGGAGGAAGAAAAGGTCAATAATTTAAGAGGAAAAAGGAAAAAAGTACAAAGTGAGGGGCCCAGTAGTACCGGATCCCAAAGTATCCTAAAGAGCATTAATCATCAAAACTATTTGGTACTGGTTATATAATAGAAAGATTGATCAGTGGAATAAGTAAGGTATACAATATACAGAAGCAAATGAGCCAAGTAAACTAATGTTTAATAAATCCCAAGACTCCAGTTACTGAGATAAGGTGTCACTATTCAATAAAACTGCTGAGAACATTGGATAGAACTCATGTAAAAATTAGGTTTAGACCAACACCTCACCTCATATAATAAGATAACCTCCAAATGGATACGTGATTTAGATATAAAAGGTCACATCATAAAGAAATTAAAAGAATAAGGATGAAATTTCTTTTCAAATCTTTAAATAGGAAAAGAATTCATGGCCAAAGAAGAGATAGAAGAGATCACAGAAAATAAAATAGATTATTCTGATTACCTAAAATTGAAAAGGTTTTACACAAACAAAAATAATGCACTTTTAATCAGAAGGGAAACAGTTAACTGAAAAAATCTTTGCAGCAAGTTTCTCTGGAAAAAGTTCAATCTCCAAGATATATAAGCAATTTATTCAAATGTATAAGAATAAGAACTATTCTCCAATGGTTAAATGATCAATGGATACTAACAGGTAGGTTTTTTAAAGTTAATTTATTTATTTTTAATTTTCAACATTCACTTCCATAAGTTTTAAATTTTCTCCATCTATCTCACAACCCCACCCCCCTCCTCAGAACTGCATGCAATCTGATATAGGCTCTACATATAGATTCCTATTAAACATATTTTCATATTAGTCATGTTATATAGAAGAATTAGAATGAATGGGAGGAACCATGAGAAAGGAAAAAAAACAAAACAAAAAAGAAAATAGTCTGCATTGTTCTGTGTTCAGACACCATAGTTCTTTCTCTGGATATGGATGGCATTTTCCATCATGAGTCCTTTGGAATTGTTTTAGGTCCTCGCATTGCTGAGAATGGCCAAGTCTATCAAAATCAGTCATCACACACTATGTTTGTTACTGTGTACAATGTTTTCCTGGTTTTGCTCACTTCACTTAGCATCAGTTAATATAAGTCTTTCCAGATTTTTCTGAAGTCCACCTATTGATTATTTCTTATCGCACAATGGTATTCCATTCCATTCATATACCACAATTTGCTCAGCCATTCCCCAATTGTTGGGCATCCCCTCAATTTCCAGTTCTTGGCCACCACAAAAAGAGCTGCTATAAATATTTTTGTATATGTGGGTCCTTTTCCCATTTGTATGATCTCTTTGGGATACCGCTAGAAGTGGTATTGCTAGGTCAAAGGGAATGTACATTTTTATAGCCCTTTCAGCATAGTTCCAAATTGCTTTCCAGAATGATTGGATCAGCTCACAATTCCACCAACATTGTCCAACTTTCCCACATCTTCTCCAAAATTTATCATTTTCCTGTTTGTCATATTAGTCAATCTGATAGGTGTGATGTGGTACCTCAGAGTTGTTTTGATTTGCATCTCTCTAATCAATAGTTATTTAGAACATTTTTCATATGATTATAGATAACTTTAATTTCTTCCTTTGAAAACTGCCTGTTCATTTCCTTTGACTATTTATTAATCAGGAAATTATGTGTATTGTTGTAAATTTGACTCCGTTTTCTATATATTATAGAAATTCGGCCTTTATCAGAGACACTAGCTGTAAAAATTCTTTCCCAGTTTTCTGCTTCCTTCCTAATATTAGTTGCATCAGCTTTATTTTGTGCAAAAACTTTTCTTTTTTTTTTAACAAATGCTTTATTAATTTCTGGTTTACATCATTCATTTCCGCCAGATTTTTTGAGTTAGTTTTTTTCCCCATTTTTTCCCCTACCCACCACCCCAGAATAGCAGTCCCACAAGATATCCTCTTTTCCAATCTGCTCTCTCCCATATCTTCTCCCATACCCCCTTCAACTTTACTATTAGGGTGACGTGAGTCTCTGTGCCCCAATGCCTGAACGTTTTATCTCCCAATTACATGCAAAATAGTATTAATAATAGTATTTATATATATTTGAAACATTTAATTTTAATTTCAGATCCATTCCCTTCCTCCCTTTTGTTACCCATTCTCTCTGGGAAGATAAGCAAATCAGTATGTGTCATACATGTATAGCTAGTGCAAAAACTTTTCAATGTAATATAACCAAAATTATCCATTTTGCATTTCATAATGTTCTCTATCTCTTCTTTGGTTAATAGGCAGTTTTCAAAACAAGACATCTAAACTACCAACAACCATATGAAAAACTGTCCCAAATTATTAATAATTTTTAAAATGCATATTAAAGTAAAGTTGACCAAAACAAGGGGGAAAAAAAGAAAATAAATAATGTTGGAGGGGCTCTGAGAAAACAGCCCATTAATGAAATGTTGGAGCTGTGAACTGATCTAACCTTTATGAAAAGCAATTGGAAATATGCTCCAAGAGTCACTAAATTGCACACCCTTTGACTCAGTAACACTATTACTGAGCCTTTATCTCAGAGATTAAAAAACAAAACAAAACAAAGAGGAAAAGGACCCCTAAGTAGAAAAATATTTATAGCACTTCTTTTTTTAGTGGGAAAAAAACTGGAAAGTAAGAGGGATGCCTATCAGTTAAAGAATGGCAAACAAAATTATGATATATGGATGGAATGAAATACTACTGTACTGTAGAAATTGAAAATATAATGGATAAAGAGAAACCTGGGAAGACTTACATTAATTAATGCAGAGTGAAGTGAGCAGAACCAGGAATACAATTTATTAACATTAGAAAGACAAACAACTTTGAAACTCTTACTGTCCCTGATGCATGTAATGATCAGCCATGATTCTAGAGTAGAGATAATGATTTATGCTGCCTCCTGACAGAGAAGTAATGGATTAGGATGAAGAATTAAACATATATTTTTGGACACAGGCAATTTGGGAATTTATTTTACTTGTCTATAAACATTTATTTCTAAGAATTTTTTTTTCTTTTTCTTTTTTTTTTTTTTTTGGAGGGCAATTGGGGTTAAGTAACTTGCCCAAGGTCACACAGCTAGGTTTTTGTTTGTGTGTTGTTAAGTGTCTGAGGCTGGATCCGAACCCAGGTCCTTCTGACTCCAGTGCCGGCACTCTACTCACTGCGCCACCTAGCCACCCCCCCCCCTTTTTTTTTTAAGTAAGGTGGGAGGTAGAAGAGAGAAAATAAGGGCTTGTTAATTTAGGGGAAAAAAAGAAAATGAATTAATTTCAACATTTCATTAATAATGAAAATTGGTAAAAACTACAAGATGACACAAAAATTTTATGGTACAATAGATATAATGTTTCTATTAAGTTCTTGATTTTGTAGTGTTATTCATGAGCTACTTAGAAATTCTTCTTAAAAACATTAGAGACCTAATGTCTTCATACATTTTTTGGCCTCATGAGAACTGCATCTTATTAGGATAAGTACACTCTTTTGCCAAAGTTTTGTTTCGTTTCCTTTCAGGAAATTTACCTTAATTTTGAATAACTTTTTAAAATTTTGTTTTTGCTGGGTGGTGCAGTGAGTAAAAGTGCCACCCCGGAGTCTGGAGGACCAGGATCAGTTCTGGCCTCAGAAAATTAGCACCCACACATAAAGAAATAACTAGCTGTGTAACCTTGAGCAAGTTACTTAACCCCAATTGCTTTAAAAAAAATTTGTTTTTGTCCATGTCAACTGCTTGATTTGGTTCTTCTGTTGCCCTGCCCAACTGTTTGGGGGCAAATTTCTAAATTATAGTATCTCACAGAATTGGGGAAAGCTACTAGATTTTTGAATCTTGAGTTCTTTCCACTAAGCCATGCCAAAGTTTCTGCTTTCCTGATTGTATGATTCATTCAATGGCTGCACCTGGCTTGTGTTGTAAACAGTTCATCACTAGGCCAAATCAACCAAATGTGATGAATGTTAGTTAATTCTTACCCAAAAGGACTGACAAAAATTCACAAAAAAGGAGGTCTCTTATGTGGGAGGATCACACAGCTGTGTGGAAGGGAATTAGAATGTTGCCACCTATCATTAAAGCAACTCAGTATAATTCAAAATATGGGATCATGGAAAATATAAATTTAAATTTATACTTTGTATAAGTTGAAATGTGTCACTTGAGGTTAACTATGTATATCAATCAAATAGGTAATAGTTGTTGTCACCAAGTATTTTCAGTTGAACTCAGAGTACTTTATAAATAAACATTCCCTATGAATCAACAAGTGGCAGATATCACTGTTCCCATTTTGCAAAAGATAAAATGAAAGTACAGAAGGGTAATGTGATATGCACAGATTCATAGAGCAAATTAGTGGCAGACTGCATTCCTACATGTAATTTCATCTTTTGATTAGTCAAATCATAATTTGCAATGTATAATGGATAACAAAATTTCAAAATTATATTACAAATCTAAAATGTTCAATAAGGAACGTACATTTAACTTCAAAGAACACAATTTATATATTATCCTGCTTTTACTTAATCCTATTCATTCATTCAGTAAACACACTACACACCTAATGTCTGTTAGGTACTGTTGGGGGTCACAAAGATGAATTTTCTGAATTCAAAGAGTCTAGTGAGGGAAATAAAACACATGCAGCTAGTTATAAAAACAAAGAAACATGTAATAAATGCCACAAAAGAAATAAAAAACAAAATGCTGTAATAGTTTAGAGTAAGGAAAGAATACTTCTATCATAATGAGAGAAGGGGAGTGAGAAAATTAATACTGATTCTGTATCATTTTTATCAATTGATCTTATTTTCAATTAAATTATTTTGTCCTGTAACTGTCTAAGTAATGGCTCTTTATCTCTGTATTTAGTTCAGAAATTCAGCTGACCTGTAATGAGTTAAGTTTAAAAACCTAGCTCTCCTAATCACTGTTCTATTCCTGCCTCAAAGAAATCTGTTATCCTTGAAGGATGCAAGTGTTCACCAGGGAGTCTAGTCTAGTATTTTTTTTTTATCACCAAGTTCTTCTTCATAGATATCTGGTTTGTTCTCCAAAGAAGTCTGGTTCACTATCTCTGATCTTGCAAGCAGACTCAAACAATGAACTTTTCTTAGTCACAGGAGGGAAAGTGGGGGCTGTTGCTTGACCTTCATTCCGAATTTCCAACAAATCCTATTGCACCCCATGCCTCAGTTATGTAACCAGTCACGTCTTCAATCCCATGCTGTCACCTATATTGTTATGTTCTTTGTTCTAACCTTATAAAAATGAGTTAAGTCTTCATTTTGGGGCCTTTGGCTAAGCTAGGCAATCCATTGACCCATTCTATTGACAAGGAGGACATATGCCAACATCATCTTGCTTAGAGAAAATGTGTCTCAGTCTACTTTTGTTGTATTTCACTCTCAAGGTTTGGGAAAATTCATGGAGGATCTAAGACCTAGGTGACCTTAAAGCTAACCTTTGAAGACTGGGAGAATTAAAATAGGTAGAGATGGATCAAAAGAGAAAGTAAGAATCATTTCTTAAGAGCCTATTATTGGGAGGAGCCAAGATGGTGGAGTAGAAACAGGACTTCCTCAAGGCTCCCACTTCCATCTCCTCCAACTCATGTAAAAAAATGATTCTAAACAAACTTTGGAGCTACAGAACCCACAAAATGACAGAGAGAAGCTAACCTCCTGCTGAAGATAGCCTGTCAGGACAGCAGGAAGAGGTCAATGGAGGGCTCTGGGAGCCAAGCCTAGCCCGCATGAGCCTGAGGTTTTAGCCTCAGGGTGGCCACAACCAGCTGCCATCTGGAGGGACTTCAGATCACCAGCAGCTGCGGCAGTTTCTAGAATTATCAACCCATAAATGCTAAGGACAAAGTGAGAGGTCAGTGCAGTGAAGACTTTGGGAACAGGGAATCCAGGAGTGTGGTCCAGTCTTTGCTCCTGGGGGTAGAAGCAGCTGAGGCCCGGTGGCCATGCAGCCACAGCCACATGGCTACTTCAGAACTCCTGGCCTGCAGATTGTAGGGGGACCAAGCAACCAGTCTGAGGGGTAATCACTCTTGCTTTGACCTGCTTGGATCTGGATCACTTCTCTAGGGTGGAGGTCCTGGGGTGTGTGACCAGTTTGATAGAGCATGTGGAGGCTTCAGAGAGGGTAGGCAACTAATAGCTCTGTCAGCTGAGAAAACCCCAGAAATTGGGACAAAGCTCCCCTCTCTGGTAGCAGAGTTCTACTATAGCAAAAAGCTCAAAAGTCAAGTAATTGAGTGGCAACATGAGCAAGCAAAGGAAGCAAAGAAAGCACAGCAATACATTCCTATTTGGGGGACAAAAAGCATCAAAACATGAAACAGGAGGAAGACAACAAAGTCAGAACTCCTGCACCAAAAGCTTCCAAGAAAAATATGAAATGGTTACAGGCCATAGAGGAGCTTAAGAAGGATTTTGAAAACCAAATAAGAGAAGTTGAGAAAAAACTGGGAAGAGAAAAGAGAATGACATGAGAAAATTATGAGAGAAAAAAAATCTGACTGAAGAAAATAACACCTTAAAAAATAGACTAACTCAAATGGCAAAAGAGGCCCAAAATGGGGGGTGGAGTCAAGATGGTGGCGTAGAAACAGCACTTCCACGGAAAAGGGGACTCAACAAACTCTGGAGATATGGAACCCACAAAATGATATAGAGAAGCTAACCTCCCACTGAGGACAGCCGTACAGCCAAGCAGCTAGCACAATGCTCTGGGAGCCGAGCCAAGGTCCATGTGAGTCAGAGGTTTTAGCCCCAGGGCTGCTGGATTAGCAGCCAGCTGGAGAGACTCCAGAACACCAGCAGCTGTGGCATTTCCAGAATTATCAACACATAGATGCCATGGACAAAGTGAGAGGTCAATGTGGTATGGACTTTAGGACCAGTATTCGGGAGCATGTTGGCCTCTTTCCCTGGGGGGCAAGAAGCCACTGAGTAGCAGCACTGAGCAGCCCACCACGTTGCAGCTTCAGCTTCTGGACTGCAGACTGTATGTGGATCCGGAGACCAGTCTGGCAGAAGGGGCGGGGCGGGGAGGGGGAAGGTGGATCGCTCTTGCCTTAACCTTCTTGGATCTGGATTGTGGTCTGGGGTTGAGGTCTTGGGGCGTGTGACCAGCTTGCCAGAACGTGTGGAGGCTTCAGAGAGGGCTCCCAACTAATACCTCTGGCAGCTGAGAAAACCCGTTTGAGATGGAAGCTCCCCTGGCTGATGGCAGAGTCCTACTGTGGCAACAAGCCCAAAAGTCAAGTAATTGAGTGGCAATATGCCTAGGCAAAGGAAACAAAATAAACAGAAAAATTCAACATTAGACTCCTATTTTGGGGGCAAAGAGGATTGAAGCATGGAACAGGAGGAGGACTGTGAGGTCAGAAATCCTGCACCAAAAGCCCCAAATGAAAATACGAGCTGGCTACAGGCCATAGAGGACCTTAAGAAGCAGATAAGAGAAGTGGGGGAAAATTGGGAAGAGAAATGAGAAAGATGCAAGAAAAGTATGAAATGAGAGTCAACAGCCTGACTAAGGAAAATAATACCTTAAAAAATAGACTAACTCAAATGGCAAAAGAGGCTCCAAAAGGCAATGAGGAGAAGAATGCCTTAAAAAGCCAAATTTGCCAGATGGAAAAAGAATCTCAAAAGCTTACTGAGGAGAATCATTCCTTCAGAATTAGACTGAAGCAAATAGAAATTAGTGATTTAATGAGAAATCAAGATACTGTTAAACAGATCCAAACAAATGAAAGCATAGAAGGCAATGTGAAATATCTCATGGGAAAAACCACTGACCTGGAAAATAGATCCAGGAGAGATAATTTAAAAATTATTGGACTACCTGAAAGCCATGATCAAAGGAAGAATCTAGAAATCATCCTTCAAGAAATTCTCAAGGAAAATTGCCCTGATGTTTTAGAACCAGGGGGCAAAATAGAGGTTGAAAGAATCCACCAATCACCTCCTGAAAAAGATCCCAAAAAGAAAACTCCTAGGAATATTGTAGCCAGGTTCCAGAATTCTCAGATCAAGGAGAAAATAGTACAAGCAGCCAAGAAGAAACAATTTGAATATTGTGGAAACACAATCAGGATAACACAGGATCTGGCAGCTTTTACACTGGGGGATTGAAGGGCTTGGAATATGATATTCCAGAGGGCAAAGGAGCTGGGATTAAAACCAAGAATCACCTACCCAGCAAAACTGAGTATCATGTTTCAGCTGAAAATATGGTCATTCAGTGGAATAGAGGACTTTCAAGCATTCTTGATGAAATAAACAGAGTTGAATAGAAAATTTGACATTCAGATACAAGAAGCAAGAGAAGCCTGAGAAGGTAAACAGGGAAAAGAAAGCATGAGGAACTTATCAAAGTTGAACTATTTACATTTCTACATGGAAAAACAATAATGGTAACTGATGAAACTTTTCTCGGCATGAAAATAGTTTAAAAAAGTACATGGGCATATGAATACATATGAGAATTTGTGTATATATGTTTACAGGTATACATAGGTAGAGGGCACAGGTTGAATTTAATAGGAAAAGATGATACTTAAAAGGTGAAATTAAGAGGTGAGAGAGGAATATAACAAGAGGAGATGGGGAGAGATGGAATGGGGTAAACTATCTCAGATAGAAGAGGCAAGGGATAATGGTTACAAGGGAGGGGAAGGACAGGAAGGCAAAAAGGCAAAACCTTATTCTCATTGAATTTGGATCAGGAAGAGAATAACATACATACTAAATAGGATATCTCACCCTACAGGAGAGTAGGGGGGAAGGGGATGAGAGGGGAGATGATGAAAGGGAGGGTGGGAGGGAAGGGGGGAGGGAAGTTGGAAGAACCCACTTTTGAAAAGGGACAGGATCAAAATAGGGAATAGACCAAGTGGGAGGTGGGATAGGAGGGAGGGAAATATAGTCATTCTTTTACAATGTATCTACTATGGTAATGTTTTGCATAGCTACACATGGACAACATATACTGAATTACTTATCTTCCCAGTAAGGGTGGTTGACAAGGGAGGAAGGGAATTAATCTGGAATTCAAAATTTTAAAATCAAATGTTGAAAAATATATAAATACTATTATTAATACTATTTTACATATAATTGGGAAATAAGATATATAGGCATTGGGGCACAGAGATTCACCTTGCCCTACTGAAAAAGTCGAAGTGGGTATGGGAGAAGATATGGGAGAGAGCAGATGGGATGAGGGGACATCCTGTGGGACTGCTATTCTGGGGTGGTGGGTAGGGGAAAAGGGGAGGGGAAGAACAGGAAGGCAAGATCAGGGAAAAAATTGTAACTCAAAATCTGGTGGAAATGAATGATGTAAACCAGAAGTTAATAAAGCATTTAAAAAAAAAATAGAGGCCCAAAATGCCATTGAGGAGAAGAATGCCTTAAAAAACCTAATTTGCCAGATGGAAAAAATTTTCAAAAGCTCACTGAAGAGATTAACTCCTTTAGAATTAGACTGGAGTAAATGGAAGCTAATGACTTTATAAGAAATCAAGATACTATTAAACAGGTCCAAACAAATGAAAAAATTGAAGGCAATGTGAAACATCTCATTGGAAAAACTACTGACCTAGAAAATAGATCCAGGAGAGATCACTTAAAAATTATTGGACTACCTCAAAGCCATGATCAAAAAAAGAACCTAGAAATCATCCTTCAAGAAATTCTCAAAGAAAATTGCCTGATATTTTAGAACCAGAGGGCAAAAATAGAGGTTGAAAGAATCCACTGATAACCTCTTCAAAAAGATTCCAAAAAGAAAGCTCCTAGGAATATTAGAGAGAGGTTCTGGAGTTCCCAGATCAAGGAGAAAATATTACAAGTAGCCAAGAAGAAACAATTTGAATATTGTGGAAACACAATCAGGATAACACAGGATCTAGCAGCTTCTACCTTGAGGGATTGAAGGGCTTGGAATATATTTCAGAGGTCAAAGGAGCTGGGATTAAAACCAAGAATCACCTACCCAGCAAAACTGAGCACCATGTTTCAGGGGAAAATATGGTCATCCAATGGAATATAGGACTTTCAAGCTTTCTTGATGAAAAAACCAGAGTTGAATAGAAAATTTGACATTCAAATACAAGAAGCAAGAGAAGCATGAGAAGGTAAACAGGAAAAAGAAATCATGAGGAACTTATCAAAGTTGAACTACTTACATTCCTACATGGAAAAATGATCATTGTAACTTATGAAATGTTTTTCAGTATGAAAATAGTTGAAGGGAATAGAAATGTGTGTGTGTGTGTGTGTGTGTGTGTGTGTGTGTGTGTGTGTGTGTATATATATACACACACACACACACATACATACATACATACATATATCTATATAGTAGGGCATATGGGTGTATGAATACATATGTAACTATGTGTATATATGTGTTTAGGTATACACAGACAGAGGACACAGGACCAATTGAATAGGAAGGGATGACAATTAAAAGGAGAAATTAAGAGGTGACAGAGGAATACAATGGTAGGAGATGGGGAGAGACACAATGGGGTAAATTATCCCATATAGAAGAGGCAAGGGAAAACAGTTACAATGGAGGGGAAGAACAGGAAGGCAAAAGGGAATGACTCAACCTTATTCTCATTGAATTTGGCTTATGGAGGGAATGATATACACACTAAATAGGGTATCTCACCCTACAGGAGAGTAGGGGGGAAGGGGATGAGATGGAGGATGATGGAACAGAGGGCAGGCTAGGGGGGATGGAAGTTAGAAGCACCTACTTTTGAAAAGGGACAGGATCAAAGTAGAGAATAGAACAAGTGGGGGGTGGGATAGGATGGAGGGAAATATAGTCAGTCTTTTACAATATATCCATTATGGAAATGTTTTGCATAGCTGCACATGTACAACCTATATTGAATTGCTTATCTTCCCAGTAAGGGTGGGTGAGGAGAGAGGAAGGGGAAGAATCTGGAATTTTAAGTTTTAAAATAAAATATTTAAATATATTTTTTATTATTATTATTATTATTATTATTTTACATGTAACTAGGAAATAAGGTATACAGGCACTGGGGCATAGAGATCCATCTTGCCCTACTGGAAAGTCAGAGGGGGGATGCGGGAAGATATGGGAGAGAGCAGACTGGGGGAGGGGATATTCAACTGGGATCACTGTTTTGGGGTGGTGGGTAGGAGAAAATGGGGAGAAAATTTGTAACTCAAAATCTTGTGGAAATGAATGATGTAAACTAAAAATAAACATAGAAATTCCTTTGTTTAAAAAAAATAGAGCCTATTATTTGCCAGGTATTATGGTAAGCACTTTTTGCGGATAGCTAGGTGGTGCAATGAATACAGTGCAAGGCCCGAAATCAGGAGACTCATCTTCCTCAGATACTTACTAGCTGTGTGACCTTGGGCAAGTCACTTATTCCTATTTATCTCAGTTCCTCATTTGTAAAATGACCTAGAGAAGGAAAGGGCAAACCATTCTAATATCTTTGCCAAGAAAACCCCAAATGGTGTCACAAAGAATCAAACACAACTGAAATGAGCAAACAACAATTCTAATTAATTTTACAAATATTATGTCATTTGATATAACGACCCTATGAAGTAGGTGCTATCATCCTTATTTTACAGTTGAGGAAACTGAGGTGGTCAGAGGTGAAGGGTCTAGGGTCTAGGGTCTATTGACTAGTCTATTGACTAGTAAATGACTGAGGCCACATTTGAACTCAGGTCTTTCTGACTCCAGGCCTAGCACTCTATCCACTGTACCACCTAATTACTTGAATGGGAAGGTATTTCAGGAAGAAAGAACATTGTGAGCAGAAAAACAAGAGCAGAAAAACACATATAAACACAGCATATACCTAGGACTGTCATGTCAAATAGCTTACGTTGGAGGCAGGAGGACTGTGGTTCAAGCGCTACCTTCTCATTTATAATATATTAACCTTAGAAAATCACTTAATATTTTGATGTTTCCAAGTAGTTTGAGATTATAAATTATAGAAGAGTTTGTGTTCTGTATTAGTAGGTAAGATTTCCATACAAGGGGTTCTCTAACCTGATGAAATCAAGGTCCAGACCAAATGTAACTTTTAAAAAATTACTTCTTTCAGAATCACAAACTTAAAGAGACTCCAGTCTTCTTGATCAACCAGCACCTGAACAAGAATCCTCTCCACCAATCCCTTACAAGAAGTCATCCTGTCTCTGAAGACAATTGGGTGATAGGAAACTTATTAAATACTAAGGAAGTTTTGTGATCTTCACCCTCTGGATTCAGTAGGAAAAAGAAGGATTTCCTCAGTCTCGCCAGTTTTAAAGTTGTAGCCTGATGAAATTGGAAAATTTTCCTTAGAAGTAGAACTACATTCTGCCCCTAGCAACTTTTGCCTATTGCTCCTAATTGTGACCTCTTGGGCCAAGCAGAACAAATCTCTCTTCCATAGGAATGACAACCCTTCACATACTTGAAGGTAGTTATCTTATCTCCTTAAGTCTCCCCTTTTCAGTATTTTAATCAATTTTCATATGGTATAGCTTCAGTCCCTTCACTACCCTAGTTGCCTTCCTCTTGATGTGCTAAAATTTGTTGACATTCTTCCTAAAACATGGTGCTTACAATTGATAACAATTTTCCAAAGGTAGTTTAATCATAACAGACTATGGCAGTATCTTTGTCTCTCTCATTTTGGACACTACAGTTTTATTCAAAAAGATGTAAGATAGCATTAGTTGTTTTATTTATTTGATCACTATATCATAGTATTGACTAACATCAAACTTGTATTACCTTAAAATCTAAAAATCCTTTTCACATGAATTGCTATATATCCATTCATCTTCCATACTGCATTTGTGCAATTACTTTTCCAACCTGCATTTATTAATTTGGCCCATCTTTCTAATCTGTCAAAAAAATTTGGATCCTGATTAGGTCCTCCAACACATTAGTATCATTTTCAGCTTCATGTCATCTGAAAGTGACTTGTCGTGGGCACATCCAGACCACCTAACATGGAAACACTTTGAATACCCTATCACATATGTGAATGTAACTCCTTTGATAAACAGTGTAGCCAGAACAGGTTGCACCTATATACTTGACTGGGCTGAGATAAAGTTCAGAGGGAACACGTATTACCATCTCCCTATATTTGAATGTAAGCAGTTTATCCTTGTTAGTCTCTCATCATTGTTCATTCATGTTTATATTTTTATGTTTCTTTTAACTCCAGTGTTTGAACTTCAATGTTTCTACATGGTTCTGTTCTTTTCATCAGGAATGCTTGGAAGTCATCTATTTCATTAAAATAATTTTCTCCCTTGTAGGATTATACTCTGTTTTACTGGGTAAATTATTCTTGATTGTAAGTTTGCCTTCTGGAATATCATATTGCAAATTCTCTACTTATTTAGAGAGGTGCTGTTAAATCATGTGTGATTCTGACTATGGATTCTTGGTATTTAAATTCTTTCTGGTTCCTTGTATTTTTCCCCCCAAAGGGAAGCTCTAAATTTTACCTTTGTGAGAGTTTTCATTTTAAGGTTTTTTCAAGAGGTGACTAGTGGATGTGGTTTTTTATTTCTATTTTTCCCTCTGGTTCCAAGAGATCTGGGCAGCTATCTTTTAAGATTTCTTGAAACATGATGTCTAGGCTCTTTTGTTCATTGTGATATTCTAATAATTCTTAAATCAGTTGCTTTTACTGAGATGCCTTACATTTTCTTTAATTTTTTCAGTCTTTTGACTTTTAAAGTGTTTTTTTTTCTCATGAAATTGTTGGCTTCTAATGAGTCCATGCTAATTTTCAGGGAGTTTGTTGCTTGACCAAGGTTTTGTACCTTTTATGTTACACTATTAACTCCCTTTCCAATATTCCATCTCTCTCATTTCTTTTCCAATCTTTTTCTTTTAGCACTTACTTCATTTATTAAAAAACTTTTTTTAACTTAAAAATTTTTTCCTTAATGTTTTCTAAGAATTCTAGTTGAACTGTGCCCAAGCTGTGCTTTTCTTTGAGGCTTTGCTTGTAGATATTTTGGAATCATTCTTGGTTTCTGTCTTGTGTCCCTATTACCATAACAGCTTTTTTTTTTTTTTATGGTGGGAATCTTTATTGGTTTGCTCATTCTCCCAGCCTACTTCCTGATTTTGTGCTTGATGTTAAGATTAAACTCAGTGTATTTCTGGAGGGAAGGTCTATCTGGGTTGGTTCTGTTTTCTTGGGGGTATAAGTATTCTGCTATTATAGACTCTGAGGGACAGTTGCTCAGGCTGGGGAGTTGCAAGCTTTCAGTGCTACCAAAGTGGTCTGATCCAGTGCAAAATCTGATCACTACCCTTCTAGTCTGAGCTCTGAAAGTTTCTGACCTGGGTTTGGGTCTGAGCAATAGCATAGCTCTGCTGGACTAAGATACTATCAGTCAGCTGGAAACTTCTGCTGGTTCAGAGTGACAGAACTGGAAAGTACCCTTTGGTTTAAGATTCCTACCCTGGTTATTCCTCTGTGGGCTAAAGACTGGGCTAGAAGTTGGAACTGAAACCTCATTATGTTCCTGAGGTCTGAGACATGCAGCTGGTACTTGCTTCTGAATTTCCTTCTCACTCCATACACAGCTTAGAGCCTCTGACTGCCCTATTCTTAATTCATCCTGGATCTGTGACCCTAGAACTGGGTAGGGAGAGACAAAACTGCCAGTTAGAACCTGTTCCTGCAACTTTCAGATGACTGTCTCCCTATGGCAACCTGTGCTGGAAAATGATTTAAAATAAAAAAAATAAATCAAATAAATTAAAATCATTTTTTTTCTTGAATTTCCCCTTTAGGACTTGGTCTAATGTGTTTTCTAAATATGTATGAAAGAAGGTTTGGAGGGAGCTTGTTCACTGTCCATTTTACTACTTGACCATATTGGTTTTACCTCAGGCCCTCTCCTCAAGTCACTTCAGAATGGATGAGAAACTCCCTATAGCAGTTCAGGTCAGCAAATTCTCACACTCAAGCACAGCTTATAGGCTTAGAGCAGGGGTTCTTAATCTTTTTTGTCGGTGCCATGAACTTCTTTGGCAGTCTGATAAAGCCTATGAATCCCTTCTCCAACTGTTTTTTAAATGCATAAAACAAAATACAGAGGATCTCAAAGGAAACCAATTATATTGAAATAATTATTTTTAAAAATGTAAGTTCAATATACCCCATGTTAAGAACCTCTGTCTTAGAGAGAGGCCTAAAGCACAGAGGAATTAAGTGACTTGCTCAGGGTAACAGAACCAATGTGTCAGAGGCAGGATTTGAATGTAGCTCTTCTTGGCTCCAAGGACAGTTCTCTATTATGTCACAATGCCTCTCCAATGAAATCACAGGTCTGCTCTCTATCCCTAATGAAATAATATGGTTTTGGTTGGGTTTTTTGTTTGTTTGCTTTTAGTTTTTGTTATTAATATGGTGTTCCTTTGTCTATAGTTCTCCTGATATTGAACAAATACAGTATTCTTGTTCGGTTAATGTAGGTATTTTGTATTTTTTATAAAATTCATCTATTTCATTTGAGTTAGTTTGATTTGAATGTAATTGATCAAAATCAGTTCTAATAATTTCTCTTATTTCCTTTTCATCTGTTGTATATTCTTTTTTTTTCATTTTGGTAAATTAGTTTTCCTTTCTTTTTATAATATTTGAGTTTCTATCACTTTACTAGCCTTTTTGAATATCTAGCTTTTACTTTTATTTAACTCAATGGGTTTTTTCTTTTCAATTTTATCTCTTCCTTGATTGTCAGATTTTCTATTTTTGTGTTTGAGTTTTTTTTTTTTTAATGGTTGCTTTTCTTTTTTATAAAATGTCTAGTTTATTGATCTCTTCATTCTCCTTTTTGCTAGTCCCTGCCCCCCTCTCCCCTCCTTGGACTGCTTTGGCTACATCTCAGATCTGGCATGTTATTTCATTGCTGTCATTTTCTTTGATAAAATTATTATTTCCATGATTTGGTTCATTGACCTATTCATTATTTAGGATATTATTTAGATTCTACTTGAATCCTTTTTTTAATCATGATTTTTGTTACATTATGGTCAATAAAGATTGTGTTTAATATCTCTACTTTTTGGGGGGTTTTTGTTTTGTTTTATGCCCTAGTACATGGACAATTTTGTAAAGGCACCATACAAATCTGAAAAACATATATACTCTTTACAATTCCCTTTATGATAGCATTATCAAACTAGTAGCTGGTGGGAATGTTGTGGCTATAATTTATCAAGATTTTAGTAAAGGTGGGGGCAGGGAGGGGGTGGCTAGGTGGCACAGTGAATAGAGCACCGGCCCTGGAGTCAGAAGAACCTGAGTTCAAATCTAGCCTCAGACATTTGACACGATTACTAGCTGTGTGACTTTGGGCAAGTCACTTTACCTCAACTGCCCTCCAAAAAAAAAAAAAACCCAGAAAAAAAGAGTTTAGTAAAGACAAGTATCTCATATTTGTGGGGAGAAGATATGGATTAAATGATAATACAATCTAAAGGGGGAAATAAAAAGGGAATAAATATTTATTAAAAATCTGCTTTGTGTCAGCACTGTGCTAAGCACTTCACAAATATTCTCTCATTTGAGGTAATAGGATTCAGAAATAGTTGGATGACTGGGCTCAGAGTAGTTGTTCATGATTCAATGCTTATGTAGCCCATGATTTGCAGTAGAGAATCCTCAAGGCTCTATGCTTCATTCTACATAGTATGCTCATAACATTAGTAGACGACAGCAAGCTATGAGGTTTATTTAACTAATACTCTGGAAGACAAAAATCAGAATCCAAAAGAATCTTGACAGGCTAGAGTATTGAACTAAAGCTAATAAAATGAAATTTAGTATGGTACTTTGATGCAAAACTTTAATTTTACAAGTATAGTATGGATAGATATCATAGATAGTTGCTCTGGGGGAAAAAAAAACCGAGGGGTTTTAGTACATTACAATTCCTTTATTTGACAATAGCAAAATGATGAAAATGAGAGCCAAGTGTTCTCTCCAAAGAGAGCCTATAAGTTATCCTTCTATTTAGCTACAACTTCCATTGTTTCCTTGTTTTATTATAGTTAAAATGTTAATATTAATATAATTCCATTCTCCTACTATTATACTGACTCACTGGTCATTCAACAATAATTTCATGTTTAGAGTACCACTATATATATATATATATATATATATATATATATATATATATATATATATATATATATATACACACATATTTTGCCTTTTGGAGGGCAATTGGGGTTAAGTAACTTGCCCAAGGTCACATGGCTAGGTTTTTGTTTGTGTGTGTTAAGTGTCTGAGGCTGGATCCGAACTCAGGTCCTTCTGACTCCAGGGCCAGCGCTCTACTCACTGCGCCACCTAGATGCCCCTATAGTACCAATATTTAATGTTTGTAAATGATGTAAAAAACATGTGATTCTTAGAACCCTCTTCCTCCTTTTTCAGCATTCTGTTGCTATCAGTGCAAAAGAGAAATAGACCATACAGGACCAAGGGCCATTTTGTATTTTTCACAAACACACACATACACACTCATAATCCACAAATGTATGCATAATTAAGCCTATATTCAAAAATTTTAGAGACACCATTTCTAGGGCTGTATCCCAAAGAGATCATACAAGTGGGAGGAGGATCCATATGTACAAAATATATGTATCAGTTCTTTTTGTGGTGGCAAAGAATTAGAAATCAAGGGGATGCCCATCAATTGGGGTATATGAATGTAATGGAATACTATTGTTCTATAAGAAATGAGGAGCAGACAAACATAATAATTTGGAGAGACTTATATGAACTGATGCTGAGTGAGGAGAGCAGAACCAGGAGAAATTAGTACACAATTACAGACACGTGTATCTGTGACAACTCACTTTGATAGACTGGGCTCCTCTCAACAATGCAAGGTTATAAGATGACTCCAAAAGACTCATGATGGGAAAGGGATATTCACATCCAGAGAAAAGAGCTTACAGAGTCTGAATGCAGATTGAAGCAACCTACTTACTCTCTCTCTTTTGTGTTTTGTTTTGTTTTGTTCCTTCTTTTTCATTTTTCACTCCTTTGGTTATAACTCTTCTTTACAACTTGACTAATGTTTAATGTGAAGATATTTGTAGAACCTGTATCAAATTGCATGCTGCTACGGGGGGAGGGGGGAGGAGAGGAAGGAGAAGAAAATTTGAAACTCAAGGGACTGTGGAATTGAATGTTGTAAACTAAAAGTAAATAAATAATTTTTTAAAAAAAATTTAGTTTGGAATCATGAAGAAAAATATTGCTAACTGGACATTGCAAAAATGAAATACTTTATATTCAAATCTAGAAATGAATGCAAGGAGTAATTTTCATTATTGGTATTGCTTCCTTTAAATGTATAACATATATGTTTGCATGTATATGTACATATGTGGATATACATCATGCACATCAATAAACATTTTATTAAGTGCCTACTAGCTAATCATTATGCTAGGTTAAAATGTACCTGTGATCTCATCAATTCAGGAGTTCCCTCCAATGATGTAAACTGCAATCCATCCATGCCTGCTCAGCCTGTGTAACTCTTGTCCATCTTCTTCCAAAAGTCCATCATATGGGATACTGAATTTATATAAATGAGAATAACAATGTAATATGATTTAACATAACATAATAAAATATAATTGACATAATGCAATAAATATAAGATATTGTATTATATAACAATATGAGTTTATGCTCTAATCCAAAATGCCAAAGGCTATAGTGACATGACATACTACTAGTGGATTATGGTTGCTATCTACTTCTCATCTCTCACTCTCACCATGTAACCAACCAATGTTCTTTTCCTAGCATACAATTCCTTGATAAAGCGTGTTATTGTTATTTTGCTTCTTAGTTCTACATTGATTTTTTATTGCAGTTTGATCACATTCACTATTGAATTCCATGCCTTGTCACGATAACACCAAGTGAATACTGGTATTAAAAATGTTGAACATCTATTTTCATGCAAAGCTTGGGGGCAGTAAAGGAACTCTCAAATTTCCCTAATGGTATCTAGCCTGTTCCCTTCTCTTATTTAACTGTAGGCCCAATTTGTCCAACCATACTTTTTTTTACATACATGTAGACAATTTCTATACATATTTTATATACTATTAGACAATTTCTATAGGTTGTCCATCTAAACATACGTTGAAATTTGGGCAATAGATATTCTCCATCCACTTGGTCTTTTTCTGTGGGTTATCAGTCCAAATTCCTTTGAATGGTTTCAAGTATCTTTCAGGAGGCTTTACTATGCTCTAGCCAAGACAATATTATTTGCAAACAGAAGCATCTGTTACACTTTATTACACTTTTAAAACATACCTTTTGGTGTGTCAATAAGGCTCCCTAGCCCTAGTGATTGGAGATAATGTGAAAACATTGAATAATAGACACTACATAAGAAGTAATGGTACTTGAAACCATTAATTTTCCTGACATTTTAAACTGACAAATTCAGGTTCATAGCTTTTGTGAAATGAAATAATATGAAACTTACTATCTATAGGGGATCCCTCTTTGACCTTGACTCTGTGCTAGATCTACTCCATAGTACTGGTGAACACCATTAGTGAGCATGCATCTCTGCATCTCCCTGTTTTGTGCTTTGCTTGATGTTTGTTAGCAGAGGATCATTGAAGAAGATTGTTTCTGTTGTTATATCTTCCAAGAAATCATTAACGATTTTTGTATATGGATGGAATTAACATTGTTGTAAACGATCCAGTAAGTTGGCATTTTGTCCTACTAAATCAAATGCCTTTTTTGTATCAAGGAACAATAAACACAATGGATTCTTATTTCATGAACTATGAAATGGTAAAGAATGGTTCACTGTTGACTACTACTTGGGAAAGACTTCTTGTTCTCTACTAATAATCTTATCAAAGATACCCTCAATTTTTATGTAAATGAGTCTCATAAAGATGTAGCATAGATAGGAAAGTAGTCATGTAGGTTGGTAGTTGTTAATGTTATTTTACTTGCTATTTTTAGGATTAATAAGATACAAGATTTTTTTCCATGCTATTGGTATCTTCCTTTCCTTTAGATATATTTGTCCCTAAATTCCCTCAATAATTGTATTGCCTCCATCACAGATTCCTCTATCTGTGCTTGATCCAATCAGGCAAATTTTTCACATTTTTGTCCTTTTAGTACCATTTCCACTTCCTCTATAATATATTCAAGATTGTGGGTTGGTTCTACTTTCCTTGATAGAAAAAAAAAGTTTATTATAATGATTTTTGCAAACCTTTTGCATTTTTCATGTTTGTTGATCTCCTTCCCATTTTCACATTTAAGTGTCCTTAGTATGATTTTCCTTGGTTGAATATCTTGCCAAACTCTTTAAATTGATTTTACTCACCACTGTTTCACTCTGCTTTACAAGATGATATTGTTTATAATTGTTGTAATGGTAATGGGGATTTGAAGATCTTCCCTGCCCCTTGTATTGGCAAGCAAACATGCACTTAGCACCTTGTTTCAAGTTCATGATTGTGTCAAGTATCCAGAACTTGTGAATCATACAGTGGGATGAACTTGCTAATGTAACAGGAAGGGGCAGAACAGGGAGGAGCTAATACCATACATAAGGAAAAGCCCAAGCTAGAGAGCCAGAATGTCTTCTGAGAACCAAATTGAGAATTTCTGAGAGCCAGCCAGAACAGCCAGGAATGAGAACTGCTGGGAGCCAGCAGTGTGGAGGTTGAGGAGCAACAGTGAGTGAGAAGGAGTATCCTTGCTTGAGGGAGCTTGTTTTGTTTTAAAGGCTTGAGAATGGGGGTGTTCACTGCACTGACTATGTGTACTAATTTCGTGGTTACTGTAATGATTTTAACTTTCTGGTTTCGGGATTCAGTTTTCTGGTATTTGAATAAATGCTTTAGTTTTGTCCTCCATGTGGAGAGCCTATTACATTTTATAATTCACAACTACACCAACATATTCATAGCCATTGTGGGTGCTGTGAATATTGCATTGCTGGTACAATTGTCTATTATTTTTCTTCATAATATTTTATAAATGATTTTATATTCCAATCCAGTGCTGCTTTTGGCAACATAGTTTATATTGTTATACATAATATATTACACATACATATTTAAGGGTTATATACATACATAAAGGCAAAAATACACACACATTTATTTTACATTTTAGGTAGGTTTCCATCAGAAAGTTTCTATAAAAATTGTTTCTGACTTGTTAATTGTTGTGTAGTTATTCCAAAAATTAGGGCTATCTGACAATTCTATAGAGACACCAAAAAATGTTTGAGCAAAGTCCAGGTGACAAGTTGTCAGCAATAGTGTAGATTGTAGTACAGCGTTATTTTGACAATTGGACTATATGACCTCAAAAGTCTCTTTCAAATATAACATTCCATGATTGTGTGAAATATTTATTATATATTTGTACACATTATACACACACACACTATTCCTTACATGCCAAAATATCAAGGATACTTAAAAAGGGGGAAATGTTACTTTCTTTTTTTTCCCCAAATTTTATTCAATATGAAACATATCTCTACAGTTTTTATTGAGGAGGTTGATCACATCCACAACCAAATCCACCTCTAAATTGGAATTCTATTGCTGACCCAGCCCCAGCCTTAGCCTTCTTGTCAGCACCTGGGGAAGCAACACTTCCTCTGTATGTATCTCTGTCAGTTTCACCCTGAATAAGTTGAGCAGGTCACTGCCCTCCAGACCTTTGGTCTTGGACTTCCTGTCTCAGGACAACTTCTGCAGAGTGTGACAGGCACAATCTCAGGGGGAAGGTGAAGGTAATCCCAGAGGTACTGAATGCCCTCATTGGTGAGGTACTAGTAGAAATGCCTTCATGTGAACTTCTCCTTAACATAGCCATAAGACTTTAGAGACTGCATGGCCTTGATGACATGGATATTGGGCACATTCTTGTCTGCCAGCTCAAGGTGCTTTGGTATGTGAACATCCTTCTAGGCTACCATTACTCCCTCCTTAAAAAGGAGTTCATAGCTGGCAATTCAGTTCTTCTTAGGCATCAACATCTTGGCATCAGCGACCGGAAATGTTACTTTCTAAGGAAATAGAGTCCTAGTTTTAAGATTTGGTCTGTGGGACATCCATGGAAAAAAGGAATATCTCTTTCTCAATTTGGAACCTATTATTTCCACTCAGTAATATATCTCTGATCTAAAAGGTTGAGCACAAAACCAGGGCTGGTGTGAATGCTTATTTTTATTTCTTCTATGAACTAAGTTTCATATTACTTCATTTCACAAGAGTTATGAACCTGAATTTGTCAATAGCTTAAAGTGTCAGGAAAATTAATGGCTTCAAGTACCATTACTTCTTATGCAGTGTCTATTATTCAATGTTTTTATATTATCTCCAATCACTAGGACTAAGGATCACATCACTTACTGACACACCAAAAGGTATGTTTTCAAAGTGTAAGTTCTTAGTTACATAATATTTGGAATAGAGCCTCTGATAAGATTCTAGTGTGTCAGTCTGTGTTTATGTAATTTGATGTTTCAGCTAACCATTAAAACATGCCAGACGGATGGTAAAGAAGGATAGCTGCCAAAATAACATTTTAAAAGTCTTTCAGCAAACATTTCTCCTCATTTTCTGTTGAACTATCTACCATTATTGTGGAAAGAGGCAACAGAGTATAGAGGCAAACATCAGGCTAGGAAGGCTAGACATCCTTTTTGTCCAAATTCTACTACTTATTAACCCAGTAACCTTGGGAAAGTTACTGATTTTCTCTAAACCTCAATTTTCTGATCCATAAAATAGAAATCATGACTTGCTTCACAGGGTTATTATAAGGATCAAGTCAGATAATGTCTATAACAAAACTTTATAAACTTTACAATGCTATACCACATAAACACATGAGGGGCAGCAGAGAGTAGCATAAAGAGATCTGGGTTTGTAGGAGTTAGAATACCTGGCTTCTAGTGCTAATTCATTATGTACTCATTGGTATTATGGCCTTGAGCAAATAACTTAACTGTAAGCTTTTTCTTACATATAAAATGGGAAAAACACGTCATGACTTTTTCACAGGCATATTGTTAGGATTAAATAAGAAAAGAGATATGAAAGCCCTTCATAAACTCTGAAGTACTATGCACATATAAGGGAAATGATGATAATGATGATGCATTTTTCTGTGTCAGGGACAATTACTCTCCTTTTCTTTTTTCAAATTTTATTTCACCTATCCAGCAAAACAAAAAGTATAATACTTTACGGGAAAATATGGAAATTCAATGAAATAGAGGACTTTCAAGCATTCTTGATCAAAATACCAGAGCTGAACAGAAAATTTGACATTCAAATACAAGAAGCAAGAGAAGCATGAGGAGGTAAACAGGAAAAAGAAATCATAAGGAACTTATTAAAGATGAACTGTTTACATTCCTACATGGAAAAATGATAATTATAACTCATGAGATTTTTCTCATTATGAAGATAGTTGAAGGGAATATATATGTATACATACATATATGTATGTATAGGAAGGTATATATATATGTGTGTATGTGTGTATATATGTGTGTGTATATGTGTGTACGTGTATACATAGACAGGGGGTACAGGATGAGTTGAATATGAAGGGATGATATATAAAAAATAAAATTAAGAGATGAGAGAAGAATGTATTGGGAGAATGAGAAAGGGAGAAATAGAATAGGGTAAATTATCTCACATAGAAGAGGCAAGAGAAAACTTACAATAGAAGAGAAGAGCAGAAAGGTGAAAGGGAATGAGTCAACTTTACTCTCATTGGATTTGGCTTAAGAAGGGAATAACATACACATTCAGTTGGGTATCTTACCCTACAGGAAAGTAGGGGGGAAGGGGACAAGATGAGGATGATAGAAGGGAGGGCAGATTTGGGGAGAGGGTAGTTAGAAGCAAACACTTTTGAAAATGGACAGGGTCAAAGGAGAAAATAGAATAAATGGGGAGTGGGATAGGATGGAGGGAAATATAGTTAGTCCTTCACAATATAACTAGTATGGAAATGTTTTGTGTTATATTATGTTTTGTTTTGTATTATATGTTTTGTGTTATATTATACATATGTACAACCTATATTGAATTGCTTGTCTTCCCAGTGGGGGTGGGTGAGGAGGGAAGAAGGGAAAGAATCTGGAAATCAAAGTTTTAAAAACAAATGTTAAAAATTGTTTTTTACATGCAACCTGGAAATAAAATATACAGGCAATGGGGTATAGAAATCCATCTTGCCCTACAAGAAAGTAAGGGGTGTATGGGGGAGGACATAAGAGAGAAAAGATTGGGGGAAGGGGTATTCAATATGCTTGCTATCTTGGGGTAGGGGGTAGGGGAGAGAAGGGGAGAAAATTTGTAACTCAAAATCTTGTGGAAATGAATGTTGAAAACTAAAAATAAATAAATAAATTTATATTTTATTTTATTAAATTTGTTTATCTACTTTTAGGTTACAACATTCAGTTCCATAATCTTACTGTCCTTTTTGAACAGCAGATTTGCTAGAAAGTTTCTCATTCAAATCACAAACATTTAGAATGATGAAAGAGGCAGGGCAAGAAATTAATAATTTGAAAAGCTATTTAATATTTAGGAAAGTTCAGGCATTTATTAATGAAATTACTTTCTATTTTGTAACTACCCTGGAAAATAAAAATAATAGGAAGTTACCACAATTTTCTATAAGGACTTCGAGGGAACCAGAGTTTATTGTAAACTAAATTGTTAAGATGAAAAATGGCTAACAAAGTTTGGCATTGTATGAGAACCTACTATAAAATGGTGTTTCACACCTTACAACTCCAATTAGTATAATTAACAAAATACCCTATATCCTAATACCTTTTCAGGTGAAAAGCCTCTTTGAGTCACTAAAGGATCAATCAAAGGTATAAATTAGGTGTGAATAAGTCCCAGACATCTCCATAGAATTATAAATCACTCAAAGGGAAAAGCAAGGTATGAACAAGTCCTTATTTGATTTGGAAAGAGTAAAGTGTTTTGAGCAGTTGAATGAAATCAGATGATACACAAGAAATGTACTAAGATTGGCTGAAAGAATTAAACACAAACTGTGTCTATTTATGTTGTTGTTTGTCCTTCATTTTCAAAGATCAGTGACATCACAGGGTCACATCTTGACTCGATTGTGAATTGGATTTGTAGAGTTGCACAGTCATCTACCTCGCTCTTCCAGAGTCAATGGAGTCCAGTGGCAAGACAAAAGTCAAGATGAGGGGCAATGGCCCAGGAAGCAGTGGATGACATCCAAGCTCTAAGCACTCCACATCTGCTTTCAGCTGCCTTCATGGCTGTTGGAACAAATTGTTCTCATTGCCCATTCCCCTGGAGGAAGTCTTCACATGCTTGAGGTAGGACTCCCTCTACCCCCAACCCTTAATTCACTGATGGGTTTGAGGCTTGTCAGTTACCCTCAACCTGGGTTAGCCCATCTGCCCAGATATAGCTTCTTGGAGCCACAAATGGGGCTTGGGTAAAGGAAGACACCAAAGTTGGATGAGCAGACCTAAAAAGGGCTCAACAAGCCCTTATACCAGAGGTGCCAGTCCTCCCAGAATATCCCATCCAACCCTGCCTATTTATATTTTAGAGAAAGGGATACCAGAAGAAAGGTCAGTCAAACTTCAAGATCTGTTCCTACCCTATGTCAGAATGGGGGGAGGGCAGGGGCGGCTAGGTGGCACAGTGAGTTGGAGTCAGAAGGACCTGAGTTCGGATCCGGATCCCACCTCAGACACTTAATGCACACACAAAAAACCTAGCTGTGTGACCTTGGGCAAGTTACTTAACCCCAATTGCCCCTCCAAAAAAAAAAAAAAAACACCGCAAAAAAAAAAAAAAAAGAATCGGGGGAGAGGTAAGGAAGAAAGAGATGGTACATTCAACCTTCACTCCCACATTGACTCAATCATTAGAGACTGGACTGAACCATTAACAAACAATTCATCCATTTAGGAACTGAGAGCAGACAAACTAAACACGGAAGAAAGGCAGCTTAAGGGTTTTAGATGTCTTTGAGGTGGAGAGAAATGCACCCCACAAAGTACATACTTTGGACACTACAAAGGCCCTAACTCTTAGAACCCATCAGTTCTCTTTTACAAGGACCAGGAGTCTGCCCTCAAACTTATATACACAGACCCAGGATATATCTGATTTTTTCAACCAATCAGTGGAAGAGAAATCCATAAAGGAAGAAAAGGCTTAGATAAGAGCCATTGTGGCAAAGGGAGAACCTGCAGCTCCTGGTTAGATGGATAACCTCAATTGGGGGATCCAGTTGATTTTTTTTTTTTTGGAGGGCAATTGGGGTTAAGTAACTTGCCCAAGGTCACACAGCTAGGTTTTTTTGTTTGTGTGTGTGTTAAGTGTCTGAGGCCAGATCTGAACTCAGGTCCTTCTGACTCCAGGGCTGACACTCTACTCACTGCGCCACTTAGCCGCCCCACCCAGTTGATTTTGTGGGAAACAACATCCCAGACTTTTGGGAAATGCTTTTGTACCAACTCTTCTTACTATACCAATTTAGTAAATACTCTTTTTGTAAAGTTAATTAGCTTTGGCTAGGGAATGCTAGAACCCTAAGAGAGAAGTAGCCATCACCCTCTGGGAACCCAACCTGTTAGCTTAGGTTGTGTCAGGAGAGTGAGCCCAAACAGGATGCTACAATATTATATTATAGGTTGTTATTATATGGCCACAGATATCATAGAATCATAAAATGTTTGAGCTATACATTAGAAAGCCATCTAATCCATATTTTACAGGTGAGGAAACTATAGCTCAAAAAGGTTGTGAGTTTCCTAAGGTGACAATTATTTTGTAGTTAAAATTATGTCTGTCTTTACTATGTTCTCCATCCCCTACCTCTGATACATAAGTATCTATAGTAAAAAATTGGTATTTTTTTGTATTTAAGGCCTATTCTTATAACATAAAGCAAAGTGGAAACTGGATAAGCCTCAACATAAAATCTTAAAACCAAAAAAATCCAAGATATTACAGATTAATTTTCATGTGAAATTATTTTTGGAGAAAATAGCCTCTACTATATAATTAAATCTGACAAGGAGGATTAGTTTCCTGGAGATAACATTATTCTATAAAGTCAGTTAACATTTAAAGGTCACAGTGAATAGGAAATGTTCTTTTAGTAGTCAGAAAATATTCTCAGTTAAAGGATAGGACTGGTCACAGGGAAGATCCCAGAAAAGTTTATACAATTTTGTCTCCAGAACACAGACCAAGGGACACATATTTTTGTCATAAAGGTTTCAGAAAAAAGTATAATTGAAAAAGTTGAATAATAGGCTAATTCTTAAAGTGGTCTTGGAAGTTTATATCTCTTTTGTGTTCCTTTTCTCAAAAGTGACCATAATATTTAAAAAATGAAGATTCATTTTATAGCTTCCAATTATTTCATACATGCAAAACACCCAAGTTTTTCTTTTTCTTTTTGCTTTTCTTTTTGGAGGGGGGATGGTAGGGCAATTGGGGTTAAGTGATTTGCCCAAGATCACAGGGCTAGTAAATGTTAAGTGTCTGAGATCTGATTTGAATTCAGGTCCTCCTGACTCCAGGGTTGGTGCTCTATTCACTGCGCCACCTAGCCACCCCAAGTTTTTTATATGAAATTAATTTATAGTATTAATTTTTAGAAACTTAAAAGATTACCCCTACCTGTCACTCTTCCAAAGAATATCAAGGCAAACAATTCTTAAGAAATAATAAAACTGCACCAATATTTTTTCATATAATAGAACAGTCTTGTTTGTTACTACCTGGGGGAAGCTTGAGCAAGCTAACTTTACTTTCCTGGATGTTGGCTTTCAAATTAGTAGAAATTGAGGGGGTGGTACAAAATAATTGCTAAGGTCCCTTATAGTGCAAATCCTATGATATGAACTCCAGAGTTCCAAACACATAATTTGCAAAAGCTAAATGTTTTCATGTCCTGGCCTGTTGACTACCATGGAAAAAAATGAGAGAAGTGGTGGTGGGGGCTCTCCCTCTAAAAGGACATTAGAGAAAGGTGGGAAAGCAAGACTGCATGCTATAAAATGAGATAACATTTTGTCTAAGTCAGCATTCTGTTACTTGCCCTTGTACTGAGCTTCTGCAGCCTGAATTGGACTTGAATTTTTGCAACCTAAATTTTGGGCTTTATACTTAACATTCCGCTTAGATTTTTAATGGGATACTGATTTCACTCCAGACACTATTTTCTACACTTTTAAAAGCTTTATTGATTTTGGCTCATTTACTTTTGGGTTCTACCCCTACCTACATAGGAACCTCCTATAAGTGACTTCCATTTCCCCAAACTGAAGAGGTTTCAGTCAGCACCACAGAACCCACTCAGACACTATATATGTCAGGGTTGTCAATCATAGCCCCTGAATAATTATTCTGCTGTCATCAATTGTTTTATTGGCTAGAACCAATTTGTCATGTGCAATTATATCCAAAGACTATATAGTCCAACATCACCTGAGACCTGAGGGGGGAAATGAAGACAACAAAAAAAGGGTATTAGTTTTGCAATACTATGGTGAGAGTAAGAAAAAAGAAAAACCTACTGAATAGAGAAGACTGCAAAATGTCAACAAATGACTGAGGGAAAAACAGAGTTTTGGCTAATATTCACTTTTTAAACCTCAGTATGTTCCAATAAACTGAAAAGAATGGAGGGAAATGACAATATTGCTGATAAAGCATTTTCTAGGCATATAGGCTTGCAAGAATCTATATTTGTACTTTGAACCATAGACAGCATACCAATAAGAGAGCTAGCAAAAGATTGTATGCCAACAAACTTTTCCATTTTCAAAAGAAAGGGTGGGGTGTGGGTGGGGATAGGAAGGTAGATTCTAGCAACCACAGGCTATAAAACTTAACATTGCCTCTGGGCAAAATTCTAAATGGATGGTTTGTGAGCATTTAAAAGACCAGGTAGTTATTACCAGGAGTCATGGAAAAACCAAACTCATTTCAATTAATTTCCTCTTTTTTTTTTCCAAAGTAAATTTTGTTCCTTCATTAACTTATTATGGTTGTTGAACACAAATGCCACCAACTACTGTTCACAAATGATCTGAGTTCAAACCCTGGGAGAACCAGGAGGGGATAATATCATACTTCCAGGGATAGAGAGAAGTACTCTTAAAGATGCTGTCAAACTTCTTGTCATAGGGGAAACTTTGTGCATCATTGACTTGATCTGGAGGGAGGCTCAAAGAGGCAGTTTGGGCAGTTCATTTTTATATAGATCATCCTTAGGTATATAAGCTAGAGAATCATGTAATTCTCTAGGAAGCTAATATAGACAAGAGAATTCTACTAGCTAGCCAGTCACATTTAATATATGACCAAACAGGTGCAGATAGTTCTTCTGGTTGGTTCAAACAATGATCACCATTAAGCTGACAATTTCTTTTTTCATCTTGTCTTTCCATTTAATATGTACAAATTCCTTGTCTCCTAAACCAACATATCATTTTGGTTCAATGTCACTTAACAGAATGACAGCAAAGCATGGGGAACAACAACAGAGGAAACAAAGAATGTTACTCTATCTTCAATGGAGCACATGCTCTCCTACATTGCAGATGTAGGAGACATAATTCACACTACTTTCTTCTCTAGTATATAGGAGCATTTGCTGTGATTCATGGGGGCTGGAGTACTTGCCTCCTCTTGGACTCAGATATGTGATCTTGTAGTGGATTCAGAACATGGGATCCTTCCTCAAATTAGAGAAAGAAGGAACCCATTCTTACATTCATTGGCTCACTGCTACTTATAATTTGTTTTGCTGGAGGAGATTTCAACAAAAATCATAATTGAAGTACCAACATGACACCAGAAAGAAAATTATAAAAGCAATTAAAAGTAATAAATCACAGAAAGAATTAAAGGTAGCATTAAAAGATACTACAGAAGGAAATAATGAAGAAAATGACCAATTTTAAAAGAAAAGAATACATAGAAATAATCATTAACAGTCTTACTATAATGGAAAATGAAATTACAGACATGCAAGTCAACTGGAAAAACTTGCCCAGAAAATATATGATTTATTAAGAAAACTGAAAAATACAGAGATTCATGAGAGACTTACAGAACAGATCACAACATAGAATCTAAGGAATGCTGATATTCTAGAAATTTTAGAAAAAAAATACCATCAAAACATTGCACTAGGAAATCATTCAAGAAACATTTCCAGGATTAGCAAAAACAAGTGACAAAAATATATAAGTAAAAAGAATGTGCAAAACTGACAAGATTTTAAAAATTCAATATACAACTTGCCTAGACATGCTGTACTTAAACTTCAACACTACAATGAAGGAAAAAAAATTCTACAAATTGTAGGAAGGCAGACAGCAAATAATCAGAATTATGAGACACTGACCTCTCAAAAGAGATAAAGGACAATCAAACAAAACAGGAATATAACATATACAGAACTAAGAAGCATTTAAAGAAATCTAGAATCACACACCTAGTAAAATGTAATACACTCTATGAAAGTAAGAGATCAACATTCAAGAAGGACTTTAAGAATATACAAAGACATGTACATTTCAAGAAAATCTTTGAACAATGACTAAGTCTCTAAGACAAAACACTAAGTATTTAAAACAACTTTCATTTATTAATTCAGTTATCAAATGAGATAAACCAATTGCTAATAAAATGTTAACTATACTACTTAACCTTATACTGACTAAACTAAATGTTGAAGAAGAATGTCTCAGATAGATAAAGTGGGAAAAAAATAAAGGGAAATATTGGAAAAATGGGTGGGAGTAGGATAATCCCAAAGTGAAATTTATCTTTGATAAAGGACAAGTCAAAATTAAACCTACATATTACTAGTATAAGAAGAGAATTCTGTTTAAATTGGTTTTGTCATGTTTCAATTAATAACAGTGGTAACAATTTTTAAAGTTTGTTTTCTCCCAATAAACTAGATAACCATCCAAAATAGAAGAAAATTCAAGTCAATTACAAATTACAAATATAATTACAATTACAAATTACAAATATAGTGAAAGTAATAAATGTAAATGGATTGAATTCTCCAATAAAAACCAAAAGAGACACAGACTAGGTAAAAAATTAAAAAGACTCTGGGGAGGCTAGGTGGTGCAGTGAATAGAGCACTGGCTCTGGAGTCAGGAGGACCTCAGTTCAAATCTGGCCTAAGACATTTAACACTTACTAACTGTATGACTTTGGCAAGTCACTTAACCCCAACAATTGCCCTGCCCTTCCCCCTCTAAAAAATAAAAAAAAAATTTTTAATTAAAAAGACTCCAATAACACATTGTTAATAGGTAACACATTAAATCTAGAATAACAGGATCATGGATTTAGAGTCAAAAGAACTTTAAAGGTCACCTTCTTCAACCTCTTCACTTTATAAATGAAGAAATTGAGACCCTGAGAGATCTAGTGATTGCCAAAGTAGAAAGTAACAGAGCCAGGATTTCAATCCAGGTTCTCCAATTCAAAATTCAGTATTCTTTTCAAGCATCACAGAAAGGATTTAAGTAGATTTAAATTGAAAAAGTAGTCTATAACTGACCAATATAATCAGAGCACAAAAAGTAATAGTAGCATTAATACTGAATAAAGTCAAATTTAAGCTAAAATTCATTAAAGGAGCTAAACAAAAACATTCTATTATTACAAAATGACATAGTAAAAATGAAAACAATAAATTTAAAATATATTACTTAAAATTTTATAATAAAATTAGTCAAGGAAATCTCACAGACTTGCAAGGGAAAATAGTTTAAAATTGTATTTATATTATAACTGAGATGCATGAGCAATTTAATACCAAGAAAATAATCAATATAATAAATCATATCATCAAAAAAAATAAAAACAACAAAACTACATTAGATATAGAGAAAGCCTATGACAAAATAAGGTTAAAATATTGACGTAGAAGGATTTTTCCATAGTACAATAAAACTATATACAATCAAAACCTTGAGCTAACATATACAATAAAGAAATGCTAAAAGTATTATCATTAGAAATATGCATAAAACAGAACTGTCTAATCTAAATGGCCCTATTCTAATGTAATTTTAGAGTTAGATATCACCTAATTATATATCTTAATATAATCTTAGATTATAATTAGATTTAATATAATCTTAGAAATGTTAATAATAGGGATAAGACCCTAAAAAGAAATCAAAGGAATATTATCAGTGAAGAAGTTAAAACAACTTTCTTCACAGATGATATGTTTGTAGATCTAGAAAACCCCAAATCATTTTTTAGAAATTGAGATAATAAATAACTTCATAAAATCATAGAGATAGTAAATTACCACCACCTCCCCCACCAATAATCTGCATTTCTAAACCACCAGCAGCAAAATAACAACAAATAGATATTTGGATGATAACTTACTAAGATATACAAGAACCTATATAAAGACAACTTCAAAATGATTTTGGCAGAAATAAAGGGAACCAACATATATAGCAAAACTGCCCATAATTCCTGAACTAATTTAAAGTTTTAACTTACTTTCAATTAAAGTACCATTGATTAGTTCACAAAGTTAAAGTTGTTTTAAAAATTCATGTGGAAAAGCAGATGAATAGTACAAGAAGAGTTACATAAAAGGAATTGATAAGAGAAAAGTTACCCTGTCAAATTATAAAATTATGCTCAAGCAATAATTACAAAGGATAATCTCGAATTTTTTAAATAGAGAAATAGACAAATGGAACAGAACAGAGAATTCAATTCAACCTCACAAACAATAAGTACCTATAATGTTCAAGGAGCTATGTTAGCTATAGAGAGAGACAGAGAGAGTGCAGAGAGGGAGGGATGGAGAGGGGAAGAAAGAGAAAAAGAGGGAGGGAGAGAGAAACAGAGAGAGGGAGACAGAGTGAGAGAGAATAGAAAAATAATAGAAACAAATTAAGTAAAGCATAATTTGCCCTGGTGGGCCTTAGATTTTATTGGAATCCATGGGAGTCCATACATAGATTTTATGAGGCCTATGAATTTGGAGGGAAAAAATCATATTTTTGTTTTAATATCACTTATTTTCCTTGTAATTCTATGTACTTTATACATTTAAACCTTATTCCCTTCTTGGGTCCATAGTCCATAGGAATATGATAGGCTGTCAAAGGGGTCCATGACACAAGAAAAGTGAAGAACCCCTTCAATAAAATTCATGAGCTTGTCTTAGTAAGTAGACTCCCAAATATTTCATACTGTGTACAGTTATTTTAAATGGAATTTTCTTTTTAACTCTGACTGCTGGACTTTTTTGGTAATATGAAATGCTGGTGGCTTATGTGGGTTTATTTTATACCCTATAAACGTTGCTGAAGTTGTTAATTATTTCAACTAGTTTTTAGTTGATTCTATAGAATTCTCTAAGTATATCATCATACTGTCTGCTTCCCTCATTGCCTATTCTAATTCTTTCAATTTTTTTATCTTATTGCTAAAGCTAGCAGTCCTAGCATAATATTAAATAATAGTGGTGAAAATGGGCATTCTTCCTTCACCCCTGACCTTATTGGTAAGGATTCTAGCTCATCCCTATTACAGCTAATGCTTGATAATGACTTTAGATAGATGCTATTTGTCATTTTAAGGAAAGCTCCAATTATTCCTATGTTTTCTAGTTATTGGGGTTTTTTTTTAATAGGAATGAGTGCTGTATTTTGTCAAAAGCTTTTTCTGTATCTATTGAGATAATCATATTATTTTTGTTTTCATTATTGATTGTCAATTATACTAATAGTTTTCCTAATATTGAACCAGTTCTGCATTCCTGATATATATCCCACCTGATCATTAGTGTAGGATCTTTGTGATATATTGCTATAATTCCCTTGTTAATATTTTATTTAAATTTTTTGTATCAATAATCATTAGTTCCAGAAATTGGTCTATAGTTTTCTTTCTCTGTTTTTGCTCTTCCTGATTTAGGTATCAGCACCATATTTGTGTCATAAAAGGAATATGATAGGAAGTCTTCTTTGCCTATTTTTTCCAAATAGTCTATACAGTATTGAAATTAATCATTCTTAAATGTTTGGAAGAATTCACTTGTAAATCCATCTGGTCCTGGGGTTTTTTCTTAGGGAGCTCATTTATTGCTTGTTCAATTTCTTTTTCCAAGATAGGGTTATTTAAGTCTTCTATTTCCTTTTCAATAATTCTGGGCAATTTATCTTTTTGTAAATATTCACCTATTTCACTACATTGTCAGATTTATTGGCATATAATTGGGCAAAAAAGTTCCTAATAATTGCTTTAATTTTCTCTTCTTTGATGGTGGATTCACCCTTTTCATTTTTGACACTGATATTTTGGATTTCCTTTTTCTTTTTTTAAATTTAATTTTAGTTTAGTTTTGTTTTCAACATTCACTTTTATTAGAATTTGAGTAACATTTTTTTTCCTTCCTTCCCTCCCTTCCACTCTTCCCAAGATGGCAAGCAATCTGATATATATATATATATATATATATACACATATATATGTATATATATATATGTGTGTGTATATATATGTGCATATATATATATATATATATATAGTGGAATTTCTCTTTCTATCTCTTGCTTCTGGGATTTGTTAGTAATATATACAAATGCTAATGATTTATGTGGGTTTATTTTATATCCTGAAACTTTCCTAAAGTTGTTCATTATTTTAATATTTTTTAGTTCAGTAATTTTTAGTTGATTCTCTAAGTATACCATCATACCATCTGCAGAATGATAGCTTTGTTTCCTTGTTGCCAATTCTAAATCCTTCAACTATTTTTTCTCTTCTTATTGCTAAAGTTAACATTTCTAGTATGATATTGAATAACAGTAGTGGTAATGAACACCCTTTTTTTTTTTTAGAGCAATTGGGGTTAAGTAACTTGCTCAAGGTTACATGGCTAGTCATTATTTGTGTGTGGGTGCTCATTTTCAGAGGCCGGATTCGATCCCGGGTCACCCCAACTCCGAGGCCGGTGCTCTTACTCACTGCGTCACCTAGCCGCCCCTTGAACACCCTTTTTTCATGCCTGATCTTATTGGAAATGCTTCTAGCTTATCCCCATTTCACATAACCCTTGCTGCTGGTTTTCAATAGATGCTACATATCATTTTATTTTATTTTATTTTATTTATTTATTTTTGCTTTTTGGAAGGCAATTGGGGTTAAGTAACTTGCCCAAGGTCACACGGCTAGGTTTTTGTTTGTGTGTGTGTATTAAGTGTCTGAGGCCAGATCCGAACTCGGGTCCTTCTGACTCCAGGGCCGACGACCTACTCACTGTGCCACCTAGCCGCCCTTGCTACATATCATTTTAAGGAAAATACCATTCATTCCTATGCTATCTAGTGTTTTTAATAGAAATGGGTGTTGTATTTTGTCAATATCTATTGTTTGTCTGCATCTATCAAGATAATCATATGATTTCTATTAATTTTGTTATTGATATCTATCATGCTGATAGTTTTCCTAATATTGAACCAGCCTGTTATTTCTCATATAAATCCCACCTGGTCATAGTATATTATCCTCATGATAAATTGCTGTAATCTCTTTGCTAATATTTTATTTAACATTTTCGCATCAATATTCATTAAGGAAATTAGTCCATAATTTTCTTAGTTTTTCTGCTTCCTGGTTTAGGTGTCAGTACCACATTTGTATCATTAAAAAAGAATTTGCTAGGTCTCCTTTTTTGACTATTTTCCCAAATAGCTTATTTGTTATTGGAATTAATCATTCTTAAATGTTTGGTAGAATTCACTTGTGAATCCATTTGGCCCTGGAGATTTTTTCTTAGTGAGTTCAGTGATGGTTTGTTCAATATCTTTTTCTGAAATGAGATTAAGTATTTTATTTTCTCTTCTGTTAATCTGGGCAGTTTTTATTTTTGTAAATATTTGTCCATTTTGCTTAGATTGTCAGATTTATAGGCATATAGTTGGGCACAATATCTCCTAATTATTGTTTTAATTTCCTCTTTGTTGATGGTGAATTTACCCTTTTCACTTTTGAAATGGTTAATTTGGTTTTCTTCTTCCTTTTTTTAGTCAAATCAATCAATGGTTTATTTTATTGTCCTTTTTTTGTTTCTTTGTTGTTGTTGTTTTTCCATAAAACCACCTTTTAGTTTTATGTACTCATTCAATAGTTTTCTTCCTTTCAATTTTATTAAGCTCTCCTTTGATTTTCAGGATTTCCAATTTGGTGCTTAACTAGGGATTTTTAATTTGTTCTTTTTCTTTTCCTTTTTCTTTTTTTTTTTTTTTAAGCAATTGGGGTTAAGTAACTTGCTCAAGGTTACACGGCTAGTCATTATTTATGTGTGGGTGCTCATTTTCTGAGGCCGGATTTGATCTCGGTCATCCCAACTCCAAGGCCGGCGCTCTTACTCACTGCGCCACCTAGCCGCCCCTTTAAGGCAATTGGGGTTAAGTAACTTGCCCAAGGTTACTCGGCTAGGTTTTTGTTTGTGTGGATTAAGTGTCAGAGGCCGGCTCTGAACTCAGGTCCTTCTGACTCCAGGGCCGGCGCTCTATTCACTGCGCCACCTAGCCACCCCTAATTTGTTCTTTTTCTAACTTTTTAAATTGCATGCCCAATTCATTGATCTACTCTTTCTCCATTTTATTGAGATAAAAGCATTTAGAGATATAATTTTTTCCCTAAGTATTGCTTTGGCTGCAGTCCATAGATTTTGGTATGTTGTCCCATTGTTGTCATTCTCTTTAATGAAATTATTGTTCTTGTGATTTGTTCTTTGACTTACTCATTTTTTAGGATTAGATTACTTACTTTGCAATTAATTTTAATAATTTTCCATGGCCCTTTATAAAATGTAATTTTTATTGCATTATGAGCTTAAAAAAAAAGATACATTCAATACTTCTTCTTTTCTGCATTTGGTTCTGAGGTTTTTATGCCCTAATACATGGTTATTTTTATGTAGGTACCATATACTGCTGAGAAAAAGGTATATTCCTTTATGTTGCCATTCAATTTTCTCCAGAGGTCTATCACATCTAACTTTTCTAAAATTCTGTTCACCTACTTAACTTCTTTCTTGTTGGTCTTCTGGTTAGATTTATCTAGTTCTGAGATGGGAAAAGTGAGGTCTTCCACTAGTATAGCTTTACCATTTCTTCTTGAAATTCATTTAACTGTTCCTTTAAGAATTTAGATGCTATACCATTTGGTATATGTTTACTATCAATATTACTATCTATGCTACCATTTAGAAAAATATAGTTTCTGGGCTTATCTCTTAATTAGATCTATTTTTGCCTTTGCTTTGTTTGAGATCAAGTTTGCTACTCCTGCTTTTCTTTTATCTGAGCTGAAGCATAATAGATTCTGTTCCAGTCCTTAATTTTTATTGTGTGTATCTCTCTGATTCAGGTGTTTCTTGTAAACAAGATATTGTTGGATTCTGGTTTTTAATCAATTGTGCTATCTGTTTTCATTTTATGGGTGAGTTGAGCCCATTCACATTCAGTTATGATTACTGTGTATTTCCCTCTATTCTATTTTTCCCTATTAATTAATTCTCTCTCTCTTCTTTTATCCTCTCCCTCCTCAAATGTCTGTTTTGCTTCTGACTACCACCTCCCCCAAATGGCCTTCCATTTTATCACACTCCCTTTCTCTTATTCCCCTCCCCTCCTATATCTCTGTAGAGTAAGATCCAACTGAGACCAGGCATTTATTAAGTGCTTACTATGTGCCAAGCACTCTGAAAATGCATGACTAGATTATAGAATTTGTGAAGGGGAATAGTATAAGGTAAGGCTAGAAACATATTGGAACCAAATTGCAGAAGGCCTCAATTGCCAAACTGTGGAATTTGTGTCTTATTCAGGCAGAAATGGGAAGATAGCAAGGGTTTTAAATAGAAGAATAACATAGCTGAACCTGAACCTCAAGAATTTGTTCTCTTAACTTATTAATAAATTTTGTTTTGACACAATAAACACTTCTTAGCAAGCACCCAAGAAAATCCTTTTACAAAGGATATTTTTCTTTTAGACCAAGCTTGGTCATTATATTCAATATCATTGTTCTCTTATTTTGTTTTTTTCCACTTACATTGCTGTCATATAAATTGTCTTCTTGATTCCATTTATTTTGCTTTGCTTCATTTCAAATATTTTCATTTGTCCTCTATATAGCCAGGTTGTTACTAATGTGAGTTTGCATAAAACAAAGTTCAATTTAGTGAAAATTATGAAATGATACCAGGTCTCATGCATTGCAAGCCAAAATTCAAATAATTAATTCAGTAATTAAGAGGTAGCCAGTATGTGAACTAGTTAAAGTTTTAATATACCACTCCTTCACCATTCTACACTTGCCTTTCAAGTTGCTTTGCAACATTGCAACATATTGCCAACAGTTGTATTATTTTTTTAAGGACCCTTAAAATTGACAAAAGGAAGGATACTTCAAATAGAAATACTGCCAACATATGCACAAAGGAGAAGCTTATTATCATATTAGTACAAAAATTTGATATGATTGACAGGCACAAATTTAAAATAGAGTGAGAGGTTAGAATGCCTGAATCTATAGCACAGGGTATTATAAAATACATCAGCTAAAATCTTAAAATCTTAAAAATGCAAAGTTGCATCAGCTTTTTGTGACTTGCAAATAACTATAAGAAATATTACAATGATAGAAATAGAGCATCTTTTATCTATATGGACTAGAAATTGCAATTTAAAATGCATTCCTCTTAGCAGAGCATTCATTCAGTTAAAAGCTTCATGTTTAAGGCAGTGAAAAAATCTGCAAATGAAATGGAAAATAAAAAAAAAACTTCTACTCCAAGAATTGTTGCTTTGATTACTTTAAAAATCACATTAAATTGAATAATGTTGCTTTGATTGCTTTAAAAAATCAAGTTAAATTTTCTCATGCTAAAATTATCAGAGAAGTGGCCAGTGCAGATGAGGGTACAGCAGATGTCACAATTTATATACCCCTAGGTCTAACATAGAAAAGCCCTCAAGCAAAGAGCATGGGCAGAAAAATCTTCCCTTTGTCCATCCTGAAGAAAATGATATTGGGGAATGTGAAGGCTCCCTCACCTGGGAGCTTCTGCCTTGTCCTTAATTCTCTTGGTCCCATTTATTCTTATTACAAGTTGGAACTGCATTCTACACATACATCCTTCTCAGGATATCACCTGTTATAAGTGGAGTCTTTGTCCTTCACCACATATTATAACAATAAAGCAGGAAGCAAGGTAATCTCCTGCAAGTGAGGAGCAGAGGTGTAGCTTTAAAGAAAATAGAAAAACTTTGTATCAATAAATCCTCTAATCACTGATGTGTCAATGTAAGATGAATAAAAGGATTGCTAAGCAGCATTAAGCTGAAAAAGAAGTTTATATTTATATAGCACTTAAATTTATGAAGTACTTTCTTTAAATAAGGCCTTTGAAGTGAGTGGCATAAATAATTATTATAATATCTGTTTTATAAAGTCACTGAAAATCAAGAAACTACCGATAAAGAAAGCTAGAAAAATGAGATTGACTAGACAAAGTCCTAATGGCAAATTATTTATTCAGTAAGTTGATGTGGTTTTTTTTTGGGGGGGGGGTGTTGGTGGGGATAGTTTTGTACCCTTTTAAACTAATTTTTTAAAAAACGGGTAGGGGCAGCTAGGTGGTACAGTGAATAGAGCACCAGCCCTGGAGTCAGAAGAACCTGAGTTCCAATCTGAACTCAGACACTTAACACTTACTAGCCGTGTAACCCTGGGCAAGTCACTTAACCCTCCCTACTCTAAAAAGCAAAAAAAACCCCAAAGAATGTGTATATTTTCTGCCTGATTGACATAATGGACATAGTCCAGCAAACATAACTTTTATAATGGTGATATTTTTCAGTTCTTAAATTTGTGCATATTTCTTATAAACTGGCAAAAACAGAGATGCTAGATTCCATAAAGTTCAGAGGCTTATACCTTTGTTTGTTACAAAAATGAATAGGTCTTGGGGTGGCTAGGTGGCACAGTGTGTAGAGCGTCGGCCCTGGAGTCAGAAGGACCTGAGTTTGGATTCGGCCTCAGACACTTAAGGCACACACAAACAAAAACCTAGCTGTGTGACCTTGGGCAAGTTACTTAACCCCAATTGCCCTCCAAAAAGCAAAAAAAAAAAAAAAAAGAAAAAAAAAGTGGAACTTAAGCTGAGTCTTAAAGGAAGTCAGGAATTCTAAGAGTCAGGAGTTGGGAGAGAAAGCATTTCAAGCTCAACCAGGAAGAGTGAGTACAAGACAGAGACTGGAAATGTAGGAAAAGCAAGGAGGCCAATTTGGCCAGATGGCAGAGGGATGGGACAGGAGGAGAATGCAAGAAGGAATCAAGAAGAGGTCATACTGGGAAGAGTTTTAAATACCAAGAGAATTTTATATGTAATCCTGGAGGTAAAAGGGAACCACTGAAATCTATTGGTTGGGACAGGAGTGGGGTGGAGGGGGAGGTGTATGACTATGATCAGACTTATGATTTTGGAAAATCACTTTGGCAGATGAGTAATGGATTAGAGTGGAGAGGAACAAGGCAGGAAGAGTAATTAGAAGGCTATTGCCATTGCATAAGAGAAAAGTGAAGAAGGCATGAAGTAGGGTGGTGGCTGTGGGAAGGAAACATTGGCAAAGGATGTTGTAGGAGGGTAGTTCAGAAGAGGGGAGGGTGGGGGAGGGGATAAAGAATTCTGTTTTTGCAAATGTTGAATTTGAGATACCTACAGTGTGTCCAGTCTGAAATGTCTAGCATGCAGCTAGTTGCTGTTGTCATTGTTTGTCCTTAGTTCTTGAAGTGGACCATGACATTAGTGAGATGATGCCATGACTTGAAAGTGGCTGTGCAAAGTCACCAGCCTCACTCTCTCCTCCAGAGCCATCTGGGTCCAGTGACAAGATATAAATCAGGATGACTAGAGATGGTCCCAGATGTAATGCCAGAACTTGGTTAATGCTAAGCTCCTGAGTGACTAAAGGCTAGATATATAGATTTAGAAATCATTTTCAAGGAGATAATTAAACCCATGAGAACTAATGAGTTCACCAAGTGAGGGAGTATAAATAGAAACTGGGCCCAGAACAGAGCTCTGGAAGATAACAACAACCAGGAACATAGTGGTCAGGCACTTTGAAGAACAACAGATCTTGAAAACCCAGAGAAAAGATAGTACCCCAAAGCAGAAAATAGTCAACAGTAGTGTGTGGGATAGAGACCACTACCAGATCTTTAAAATCGGAGTCTGAGTTGGAAAGCAGAAAGAGTCATTTATCCTTTCTCATGAGAAAGGGCACAGCCCTTGTTGCTCAAGTGGGGTCAGCCAGGAAGAGCAAATTGTGGAAGCTTGCAGGCTTCTGTTACTTAATGCTAACCTGGCCCACTTCCCCAACCTGTCAGGTCTCACCATTGGTCATCAAGGGGGGCTCACTATCTCTTCATGAGTAACTAGCTAATCAGCACGAAACAATTTCAATCCTTCATTACCATAATTATTCATGAATTAGTATCCTATTAGAGGACAGCGTTTTCCAGTCCCTCATTATGCACCAAATTTGGAGACAGCCAATGAGAGTTACAGTTGACAATCCTTTATTATTATAATTATTCATTTGACCTTTCTACCCAATCAGAAAGAAACATCCTTCTATCCCTTAGTTATGCATATCTACACACCAAATTTGGGGACCATCAAAGAGAAGAAGGTTAGTGTTTCCTTTAAGTTTTGTTACCTTCTTCTGAGGCCTGGGGAAACTTAACCTTTTGCTATCTCTCACAAAATCAAATACCAAATACTGCAGAAAGAAAGAAGTTAAGAAAGATAAGGAGAGAGAACAGCCCATTATATTTATCAATGAAAAAATCAATAGTAAATTTGGAGAAAGTGATTTCAGTTAAATAGTGAGATTTGAAGCAGATTGCAGAGGATTTAAAAGGGAATGAAAGAGACCAGCTTCCTTCATGATGTATTGTTGTACACTACTCCACTTTGCCCTTCCCTTTATTGATTTGTAAAGCAGACAACTCAACCTTCCCTTTCTTTCATTGATTTGTAAAGCAGACAACTCAACCTTCCCTTCCCTTCATTGATTCCCTTCCCTTCATTGATTTGTAAAACAGAGAACTCCACCTTCCCCTCCCTTAATTGTTGTATAAACCAGCACTTCCTTTCCCATGATTGATCTGTGCGTGGGAGTTCCAGCCTAGTGTTTCCACAAGCCAGGTGGGAAATTCAAATGTACACTGACCAATCACTGTAGTTTCAGCTTACATCACTGTAATTTCAGCTTATGTAACCAGGCTATGGAACCTCTATAAAACCAGCACAATGTTTGTGCCAAAGCACTGTCTGATTTGGGCATGTAGCCCGCCAGTCCTGTGGTAATAAAATCCACTTTTTAAATTTAATCTCGGGGATCTTCTGTCTTGCTTTATTGGGGTACAACAATATCAAGATAAATTCCAAATGGATTCATGACTCCTTGTTGTTCATCCTTCATTCTTGAAGAGGACCAGTGACATCATGAGTATGATGTTTTGACTTGTTCATGAATTGGATCTGAGTGAGATAGAGCTGTGCAGTCATCAGCCTCCCTCTCCTCCAGAGTCATCAGAATCCAGTGACAAGACAAAGGTCAAAATGACTAGCTGTGGGCCAGGATGTAGTGGGATGTGGTGTACCTTGCCCTTTCTAAATTAAGGTCTTTCCTAGGTCTCAGTTTGTCTGAGGCAATGCCCATTTCAATGAGTAAGGGCTGGTAACAATTGAGACAAAAGATGGCCCAATTTATCATCCCAAAAATATCAATCTGTGAGGGGAAAACCATCAGAGTTTTTGACCAGAACAGAATACAATTGCTATTCACACTAATTCTAAGTCATCAAAACCTAAACAATGAGCCACAAAGGCTTGGGCTGGGTCTATTATTAGCCATTCAATGAAAGGCAGAACGATTTGGGTTTGAAGGCTAGTCAAGTAGCCCCATTGAAAACACAATGAGCTTTTTGAAAGCCTGCTTGTCTGATCTCTAATTTCAACAAATCAAAAATGAAGTGTAGGGGAGAAGAGGAGGAAGAGGAGAAGATGAAGATTCCCAACCTTGTATTCAAACTGGGAGACAGTTAATTCAAAACTTTCTCATAAGAACCTGGATCGCTCCTTCCCACAAATACACACAGCACTCTTGGGGGGAGTTAGCTCATACCAAAACAGTAGTGAGTCAGATATGTAAGAAATATATGTAACAAGGTTTAACTCACATCACCTGCTCTGGAAGTCCTTGTCTCTAGGTAGAGATCTCGTGTAGAACTCTTCTTGTTGTTCATCCTTTGTTATTGAAGAGGACTAATGCCATCAAGAGCATAATGTCTTGATTTGAGTAAGAATTGGATTAGAGTGAGGCTGAGCTGCACAAAGTCATCAGCTTTGATCTTTTCTCCAGAATCATCTGAGCCCAGTAGCAAAACAAAGGTCAAGACAATTGGTCATGGACCAGGATGGTCCAGCTAGGTGGTGCACTGGGTAGAGTGTTGGTCCTGAAATCAGGAAGACTCCTTTTCCTGAGTTCAAATCCAGCTTCAGACCCTTACTAGGTGTGTGTGTGACCCTAGGCAAGTCACTTAACCCTGTTTGTCTCAGTTTCCTCATCTGTAAAAGTAGCTGGAGAAGGAAACTCCAGTATCTCACAGAGACACATACGTGACTGAAAAGAATGAACAACAACAAAAATTTGTGACTTAGCTGTAGAAGGTCCTACCATAAGCAAATTAGAGAAAGGAGGAAAATACCTTGTGCAGTTGGGTAGGGAAGAATCCAAGACCAAAAGGGGATAGAAAGGATCACAGAAAATAAAGTGAACAATTAACATAAATTAAAAAGTTTTTGCAAAAACAAAATCAATGCAGTTGACTTGGGAAAAAAATCCAGAGTCTGGCATATAATAAGTGCTTATTATTAATGCTTCTTAATTAATGCTACTTAAGGCATTAATAAATGCTTGTTATTTGATAACTTCTAAACATTTTTAGATTTTACTTCCCCCTTAAATAGCTAACATTTCTATACTGATATATGTGTGTGTGTGTGTATGCCAGGCACAGTGCTTTACAATTATTATCTCCTTTGATTGTTACAACAACCCTGATAGGGAGGTGCTATTATTATCTGCATTTTACAAATGAGGAAACTGAGGCAAAAAGAGATTAAGTGATTTGCCCAGAGTTGCAGTTAGTGAAATGTCTGAGGCTGGATTTTAACTCTGGTGTTCCTGACTCCAGACCCAGCTCTCTATGAGCTGTACCACCTCAATGCCTCTATCTAGGTAATGGTAGTTTCCAAAAAGTACAACCTAGACAGATTCTAATTTTCACTGCACTCACCACCCTAATAAATAACTACCTTATTATTTACTTCTTGCTTTCTTAATTCATTCATTTGATGGTGTCTGTCTCAGAGTATGTGTTGTTAACTAACCCTGTTGACAGCATCTTCTCTTGTATCCAAGAGCTACCTTGTGCCTAGCAACAAATCTAACAGGAGTAAAAGTAAATCCAGCAAAACAGTTCAATCTAACAGCATTTCCCAGGAACAAAAAGTGTGTAATTTCTGATTAGAGCAACTTTCCTTAGTAAGATTTCAGCCCTTTTCCCTGAGGGGACTACTTGGGATACTGGAGAGATATGGTACCTAGATGAGTTTTGTGTAGACAGATGCCAGTGCTGCTGGCACTACATGGGGAGACTTTTGGAAAGGAGAATTAAGTTAAAATATCTTAAGCAGTTACCACATACATGATAGTAGATAGGGTTCTGGGAATGGGAAAGGGCAGCAGTTGAAACAAAAAGCCTAATAGATGTGGAATAGAAACAAAGAGATTGACTTTCCAGCAGGAACTGGAAAAGCCCCTAAGACCGAGGACCAGTAACAGGCCCATAATTCCTATCCCAGCCCATCAAAACAAAGACCCAGGACTGTGGGATGCCTCCCACAGACACACCCTCTTCTATTCCTTCTGTCTTTCCTTTAAGTCAAAGAAGAAAAAGGACCAAAAAAGGAAATAGAAACAGATTACAAGTTGGGGGGAGGGTATTTCAATAAATCCATCTCCTGTAGCCTTGAAGACTCAGTTTAAATTCTAGAATAATATCAGAGAAGTAAAGGACCTTTTCAATTTTCGATTCAATTTTCTTCAATAAATGTTTATTAAGCCTTACTATGTGTCAGGCACTGAGGTCACAAAAAGAGGTAAAGGACAGAATGCTGGGCACAGGTAAAGGCACGAGTTGAAACAGAAAGCCTAACAGAAGGGGATTGAGCAAAGAGTGGGGAACCTGCAGCTGGTCCTCGGGTGTGGCCTTTTAACTGAGTCCAAGTTTTACTGAACAAATCCTTTTATTAAGGGGAATTTATTTTATATTTATTTATTTTTATAAAGGGGCTTTGCTCTGCGAAGTTTGCATTCAGCCAAAGGGCCACTTGCGCCCTCGAAGCCGCAGGTTCCCCACCCCTGGATTAGACACAAAAAGCTAGACTCTCCAGCTGGGCCTAAAAAAGCTCAAGTCCCGGCCCTCAAGAGCTTCCACTCCACATCAATCTAAAGATCCTTCCCCCCACCCCCTTAAAGTCACTTGTGCCTAAGGCCAACTGCCTTTATCCGAATTCCTGTGCCATCAGCACCACTCTTTAGGCTCTCCCCCTTTACTGCTCTTAGTCCCAATTGAAGGGATTATCAACTTCACACCGAAAGAATGACATAAGACCAACATCCGGGTCTCTTCTTATGGCGAGCGGAAGCGGAAGCGCGTTCAGCGATCGGCTCAGCCGGAAGTTATCTTGTTGCCCCGACGAGTACCGGAACTGGCTCTCGAGGCTGGCGGCCGGAGAACCGAGGCGGTGAGGAGGGGCGGTGCGCGGGCTCGGGTGTGAGCGTCGGGGGGAGGGGCGGTCGGTCCTACGTGGCTCGCGGTTGGCCTGGGCTCCGAGCCGGCGGCGGTGGCCGGTTTGATCAAGGCTCCCTGCAGAGGTGCCACGGTCCTAGCCCATTTGAGGATAAGTTCAGGGGACGGGTGCCCCTCACTGTCCCTTCCTTTGCATTCCAGCCAAAAAAAAAAAAAAATCAGAAAAAATTGTAGCCAGCTGTGGGCTCTGACGCCCAGTAAGTAGCTGGCCCAGCGGGTTATATTCTTGGTTCCCTAGTGAGACTTCTGGCTTTAATAAAATGTAGTGTAAGCGGTAACTGACCCACGTGCTACTATTGACTACCGTTTCCAGGGCTTACTGTTTCATCTCTCTTATCTAGGACTTAGAATTTCTTCACCAAAAAAGAGCACCTAAACTGCATAGCGGCCCTAGGCTCCCGAGGTAGGTAAAACGGTTTGTTTTTTTAAGTCATTTGGACAGGATATGTGATTGATTCCTCCAAGTAAACCCCACAGAACCCCCTAGCATAGTACTTTACACATGCCTAGTAAAGGAAGAGCGGAGGGTATGCCCTGATTGTCCTAGAAAAGTTGGAATGCTGAGTCTATCCTTAATAACCTGTGATGATTGTACTACTTTTGATGGTGAAAGAAATTGGGTCACTTAGAAGGACCTTTCTTGTAGGCATGTAGTTAGGGTTTGATATTTTTCATCCTTTGAATTTAAACTGATTTGGAAATGGAGGATTTACATAATTTGAAGGTGAGTAATCTGAAGATAGTGGTTCTGGCATCAGGCTAACGTTCTGACAAGCTTTCAAATTATATATTTGAAATATACATATATATATTATATTATATATATTATAACAGATTCTTCATGGAGGATCTTTGTGTTAAGAAGGTGGTATATAATAGAACAATGATTTGAAAGTATCAGAGTACCAGGAAACTTGAGTTTTTTTTTTTGCATTGCCCTGTGGATTTTTAGGTAAAGTTAATTGTTTCTCTCATTGTACCTTTAGAATGACGATAATATTAATAAGTATGTTGGATGGGAACCTCTATTTTAGTGTTAGGCTGTAGGCTGCCATCCTTTTGAATGACCATATGAAAAAATATGTGAAAATGTTTTGATCTCTTTGAAGAGAAAATGCATTAGTAATGTAAAGAATGTATTCCAGTAGCATATTTCTTTGGCAGAACCTTCATTACCAGAGATAGAAAATAGCATAGGAGTTCTACAGATGCGTTCCAGGATGTCAGATAAATTATAAAAGCATGTTAGATACCAAGGTGATGTTCCAGAACAGACAAAAGGGGCATGGGAATCTTGGAGTAGGAGTACAGGGCTTACAGGAAAGAGATTAAAGGTGCCAACTAGGCACCTATGGCAGAGCAGATGTCAGCTAGTTAGAATGCATCTTGAGGGCAGGGACCTAGTCTTTGTATTCCTCATCAAACCTTGTACTTATCATTAACTCAGTAATTATTTTGTTGAATTGATGCTACTGAAAAAGGGACACAGTCCTACTTGCTGGGTAAGGAATAAACTTTAAGCCTACGAATCTGGGTAAATCTCCTTATCATCAGAGGAGGCAGTGTGAAAGAAAGAGATCCCATACAATTCCCTCACCTTTCCCTGCCACTTTCCTCTAGACTCAAAGGCAATTTCTAACCTCATTTGTCCTTAAAGAACTGTCAGGTTTACCTGCAAGAACCAGGCTACTGTCAGGTGTGATTTCATTGTATATATACATTTCAGTGACTATAGTACTTAGATTTGGAATTTTAACATATGCAGCTTTTACTTAGAATTCTAAGCAGAAAAGAATGCTAAGTGACTTGGGCTTTTTTCTAATGCTTATTTTTGAAGTTAACTCTATAAAATAAAAATATGGTTTAATAATGATTAGTTAGGACTTGAACTAGGATTTGTGTGTTTGATTTCTAATGTGGTCATGAACTTGCTGTGTTGATATAAAAGAAAATAATGTATATGAAAATTGAAGTATGCCAGTCCCAAAACTGTTTCCTCTAAAATTGGTAACTTTTTTCTTTTTAAGTATATGATGATAGCCCTAGAGGATTTATTTTAATATAACTTTAGAACTGTAAAGAATAAAAAATAACATGAACTTCATTGAGGAAAAGGACCATGTAGTATATTTTGCACAATACTGTACCATATAAAACATGTTTAGTAAATATTTGTTGATCCTATCTATGTAAATATATCTAACACAGTAGTCTCTGGTTTATATAACAAGTCTATATTTTCTACTATCTCTTCCCTGGCTTAAATAACCAACATTATACTGATTAGACCACTTGAGTTTGACCTTTGAGAGAGATATCACTAACAGTTGGATTAGTTGGGGAAAGATGAAAAATTTGATATTCAGACTTTGATACTTAACATGGCATATTGTACTGCCATTGGAATGACAAATCTTTGATGCCCAGTAGGCATCATTCTATATATATATATAGTTTACCATTCTAGTCTGAGTGAGGTAGCATGCTCAATGAACTACCTCCAGCAGGCAAATTATATTATATGATAGGGAATAGCAATGTAACACCGGGGACAAAAACCTGACAGGCAGTCCTAATTCACTTTTAGCCTGTTACATTTATGCACAGTTACATTGACCTTAAAAGAAATGTAGGCTCTTGAGTGCAGTTTTTGCATTTATAAATTCTAATTATTTAGCTTGCACATATGATGGAAATAATCTGTAAATGGTGTTCTCTTTTTAACCCTCTCCTTCTGGAGTTATTAGCTTCCAGTTTTTTTGTTAATGCCTTTTGTTTCTCTAGAGTCTAGCATATTCATTTCCAAATAAAGCCTTCCTTTATAACAATGACTAGAAAAGAAAGGGACACAGTATATGCCATATTCCAAAACATAGACCACACCCTCTAATCTCCCATCACTACTGCTTCTGTCATGAAGAGAGTGAAGCACTATAAATGGCATTTCAAAACAAATTACATTTTCTTTTTGTAGCTGGTTTCAGTTTTGCTAGCCATAGTACACATCCTTATCAATAAGAACCAGTTTGCATTTGTCACAGTCAATGGGTTAACAAGTATTTTTTAATGCTACTGATAAAGGGATATTGACTCTTTTTCCAGGATGGATGAGAGGGAAGGGTTACCTTGAATAACAGAGTTTGAGTGGGTCTCCATTAGCCTGGAAGGGAGAGACTACATAATATTTCCCTTATAACTCTTCCCTTATTAATAAACTGCTATGTGCCAGGAACTGTGCTGAGTATAGGTAATAAAAAGAAAAGTTAAAAAAAAAAAGATAAGATCTGAAATGAGTGCCCAGGGTACAATTGTGTAATGTAGTTGTGCTAAACTTAAGTATATTTGCTTTTTAAATCCCTTTTACAGATTTTTCAAATATCTACACACAAGGATCAAGTGATCATACTAATGTGTAGGTTTTTCCTCCACCAGAGGAAATCAGCCCTTCTGCACCTTATTACAGTATGCATGGTTTTATTTTGTTTGGTTTTTTTTTTTTGAGATTATGGCCAAAAAAACCACCCATCACTTGATCTGGTTTCTGGTGATAAGCCTCCCTTAACTTATCCAGTTTGGTGTTCAGGTAACAGTGTGCCACCAAAGCTTTTACTTGAATGCTTTCCATTTTGTTAGGACTTGGATTGGCAAGTGCCGCAGCACTGTCATTGCCTTTGAGAACCCAAGCTCACCTCTGTGGCATGATCAGACATTGAGAGTAAGACTGTAAAATTTCTATTTGCAAAGCTTATTCACTAATTAGAAAACTACTATTACCACTGCCAGTAATAACAGCTGGCATTCATATAATGCTTTCAGATTTACAAAGCACTTTTAAATGTTAGCTTATTTGATCCTCACAACAACCCTGTGAGGTAGGTATGATCATTCGCCTTATTTCACTAATTAGAAACATGAGACAAACAGAGGTTCAATGACTTACTCTGGGTCACATAGAGGTAAATGTCTGAGGAAGGATTTGAACTTAGGCCTTCCTGCCTCCCAGCTTTTGAGCTCTATCTACTGTACAACCTCACTACCCCTAGATGTTTTCAAAAGACATGCATTTTTAAAGTAATATTGTACTAGCCTTGTGACCTTGGGCAAGTCACTTAACCCAGACTGCCCTCCCAAAAAAAAGCAAAAAAAAATAATATTGTCTAACTGATAGTTTTGTTTTATAAAAGATTTTCAGAATGACTGACACCCCTGATGCAATTCCAAATTTTGAAGAGATGTTTGCCAATCGATTCACAGAAGATGATACAGAGTATCAAGAATACCTGAAACGCCCTGCAGATTCCCCTCCAATTGTTGAAGAGTGGAATAGTAGATCTAGTGGTAATCAAAGAAACAGAGGCAATCGGTATGATTTTCTTTTTTAACATAATTTTAAAAAATATTCTCTTAATAAATACCAATAAACATTTCAGTATATAAAGAACAGAAAAAGAAGATTATATATGAAACTGTAAACTTTTATTATGTCATGTTTTTTTAAGTGTATTTTAAATTTAACATAATAGTAGCAAAACTTGCCTGTATGTGTGTGTTCCCTTCTCAGTGGGTACTCTTTTCAAGTAACATACATTTGATCAAATAAAATATAGCTAATCCTAGAAAACATGATTTAATCAGTAACTTCAGTACTTTAGTATCTTAAAAAAAAAAAAGCAGAGTCAGTTGGGTCTGTTATTTGACTATGAGCTACAATTTGCAGAAAGAAAACACCTCAATTGACTAAGCTCTTTCTTTGGAAAAATTGGTTTTAAACTGATTTGTCCCTAGGACCTTACACATATATTTTGTTTTAATTTTTTCAAATACATTTAACTTATAATATCTATTTTCTGTATGCTAAATGTCGCAGGGGATAATTTCTGCCTTCCCAGAATACTTTAGGTTTAAGGGGCGGCTAGGTGGCACAGTGAGTAGAGCGTCGGCCCTGGAGTCAGAAGGACCTGAGTTCAGACACTTAATGCACACACAAATAAAAACTTAGCCGTGTGGCCTTGGGCAAGTTACTTAACCCCAATTGCCCTCCAAAAAGCAAAAAAAAAAAAAAAAGAATACTTTAGGTTTGGGTTTTTCTTAAAAGAACAAATTTTTTGTTTTTTTATTTGGGGGGTGCTGGAGATTATAAAATTAAAAAAAATTTCATTTAACATTTTAGCATAGGCAAGTAATAAAGTACTACCTCTCTTTTTTAATAGGATTGTGCAGAAAATACTTGGCAAATCTTAAAGCATATGAGTTCTCATTAGTGATAGTGTGGATAAAATTAAAAACAGGTCTTGTTAATTCTGTGTACAGTTGATTTTGCTTTGTGTTTTTAAATATAATTTGAACTTTGAGGTAATTTTGTGATTAGCTGTAGTGTTTTTAACATTCTATTATAGAAAAAAAATTGTTCTAGAATATTTAACTGGGAATTATACTGAGGACACAGTTGAATTCAAGACTTAATAATTTTTTGTGCCTTTATAAAAAAATGTTTAACTGTGGGGGCCTTTTTTGTTACAGTTTGCAAGATAACAGACACTTTAGAGGAAGGGATGGCAGACGGGGTTGGCCAAGTGACAACAGATCTAATCAGTGGCATGGAAGACCCTGGGGTAATAACTATCAGCAGCACAGACAAGAACCTTACTACCATCATCAGTATGGACAATATGGTTATAACCAACGACCTCCTTATGGCTACTATTAATGTTGGCAGGCATCAAGTAAAACCAATTACATTCTCTTCTAATGTGTCAGAAGCTTGCCAGTTTCTTCTGTTTGATCACATTTTTTTGTATATGATTTTGTATAGATAATATTAGGCAACTTGAAGATGTCATGTACAAATAACCTAGAAAGAAGTGATGATAACTGAGAATGACAAATCCTGTAGAGAAGTTATGGACTACATTGTTCAACTTCTACCTCAAATTCATCTTTATTTCATATTTTGTTAGTATGTTGAATTTCATGTGTTTTCCATGTAAGGCTGCCGGTAGTTATAAGTTTGTAACACAGGCATAATTAGGAATAGGAAAAACATTTGCTTTCTCAGATTTAAAGGAGTTTGTGTAAACATGGATGTGAATATTTCTCAAATTTTGCAGATTTTAATGAAGTAATTCATCAAGAGACAGTTATATTTGGCTTACAAAATTACCCTTCATTTGACTTTGATGATTTCAAAATAATAACTATACTATGTGAATGCCTATTTTAAAAGTCTGAGTTCTATACTAGTTAACGAAAGATAAGAATAAAGATGTAAAATAAGCAAAGAATTTTTATTTTTGGATTAAGTCGGTGTAGATCTGATTTTTTACATTATATTATAGTATGACTTTGCTGGTGGGTGGTGGGCAGGAGAGAGATTTTCTTCCCATTCATTTAAAAACAGGATTGAAATTCAAGTGCAGTGCATTCATTTAAACCTGTTACTTTCAGTCCTTCCTTTCCAATCAGTATATAAAACATAACTCAATATTTTGGCTCTATTATTTTTAGAGACATGATAGCTTGGGCTTATTTTACATTATCTTATTCTTTATCAAACATGAAACCTTCTCTATCTTGTATAAACACAGTTAATTTTTTGACTTTTTTTTTTTTTAAAGCAATTGGGGTTAAGTAACTTGCTCAAGGTTACATGGCCAGTCATTATTTATGTGTGGGTGCTCATTTTCTGAGGCCAGGGGCCGGCACTCTTACTAACTGCACCACCTAGCTGCCCTGTTTGAATTTTTTAAAAAAATCTTTCCTCTATTTTTATAACTCCATTATGATGGCTATTATAATTACATTTTATTCAAGGGAAATGGTTATTGTTTAACCTCACTCTTAAGTTTTGGATTACTAGCTCTTAATGATTTGCCCTTTGTTATATCCTGCCTGATAAGAAGAATTTTGGTATAGTAGAAAAAGCACTCTATTTTTGAACCCAGTGCACTGCAAACACTGTTCAAACACTGACTCTCATGGACAGAACTTGGGCAGTTCACTTAAAGTCTCTTGACCTCAGAAAATCCATGTCTTTAAAGTGAGGGAGCTGAACTAGATGATTTCTCTGAGGTCCCTTTCAGCTTTCAATCCTATGATCTAATAAGAGCAGCATTTTGACTTTTTATGAGATCGTCTTGAATATTTTGTGGGAAAGGAGTTACTTTGTTGAAGTAGAAGTGTTATTAAAGGGTATGATCAATCTTAGTATGAGTCAAAACCTTGCAGTGACAAATCTTTCCTTTAGCCGATTGATGTCTACTTTCTTGGAATTTCCACCTTAACAGCCTTCTCATAGTGTTTTCTTTCTTGTGGTAAAGGAGTCTGCCTTCCCCAAGCATCCCTCTCCCTCCTGCTTCCAGAAACCTATGTATCTTAGTTCCCTTAAAAAACTCCTCTCTGTTAGCTGTTATGCTGAAAGAGGAAGTAATTTACCTTGCTGTGTAAATAACTGGTAAAGAATAGTAAATTACTTTGAAAAAGTATTTATATTTCAAGGAGAGAAAAAATCTTGGGAATTAAAATTTTTGGAATTCTGGGCACTGAGGCTAGGAGAAAGTGGGGGAGGTAAGAGGTAAGACCCTCCCTATATTCCAGAAACCACATAAGCAAATGTCTATTCTACTTATATATATGTAAAGCCAGTCCTGAACATGACATTCAATAAAAATAAATCTTGATAGTATCTGTATATTGCCTTACTGGGTGTTTATGTGCAGCCTGCCATGTACAGAATTTTACTGTAGTGGGAGGATCTCAGGGAGGAGGAGTTGAATTGCTTCTAAAGCCTAAAACACAAGAAGAGCTAGTCATCTGTCTTCAGTTGATCTTCAGTGGCAGGCAGGTTCTATATACTCTAGGTATAGGTTGACTGATTGGTGCCCAACTCTAGAATCCTCGACCTAATTTCCAAATCCTACCATTTGCAGTCAATCAATCAGCAAGCATATATTAAATACTTATTGTGTGTCAGACACTGTATTGAACTCAGGGATACAAAGACAAGGCAAAAACAATTATTGATTCTACCACAAAAACATCTTTCATTTCTATCCCCTCTTCACTCACGTAGCCCTTAGGCCCTCATCTCTTCTTATTGGAGCTATTGCACTGGCCTCCTAATTGGTCTCCCTGCAGCTAATCTCTCCAATCTGTCTTCCACATAGTTACCAAATTGATACTTCTAAAACACATGACTCATTCTTGTAAAGTGGTTCCCTATGTCTGTAATGCATTCTTTCCTTACCTTGCATCATCGTATCTTCCTTCAAAACAGCTCAGATACTCTACTCCCTCTATGAGGCCTTTCCAGATTTCCCTACTCCCAGTTATTGGTGTACTCTCCCTCTTGAAATTAATTTGTATATACTTTGTATTTTCTTATATTTGCATACTTTATTCCCATTTCCAGTAAAGCCAGGGCCCCTTGAGATGATAGTAACTTATTCTTGTCTTTATGTCCCCAATTCCTTGCATATATAAAATGTTTATTAATAATCCTTAGTTGGATTTTATAGTTGTGTTATATGTTAGCAAGGCGCTGTTGGAATATAAAGATGAGTAAGACTCAGTCCCTGCCCTCAAGGACTTTAATGCTTAGTTTATAAAATATCACCACTGGGGAGAAAACCTGCTGTATGCAAAAGCCTGTAAGATAATATGGGGAAATTAAAGAAAGACATAGTCTGCTTCTTGCCGTAGCTGAGGATCTAGGAAACACACATGCACATGGCTTGAGAGTACCTACCGTATTTCACCTCATAATCGTCGCAGATTTTATGCCAAAGTTTTGGCCAAAAAAATTGGGTGTGACCATTATGTGAAGTTTTGTTTGGGGTTTTTTTATTTGTGCTGGTATTACTTAAACATAACTTATTACTAAACTGTCTTTGGTGCAAGATTAAAATGCACAGAATACTCATGAATATATATTAAAATTGAATACTGACAGTGCACATGTGCTGAGAATTCTAGGCTCACAGCTCACAATGTGCCAAAAGATAAATGCATATCCACATGACACTGGTGAATACATTGCTGCTCTGTTTACCTTTTAAGTGGCATGATGAACAGAATTATACCATACTACAATTACATGGTGAAAGATTATAAGCCAAGTTTTATACTGGAAAAAAACAAGGTGCAATGATTATGCAGTGAAATATGGTACTTTTAAAATGGACATTGGTAACCTTTGTTGTCTTGGGCTCCTTTGATAGTTGGCTGAAGCCTATGAACCTCTTCTCAGAATGATATTTTTAAATGCATAAAACAATATATAGGAGTACAAGGGAAAGTAAAGGTTAGTGAAAATAAAGTTGCTCTTTTCCTATCCTTCAGAAATTTACCTATAGAACCCTTCAGGACAAGTTTTAAGAACACCTTTAAAAATAACAAGTGAGTAGAAAACAGGAAAAATGGATATTTCCATGATGTGATAAGTAGTATATCTAAAACAAGAGTCAGCATTAACTGTAATGGGAATAAATAGAGGCTTTCCCAGTAAGATTAGAGATAAAGCAAGGAAGTCATTACTATTCTTTATAGTGCTAGAATTGCTAACTATAGCAATGAGACAAAAAAAAATTGTAGGAATAAGCATAGGCAAAGAGAAAATTAGAACTTTTAAAAGATGATATGATGATTTATACTTGAGAGAATACTAGAGACAATTGAAACAACTTCAACAAAACTCTAGGATATAAAATATTTGGTCATGGGTATGCTGAGCCAATATAATAAAAATGACCATACTGCCTAAATTTGTTCATTCAGTTCCATGCCAATGAAACTACCAAAGGATTACTTTATAGAGCTAAAAAAATAAAATTTATCTGAACAGAAGGTCAAAGAATCTTAAGGGAAATAATGGAAAAAAAATTAGGAAGACCTTGCCATACTAGATCTCAAACTAGACTATGCAGCAGCAATCATTAAAACAATTTGGTACTGATTAAGAAATAGGTTAATCAGTGGAACAGAATAGGTATGCAAAAGGCAGAAGCAAATGAGAACAGTAGACTATAGAATTTGATAAACCCAACAATACCAGCAACTGTGGCAAGGATTCACTATTGAATAAAAACTGTTGGGAAAACTGGAAAGCAGTCTGACAGAAACTAGGTATAAACAACATTTCACACCATTCCAAGGTAAGTGCCAAATGAGCACATGGCTTAAACATAAAGGATTCTTACACAAATAAATTAGGAGTGTATAAGAAATTACCAGTTAGATTTATAGACAGGGAAAGAGCTTACAACCAAAAAGAAGATAGATGAAATAACAGAAGGTGAAATGGACAATTTTGGTTACATAAATTTAAAAGAATTTGCACAAACTAAACCAATACAGTTTAAAATAGAAAAGAAGCAGGTAAATGGGAAAACTGCACCAAAAATTTCTGTGATAAAAATCTCATTTCTAATATGCAGGAAACTGATGAAAATTTATAAGAATAAGTCATTCCCCATTGATAAATGGTCAAAGACATGAACAAGCAATTTTTATTTTTTTTTGGAGGGGGGAAGGCAGGGCAATTGGGGTTAAGTGACTTGCCCAAGGTCACACAGCTAGTAAGGGTTAGCTGTCTGAGGTCAGATTTGAACTCAGGTTCTCCTGACTTCAGGGCAGGTGATCTTTTCACTGCACCACCTAGCCACCCCTGAACAAGCAATTGTCAGAGGTAGAAATCTAAGCTATCAATAGCCAAATGAAAGAAATTTATAATTGTTGTTTAGTCATTTTGGGGTTTTCTTGCCAAAGATATTGAAGTGGTTTACCATTTCCTTTTCTAGCTCATTTTGCAGATGAAGAACTGAAGCAAACAGGGTTAAATGACTTGCCCAGGGTCACACAGCTAGTAAGTTTCTGAGACCAGATTTGAACTCGTGAAGATTTCTTCCTGACTCCAAGCTCCAGCTCTCCACTTCACCAACTAGTAATACAGAAATGCAAATTAGCACAATTTATCAGTAATACCTCACACCCATCAGATTAATATAGTTGACAAAAAAAGGAAAATGAAAATTGCTGGAAGTGCTGTGGGAAAATGGGTATATAAATGCATTGCTGGTGGAACTGTAAACTGACCTAGCCATTCTGGAAAGTAATTTGGAACTATGCCCCCAAAGCTATTAAATTGTACAAACCCTTTAACCCAGTGATACAACTCTAGAATTTATAACTCCAAGAGATAAAAGCAAAGAGGAAAAGGACCCATATGTAGAAAAATATCAGGGTTTATTTTTTGTTTGGGTTTGTTTTGTTGTTTTGGTTTTTTGCTTTGTTTTGTTTTTGTTTTTTGGTGGTGTTGAAGAGTTGAAAACTAAGAAAGTGCCCATCACTTAGGGAATAACCAAACAAGTCATGGTATAGGAATTTGATAGAATACTCTTGTGCATTAAGAAATGATTAAGGGGATACTTTCAGAGGAACCTGGAAAGACTTGTATGAACTGATACAAAGTGAAGTGAGTAGAAGCCTAAGAATGACTTAAAGAGTTACAACAATATTATAAAGACAAACCTGAAAGACAGGAACTCTGATCAACACAATGACTAACCATATTCTTAAGGAGCTCATGATGAAACATGCTATCCTCCTCCAGATAGTTGATGGACTCAGAATGCATATTGAGACCTTTTTTTTTTGGACATGACCAATGCAGAAACTTGTTTTGATTGGCTAAACATAATAATAAATATAATATATTGGAAATATATATAATAAAATAATAGGGATTTTGTTTTTCTTGCTTTCTCAGTGGGGGTTGGAGGGTGGGAGGGAGAGAAAGCAGATCTTCATTTGAAAATAAATTAGTTTTCTCTTCAGCCCAATTAGTTCATTCATCTTCTTCACTGTTGGACGGCTTGTTAGGTGCCTGAAACCACTTAAAAGAATGGTACCTGGTGAGATTTCTAGTATGGATTTTGGAGTCTATGTTCCAAAATAAACAGTAATTGTATAAAAAATGCTCAACAGGTATAGAATTATTTCTCATCCCTTTCTTGCTCAAAGCTTTAAGAAATGCTAAAAATAAATTGTGAGGTTAATAGAAAAAAAGGAATTATTAAAGTAAAAACAAAATCCCTTCTGTTTTTTGATGACAGTATTATTATTATTATTAACACTAGTAAAATACATTATTATTATTTATTAGCACTAGTAAACACTTTCTAGAGTAGAAGTTTTATTTTTAAAATTCTCCTTTAGCATACTTTTTAAAAGAAGGCCCAATCTTTCTTATTCAATTTGATTCATTCAGCTTATTCAGAATCCTATGGTTCCTAAACACAGAGCTTCAGCTCTATACATTGAATTTATTTTACCCTACATGTCCTTATCCACTCATTTAGCCCTACTAATTTAAGAAAAAGCTAATTTTTCATTATAAAAAATAGGAAATGGCAACCAAATGACCTCAGATTGAAATAAGACAATTGAAGAAAGTGAGAATAGGTAGGTGCTTACAAATTGTTTGGTAGGCTCTAGAGTGTCCCAAAAATCTTAGTGCAGTTTTAAGCTACTTTTGTGATGTTCTGTATACACATCTTTCCCTTCTCCCCACATCCCCTGATTCAGAACTAGGAGAGGAGAGGAGGGTTGCTAGAGGTCATATCATTAGTATTTCATAAAATATGCAATATTACCTAAAACTTCAATTAACCGATGCTATTGTCTTTTTAAGTGACAGAAGACTTTTAAAGATGATGCTGTTGACTCATGTTCAGGGCATGTACTTTGTTGCTTTAGTTCATTTAAGAGCTGGACGCAGGGGTGTTGTTCATGGCTGTGAATATAATTGACCCATACGATTATTAAACTTTTTTAAAGTACTATGTTGTAACCAGCTGAGTTAATCTGTCACAGAACAAAGTAAAGTTTGAACCCACAAGATCAAAAGTCTTGCCCTACTGGCAGAATGAACAAAGCAGTTATAGGCAACTGGATTTAAGAACATGCTGGTTTCCTTTTACCTCTTTGCCTGAGCACTGAGTCAGCAAAAGACTGAAAAGAACCAGATGCCTTATGTTTGCATGTGTACACCTATGTGTTGGGTGGGGGTGGGGGAACAGGGAAGGGAGGTGGAGTCAATAATTAGTCAAAGGAACTGAAAGTAGGGGCAAAGTGTTACTAAACTAAGTGCTTCCTTCCCTATTCCTTTTAGGTTTGGCTTAAGTATAACCAGATCTTTCATTTGTGCCATACAGGAGTTTTGAAGTGAAGAATGCACTTCTCTGGATGTTAGGTGTGACCAAGGGGGAATGAGGGAGCATACATAGAAGGGCAGAGAATTAAGTTTACCATAAAGACAGAACTTTAAAAATAGCATCATTCCTTGTATTTAATGCATTTCTAAGTATATGTGATTATTAAAACATGAAGCACATTGGCAATCCTATAAAAAATTTTTGGAAAAAAGTCCAAAGGTCCAAGTTTTAATTCTCAGTGATCTAGGCACTTTCACTAACTGACTTAGTGTATATCTGAGTGTTTCTCCTTTAAAATAGGAGAAGACTTGCCCTACTTAGGCAACAGAGTTAATGTAAAGATCAAATGATAGTGTATCATGAACAGCTATCTAAACATGATAAGTTGTTATATAAATACAATGTTTCTATTAGTTTTATTATGGAAATAGGTACATACCATGTGGGGGCAGCTGGGTGGCAGTGCTTGTCCTGGAGTCAGGAAGGTTCATATTCATGCGTTCAAATCTAACCTCACACTCACTAACCGTATGACCCTGGCAAGTCACTTCACCCTGTTTGCCTTGGTTCATCATCTGTACAATGAGCTGGAGAAGGAAATGACAAAACACTATAGTGTCTTTATCAAGAAAACTTCAAATGGAGTCATAAAAGAGTTGAACATGACTCAAGCAACTCAACAACACTGACTATGTACTTTTAAAAAGCCAAGTGAGAATAGGAGGTAGGTAAAAAGATAGAAAAATTCAGGGAAAGAAAGGAACTAAGAAAAAGGTAAAAGTTATTGGAAAAATTTAATGGATAGTTTCTTGTTTCTGATGGACAAGGCCAAGTCACATTCAGTACTACTTCAGTGTTCCATTGATATAGAGGGCCCCAAATGAGGAAACTTTTGCCACTGTAGGTCATAACCTTTCCTATAACTTCTAGTCTTTAAAAAGCAAAGAATTGGAAATCAAAAGTTTGCCCATCAATTGGGGAATGGCTGAACAAGTTGTGGTATATGAATGTAATGGAGACTTCCATGGGGCTCTGGCTTTCACCTCCTCAATTCATGTAAAAGGTGACTCTGAAGAAACTTTGGAGCTACAGAACCCACAAAATGACACAGGGAAGCTAACCTTCCACTGAGGATAGCCAGCAGGCTGGCAGCAATTGGCCACTGCAGAGCTCTGGGAATGACCCCACCCTGTTCCAGCCCAAAGTTTTAGCCCCAGGGTGGGCCTGACCAACCACTGGCTGAAGGGACTTCAGATCACCAGTAGCTGTGGCAGTTTCCAGAATTATCAACACATAGATGCTAAGGACACAGTGAGAGGTCAGTGTGCTGTGAACTTTGGGATCCAGGAGTTTGGAGTGCAGGTTGGCCTCTGTCCCCAGGATGAAAAGCTGCTGAGGAGCCACAGCCATGCAGGTGCAACCATGTAGCAGCTTCAGCTCCTGGTCTGCAGCTTGTAGGGGGACCAAGCAACCAGTCTGAGGGGTAATCACTCTTGCTTTAACCTGCTTAGATCTGGATCACTGTCTAGGGTGGAGGTCCTGGAGTGTGCTACCAGCTTGCCAGAGTGTGTGGAGGCTTCAGAGAGGGCACCCAACTAATACCTTTGTCAGCTGATAAAACCCCACTATTTGGTATGAAGTTCCCCTGTCTGGTAGAAGAGTCCTACTGTGGCAAAAAGCCCAAAAGTCAAGTAATTGAGTAGTCACATGAGCAAATGAGGGAAGCAAAGTAAACAGAGCAACCCAACTTTGCACTACTATATTGGGGACAAAAAGGATCAAAGCATGGAACAGGAGGAAGACAGTGAAGCCAGAAATCCTGCACCAAAAGCTTCCAAGAAAAATACGAACTGGTTATAGGCCATAGAGGACCTTAAGGATTTTGTAAATCAAATAAGAGAAGTGGAGGAAAAATTGGGAAGAGAAATGAGAATGATGCAAGAAAATTATAAAATGAGAGTCAACAACCTGACTGAAGAAAATAACACCGTAAAAATAGGCTAACTCAAATGGCAAAAGAGGCTCAAAAAGTCAATGAGGAGAAGAATGCCTTAAAAAGCCAAATTTGCCAGACGGAAAAAAGAATCTCAAAAGTTCACTGAAGAGAATCATTCCTTCAGAATTAGATGGTAGTAAATGGAAGCTAATGGCTTTATGAGGAATCAAGATACTACTAAACAGATCCAAGCAAATGAAAAAATAGAAGGCAATGTGAAATATTTCATTGGAAAAACCACTAACCTGGAAAATAGATTCAGGAGAGATAATTTAAAAATTATTGGACTACCTGAAAGCCATGATCAAAAAATGAACTTAGGCATTGCCAGGGGCGGAGCCAAGATGGTGGAGTAGAAAGAGCTCATCCAAGCCACTCTGCCCCCAGATTCCCCCCAAACTATGTAAAAGGGGACTCTGAACAACTTCTGGAGCCCTAGCACCCACAGAACGACACAGAGAAGCTAACCTTCCGCTGAGGACATCCCAGCAGCCCTGCAGGAAGGACCAGTGCAGCGGTCTGGGACCTGGCAGCATGCAGCACGCAGAGCGCAGGAGCCGAGCCGAGCCCAGGTCGGCCTGAGCCAAGGTTTTAGCCCCAGGGCGGCAGGGTCAGCAGCCAGCTGGAGGAACCCCAGAACACCAGGAGCTGTGGCGACTCCAGAATTATCAAAATAGACATACCTAGGACAAAGTAAGAGGTTAGTGTCCTATGGACTTTGGGACCTGTATTTAGGGAATGCGTTGGCTCCCTCCCCTGGGGGCTAGAAGCTTCTGAGGACAAACGCCATTTTGTAGTTTTCAGAGGCAGCACCAGCTCCCTGCCTGCAAATCGTAGGGAGATCCAGCAATCAGTCTTGGGGGGGAATCGCTCTTGCTTTAACCTCCCTGGATCTGGATTGTGATCTAGGGTGGAAGTCATGGGTGGGTTTACAGCTTGCCAGAAACAGAAGTTGCCCCCCACAAGTTCGGGACGAAAATTCCTCTATCTGGCCTTAAAGCCATAGTGTGGCAACAAGCCTAAAAGTCAAGTAATTAAGTGGCAACAAAATTTGACATCCAGACACAAGAAGGAAGAGATGCCTGAGAAGGTAATCAGGGAAAAGAAATCAAAAGGAACTTATCAAAGTTGAACTATTTACATTCCTATAAGGTAAAGCAATAACTGTGACTGACGATATCTTTCTCACTATGAAAATAATGGAAGAAGGGTGTGTGGTCATATGAATACATATGTGAATGTGTGTGTGTATATGGTTACATTTATATATGGATAGAGGGCATAGTTTGAATTTTTTGGGAAGGGAGAATACTCAAGGGATGAAATTATGTGGTGAGAGAGGAAAGTGGCAAGAGGAGATGGGGAGAGACAGGGTAAGGTAAACTATCTCATGTAGAAGAAGCAAGGGGAAGTGGTTGCAGAGGAGGGGGAGAATAAGGAAGGCTAAAAAGGCAAAACCACATTCACATTGAAATTGGTTCAGGGAGAAAATGACATACATACTAAATGGGATATCTCAACCTGCAGCAGGATAGGGGGAAGGGGGCTGAGAGGAGGGATGATGGATGGGAGGGCATCCTTGGGGTGAGGGGAGGTTGGAAGTACCCACTATAGAAGAGGGACAGGATCATGTAGGGAATGGACCAGGTGGGGGTTGGGATGAGTGGGAGGGAATTATAAGTAGCCTTGTACAATATATCTACTATGATAATGTTTTGCATAGCTAGACATGTACAACATATACTGAATTACTTATCTCCCCAGAGGGAATGGGTGACAAGGGAGGAAGGAAATGGATCTGAAATTCGAGGTCGTAACATTAAATGTTTCAAATATATATAAATACTATTATTAATGCTCTTTTGCTTATAATAGGGAGATAAGATGTGCAGGCATTGGGACACAAAGACCCACCTTCCTCTAATGGAAAAGTCGAAGGGGTCATGGGAGAAGGTATGGGAGAGAGCAGATTGGAGGAAGTGATATCTTGTGGGACTACTATTCTGGGAGGTTGGGTAAGGGAATAATAGGGGGAAAATGATTGTAACTCAAAATCTGGTGGAAATGAATGATGTAAAACAGAAGTTAATAAAGCATTTGTTTTTAAAAAAATGAACTTAGAAATCATCCTTCAAGAAATTCTCAAGGAAAACTGCCCTGATGTTTTAGAACCAAGGGCAAAATAGAGGTTGATAGAATCCACCAATCATCTCCTGAAAAAGATCTCAAAAAAAAAAAACAACTCCTAGCAATATTATAGCCAGGTTCCAGAATTCTCAGATCAAGGAGAAAATATTACAAGCAGCCAGGAAGAAACAATTTGAATATTGTGGAAACAATCAGGATAACACAGGATCTGGCAGCTTCTACACTGAGGGATTGAAGGGCCTGGAATATGATATTGTTGAGGTCAAAGGAGCTGGGATTAAAACCAAGAATCACCTACCCAGCAAAAGTGAGTATCATGTTTCAGGGGGAAATATGGTCATTCAGTGGAATAGAAGACTTTCAAGTATTCTTTTTTTAAAAAAAATTTTATTTAAACAAATGCTTTATTAACTCCTGTTTGACATCATGCATTTCCACCAGATTTTGAGTTACAATTTTTTTCCCTGTTTTTCCCCTACCCACCCTCCAAGAATAGCAGCCCCACAAGATATCACTTCCTCTATCCTGCTCTCTCCCATATCTTCTCTCTTACCCCCTTCGACTTTTCCATTAGAGCAAGGTGAATCTCTGTGCCCCGATGCCTGTACATCTTATCTCCCAATTACATTCAAAAGAGTATTAATAATAGTATTTATACATATTTGAAACATTTAATGTTAAGACCTCGAATTTCAGATCCATTCCCTTCCTCCCTTGTCACCCATTCCCTCTGGGAAGATAAGTAATTCAGTATGTGTTGTGCATGTATAGCTATGCAAAATATTACCATAGTAGATATATTGTACAAGGCTGCTTATAATTCCCTCCCACTCATCCCACCCCCTACCTGGTCCATTCCCTACTTGATCCTGTCCCTTTTATATAGTGGGTACTTCCAACCTCCCCTCACCCCAAGGATGCCCTCCCATCCATCATCCCTCCTCTCATCCCCCTTCCCCCATTCTGCTGCAGGTTGAGATATCCCATTGAGTATGTATGTCATTCTCTCTCTGAACCAAATTCAGTGAGAATGTGGTTTTGCCTTTTTGCCTTCCTATTCTTTCCCTCCCTTGCAGCCACTTCCCCTTGCTTCTTCTACATGAGATAGTTTACCCTACCTTGTCTCTCCCCATCTCCTCTTGCCAGTTTCCTCTCTCACCTCATAATTTCACCCCTTAGGTATCATCCCTTCCCAACAAATTCAACCTATGCCCTCTATCCATGTATAACTGTAAACATATATGTATTCATGTGAGCATATACCCTTCTTCCATTAATTTCATACTGAGAAAGGTTTCATCAGTCACAATTATTGTTTTTCCATGTAGGAATATAAATAGGTTAACTTTGATAAGTTCCTTTTGATTTCTTTTCCCTGATTACCTTCTCAGGAATCTCTTGCTTCTTGTGTCTGGATGTCAAATTTTCTATTCAACTCTGATTTTTTCCTCAAGAATGCTTGAAAGTCCTCTATTCCACTGAATAACCATATTTTCCCCTGAAACAAAATACTCAGTTTTGCTGGGTAGGTGACCCTTGGGTTCAGTCCCAGCTCTTTTGCCCTCTGGAATATCATATTCCATGCCCTTAGATCTCTCAGTGTAGAAGCTGCCAGGTCCTGTGCTATTTTGGTTGTGTTTCCACAATATTGAAATTGTTTCTTCCTGGCTGCTTGCAGTATTTTCTCCTTGATCTGGGAATTCTGGAACCTGGCTATAATATTCCTGGGAGTTTTCTTTTGGGGTTCTTTTCCAGGAGGTGATCGGTGGATTCTTTCAACCTCTATTTTGCCCTGGGGATCTAAAACATCAGGGCAATTTTCCTTGAGAATTTCTTGAAGGGTGATTTCTAGGTTCTTTCTTTGATCATGGCTTTCAGGTAGTCCAATAATTTTTAAATTGTCTCTCCTGGATCTATTTTCCAGGTCAGTGGTTTTTCCCATGAGATATTTCACATTGCCTTCTAATCTTTCATTTGTTTGGATCTGCTTAACAGCATCTTGATTTCTCATAAAGTCATTAGCTTCCATTTGCTCCAGTCTAACTCTGAAGGAATGAATCTCCTCAGTGAACTTTTGAGATTCTTTTTCCATCTGGCAAATTCGACTTTTTAAGGCATTCTTCTCCTCATTGCCCTTTTGGGCCTCCTTTGCCATTTGAGTTAGTCTATTTTTTAAGGTGTTGTTTTCCTCAGTCAGGCTGTTGACCCTCATTTCATACTTTTCCTGCATCCTTCTCATTTCTCTTTCCAATTTTTCCTCCACTTCTCTTATTTGATTTTTAAAGTCCTTCTTAAGGTCCTCTATGGCCTGTAACCCACTCATATTTTCCTTTAGGGCTTTTGGAGCAGGATTTCTGACCTCACTGTCCTCTGACTGTTCAATGCTTCGATCCTCTTTGTCCCCAAAATAGGAGTCTAATGTTTCATTTTTCTGTTTATTTTGTTTCCTTTGCCTTGGCATGTTGCCACTTAATTACTTGACTTTTGGGCTTGTTGCCACAGTACAACTCTGCCACCAGACAGGGGATCTTTGTCCTGAAAGTGTGGGGGGAAAATTTCCATTTCTGGCAAGCTGGAAACCCACCCCACGACCTCCCCCCCAGACCACAATCCAGATCCAGGGAGGTTAAAGCAAGAGAGATTACCCCCCAAGACTGATCGCTGGATCTCCCTGCAGTTCGCAGGCCAGGAGCTGGAGCTGCCACTGAAAACTGCAAAATGGCGTGTCTCCTCAGAGGCTTCTAACCTCCAGGGGAGGAAGCTGACGCATTCCCCAAATACTGGTCCCAAAGTCCATAGGGCACTAACCTCTCACTTTGTCCTAGGCATGTCTATGTTGACCATTCTGGAATCGCCACAGGTGCTGGTGTTCTGGGGTCCCTCCAGCTGGCTGCTGGCCCAGCTGCCCTGGGGCTAAAACCACAGCTCACGCAGAACTGGGCTCAGCTCTCCACACTCTGCACTGCTGGCTCCCAGAGCACTGCGCTGGCCCTTCCTGCAGGGCTGCTCTGTCCTCAGCGGGAGGTTAGCTTCTCTGTGTCGTTCTGTGGGTGCTGGGGCTCCAGAAGTTGTTCAGAGTCCCCTTTTACATAGTTTGGAGGTAGTCTTGGGGAGAGAGCCTTGGACGTGCTGTTTCTACTCCGCCATCTTCACTTTCAAGTATTCTTGATGAAAAAAACCAGAGTTGAATAGAGAAGTATGAGAAGGTAAACAGGGAAAAGAAATCATAATGAACTTATCAGAGTTGAACTATTTACATCTAAACAATAATTGTATCTTATGAAACTTTTCTCAGTGTGCGAATAGTTGAAGGGAATAGAAATGTGTATGTATGTATGTATATATGTGTGTGTGTGTGTGCGCGCGCATGTGCGTGCATGTGCATATATGTCTATATAGGAGGCTATATGGGCATATGAATACATATATGAATGTGTGTATATATATATAGGCAAAAGGTAATGGGTCAACCTTATTCTCATTGAATTTGGCTTAGGGAGGGAATGACATACATACTAAATAGGGTATCTCACCCTATAGGGAGGGAATGACATACATACTAAATAGGGTATCTCACCCTATAGGGGAGTAGGGGAGAAGGGGGTGGGGGGATGATGGAAGGGAGGGCAGGCTAGGGGGAGGGAAGTTGGAAGCACCCACTTTTAAAAGGGGACAGGATCAAAGTAGAGAATAGAACAAGTGGGAGGTGGGATAGAAGGGAGGGAAATATAGTCAGGCTTTCACAATATATCCACTATGGAAATGTTTTGCATAGCTACACATGTACAACCTATATTGAATTGCTTATCTTCCCAGTAAGGGTGGGTGACAAGGGAGGAAGGAAATGAATCTAGAATTCAAAGTTTTAAAATCAAATGTTTAAAAAAGATATGCATATATATATATATACACATACATATACATACACACACACACATATATATATATATACTATTATTAATATTATTTTACATGTAACTGGGAAATAAGACATACAGGCACTAGGGTATAGAGATCCACCATGCCCTATTGGAAAGTCAGAGGGGGTATGGGAGAAGATATGGGAGAGAACAGATTGGAGGAGGGGATATCCAGTGGGATTGTTATTTTGGGGTGGTGGGTATGGGAAAAATGGGGAGAAAATTTATGACTCAAAATCTTATGGAAATGAATGATGTAAACTAGAAGTTAATAAAGCATTGGATTAAAATATTTTAAAAATAAAAAAAATTTTTTTAAAAAAATGAATGTAATGGAATATTATTGCGCTATAAGAAATGAGGAGCAGACAGCCTTCATAATAATCTTGAGAGACTTATATAAACTGATGTTGAGTGAGAAGAGCAGAACCAGAAGAAATTTGTGTGCAATTACAGACACAACGTATGTGTGATGACTAATTTTGATAGACTGGGCTCCTCTCAGCAATGCAAGGTTATAAAACAACTCCAAAAGATTCATGATGGAAAGAGATATCCGCATCCAGAGAAAGAACAACAGAGTCTGAATGCAAATTGAAGCAAACTACCTGCTTTCTTTCTTTTTCTGGTTTGGTTTTGTTTCCTCTTTCCCACTGTTCATTCCATTAGGTATGATCCTTCTTTACAACCTGACTATTGTTTAGTGTGAAAGTATTTGTAAATCCTATATTTGATTGCATGCTGCCATTGCGAGGGTGGGGACAGGAGACTGAGGGGAAGAAAATTTGAAATTCAAGGGATTGTGGAACTGAATGTTGTAAACAAAGTAAATAAATTAATTAATTTTTTAAAAATAAAGTAGAGGTTCTTAACCTAGGAAAAACAATAAAAACTACTTATATACAAAAATATTTATAGCAGCTCTTTTAGTGATAGTAAATAATTGGGGGTGGCTATGTGGCACAGAGCACCAACCCTGGAGTCAGGAGGACCTGAGTCCTGAGTTCAAATCTGACCTCAGACAGTTAACCCTTACTAGCCATGTGACCTTGGGCAAGTCACTTAACCCCAATTGCCCAGCCTTCCTCCCTCCAAAAAGCAAAAAAAAGAAAAAAAAATTGAATCTGAGGGGATATCCATCAATTGGGGAATACCTGAACAAGTTGTTATATATGATTGTGATGGAATACTATAGTGCTATAAGAAATAATGAACAAGAGGTTCTCAGAAGAATACTTGGAAGCCTGACATGAACTTGATGCAAAGTGAAATGAGCAGAACCAGGAGAACATTGTATCTAGTAGTAGCTATATTGTATGATGATCAACTGTGAATATCTTAGCTATTCTCAGCAATACAATGATCCAAAACAGTTCTGAAAGACTTATGATTAAAAATGCTATCCTTCTACTGAGAAAGAATTGATGGGGTCTGAATGCAGATTGAACCATACCTTTTTTGTTTTGTTTTGTCTGTATTTTCTTTCACATGACTAACATGGAAATATGTTTTGCATGACTACACATGTATAACTATCAAATTGCCTTCTCAATGAGGAGGGGAGGGGAAGAAAGGAAGGAAAGAATTTGGAACTTAAAAACTTTAAAAAACAAATATTAAAAATTGTTTTTACATGTAATTGGGGGGAAATACAATATTAATTTTTTAAAAGAAAGAAAGCTGCCTAGATCACTGAGAAGTTAAATGACTTGCCCAGAGTCACATGGCCAGTATGTGACATTTATGAAGTCCCTTCTATGTGCCAGGACAATGTTAAGCCCTTGAGATATGAAGAAAGGCAAAAGATAGTCCCTGCTCCCAAGGAATTCACAGTCTAATGGGGGAGATAATATGGTCTTCCTAGCCCTCAGGTCACCTCTCTATTACTCCAGGCTACTTCTCATTGCCTCTTTATATCATGGAAAAATAATTTGTTAGCAATTTACAAACCTAAGGCAGATAGTATTTCTTGTGTCCTACTATCCTTGATTTATTTCCATTCCCACACAAGTGTGACCTGTCTCTTCTCTTGTGTTGTGTACCCATAGCAACCCAGTTCTGTTCCTGCACCCTCAGTATGAGAGTAGCAGTAGTGGAGTGTATGAGGTAGATCTAGAAAAATGATTTGGTTGTGAGAGCACAGGAGTGATTATAGGCATGATTCAACTTTGTAAACTCGGCACTTTCAAGATGGGCAAGTCAATCTTGTGTTGCCATTATGGTAAAATAGAAGTGGTTATAATTTCATTTTGGCCTAGAAGCAAGTCACAACTACTTAAGGCAATGAATCACATCACATTTAGATAATGAAACATTCTGAAAGCAAACATCAACTTAAGGAAATTTTTTGTAAAGACTGCCATGAGCTTGTAAAATTTAGCACAAATGGCTGACTTAAAAGAAAAATCAAATAAAATAGTGCGTTTTTAAAGGAAAATACTGATGACAAAACTTAATGTTTCCAATATGATTCAGTAACAGTCTAAGTGGAAAATACATTCTCCAAGTCCAAGAAAGCACATGTTAAAAGCTCTAATCAGGCTGATATTGATGATTTTGTGGAATTACTCAAGTAGAATTTTTCCACTAAGTCAACAAATCAAACTTTTATTTAGAAGTTTGATGTGCTGGGGACATTCTGGGACATGGGAAAGTCAAAAGAGCAAAAGAAGTATACTGTGCCCCAGTGACTGACTTCTCCAAGGCCATATTCTGATTCATAATGCACTTCCAGTGAAACAACTGTAGGCTAAGCATGTCACTTACTTTATTCAATGGACTTTGGCTCCATATGACTTTTGGTTGCTTTAACAAAATCAGATCTCTCAAAGCATGAAGATTCATCATCACAGGGAATAACAGTCAAAAGATTTTGCAAGTAGTTCTGAAGGCGGTTCCAAAAGAGGAATTCCAAAATGTGCTGAGCAAAGACAGCCCATGTCTGGTGCAGCTAGGTGGCACACTGGATAGAGTGCTGGACCTGAAGTCAGGAAGACCCATCTTCCTAGGAGCTTTCTTTTTGGGATCTTTTTCAAGAGGCAATTAGTGAATTCTTTCAGTTTCTATTTTGCCCTCTGGTTCTAAAATATCAGGGCAATTTTCCTTGAGAATTTCTTACAGGATTATTTCTAGGCTCTTTTTTTTTATCATGGCTTTCAGGTAGTCCAATACTTTTTTTTTTAATTATTTTTTTTAAAGCAATTGGGGTTAAGTAACTTGCTCAAGGTTACACGGCTAGTCATTATTTATGTGTGGGTGCTCATTTTCTGAGGCTGGATTCGATCTCGGGTCATCCCAACTCTGAGGCCAACACTCTTACTCATTGCGCCACCTAGCTGCCCCAGTCCAATAATTTTTAAATTATCTCTCCTGGACCTATTTTCCAGGTCAAATGTTTTTTTCAATGAGATATTTTACATTGCCTTCTATTTTTTCATTTGTTTGGTTCTTGATTTGTTTTATAGTATCATGATTTCTCATAAAGTCATTAGGTTCCATTTGCTTCAATCTAATTTTGAAGGAATTATTCTCTTCAGTAAGTTTTTGAAATTCCTTTTCCATCTGGGCAATTTGACTTTTTAATACATCCTTTTCCTCATTGGCTTTTTGGGTCTCTTTTGCATTTGAGTTAGTCTACTTTTTAAGGTGTTATTTTTTATTTTGGGGGGGGGGTCTCCTTTAGCAAGCTGTTGACTCATTTTTCATGATTTTCTTGCATCATTTTCATTTCTCTTCCCAATTTTTCCTCCACTTCTCTTACTTGATTTTCAAAATCCTTCTTGAGATCCTCCATGGCCTGTAATCAATTCATATTTTTCCTGGAAGCTTTTGCTATAGGAGTTTTGACTTTGTTGACTTCTTCTGGTTCCATGTTTTGATCCTTTTTGTCCCCCAAAAAGGATTCTATTATCTGATTGTGCTTCCTCTGCTTGCTCATCTTCCCAGGAATTACTTGACTTTTGAGCTCTTTGCTGTGGTTGAACTCTGTTTCCAGAGTGGAGAGAGCTATGTCCCAAATTGCTGGGGTTTTCACAGTTGTCAGAAAAAGGGGAAGGGTGCCCTCTGTATAGCCACCACACACTCTGACACACTCACCCCAGGACCACCGCCCAAGACTGTGACTCAGATCCAAGCATTTCAAAGCAAGAGCAATTACCCTCTGAATAGTCTCTTAGTCCCCCTACATCTGCAGGCCAGGAGATCTGGAGGCAGCCATGAGGCAGCAGCTACAGCTGCTGCACCTCTGCCACCTCTCCCCTCAGGGGCAGGGGCCAGACCATGCTCTTCTGTCACCCAGTTCCAGCAGAGTTCCCTACTGACCTTTTACTTTCTCTTTGGTGTTTATGGATTGAGAAGTTTGGAAACCTCCACAGCTGCTGATGATTGACTCTCCTGAAGTCTGCTCCAGCCAGTCTGTGCTGCTGGTCAGGGCCACTCCAGGTCTGAGACAGCACAGCTCAGGCAGGACTGCCCTCACCTCATAGCTTTGTGTGATTGACCTTTCTTGTCAGCCTATCAGGCTGCCTTCAGTGGGAGATTTGTTTCTCTCTGTCACTTTGTGGGTTCTGTAGCTCTAAAATTTGTTTAGAGTCATATTTTACAGATATTGGAGGTGGTTGGAGTGGGAACTCAGACAAGTTTCTGCTTTTACTCCTCTCCCAGGAAGACTCATCTTCCTGAGTTAAAATCTGGCCTCAGACTTTTACTAGGTGTGTGACTCTGAGCAGGTCACTTAACCCTGTTTGCTTCAGTTTCCTCATCTGTAAAATGTGCTAGAGAAGGAAATGGCAAATTACTCCAGTATTTTTGCCAAGAAAACTCCAAATGGGAATCATGAAGAGTTGGACATGACTGAACAACAAAAAGCTAGACAAGGGTCTAGCCTCCCAAAATGATTATTTTGAAGGGATCATTTACACTTACATGTTTTGAGCTTAGGGATTTTTGGTGGGGAGAGCTAGGGTAAATCAGTCTCATTGTTTCATTTTCATACATTAGGATAATATGTATTACTAATATAAAGATTAACCTCTACATGTGTAGGAACTCCATTGCTTTGTCTTGAAAGTAACCAACTCTCCAAAATTATTTGGGTTCTGTACAATCATATTTCTTGAAATTAAATGCTAATCTCTGCTTTTCCCCCTAAATGTAAATAACTTATTTTTTACTTTACAAATAAAATTCAATTTTTAAGAGAGTTCTTTTGTGAAATATTGTTCAGACTTGGACTTTTCAAAATTGAAACCTTATATATTTGTAAAAAGAGAAAAACATTGCCAATTATTATTTTAATTTTTTTTGCTTTTTGTTTTTGGAGGGAAGGCAGGGCAATTGGGGTTAAGTGAATTGCCCAAAGTCACATGGCTAGTTTTTTGTGTTAAGTGTCTGAGGCTGGATTTGAACTCAGGTCCCTCTGACTCCAGGGTTGGTGCTCTATTCACTGTGCCTCCTAGCCACCCACATTGCCAATTATTTGCACTCACTTTTATAGTCTTTGTAATCTATGTACTTATATATTGAGCGTTAAGAATTAATATGTAGGGGTGGCTAGGTGGCACAGTGAATAGAGCACTGGCCCTGGAATCAGGGGGACCTGAGTTCAAATACAGCCTCAGACACTTAACACAAAAACTAGCCATGTGACCTTGGGCAAGTCACTTAACCCTAACTGCCCTCCAAAAAGCAAAAAAAAAAAAAAATTAATATGTTACTTAAGCACTGGATATTTTTTAAAAATCAGCACCAAGTTTTTTTCATAGAGCAGGTAACTGTCTAAAACACAAAAGTATTCTACTTAGCTGCTTAATTCTAATTTTAAATGCTTATTAAATGTTCAGTCAAGATTTCCCTGATTCATGCAGTTGAGATGAATACTATCATGTGGTCACCACCATCCCCAAATTAGATCTCATTGTAAGGAAAAATATACATAGGAATGCAATGAAAAATAATTACCCAATTTTATCTTAACAGATCTATTATCTCCTCTTCTTGAGTGATCTCATCATTCTGCTGGTGAAGAAACCTATCCACACCTTCTAATTACACAATTACAACTGTACTTAAAAGAGTTGAGTTTTTCTTGATGTGGGTATCCCTTCACTGACACACATCAAAATCCTTTTATGATATTACACAATTACCATATAAAATACTGTGTTGGGAGAGGATTTTTTACACAATGTATTCATTTAATGCATTTTATTCATTTTTTCTTTTGTGACTGCCATCATCATTTTCTTCTTGATCTTCCCCCAGTATGTCTTTGTTATAAAGCACCACCAAGAGCCTGATAATAGGCTGCTCATAGATTTTATACAAACCAATTATTTTAGAGGAGGAGGAGGTAAATGTAACCTCTGCCTGGAAAATGTGGCATCTGTTGTTCATGCTGTTTTGAGGAACAAATGAAACTTCCAGTGAGCCTATCTTCCTACCTGTGCAACCTGGGACTCAGTCATTCAATGGTCAATAAATGCTTATACCTGGCACTGCACTAAGTTACTCTTGGGATATAAAAAAAAAAGGCAGAAGACAATCCCTGCCCTCAACAAGCTCACCTATAAAATTAACAGTTTGGCATGTCTTTGTCTTAAAAAAAAAAAAAGCACAGTGAAAAAATACTAGGAAATTTGGATTTAAATCCTGCCTCTGTTCCTTGTTGCTACTCTGGGCTTCAATTTCCTATCTGTAAAATGAAGGGATTGGGTTGGACTAGATGGCCTCTGGGATCCCTTCCATCTCTAAATCTAAAATTGTATAATTCTGTGACATGTAAAGCCCTTTCTGTCTCTAAATCTATGATTGTAGGCTTTGTTTTCCTGTTGGATATTAACCCTGGAATCCAGGAAAAAAATAAAAAGTCAAACTCATACCTTTTCTAGGTAGTCTCTGTTAATCAAGTTATAAGTTCAGAAATAGAAGAAGCAGGTGACAAATAAATAGTACTATTCTTCCCATACAGCTCTTTTGTGCCTCCGTATAGTCTCCCATGCCTACAATGCACTCTCTTCTCTCTGCCTCTTAAAATCCCAAGACTCAGCTCAAGTGCTACCTTCTGTATGTGAGGAAGGCAGGCTTGCTAGATCATAGTAAATGTGAGGGGGAGTAATGTATAGGTAGGTTGTGAAGGGTTTTTAATGCCAAACAGAGAAGTCTGTATTTGATCCTACAGGTAATATGGAGCTAATGGAGTTTACTGAGTAGGTGACACAGTCAGACATTTGCTTTAGGAACATCCATTTGACAGCTGTCTAAGGGATGGATTGGGGGTGGGAAGAGACTTGAGGGAGGGAGACTTCCTAGGTTATTGCAACAGCCCAAGGGAAGGTGATAAGGACTTGAACTAGGACCTCAGTATGTGAAGAGAGAGGAGACAGATGTGAGAGATGATATTACTAGTTTCCCCACTATCATTCATTTGTCTTTTTACCCTAGAACTTTTCTTTGCATCTGGGGTTTCTCATCCTGGAGCATCCATCTGCCATGCTTGCCCCGTTCTCCCATTCTCCCACTCTCTTCCTTTTGAGAGTTTCCATTTTAGCAGCCCAAGCTGGCCATATTTCATTCCCCTCTCAACTATATTTCTGCCTCTCTCCATTTGCCATCGTGCTCCCTTGGTTGTACATTCCCCCTCTATTTTTGAGCTCCCTTTTATGTCTTGTCTTCTCTCTCCATAAGAGAGTAAGCTCCTTGAGGGCAGGGACTGTAATTCTTTTTACTTATATTTCCAGAACTTAGCATAGTGCCTGTCACATAGTAGGTGCTTAATAAGTACATGCTGCCTGTTGGAAATGGCAGGCTTTGGCAATGATGAGATATGAATGTAAGAGAGTAAGGAATAGAAAATGATGCCAAGGTGGCCACACTGGGTGATAGGAAAGATGATGGCACCCTTGGCAGAAATAGAGAAGATTAGAAGAGAGGTGGGTTTGGCAGGGGGGAGGAAAAATGTAAAAAGATTTAGGGAAAGACTTTAAGTACATTGGGTAAATTCTCTACGAAGTATTTGTGGGAAGACATGGACAAATATTGGACAATATGAGAAGATATGGGTAGGTTGCACTCAGCACTGTTGGATGAAATCTTTACATTGAAGAGATTATAGATACACTAAAATATTGGATGATGACATAGATGGCATACTTGTCAAATTTTCGGATGGCTTTATACTTGGAGGAATAGGTAACATGCTGGATGGTAGGACCAAGAGTATATCATGAGCCAAATTAAATAAGATGAAATTTAATAGGAGTAAATAAATGTAAATTCTTACACTTGGTTAATTGATTTTTGGTACAACAGTATTTGTGAAAAACATCTGAGGGTGTTATTGGGATACAACAATATAACATGGCAGCCCTAGAAGTTATTGTTTTTAAGTTACATTAATAGATGTATAGTGTCTAAAAGTTACTGATAGTCCCCAGTACTTGGCCCTGGTCAGACCACATCTGGAATCTTATATTTATCTCTAGGCACCACATTTCAGGCAATAGTGATGAACTGGAGAGGGAGGGCAACCAGTATAGTAAAAAAGCTAGAAACTCAGGCATTCAAGAATCAGTTGAAAGAGCCAACATTGCTGAGAATGTAGAAGAGGTTTAGGGAAGATCTGATAAGTATCTTTTTTTTTTCAAATGCTTTATTAACTTCTGGCTTACATCATTCATTTCCACCAGATTTTGAGTTATAATTTTTTCCCCATTTTTCTCCTACCCACCACCCCAGAATAGCAGTCCCACAGGATATTCCCTCATCCAATCTGCTCCCTCTCATCTCTTCTCCCATACCCCCTTTGACTTTTCCAATATGGCATGGTGAATCTCTATGCCCCAATGCCTGTATATCTTATTTCCCAATTATATGTAAAAAGTATTAATAATATTATTTATATATTTTTAAACATTTGATTTTAAAACTTCAAATTCTAGATTCATTTCCTTCCTCCCTTGTCACCCACCCTTACTGAGAAGATAAGCAATTCAGTATATGTTGTACATGTGCAGCTATGCAAAACATTTCCATAGTGGATATATTGTGAAAGCCTGACTATATTTCCCTCCCTGCTACCCCACCTCCCATTTGTTCTATTCTCTACTTTGATCCTGTCCCTTTTCAAAAGTGGGTGCTTCCAACTTCCCTCCCCAGCCAGCCTGCCCTCCCTTCCATCATCCCTCCTCTCATCCCCTTCCCCCCTATTCTCCTGTAGGGTGAGATACCCTATTTAGTGTGTATGTCATTTTCTCCCTGAGCCAGATTCAATGAGAATAAGGTTGACCTATTCCCTTTTGCCTTCCTGTTCTTCTCCTCCATTGTAACCATTTGTCCTTGCTTCTTCTATATGAGATAGTTTACCCCTATTCTGTCTCTCCCCATCTCCTTTCATGATATTCCTCTCTTACCTCTTAATTTCACCTTTTAAGTATCATCCCTTCCTATTAAATTGGTCCTGTGCCCTCTATCTATGTACACCTATATATATATGTATGTATTCATATGCCCATATAGCCTCCTATATAGACATACACCACACACACATATATACATATACACATACATACATACACATTTCTATTCCCTTCAATTATTCTCATACTGAGAAAAGTTTCATAAGATACAATTATCATTTGGATCTAAATAGTTCAACTTTGATAAGTTCCTTATGATTTCTTTTCCCTGTTTACCTTCTCAGGCATCCCTTGCTTCTTGTATCTGAATGTCAAATTTTCTATTCAACTCTGGTTTTTTCATCAAGAATACTTGAAAGTCCTCTACTCTATTCCACTGAATGACCATATTTTCCCCTAAAACATGATACTCAGTTTTTCTGGGTAGGTGATTCTTGATTTTAATCCCAGCTCCTTTGACCTCCAGAATATCATATTCCAGGCCCTTCAATCCCTCAGTGTAGAAGCTGCCAGGTCCTGTGTTATCCTGATTGTGTTTCTACAATATTCAAATTGTTTCTTCCTGGCTGCTTATAATATTTTCTTCTTGATCTGAGAATTCTGGAACTTGGCTATAATATTCCTAGGAGTTTTCTTTTTGGGATCTTTTTCAGGAAGTGATTGGTGGATTCTGTCAACCTCTATTTTGCCCTCTGGATCTAAAACATCAGGGCAGTTTTCCTTGAGAATTTCTTGAAGGATGATTTCTAGGTTCTTTCTTTGATCATGGCTCCCAGTTAGCCAGCTTCTCTGTGTCATTTTGTGTGTTCTGTAGCTCCAAAGTTTGTTGAGAGTTCCCTTTTACATGGATTGGAAGTGGTGAAAACTGGAGCTGCTCAGAGGTCCTGTTTCTACTCTGCCATCTTAACTCCACCCCCTGATAAGTATCTTAATATATTTGGAAGACTGTCTATGGAAGATGGATTAGAGTAGCCATGAGTGGAAGCTGCAGAAAGGCACAATATGAGAGGAAATAAGTAGAGATGTCCAGAAGGAGGGTGGGAGAACGCTACTTCTGAGGATTATAATATCATAGATATGGAACTAGAAGATCCTTAAAGGCCATATAGTCCAAACCTCTCATTCTACAGATGCGAAAACTGAGACCTAGAGAGGTTAATTGATTTCCCTAAGGTCATACAGGTAGTAAGTGAAGGAGACAAGCTTTGAACCCAGATCCTCTGATGCCCACCATACTTCCTCCCTCAAAAATCTTTATCTAACATCTCAGTAAGGATAAGAGCCCTTTCTGTTATCTCATTGGTATATGGGGCTCCCAAACAAGTGAAGTCCCACTACCAATGCATATCAGCACCTTCTCAGCAACTTCTCACCTAGGGCACTGAGAGGTTAAATGATTTACTTAGGGTTGCCTAGCCGATATATATCAGAGGCACAAAACAAACCTGGATTATCCTGATTATCTCTGTCCAGTTTGTCAGTCAATAAACATTCATCAAAGTCTTCTCCGTGCTAAGCACCATGCTACCTTTCGAGAGTTCTTTTAGCAAAAGCTAGATAACCACTTGCTGGGGATGTTATAGAGGAGACTTCTCAGGTGTGAATTAAATGAGATGACTTAAATTAAATGAGATGACTTAAATGAGGTCTCTTCCAATGTGGACATTTGGTGGTTCTTTAGAAAACTTTGGCCCAATGAATTTGGGTTCAAAACCACAGGTGATTTTTCATGAGAAACTTCATTTCGGTTTAACAAAGCTTTGTCCTCACTTGCATATTAACAAAGTGAAAATCAGTGATGACTATTATAAGTGTTCTTTCTTTGGAGTCTGAGAGAAAGTCAAAGGAGAAAAGGCAGCAAGGACTGAGGTTACAATGTATGAGTTTCAGTTTGAAGTTGAGAAAGTTGTTCACTCAATTGCTGAGCCTATCAGGAAAAAAATGATCTTTCATGTAGCTCATTTAGAAGTGGCAACAATGCAACTAGTCATAAAGCTGCTGTTTATTCTAGTCTTGGCAGGTCAACTTGGAGCAAGATGGATTTTTTGGGACAGGGCCAATAAAATAAATTGGGGCTTTTCACATATTTTTAGCTCAAATGTTTTTTCCACTCTGTAGCATCTATAAAGGAATTGAAAAAGATACTAAAGATAAGGCCACTTGGCAATCTTATTCTTTGGAAGCCAATCAGAAGGCTTTAGTCTGTGATCCCAACTGAGAGTGATGGCATTCAAAGTCAAACAGAAAGAAAAGTTTGGCACAAAGATGGGAACTATAATAGAAAAAAAGGGACATTGTATTTATCATTAAGACACTGCTATCTAAGTCCACACACATTGAGTGGCAAAATGCTTGTTTGCCATAAGGATGGATTTGACTTAAAGTGAATCAATTTAATCACATACTCACGAAGGCTCAATTAATCTTTCTAAGTATTTCTACATTATATAATCTAAATATATATTCTTCACAGTGGAATTTTTAATTTTAAGATTCAAAGCAATATTTTATCTCTATTACAGATTTCTTCTGCAATGCTACATCAGAAAACAGACCATGTTTTATTTATTTTATTTTTTTTGGAGGGCGATTGGGGTTAAATAACTTGCCCAAGGTCACACGGCTAGGTTTTTGTTTGTGTGTGCGTTATGTGTCTGAGGCCGGATCCGAACTCAGGTCCTTCTGACTCCAGGGCCGGCACTCTACTCACTGTGCCACCTAACCGCCCCTATTTATTTTAGACCAATTAAAGTACGTGTGTGTGTGTGTGTGTGTGTGTGTGTGTGTGTGTGTGTGTGTGAGAAATCCTTGGAAGGAGAATGACTTCCTATTTAAGAAGCAAATCATTGGTATTTGGGGGAGGTTTTTTATCACGTAGATTAATTAGGACAACAACCAACATGGTTATACTTCATTTATCAAAGAGGTCACTGAACCAACTATTTTAAAATATGTCAGAATCACAGAATTCTATAGCTGAGCTGATATCATCAGCAGCCATCTAGTACAACTCATACTCAACAAAAGAGTCCCTACTACAGTGTACATAATAATTATTCATCCAGCCTCTAACTTGAAGACCTTTAGTGAGGGCAAGTGACTTTTCTACTTCCTGAGTCAGCCCATTCTACTTTGCAATTCTTATTGTTAACAAGCATTTATTAAGAGCCTAATATTAACATCCCCAAACACTGAACTAGATACTGGAGATACAAATACAAAGTGAGAAATTCTGAGCTCAGAGAGCTTATGTTCAGCTAGGGAAAGGACATGTTTATAGATAAATAAAAACTACTAAGATTCCAACTGACAGGGATAGTGAGGGTGGAGTGGGAAAGCAGTGGCCCACTCTCATCTGGAAGATGGCTCACAGACTTTCTCTTTTAATATCAAAATGTTGTACCTCTGATGTACATTAGGGTTACTTGCATTTTCTTAGTTGCTAGGGTTTCTAGGGTAATGACTGGTTGAATGTCTTGCAATAGGGTTAGAAGGCTCACCTATCTTATCACAGAAATCTCCTACCTATAGCAAGCAGGATGCTACAAATAAACTGCTTCACTTGAGCTGAAATGATTATTACCACAGTTTTGGAAAGGAGTCATGATTTTTCCAACAGTTTAGCTCTGAGAAGCAAAAGAGTGAAACTGCAATAAGTCACATACATTAGCCAAAAAAAAAAGTATTCTTAGGAGTTTTCTGTTTTCAGATAGCTTGATAAAAGCCAAGGCAAATGGCCTTGAAGCATGTTCTTTCGAAGAAGGACAAGAAAGCCTTTGCTTTCTCTTTTTACATTCTAATAAGCAATGTTAATTCAACTACTAGGATAGCATTTGCAATTTTAAAATCCCTAAATAAGATATATCATTGTATATATTATGAACAGGGATACAGAACTGCAGTAATTAGATGCAAAAACACATTGCAGCATTCAAAGCTTTGTTGATTACATTGCCCAAAATTCCAGTCGGTTTTTTTGGGTTACTGACCCACTATTGACTCATTCTGAGCTTTTGATTCACTAAAACCCCTGTATATTTTTCTAGACAAATTTATCTAATCATGCCTACCAACCTTGTCTCCTAAATTTTATCCTTTTGAACCCAAGTGTAAAGCTTTACATTAAACCCTCTTAAATTTCAACTTATGGGGCGGCTAGGTGGTGCAGTGAATAGAGCGCCGGCCCTGGAGTCAGAAGGACCTGAGTTGGGAGCCGGCCTCAGACACTTAATCCACACAAACAAAAACCTAGCCGTGTAACCTTGAGCAAGTTACTTAACCCCAATTGCCTTAAAGGGGCCGCTAGGTGGTGCAGTGAGTAAGAGCGCCGGCCTCGGAGTTGGGATGACCCGAGATCAGATCCGGCCTCAGAAAATGAGCACCCACGCATAAATAATGACTAGCCGTGTAACCTTGAGCAAGTTACTTAACCCCAATTGCTTTAAAAAAAAAATTTCAACTTATTAGATTCAGCACAAATTTCTAGTTTATCAAGATGTTTTTAGGATCTTGACTCTATCATCCAGTGTTAGCTATCCTTCCCAACATTGTGTAATCCACAAACCTGACAAGCATAAACTATTCAGAGCTAAGCACAGATCCCTGGGACTCTCCACTAGAGACTTCTTTTCAAGGCAAGCACAGATTCCTAGAGCACATCACTTTAGACCTCTTTCAAAGGCAACAATCAGCAACTAATCTTGAATCAAAACATTCAACTAATTCTGAATTCATCTAATTGCATTATCAGCCATTACACATGTCCCTCTATTTTTCTACCAGAATAGCATAATAGTACATTATCAAATTCAATGCTAAAATTGGGGTAAACTGTATCCCTACAGCATTCCCTTCTTTTATTGGTTTCAACATCCTGTCAAAAAAGGAAACAAAGTTAACCTGAAATAATCTGCTCTTGATGACACCATGCTGGTTCATCGTAATCATCATTTCTTTTTCTAAATGTTTGAAAACGATTTCTTTAATAAATTTGTTCCAGAATTTTGTCAGTAATCAAAATCATGCTCGTTGCTCTATTATTTTTTTTCATACTCCATTCTCTTCCCTATTTTTGAAAATTAGAACTTTGCCCTTTGTTCTTGGCCCCCCTCCTCTTCTAGATTTTTCAAATATAATTGACAGTGGCTTGGCAATTGTACTTGCTAATTCTTTAAGCATTTTAGCCAAGTGACTTGAATTCATCAAAGGCAGCTTGGTGTTCTCTTGCTGTCTACTTATTAATCTTGGGTATCAACTTCCTATTAGCCATTTTTGTTCTGTCCTGTTCAATCCAAAGGTCATTCTCCTCTTTAAGAAGAAAAAGAAAGAGAGAGAGAGAGAGAGAGAGAGAGAGAGAGAGAAGAAGAAGGAAGGAAGGAAGGAAAGGAAGAAAGAAACAAAGAAAGAAAGAAAAAGAGAAGGAAGGAAGAAAATTTAAAACTGAGGAGTTCTACTTTCTTTTTATTCTCAGTTATCATCTTCTCATTTACCACAAGTAGCAGGGGTCCTCCCATCTTTAATTCTCCTCTTTCCCCAACATAGAGTTAGAAAACTGTTTTGTTTTGTTTTGTTTTGCTATCTTTAGTTTTCTTTAGTTTTACTTAAACCTCATTGTGAGAGTTGGTACTCCTGACACTATTCTAGGATGAGTTTGTTTTTTTTTTTTAAAGCAATTGGGGTTAAGTAACTTGCTCAAGGTTACATGGCTAGTCATTTGATTTATTCGTGGGTGCTCATTTTCTGAGGCCGGATCTGATCTCGGGTCACCCAAACTCCGAGGCCGGCGCTCTTACTCACTGTGCCACCTAGTCGCCCCTTTAGGGCAATTGGGGTTAAGTAACTTGCCCAAGGTTACACGGCTAGGTTTTTGTTTGTGCGGATTAGGTGTAGGAGGCCGGCTCCGAACTCAGGTCCTTCTGATTCCAGGGCCGGCACTCTATTCACTGCGCCACCTAGCCGCCCCAAGGATGAGTTTTTATATCCATTCTGTGTTACCTGGGCTTCTGCCTTCTGTATATTTTTTTTAAAATTAAGCTGCTTGGTGAATTGTTTTGCATCCACTTTCATCTCTTAAAATAACTTCCATTTTCTCTTATCATTAGATTTGTTTTCCTTGTGTTTGTGGAATTTCATTCTTGAGAGCTTCCTATCTTACCTGGATTCCCCTTGGAAAAAAATCCTATCTATCTTCTCAAAACCCTTTGAAAACTGCTCTTTCATAATTTTCAGTGCATATCAGGCTGTGCTTGGTTCTTCTTTCCTTCTTTCTCACAAGTCTTAAGAGCTAAGGTTTTTTATCATTTCCACTCTCACTGTCGATTCTTCCCTTTTAACACTGTAAAGAATCAAGAAAAAAAGTTTTAAAAGTCCTGTCAGCAAACAAAATAGTTACCACAAATCATATATATATATTTGAAACATTTAATTTTAAGACCTCAAATTTCAGATCCATTCCCTTCCTCCCTTGTCACCCATTCCCTCTGGAAGATAAGTAATTCAGTATATGTTGTACATGTCTAGCTATGTAAAACATTACCATAGTAGTTATATTGTACAAGGCTGCTTATAATTCCCCCCCACTCATCCCACCACCCCACCTGGTCCATTCCCTACTTGATCCTGTCCCTATTCTATAGTGGGTACTCCCAACCTCCCCTCCCCCCAAGGATGCCCTCCCATCCATCATCCCTCCTCTCATCCCCCTTCCCCCTATTCTGCTGCAGGTTGAGATATCCCATTTAGTATGTATGTCATTCTCTCCCTGAACCAAATTCTAAGAGAATGTGGTTTTGCCTTTTTGCCTTCCTATTCCTCCCCTCCCTTGCAGCCACTTCCCCTTGCTTCTTCTACATGAGATAGTTTACCCTACCCTGTCTCTCCCCATCTCCTCTTTCCACTTTCCTTTCTCACCTCATAATTTCACCCCTTGAGTATCCTCCCTTCCCAACAAATTCAAACTATGCCCTCTATCCATATATAACTGTAAACATATATACACACATTCACATATGTATTCATATGACCATATACCCTTCTTCCATTATTTTCATACTGAAAAAGATTTCATCAGTCACAATTATTGTTTTTCCATATAGGAATGTAAATAGTTCAACTTTGATAAGTGAAAGGGGCCCGAAAATTTCTAAGAGTAATATTATCCACCCAATGTATTGTGATGAGAGGTCAGCAACCCTAGGAAGCGCATCAGACTAAGGGAGACCAACTGACTGGTATATAGCTAGAAGCTCATCAGTTGGGTAATAGCTAAACAATGAATAAGGATGTCATCTATTATCATGGTACAATCATAAATAAGGAATATAATGAATTCAGAAGAACACAGAAAACTTTAAATAAACTGATGCAGAAAAAAGTAAAGAGAACTAGAAAAACAATATGCTTGATATTGTAAAGAGAAAAAAAAAAGGAAACTCAACTCTATGTAGTCATACTGACCACATTTGATCCCAGAGAATAGATGAGAAAGTGTACTTCTTTTCTGTCTTTGTAAAGAATATGTAACACTGTATACTACCAGACACAATTGATATGTTGATAGGTTAACTTTTTCTTTATTAATGTTATAAAGGATGGTTTGCTGGGTGGTGGTATAGGAAGGGGTATAACTGGAGATAAAGTTGATCTAAAAACAAAAGAGATCAATAAAAATATTTTTAATTGACATGGAGCAACCTTTTCCTAAAGCAGATAAAAACTGAGTGCCTCCTACTGCCTTTCAGAAATGAATCAATTAAATCTATCATAATGTGCAGAAGGCCAGATCAAACCCCTGCATTCAGAATAAGAAGCTGTGCTTATCTGATTGTGTTTAAAATAATAGAGGCACCAAAATGTCATTTCCACAGATATAACATACTGTTTTTTCTAATTATTATGCCCCATCAGTTTCTGAAATTGTATATTTAAAAATAAAATGATGGGAAACATAAGCAAAATGTGAGGCATATATGCCTTTAGGGAATATGAATGTAATAAAACAGATTATTGTGTCTTATAATGCACTCTGTTGGGTATTCATCTTTTTTTCTCTTAATAACATACATCAGGACATGGATAATGGTAACTCAAGGGAACTAAGAGCCCAGGGATGTAGGCACTACCTGAGGAGACAGGTAGAAAAGCAAGGTTAGAGGAAGGGATAGATCAGAAGACCAAAAGCTTGAAAGGATCAAGGAAGTACTATATGTCAGAATAAGTAATGAGATTACATCCAATGAATTAGTTAAAAGTTTGAGTGATTAGGATCCCCTATCCCATGATCCAAGAATCAGGGTGTCCAGGGAAGATATTCTTTGTTCCCATAAGATTTTTTTTTTATATCTGTCTTACTAAAATTATATGGCACGATTCTACAATTCAAAGGACTAACTAATCAGTCAATAAAAGCTACTATATGTACCAGGAATTTTGCCAGGCTCTAGAGATGAAAAAACAAAAATGTCATTCTATCAGAGGAAATAAAAGTACACATATAAGTAATTACAAATAAACAAAGTAAATACAAGGTAAGTCAGAGGACTTGAGGCATTGCTCCTAGCAAACAAAACCACTATTAAAGTGAGCTCTGATGTTAGAGCAGAGGATGATCACTTAAACTTCTGCTGCATGAGGATGGTAATGGAGTAATGTGAAAGCTTAATTACTGGAAGGTTTTTGTGAATATAGAAAGCAATAAAAAAACCCCACAAAAATAAATGAAAATATAAATATTGGAGGTATGGTTATAACTTGTTTGTACCATTAGGACCATATTTTTTCCTTAAACTCTCCATAGTTGGTGTCATCATAGAAATATATGACTGGGAGAAAATGGGCTGATGATGTGATGAGTAAATAACCAATACCTTTCACTGTGCTCCATGTCCCTATGAGCCATTGGTATCCATGTCATGCTTGGAGAGAGCAAGGAAGAAATAACAAAACCTGTTTTTAAAAAATCACATGAGTATATCAGTAAGTACAGAAAATTTATTTTTGCAAAATGCAATACTTATGGGGGTGGAGCCAAGATGGCAGAGTAGAAACAGCTCATCCAAGCCACTCTGCCCCCAGATTCCCCCCAAACTATGTAAAAGGGGACTCTGAACAACTTCTGGAGCCCCAGCACCCACAGAATGACACAGAGAAGATAACCTCCCGCTGAGGACAGCCCAGCAGCCCTGCAGGAAGGACCAGCACAGAGGTCTGGGACCTGGCAGCATGCAGCACACAGAGCATGGGGAGCCGAACCGAGCCCAGGTCCGCTTGAGCCGAGGTTTTAGCCCCAGGGCGGCAGGGCCAGCAGCCTGCTGGAGGAACCCCAGAACACCAGGAGCTGTGGCGACTCCAGAATTATCAACATAGACATGCCTAGGACAAAGTAAGAGGTTAGTGTCCTATGGACTTTGGGACCTGTATTTGGGGAATGCGTCAGCTCCCTCCCCTGGGGGCTAGAAGCCGCTGAGGAGACACACCATTTTGTAGTTTTCAGAGGCAGCTCCAGCTCCTGGCCTGCAAATTGTAGGGAGATCCAGCGATCAGTCTTGGGGGGTAATCTCTCTTGCTTTAACCTCCCTGGATCTGGATTGTGATCTAGGGTGGAAGTTGTGGGTGGGTTTACAGCTTGCCAGAAACGGAAGTTGCCCCCCACACGTTCGGGACGAAAATTCCTCTAGCTGGCCTTAAAGCCATAGTGTGGCAACAAGCCCAAAAGTCAAGCAATTAAGAGGCAACATGCCAAGGCAAAGGAAACAGAAAAATGCAACCCTAGACTCCTATTTTGGGGGCATAGAGCGGGAAAAGGACTGTGAGGTCAGAAGTCCTGCTCCAAAAGCCCCAGGGGAAAACATGAGCGGGTTGCAGGCCATAGAGGACCTTAAGAAGGACTTTAAAAATCAAATAAGAGAAGTGGAGGAAAAATTGGAAAGAGAAATGAGAAGGATGCAGGAAAAGTATGAAATGAGGGTCAACAGCCTGACTGAGGAAAACTACACCTTAAAAAATAGACTGACTCAAATGGCAAAGGAGGCCCAAAAGGGCAATGAGGAGAAGAATGCCTTAAAAAGTCAATTTGCCAGATGGAAAAAGAATCTCAAAAGTTCACTGAGGAGATTCATTCCTTCAGAGTTAGACTGGAGCAAATGGAAGCTAATGACTTTATGAGAAATCAAGATGCTGTTAAGCAGATCCAAACAAATGAAAGATTAGAAGGCAATGTGAAATATCTCATGGGAAAAACCACTGACCTGGAAAATAGATCCAGGAGAGACAATTTAAAAATTATTGGACTACCTGAAAGCCATGATCAAAGAAGGAACCTAGAAATTGGTGGATTCTTTCAACCTCTATTTTGCCCTCTGGATCTAAAACATCAGGGCAGTTTTCCTTGAGAATTTCTTGAAGGGTGATTTCTAGGGCCCCCTTTTCCATTTCCACTGGATCTCCCTACAATTTGCAGGCCAGGAGCTGGAGCTGCCTCTGAAAACTACAAAATGGTGTGTCTCCTCAGCAGCTTCTAGCCCCCAGGGGAGGGAGCCGACGCATTCCCTAAATACCGGTCCCAAAGTCCATAGGACACTAACCTCTTACTTTCTCCTAGGCATGTCTATGTTGATAATTCTGGAGTCGCCACAGCTCCTGGTGTTCTGGGGTTCCTCCAGCAGGCTGCTGGCCCTGCCACCCTGGGGCTAAAACCTCGGCTCAAGCAGATCTGGGCTCGGCTTGGCTCCCCATGCTCTGCGTGCTGCATGCTGCCAGGTCCCAGACCTCTGTGCTGGTCCTTCCTGCAGGGCGGCTGGGCTGTCCTCAGCGGGAGGTTATCTTCTCTGTGTCATTCTGTGGGTGCTGGGGCTCCAGAAGTTGTTCAGAGTCCCCTTTTACATAGTTTTGGGGGAATCTGGGGGCAGCTTGGATGAGCTGTTTCTACTCCGCCATCTTGGCTCTGCCCCCCCTTTTTTTTTTAGGGCAATTGGGGTTAAGTAACTTGCCCAAGGTCACATGGCTAGGTTTTTGTTTTGTGTGTGCGTTAGGTGTCTGAGGCTGTATCTGAACTCAGGTCCTTCTGACTCCAGGGCCAGCGCTCTACTCACTGCGCCACCTAGCCGCCCCTTGGGAAAGAATTTTTACAACCAATGTCTCTGATAAAGGCCGCATTTCTAAAATATACAGAGTTGAGTCAAATCTTTAAGAACACAAGTCATTCCCCAATTGACAAATGGTCAAAGGATATGAACAGGAAGTTTTCAGAGGAAGAAATTAAAGACATCTATATGCATATGAAAACATGCTCTAAATCACTATTGATTAGAGAAATGCAAATCAAAACAACTCTGAGGTACCACACCTCACCTTAGTCAGATTGACTAAGATGAAAAAACAAGAGAATGACAAATGCTAGAGAAGATGTGGAAAAATTGGAACACTAATGCATTGTTGGTAGAGTTGTGAACTGATTCGACCATTCTGGAGAGCAATCTGGAACTATGCCCAAAGGGCTATAAATAATTTCATACCCTTTGACCCAGCATCAAGTGATACCCAAGTGGTATCACTTCTAGGGTTGTATCCCAAAGAGATTGTAGAAGTGAGAGGAAGACCCATATGTACAAAAATATTGATAGGAGCTCTTTTTGTGGTGGCAAAGCATTGGAAATTAAGGGGATGCCTATCAATTGGGGAATGACTGAACAAGTTGTGGTACATGAATGTAATGGAATACTATTGTGCTATAAGAAACAAGGAGCAGATGGACTTCATATTTACCTAGGTAGGCTTATATGAACTGATGCTGAGCAAGAAGGGCAGAACCAGGAGAAATTTGTACACAATTGCAGACACAACACATTTGTGACAACCAACTTCGATAGACTGGACTCTTCTCAGCAATGCAGGGTTATAAGACAACTCCAAAAGACTCATAATGGAGAGAGATGTCTATATTCAGAGAAAGAACTAGAAAGAACAGAGTCTGAATGCAGATTGAAGCAAACTACATGTTCTCTTTCTTTTTCTTGTTTGGTTTTATTTCCTCTTTCCCATTGTTCATTCCATCTGTTACAATCCTTCTTTATAACCTAACTAATGTCTAATGTGAAAGTATTTGCAGATCCTATACTTGATTGCATGCCACCATGGGGGGGGGGGCGGTAAGAGAGGGAGAGGGAGAAAATTTGTAACTCAAGGAATCGTGGAACTGAATCCTGTACACTAAAAGTAAATAAACTAATTAATAGATACAAAAAAATTTAAAAAGAAACTGATGTAATTAGAATAAACAAAGAAGAAACAAAAATATTCTTATTTTCAAGTGATAAGATGGTTTGCTTATAGAACTCTAAAGAGAGCCAACTAAAAATTCACTGAAACAATAACCTCAGCAAAGTAGCAGGATATGAAATGAACCCTCAAAATCATCAGTTTTTCTATGTTACTAACAAAATCCTGCAAGAATAGGAAAAAAAAACACATTGAAAATGACTACAAAATGTTTATCTGGTAATCAACCTACGAAGACATCTTTGCTACAATTACAAGTCTTTGAAAATTAAATAAAGACAAATAATTTTGAGAAATATTAATTATTCATGGTTGTGCTCTCTCAATGTAATAAATTAATTACAGATTTAATGCTACATCAAACTATTTTAGAGGACAAGATAAAATAATAATAAAATTCTTTTGGAGGAACACAAGGTCAAGAATCTCAAGGGAAATAATGGAAAAAAGTAGGAATGAAGTAGTCCTAGCATTACCAAATAGCAAACTATGATAAAGCAGTATTCATCAAAACAATTTGGTACTGGTTTAAAAAAAAAAGAAAGAAAGAGAGAGAAAGAAAATTTGATCGGTGGAGTAGATTAGGTAGGCAAGACCCAGAAGCAATCAAATATATTAGCTAAATGTCTAATAAACTCAAGGGTTCTATTACTGGGGTAAGGACTCCCTATAAGATAAACACTGCTGAGAAAACTGGAAAACAATTTGATAAATTACAGTAATTTCAGTATCTTAAACTATAGCTCCAAATGGATAAATGAACTAAATATAAAATGTTATATCATAAAAAATGTAGAAGAGAATGGAAGGAATTACTTTGTACAACAATGGGTAAGGGAAGAATTTTTAAATAATGGTTAGAGGTAATAATAGATGACAAAATGTATAATTTGGGGTATTTAAAATTGAAAAGCTTTTGCACAAGCAAAATAATGCAGTTAGAATTAGAAAGGCAGTTGAATAAGAAAAACCTCACAGCAAAATTTTCTAATAAAGGTCTGATATACAAGATTTATAGAGACTGATATAGATAAGAACCATTCTCCAACAATAAGTGATCAAGTTTATGAATAAGCAATTTTTAATTGAAGAAACACATACTATCACCAAGTATGTGAAAGAATTCAACAAGTTACAAATAATAAGAAAAGTGCAAACTAAAACAACTCAGCAATCAGATTGGCAAAGAAAACCAAAATATGAAATAAGCTGGAAAGAGTAGGAGGACTGGCACACTAATGCACTCTTGATGGTACTGTGAGCTGCTCCAATCATTCTGGGAAACAACTTGAAATTATACCCCAAATTCAATACAATGTAAGAGTCCTTTGACTAGGAGCAATGGTTACTACTGGTCATATCTCCCAAAGTTCCAAGAGAAAGGAATGGGGAGAGAAAGGGATAAGCATTTATCAGGCACTTATGTGTTAGGCACTTAACTAAGTACTTCACAAATATTATTTCATTTGACCCTCACAACAACCCTGGGAGATAGGTACTATTATGATCCTCATTTTACAGTGGAGGAAACTGAGGCAGACAGAAGTTAAGTGAATTGCCCAGAGGAATACAGATAGTAAGTATCTGTCACTGGTGGAACTCATGTTTTTCCAACTCTAGGTCCATCATGATAACTGATCCAACACGTTTTTTTCAAGCAGAGGTACCAAACTAGATGAGCTTGAACAGGGTCTTTGGCTTCTTTTTTTGACTTTGTTTTTTTTCTTACCATATCTTTTTCTTAATATCATCTCCAAAGTGACTATCCACACAGAGACACCATAAGCATCTAAAGGCCTTGTTATACCCAAAATGCCCAAATACCAAGGGAGCTCATGCAAACTTTACTAGTGTGTATTTTAATAAATATTTCATTGGTGTTCTACCTTTTTTACTTCTCTATCACTATCTACTTAATTACCTTTCCCTCTCCTCCACATGCCTTCCCTTATAACAAGTAAATATAACCAAGTAAAACATGTCAACATATTAGCTCTATCTAAAAATATATGGGGGTGGAGCCAAGATGGTGGCATAGAAGCAGGAAAACTCTGTGAGTTCTCCCCATAACCACCTCAAATACCTATAAAATATGTCTCTAAACAAATTTTAGAGCTACAGAAACCACAAAGTGACAGAGAGAGACAAATCTCCCGCTGAAGGAAGCCCGGCAGGCTGACAGGAAGGGTCCATTGCAGGGCACTGGGAGCAAAGGACAGCCCTGCATGAGCTTGTGGTTTTAGCCTCAGGGCAGCCCTGACCAGCAGCAGCTTGATTGGACTTTGGGAGAATAGATTACCAGCAGCTATGGCAGTTTCCATAATTATCAATCCATAAATGCCAAAAACAAAGTAAAAGGTCAGTGTGGAACTTTGTGGGTACAAGGGAACCAAGAGTATGGTATGGCCATTGCCCCCAGGGTGAGAAGGTGAGAAGCCATGGAGGGACTGTGGCCGGGCAGCTGCCTCCATGTGGTTCCTTCAGAGCTCCTGGCCTGCAGATTGTAGGGGAACCAAGCTATTATTCAGAGGGTAATTGCTCTTGCTTTAACCTGCTTGGATCTCAATCACTGTCTAGGGTAGAGGTCCTGGGGTGAGTGACCAGTGAGTCAGAGTTTGTAGGGGCTGTAGAGAGGGTACCCAACTAATAGCTCCAGCAGCTATGAAAACCCCAGCGATTTTGGACAAAGCTCTCCTCTCTGGAAGCAGAGTTCTACTATGGCAAAGAGCTCAAAAGTCAAGTAATTGAGTGGCAACATGAGCAAGCAAAGGAAGCAAAGCAAGCATAGCAATCAAACTTTAGATTCCTTTTTTGGGGACCAAAGGATCAGAGCATGGAATGGGAGGAAGACAACTAAGTCAGAACTCCTGCATCAAAAGTTTCCAAGAAAAATATGAACTGATTACAAGCCATGGAGGAGCTCAAGAAGGATTTTGAAAATCAAGTAAGAGAAGTGGAGGAAAAACTGGGAAGAGAAATGAGAATGATGCAAGAAAATCATGAAAAGAGAGTCAACAACCTCATTGAAGAAAATAACACCTTGAAAAATAGACTAACTCTAATGGCAAAAGAGGCTCAAAAAGTCAATGAGGAGAAGAATGCCTTAAAAAGCCGAATTTGCCAGATGGAAAAAGAATCCAAAAGCTCATTGTAGAGAATCATTCCTTCAAAATAAGATTGGAGCAATGGAAAGCTAATGACTTTATGAGAAATCAAGATACTATTAAATAGATCCAAACAAATGAAAAAATAGAAGACAATGTGAAATATCTCATTGGAAAAACCACTGACCTGGAAAATAGATTCAGGAGAGAAAATTTAAAAATTATTGCACTACCTGAAAGCCATGATCAGAAAAAGAACTTAGAAATCATCCTTCAAGAAATTCTTAAGGAAAATTGCCCTGATGTTTTAGAACCAGAGGGCAAAATAGAGGTTGACAGAATCCACCAATCACCTCTTTTAAAAGATTCCAAAAAGAAAACTCATAGGAATATTATAGCCAGGTTCCAGAGTTCCTAGATCAAGGAGAAAATATTGTAATATTGTAAGCAGCCAGGAAGAAACAATTTGAATATTGTGGAAACACAATCAGAATAACACAACATCTAGCAGCTTCTATATTAAGGGATCGAAGGGCTTGGAATATGATATTCTAGAGGTCAAAGGATCAAAACCAAGAATCACCTCCTCAGCAAAACTGAGTATAATGTTTCAGGGGAAAATATGGTCATTCAGTGAAATAGAGGACTTTCAAGCATTCTTGATGAAAAAACCAGAGTTGAACAGAAAATTTGACATTCAAATACAAGAAGCAAGAGAAGCATGAGAAGGTAAACAGGGAAAAGAAATCATAAGGAACTCATCAAATTGAACTGTTTTCATTCCTCTGTGGAAAAATGATAATTGTAACTTATGAAACTTTTCTCAGTATGAGGATAGTTACATATATATGTCTATATAGGAGGTTATATGGGCATATGAATACATGTGACTGTGTATATATATACAGATACATAGACAGAGGGCACAGGATCAATTGAATAGGAAAGGATGATATTTAAAAAATAAAATTAAAAAAATTTTAAAAATAAAATTAAGAGGTGAGAGAGGAATATGAGAGTAGATAGGGAGAGATAGAATAGGGTAAATTATCTCATATAAAAGAGGCAAGGGAAAACTGTAACAATGGAGGGGAAAAACAGGAAGGCAAAAGGGAATGGGTCAATTTTACTCTCATTGAATTTGGTTTAAGGAGTGAATAACATACACACTCAATTGGGTATCTTACCCTACAGGAAAGTAGGGGGGAAGGGGATAAGAGGGGCAATGATAAAAGGGAGGGCAGATTGTGGGGGAGGATAGTTAGAAGCACACTTTTGAAAAGGGACAGGTTCAAAGTAGAAAATAGAACAAGTGGGGGATAGGATGGAGGGAAATATAGTCAGTCTTTCACAATATATCCACTATGGAAATGTTTTGTATAACTACACATGTACAGCCTATACTGAAGTGCTTATTTTCCCAGTAAGGGTGGGTGACAAGGGAAGAAGGAAAAGAATCTGGAATTCAAAGTTTTAAAATCAAATGTTTAAAAAAATTTATTGGGGGCAGCTAGGTTTATTTGGGGTGGCGAGGTGGCGCAGTGAGTAGAGCATCGGCTCTGGAGTCAGAAGGACCTGAGTTCGGATCCAGCCTCAGACACTTAGCACACACAAACAAAAACCTAGCCATGTGACCTTGGCTAGGCAAGTTACTTAACCCCAATTGCCCTGCAAAAAAAAATATTATTATATTTTTTTATATGCAACTGGGAAATAAGATATACAGGCACTGGAGTATGGAGATCCATCTTGCACTACTGGAAAGTTGGAGGGGGAATGGAGGAGGATATAGGATAGAGCAGATTGGGGGAGAGGATATTCAGTGGCATCACTGTTTTGGGGTGGTGGGTAGGGGAAAGACGGAGAGACAATTTGTGACTCAAAATCTTGTGGAAATGAATGTTGTAAACTAAAAATAAACATAAAATTAAAAAAAAACAAAAAATTTTAAAATAAAAATATGTCTCATTTTATGCCTGTTGACCATCCTTTTTCTGCCAAGAGGTGGGAAACATGCTTCATTACCTGCCTTTTGAAACCACAGTTGGTTACTGGGTTCATCAGAGCTCTGAAGTCTTTCAAAGTTGTTTTTCTTTGCATTATTACATTCATTATGTAAATTATATTTTTAGTTCTGCACATTTTACTTTGTATCAGTTCATGCGAATCTTCCCAAGTTTCTTTGAATCCTTCAAGCTTGTAATTTTTTATGGCACAATAATATATCATATTCTGCTCTAAAAATCATGTGGGAGCAGTCACCAAAATGGGGTGTTGAAAAGTTAATTTTCTCCCACTTCATAGGAAGTCTTGGACTTATATGATGCCAACTGAGGTGATGAAGGAAGAAAGAGCCAGGGCAGTCACTCCTTTTTAAAAAATTCACTGACTTATCAGCTCTTCCTGCTCAATGACCAATAAAGGGACTACTTCATCATTCCCAAAGTGCCCTTTGATACTGAGTCACCAGAATCAACCAAGATCTTTTTCATTCCCAAAGCACCACAACCCTTAGCTAGCAATGATTGGTTGGAATTGGGAAGGGAATAACCATGTATGCCCTGTTTGATTCCCAGTGCATTGGATGTATAGAAAATAAATATAAAGTTATTTCAGGGGTGCTAGGAACTAAGAGACTGAGGGAATCAAAGCTGCTTATTTTCCCATATCTTTGTACTATATCTATATCCTATATCTCTATGGTCCTCTTTAAAAAATAAACCATTTATTTATTTTTAACAATCAGTTCTTGAAATCTTTTGAGTTCCAAGTTCTCTCCCTCTCTCCCACCCCTTCCCCATCCATTAAAAAGGTGATATAAATTGTACATGTGAAATCATACAAAACATATTTCCCTATTAGCCATGTTGCAACAAAAAAAAGGGGGCAGGTAAGAAAAACAAAGTAGAAAAACTATGTGCTTTAATCTGCACTCAGAGTGCATCAGTTCTCTCTGGACGTAGACAGAATTTTTCATCATAAGTCCTTTGGAATTCTCTTGAATCACCTTGATTGGAGTAGCTAAGTCTTTCACAGTTAATCATCATTATAATATTCCTGTTACTGCATACAATGTTCTCCTAGTTTTGCTCACTTTACTTTGCATCCACTTATATGTTTTCCCAGGTTTTTTCTGAAACCATTTGGCTCATTATTTCCTTTTTTTTAAATTTTAAATAATATTTTATTTTTTCCAGTTACATGTAAAAGAAATTTTAAAAATTGCTTTTTTTAAATTTTGAGTTCCAAATTCTCTTCCTCCCTTTCCTCCCCCTTCCCTGAGATGGCAGGCAATTTGATATGCTATATATGTGTAATCATGCAAAATATGTTTCCATATTAATCCTGTTTTGAAAAAACACATAAAAAAACAGACACAAAAATGAAGAAGGTAAAAAATAATATGGTTCTATCTGCATTCAGATTCCATCAGTTATTTATCTGGAGGTGGATAGCATTTTTCATCATAAGTACTTTGGAATTGTCTTAGACCATTGAATTGGGTGAGGATAGCTAAGTCACTCGCAGTTGATGATTGTGCAATATTGCTGTTATTGTGTACAATGCTCTCCTGATTCTTCTCACTTCATTTTGTATCAGTTCATATAAATCTTTCCAGGCTTCTCTAAAAGCATCCTGCTTGCAATTTCTTATGGCATAATAGTATTTTATTACAATCATATACCACAACTTGTTCAGCCACTCCTCAATTGATGGTCACTCCCTCAACTTCCGATTCTTTGCCACTACCAAAAAAAAAAAACTGCTATAAATATTTTTATACAAATAGGTCCTTTCCCTTAAAAAAAAAATCTTCTTTGAGATATATACCCAGTAGAGGTATTACTGGGTCAGAGGATATGCACAGATTTATAGTTTAGGCATAATTTTAAATTGTTATTGTTGGACCAGTTCACAATTCTAGCAACAGAACATTAATGTCCCAATTGTCCCACACCCCCTTCAACATTTCTCATTTTCTTTTCCTGTCATATTAACCAATCTAATAGATGTGAGACAGTACCTCTGGGTTGTTTTAGTTTGCACTTCTATAATTAATGATGATTTAGAGCATTTTTTTCATATAACTATAGATAGCTTTGATTTCTTCTTTTGAAAACTGCCTGTTCAAATCCTTTGACTATTTGTCAAATGGAGAATGACTTGAATTCTTGTAAATTCAACTCAGTTTTCTATGTATTTGATATATGGGGCCTTTATCAGAGACACTTGCTACTAAAAAAATTTTCCCCACCTTTATGCTTTCCTTTTAATCTTTGCTACACTGATTTTGTTTGTGCAAAAACTTTTAAATTTGATATAATCAAAATTATCCATTTAATATTCTCTATGTTATGGCCAAAGCAAAGACTTTGGTCTCAACTTTCCCCTTGTCCCCTCAACAGGTAAACTATTGGTATCATCCTTTATAGACTAACTCATGTACCCATTTTGACTTTATCTTAGCATACAGTGGCATGTATATGTTGATCCCTACCCAGTTTCTGCAAAACTGATTTTCCAGTTTTTATTTTGTCAAAAAGTGAGTTCTTGTCCCAAAAGCTTGGATTTTTGGATTTACCAAACATTATATTACTATGGTCATTTACTACAGTGCATTATGTACCTAATCTATTCCACTGATCTACCACTATATTTCTAGCCAGTACTAGATTATTTGCATGATTACTTCTTTATAATATAGTTTGAAATTTGGTGCTGCCAGGCTGTCTTCCTTCACATTTTAAAAATTGATTCCCTTGATATTCTTGAGCTTTTGTTCTTCCAAATAAATTGTTATTATATTTTCTAACTCTATAAAATAATTTTTGGTACTTTGGTATGGCACTGAATAAGGAAATTCATTTAGATAGAATTGTTTTTATTATATTGGCTCAGCCTACTCATGAGCAATTAATATTTTTCCAATTGTTTAGATCTGATTTTATTTGTGTGAAAAGTGTTTTATAATTTTGTTCATGTAGTTCCTGGGTTTGTCTTGGCAGGTAGCTTCCTAAGTATTTTAGATTGTCTACAGTTATTTTAAATAGAATTTCTTTTTCTATCTCTTGCTCCTGGATTTTGTTGGTAATTTATAGAAATGATTTATATGGGTTTATTTTATATACTGTGACTTTACTAAAGTTGTTAATTATTTGAGGTAGTTTTTCAGTTGATTCTCTAGGTTTCTCTAATTATACCATCATATTATCAGCAAAGAGTAACAATTTTGTTTCTCCATTGCCTATTATAATTCCTTCAATTTCTTTTTCTTTTTCTTTTTTTGTTAATGCTAGCATTTCTAGTACAATATTGAATAACAGTGGTGATAATGGACATCCTTGCTTCACCCCTGATCTTTTTGGGAAGGCTTCTAGCTTATCTCCATTCAGATAATGCTTACCAATGGCTTTAGATAGATAATGCTTATCATTTTAAGGAAAACCCCATTTATTCCTATGTTTTCTAGTGTTTTTAATAGGAACAGGTGTCATCTTTTGTCAAAGGTTTTTTTCTGCACCTAATGAGATAATCATGTGCTTTATGTTGGTTTTATCATTGATATGGTCAATTATGCTGATAGTTTTCATAATGTTGAACCAGTTCTGCATTCCTGGTATAAATCTCACCTGGTCATTACTATATGATCTTTGTGATGTATTGCTCTAATCTTGTTAGTATTTAATTTAAAATTATTGCATTGATTTTCATTAGGGAAATTGGCTTATATAGATTTCTTTCTCTATTTTTGCTCTTCATGGTTTAGGTATCAGCACAATTATGTTGCTGTTAAAAAAAAATTCCCCACCTTTCTGCTTTCCTTTTAATCTTTGCTGCACTGATTTTGTTTGTGCAAAAACTTTTAAATTTGATATAATCAAAATTATCCAAAAATATCCAAAATTATCCATATTTTTGTCATAAAAAGAATTAGGAATGATTCTTTCTTTGACTATTTTCCTAAATAACCTATAAGGTATTGGAATTAATCATTCTTTAAATATATGGTAGAATTTACTTGTGAATCTATCTAGTCCTGGGGATTTTTTCTTAGGGACCTCATTTATGGCTTGTTCAATTTCTTTTTCTGAGATAAAGTTAAGTATTATATTTCCTCTTCTGTTAACCTGGTCAATTTACACTTTTAAAAAATATTCATCTGGGGGTAGCTAGGTATCACAGTGAATAGAGCACCAACCCTGGAGTCAGGAGGTCCTGAGTTCAAATCCAGCCTCAGACACTTAACACAAAAACTAGCCATGTGACCTTGGGCAAGTCACTTAACCTCAATTGCCTCCCAAAAAGCAAAAAAAAAAAAAAATTCATCCAACCTAAAACAATTCCAAAGGATACCATGACAGAAAATGCCAGCCACATCCAGAGAACTATGGAGTTGGCATGCAGAACACAGCAGACTATTTTATTTTTTTGTTTGTTTTATTTTGTTGTTTTTTTCTTTCTCATGGTTTCCCCATTCATTATAATTCTTCTCTGTACTAAGACTAATGTGAAAATGTGTTTAATAGGAATGTATGTGTAGAGCCCATATCAGATTGCAAACCATCTTGGGGAAGGAGGAGAGAGGGAGGAGGAGAAAATTTAAAACTTATAGAAATGGATATTGAAAACTAAAAATAAATAATTTAATTTTAAAAAATATCCATTCAATTTATTTAGATTGTTGGGTTTATTGACATATAATTGAGTAAATAGCTTGTAATAACTGCTTTAATCTCATCTCCATTGGTGATGAATTCACCCTTTTCATTTTTGATACTTGTTTGGTTTTTTCCTTTCTTTTTTTAAAATTAAATTAACCAAATGGCTTATCTATTTTGTTGTTGTTGTCGTCATTATTGTTGTTGTTTCTCATAAAACTAGCTCCTAATTTTATTTATTAGTTTGTTGGTTTTCTTACTTTCAATATTATTAATCACTCCTTTGATTTTCAGGATTTCATATCTGGCATTTAACTGAAGATTTTTAACTCATTCTTTTTTCTAGTTTTGTTTTCTTTTCAGTTGCATGCCCATTTCATTGAACTGATCTTTCTCTATTTTATTGACATGTTTAGAGATATAAGTTTTCCCCTAAGTACTACTTTTACTGCATCCTATAAATGTTTATATTTTGTCCCATTGTTAACAATCTCTTTAATGAAATTACTGGTTGTTTATATGATTTCTTCTTTGACCAACACATTCTTTAAGATTTGGATAGTTTCCATTAATTTTTAATCTATATTTCCATGGCTCTTAATTGGATGTAATTTGTATTGCATTATGATCTAATATTTCTGTTCTTCTGCATTTGGTTGTGAAGTTTTAATGCCTTGTGTAGGTGTCATGTACCACTATGAAAAAGGTTCATCCTTTCTATTCCCTTTCAATTTTCTCTAGAGGTTTATCATACTTAACTTTCCTAAAATTATTTTCATTTCCTCAACTTATTCTTATATATTTTGGTTAGATTTATCTAGTTGCAAAAGGAGCAAATCGAGGTCTCCCAATAGTATGGTTTTACTATCTATTTTCTCCTATAACTCATTTAACTTTCCATTTAATAATTTGGATGCTATGCCATTTGGTGCATGTGTTTAGTATTGATATTATTACTTCATTGTCTAAGCTACCATTTAGCAAAATGTACTTTCTGTGCTAAATTTCTTTTCATTAAATCTATTTTTACTTTTGCTTTTTCTGAGATGATGATTGCTACCCCTGCTGGTTTGGGTTTTTGTTTGTTTGTTTGTTTTTACTTCAGCTGAAACATAATGGATTTTCCTCCAGCCTTTCACCTTTACTCTCTGTCTCTCTTTACTTTCTGCATTTCTTCTAAATAACATATTGTAAGATTCTTGTTTTTAATCTACTCTGGTGGCTGCTTCTGTTTTATGGGTGAATTCATCCCATTCCCATTTACAGTTATGACTACTGTTTATTTCCTTCCAGTCTGTTTTTCTCTTCCATTTATCTTTCTTTTTTCTCTCTCTTTTTCTCCTATCCCTCCTACTTCCCCGTGGGGTAAGATATATTTCTATATTCAACTGAGTGCTTATATTATTCCCTCTTCAAATCAATTCCAATGAGAGTAAGGTTCAAGCATTGCCTGATACCATCCCCCTTCCCCTCCCCTGTAAAAACTCTTTTGTGCTTCTTTTATGTGAGATAATTTACCTTTCTACCTCTCCTTTCCCCTTTCTCCCAGTCCCTTTTTCTCACCCTTTAACATTATTTTTTGGCATGTCATCCCATCACAGTCAACTCACACCTGTGCCCTCTCTCTCTGTCTCTCTATTTCTCTGTCTCTCTCTCTCTCTGTGTATATATACACACCCTTCCTAACCACCCTAATAAAGAAAAAGTTCTTAGAAGTTACAAGTATCATCTTCTCATGTAGAATGTGGACAGTTTAACCTTACTGAATCTCTTATGATTTCTTTTTCCTATTTACCTTCTTGTGCTTTTTTTTTTTTTTTTTTGCTTTTTGGAGGGGCAATTGGGGTTAAGTGGCTTGCTCAAGGTCAGATAGCTAGTTTTTTGTGTTAAGTGTCTGAGGCTGGATTTGAACTCAGGTCCTCCTAACTCCAGGGCCGGTGCTCTATCCATTGTGCCACCTAGCTGACCTTCTCTTATGCTTTTCTTGAGTCTTGTGTTTGAATGCAAAGTTTTCTCTTCAGCTCTGGTCTTTTCTTGAAGAAATGTTTGAAGGTCCTCTATTTCATTGTGTTCATTTTTCCCTCTGAAGGATTATACTCAGTTTTGCTGGATAGGTGATTCTTGATTGTAATTCAAGCCTTCTGACCTTTTAATGTAAAAGCTGCTAAATCTTGTGTGATCCTGACTGTGGCTCCATGATATTTGAATTGTTTCTTTCTGGCTGCTTGCAATATTTTCTCCTTGACCTGGGAGTTCTGGAATTTGGCTATAATATTCCTGGGAATTTTCATTTGGGATATTTTTAGGAGGTAATCAGGGGATTCTCTCAATTTCTATTTTATCCTCTGGTTCTAGGATATCAGGGCAGTGTTCCTTGGTAATTTCTTGAAAGATGATATTTAGACTCTTTTTTTTTAATCATAGCTTTTAGGTAGTCAAATAATTCTTAAATTATCTCCCCTGGTTCTATTTTCCAGATCAGTTGTTTTTCCAATGAGATATTTCACATTTTCTTCTATTTTTTTCATTCCTTTGATTTTTATTTTATTGTTCCTTGATGTCCCATGGAGTCATTAGCTTCCACTTGCCCAGTTCTACTTTTTAAGTTCTTTTCTTTGGTAAAAATTTGTACCTACCATATTAGCCAATCTGATAGGTGTAAAGTGGTAACTCAAAGTTGTTTTAATTTGTAGCTCTCTAATCAATAGTGATTTAGAGCATTTTCCTATATGACTATAAATAACTTTTATTTCTTCTTCTAAAAACTGCCTGTTTACATCCTTTAACTATTTATCAATTGGGGAATGGCTCTTATTTTCATAAATTTAACACAGTTTGCCTATGTATTTGAGAAATGAGACCTCTATAAGAGAAACTTGGTATGAAATTTTCCTCCCAGTTTCCTGTCTTCCTTCTAATCTTGACTGCATTGGTTTTATGTGTATAAAAGTCTTTTAATTTAATGCAATCAAAATTATCCATTTTATTTCCTATGATCCTCTTTCTCTCTTGTTTGGTCATAAATGCTTCCCTTATTCATAGATCTGACAGGTAAAGTTTTTCATGCTCCCCTAATTTGCTTATATCACCCTTTTATGTCTAAATCATGTACCCATTTTGACATCTTGGTATATTATGTGAGATGTTGGTCTATATCTAGTTTCTGCCAAACTGCTTGCCCTTTCCCAACAATTTTTATCAAATAGTGAGTTTTTGCTTGCCAAAAGCTTGGGTCTTAAGGTTTATCAAACACAGTTATTATGGTCATTTACTACTATGTGTCATGTATTGATCCACTACTCTATTTTTTAGCCAGTACCAGATTGTTTTGATGATTACTATTTTGTAATGTAGTTTGAAATCTGGTACTGCTAAGCCACCTTCCTTCACATTTTTCTTTGCACTGATTCCCTTAATATTCTTGCCCTTTTGTTCTTCCAGTTGAATTTTGCTATAATTTTTCCTAGCTTTATAAAATAAGTAAATTAATTCTCCGTGGTCCTCTTAAAGAAAGTTTAACAAGTCCCAGCTGGTATTGAAAAATCCCAATTCCCTTGAGTTGTCTCTTCTGCCAACCAACTTATTGAATTGACTGACTTTACAACTTGTGCTAATATAATAATTTATTTAAAATAGAAAGCATTGTTATATCAAGAAACAACAAACAACTGGTAATGTGGAAACAACCATAATTTTCATATGCACCCTCTAAATTCCTCTCTGCTCTCCAGGTTTTAATTTGCATTTCTCTGATCAATAATGAATTGGAGCATTTTTTCCCAAATGACTGCCTGTTCCTTTGACTATTTGTCAAATGGAGAATGGTTCATATTGTTATAAATTTGATTCGGTTCCCTATGTATTTGAGATATGAAGGAAAATCAAATGACACAATGACTACATCTGACTGGATATGCAGCATTTCACATCCACAGAGAGAGCAAGGAAATATGTTTCATCATTTCTTCTACACCAAGACTGATTATTACTGTTAGAGTTCATCTGCCTTTTAGTGCTCTTTTAATTTTTATTAATGTATATATTATTATTCTGATTTGGCAAACTTAACTCTGAATCCATTCATGTCTTCCAATGTTTCTCAGAATTCCTTGTATTCACCATTTTCTATGGCATAATTGTAACCCATTACATTCATAAACCACAATTTGCTCAGTACAGTTTATGGGCACCCTCATTGTTTCCTGTTTTTTACTACTATAATATAGTATATGTTTCTGATTTAGACAATTTTATTAGTAGCAAAGTAACAGAAACAAGAACAGTTGTGAGACAAACATTGAAAAAGTAGCCCAGAGAGAAAAGACAGAGTAAAAAGAGACAAAGCAGACTGTTGCCAAGCAGCTAATTTGTATATGCATAATTTGCATGTGAGTCTTTAAGTTTGATTGCTGAGAAACCTAATACCTAGAATTATTTGCTAAGGATAGAATCAATGTATATTGCTGTAGCAGCAAGCACCCCAACATCCCCATGGTAGCTGCCAACACAGGTTCTTAGATCTGCTTTTCAAAAGGAAAGCAACTCAAAATGGGTTAACAAGCTTACTTTAATCAAACAAACATATATTACATAGTTCAGGGGGAAAAGGTCAGCACCCTGAACTTCAGAGTATACAGACAGATCAGACAGGCTTCCAAAATGTCTAACCATTATCAATACCAAATCACAGTTACCAGAGAAGGAAGCGTCAACATCTGGGTTTTCAAAGCCGGGGGACTTGCAACAATGGCTTCCCAGAATCTCATCTGGTCAAATCACACAACACTTCTCAAAGCCTCAAATCAGGGATTATATAGTCTTCTCCTGGCTCAGAGAATGTAACCACCCTCTTGACCCACTGCCCAATCACACAGCATCAAGGTGTGGTCATTCCTGAAAATCAAGCCTTCCACCACAGGCTCCATGTGACCACATTCAGCCTATTAGGGGGCAGAATATACTTTCAAATTAAAGAAGGTTCTCAGAGTCACTTAAGCCAATCAAAGGGATTGCCTAGGGGCAGGGAAGATCTTCAAATCTACATTTCCATTACAATTGCTTAATTATGTGTTGGTTGGCAGAAATGTGAATTTTGGTTTCTTGTCATGAAATAAAAGATCACTGATTTCACACAAGAGACCCCACATGGGATCAGTAATTTTGGTCAAAACCAGACCTTCAAATGGGCCAAAACAGATATCAGAGTAGGATCTAAGAAAATCCTCAGAGATGGGACCAAGAGATAACTCAGATCAGTTCTGGGCACAGACCTAAGAACTTGCATTGCTATCTGCTGCTTGAGATAAAAATCCCTTAGAGCAAAGCCAAGGAAACAGACAGGAAAAAGGTCTGTAGATCCTAGGTTTAGGATTTCTGCTGTAATGGAAATGCTTAACATTGCTTTAGTAGCCCAGAACAGGTTGACAGCAGAGAGGCAGCCCCATCTACCATTATATTGTCATGTAGACTACTCCTGAAGTAGACAAAGGAAATCAAAGCCTAGGGAACATGTGTTCCATAGTCACATGCCTCTTTGCTGTGGTTCTATAAATTTGCGCTAATTCTCCCCAGAATGGACACTGTGTGCATCAATAAATAAATAAATATCTCCCATGTTTTTGAGTGGAATATCATGATGTAATTTTTCTTAGAGAATTGCCTTCTGTTTATTTAATATTTCTGATTATGAGTTAATGGAATTCAGTTTTCTAATTCATTAAATTGAATGCACACTGATGAAGTTCAAGAACTACACTATGGTAGTGGGAGTATATTTACCACCTTTAGATTACCTTTAGAAGCCCAAGAGAGTGAATTGTAGCAGTGGTCACCATCTCTGAGTCAGCCTCCTTAATCAGAACAAAAGCCCAAAGAAAGAATTTTCCTTTTAACACAATCTTAAATTTTTCATTACAAATGAAACAAAAAGACAAAATGAAGTTGCAAATAAATGGAAGAATGGCTCATGGTTTCTCCTTGGGGAAGTAATTAAAAGAGTTGGTGTAGCCAGTTTTATAGTTCATTCAAAGGCAAAAGAAACATCATTTCATGAGTCATTTGATAATCTTACGGAGGAGGATGGTGAGAGATTACTGAGCAATATTTTCCCATAAAATAGAGAGAAAAGGAGGAAGAGAAAACAAGTTTATAGAAAGCTTGGTGAGAGGCTCAACTAAGCTAAATCATCCTAAACACATTTAAGGATGAAACTGGAAGAACAAAAAACATAACAAAAAAAAATAGAAAAATACATCAAGCTTTCTATATGAAAGTGCCATCTCTAGAGTTCTACCATGATCCTACAAGGCTTTAGCATCAAAGGAACCTGACTCAAGAACAGTGTGCACACAGCAGAGGGATACCTTTAAGTTTAAGGATTTTTTTTAAAGTAGAAAGGAAGAATCAGAGGAAGGAAATGACAATGAAAGGAGGCTTCCCGAAGGATACATCTAATCCCAGTCTACTTTGTCAACACTGAGGTTTTTTTTTCCTTCCTCCCTTTCTCCTCTGATGCCAGTCTTTGATCATGAAGGCATAAGGCCTGTTGAAGGCTCTCAGGTTATCCCCATATCTGGTGGGAGAAAGACTTTAGGCTCAATGACCTTCTCTACCCATCCTAAGTAGACTTTATCCCTTCCAAAAGACTCAGTTTCCTGTGACAGGAAATGATGGTAACTCAGATACAGATTCAATGTCTTCCCTGTATTCACCTGATGAACAGGTCCTTTCCCTATATTTGTTCCCTAGCTCAGAGCTGTATGAGTATCACTGGAAGTAAGGGATTTTAATTTTCTGTACAGATAGTAGTTTGCTTTGACAAAGGGAAAGGTTTGAGTATTTGCTCTAGTTGTATTTTCCTTATATTATACTGCATTTTAATCTAAAGTAAATTGTCCTTTTTCACCACCATAATGTGATATCATATGGCCAAGTATAAAATTGTTTGGCTTTGTCAGAGAGGATTCACTATGGGAATGGGGTTTATTAAACTGAGCAGAAAGGAATCCAAGCTAGGTTTTAAGATCCTGGAAGTGGTCAGTTATATACATAAAGTAGATTATTTTCCCTGTCAATGATAGTGAAGCTACCACACTTAGAATCTAGCATCATAGACTTCTTTATGAGGCTAGGAAAAATGAAAATCATTCTAAAGAAAATAACAAGGTGAAGAACAACTGGACCAAACCAAAGATGGTCCATGTGGGATCATTTGGAAGGCACTGAAGAATTAATTCTCAAGATAGTTGAAAAGGGAAAAAAAGTATATAAAAGGTTTGAAAAAAATTCATTCTCTTCCCAAAAAAGTGACCAAAAAAGCATCAATAACTGCCGAGCAACTTTTTCCTGAAAAATTAAGGATTACCTACACAAATATGGAGGGCATCCTTAATGATGGTCTGAGAAGAGGCAAACTTTCTCAAATTATATTCTGAGCAAGTCAATTCACAGCCTCCATCTCCCCCTATATAAAGTGAGAAGGCCAGATTCAAAGGCCTCTGAAGTCTCTTCCAACTCTGAATCTATGATCTTATAGCCTAGGTTTTTACATCAAGGTGTAGAGAATATAAGATCTCACTGTGCTAGTCATTTGCTAACTTTTTTTTTTAAGCATTTGATTGGGTAGACTAAAATACTGCTTTAAAGGCTCTCTTCCAATAAGGTTTCTCCTATGCCTAACTCAAAAACCATAGAAGACTGCTTGAAAGATATAACAATAGTAACTCTGCTCAACAATCTTCTGATTATTGATATCAGGTGAGGCATAAACATTGATGTATGTTCATCAAAGGTGTTAGACATTGTAGAAAATGTTTGGTGCCAAGTCCAAATGAAGAAGGATTCCCTATAATTATAAAATCTTCTAGGTGCTTCTGTTTATGGGAAGACATTTTACTGATTAAATCAAGCTCCAAAATAGTACAGTATCTCTTTAGTGAGATCTATAATTGTTCAAATGAGTTTGGCCTAATTAGTCATGCAGGAGAAACCAAGTGGATAAAGAATGTCTGTTGCCCAGACTATAATGTACAGTTAGATGATAACTAATAGAGTGGGCTTATCAGTACATTTTTTTCAGAGATATGCTGTGGTTAGACAGTGAGCTAGGTTCAGAATTGAGAAGGAGGAAGAGAAGGGGTCAAATTACCTTTCAGGAAGTGTTACGCTTTGACTGATCTCAAGTTTCTCCTTGAAACAAAAGCTCATTTAAGAAAAGATATAGGGGCGGCTAGGTGGCGCAGTGAGTAGAGCGTCGGCCCTGGAGTCAGAAGGACCTGAGTTCGGATCCAGCCTCAGACACTTAACGCACACACAAACAAAAAAAACCTAGCCGTGTGACCTCGGGGCAAGTTACTTAACCCCAATTGCCCTCCAAAAAGAAAAAAAAAAAAGATATAGTATTATTCTGTTGACTCTATATGACTTCAAATCACAGAATAACACCATCTCCAAAAAATTTAAAGCTGTGGGTCACCCAAAGGTCAATGGAGAGTGATGTGGTGGGCATGAGTAGGCTCCACCATTTTACCAATGAGGAGTTGCTCAGGAGAAATGAGGTAAGGGATGCTGGCGGAGAGGGTATGACTAGAAAATGACATGTGCATGACATCTCCGTGTGGAGAACAGTAAGGAGCAGCTTCTGGGAGAATCATCATCTGATGTAAGGGAAATTCCTTGGAGAGACTGGAGTAGGTATTGACTTGTTTCAGTCATATAACTACATACTGATAGGGGCTTTTTTATTGGTTGTGAAGGTGTTCAGAAAGGCTTGGCAACTTCAACTATGGTCTCTAGGTTTGTGACTTGGAAATATTTTCATTATATAAATATTTATCCTATGATATAATTTAGCAGTGTTAATTTCACCCACCTGACAAAGTCATTGTAAGGAGCAATGGGATAATTTTTGTAAAAAAAACTCTTAGCACAGTACCAGGCACATAATTAACATTACATAAGTACTTATTCCCTTATTTCCTCTATCTCTAATATGACTACTACTAACCTTTATAAAGCAGATTTAAGGGGAAGAAATCCATGCCACCAAAAATAATATCATTTGCCTATAACAGAATCTTGTATAGCTTTAAAGTTAGCCAATTCAAATGTCAGGAGTGGTATAGGTTTTCAACTGATATCTAATTTACAGAAAAATACCTTAAAAAAAAGAAAAGGAGGCAAGAGAGAGAAGAGAGGGCAGGTGGCTGATTTCCCTGACAAGAAAATGCCAGATTGTATCTATTTTTTCTCACATTTTCTGGAGGAGGATTTTTGCTTCTCACCACCTCCCTTCATCTAGACTCGAGATTCCAGACCTCTAACAAATGCAGCTGCTTTTCTTGGCATCTCTCTCCTCCACTCCACCCTTCCCACCTTTCATTCCTAGATGAATTAGCATCCTGCTACAGTTTGGAAATGGTGTGCCCCATTAAACGGTGCTCCACGGGGGTGCTACAAGTCAGAACTGATGATGGACTTATTGCATGCTTTGTTAAACTGGATGGGATGAGGTAAGACACCATCCTTTTGTTCTTCAAGGCAGCACCACTCCAGTTGTTAATCAATCATTGTCAGAATGTTGTGCCTCTAGAAATCTGTTTGAACAGAAATGATGAGAAATTTCTCAGTCCCTGGAATATAGTCAGAAAGTTGGGTCTGATTTATTCTACTATTCTACTGCCTTCTCTCTACTTGGTACTGTCCCAAGGCTACCAAATCCCATTCTCTTGCTCCTTTAATCTCTGTTATTCAGAACTAGTATCCATCTTTTAAAAATCCCCTTCCACTGCTCTCCACCTCCTGAAACTTTTGTCCTCATCTGCCTTGGTTCTATCTCTCCCCAGTTCTTATCCAACTGCCTTGGTTCTGTCTCTCCCCAGTTCTTATTCTCCTCTGCTCCCTTCCACTGTGCTACCAAAAAACCCCTTTATCATTAAATTCTTACCCCAGACTCTTCCAACCTCAGTTTTACCTAAAAACTGAATTTTCTCTGAAAAAAGATCATTTCCTTCATCAAACTTTATAAATCTGTTCCCTCCTCTTCTATGTCCCTTAATGTTTAGGGCCAAGAGGATTTTAACCTCTTTCTTTTTCCCCCAATGCCATTTCCTAATGATGATAATGATTTTATATAGTGCTTTAAGGTTTGCAAAACACTTTACAAATATTATCTCATTTTATCCTCACAACAACCATAGCTGCTATTATTATCCTCATTTTACAGAAGAGAAAACTGAGGCAGGTAGAAATTAAATGGTTTGCCCATGGACCCACAGCTTTTAAGTGTCTGAGGCTAGATTTGGACTCAGGTCACCACCTAGCTGTTAGACATGAAACAATCTCTCTACTGTTACTAAAGTTCAAACTCTCTCAATCAATTGCCACCATTGGGGCAGGCAAGCCAGCTCAGTGAAGTAGCAAAGAGTCCTTAGGGAGAAAGAGCAAGAGGCACCACCATCACCTCCCTGTTCACCCAGAGGTGCTCAACAGCACTGCCCCCAGACTAACAACCCTGCTTCCAGTCAGGCCCCCTAAAGCCAGTGTATAGGGAAGCAGCCCTTGTGGAGATACAACTTGATAAATGCTTCTGCAGGTTCTGCATTCACTTCTCTTCCTTCAGCTACTAAAGACCCAGAGAAGAAAGTTCTTAATATCCAAGTCCTTGGCCCTGTCAAATGGTTCAGAATCCCAAATTGAAAGGGTCAATCTGGAGTGTAGCCAAGATGGCTGAGTAAAGACAGAGACTCATCTGAGCCTTCCCCCAAACCCTTCCAAATACCTTTTAATAACAACTATAATCAAATTATAGAGCAGTAGAACCCACAAAAAGATGGAGTAAAACAATTTCTAACCCAACTTGGAAGGTCAGAAGGAAAGGTCTATTGCACTGGGGTGAGAAAGGAAGACAGTCCAGTGTAGACTGGGCCCCAACAGACCAGGAGCAGGCCTCAGGGAGAATGGCAGCACTAACAGTGTCCAGATCTCTCAGCCCACAGACACCAAAAACAACTTAGGTCAGCAGGAAAGGTCTATTGAACCTGGATAAGAGTGGAGCACAGTCTAACACAGGCCACACCAGCACAATCCTGTCCCCAAAAGGCCTTGGGAACCACCAAATCAGCAGTGGCAGTACCTGTTTCCGGAGCTCTTAGCCCACAGATGGTAAGGGTGTCGAACAACTGGTCAAAAGGAGATTCTAGGGGCCTCTTTGCTAGCACTGAGGCGGGACTCTGTTGCTTTGCCCATGCCTGGAACCCCAAAGTCCTAGGTGGCAATCCTAGGGTGAGGAGGAGGACTAGTACACCAGAGCTTGCAGTCACTGTGGAGCAGGGACCCTCCTTACAGTTCCAGGGCAGAAAAGAGTGCTTGTGGTCAGTCACAGACCAGAGCACAGGCCAGGAGAGTAGTAAACATCTTTCCTTAGATCATACCACCTCGGAAAAACTGAAAATTTACAGCCCCTAGAAAAATCTCTGAAAACAACTGCACAAAACTCCTGAAGCTTGGGACAGAGCACCATCCACCCTAGAAGAAAAGTCCTACTTTAACAAAGTGTTAAAAGTCAAGAAATAGGCTGGAAAATGAGCAAACAACAGAAAAAAATTCTGACCATAGAAAATAACTATGGTGACAAGGAAAATCAAAACACACACTCAGAAAAAGATGACAAAGTCAAAGTTCCTACATCCAAAGCCTCCAAGAAAAATATGAATTGGCCCCATGGAAGAGTTCAAAAAGAATTCTGAAAATCAGGTAAGAGTGGTAGAGGAAAAATTGGGAAGAAAAATGATAGTGATACAAGAAAATCTTGAAAAATAAGACAACAGCTTACTAAAGGAGGCATACAAAAATACTGAAGAAAGTAACACTTTTTAAAAAAGGCTAGGCCAAATGATAAAAGTGGTACAAAAAGCCAGTGAAGAGAAGAATGCCTTAAAAAGCAGAATTGGCCAAGTGGAAAAGGAGGTACAAAGCTCAGTGAAGAAAATAATTCCTTAAAAATTAGAACTGAACAAATGGTAGCTAATGACTTTATGAAAGATCAAGAAACAATAAAACAAAACTTAAAGAATGAAAAAAAAGATAGAAGACAATGTGAAACACTTCATTGGGAAAAAAAAAAACTGATCTGAGAAATAGATCCAGGAGAGACAATTTAAAAATTATTGGACTACATGAAAGCCATGATCAAAAAAAAGAGCCTAGATACCATCTTTCAAGAAATTATTGAGGGGGTGGCTAGGTGGCACAGTGAGTGAGAGCACTGGCCCCAGAGTTGGGAGAACCCAGGATGGAATCGGTTCTGGCCTCAGATACTTAACACCTACACACACACACACACACACACACACACACACACACACACACACACACACACAAAACTGGCCATGTAACCTTAGGCAAGTTACTTAACCCCAAACGCTTTAAAAAAAAAATTATTGAGGAAAACTGCCCTGATATTCTAGAATAAGAGAATAAAATAGAAACTGGAAGAATTCACCAATCACCTGCTGAAAGAGATCCCAAAATGAAAACTTCCAGAAATACTATAACCAAATTCCAGAGATCATAGGTCAAGGAGAAAATATTGCAAGCAGCAAGAAAGAAACAATTTAAATATCATGAAACCATAGTCAGGATCACACAAGATTTATCAGTTTCTACACTAAAGTATCAGAGGGCATGGGATATGATATTCTGGAAGGCAAAGGATCTAGGATTACAACCAAGAATCGCCTATTCAACAAAACTGAGTATAATCTTTCAGGGGGAAAAGTGGACATTCAATGAAATTGAGGAGTTTCAAACATTTCTGATAAAAAAAGGTCAGAGCCAAATAGAAAATTTGACTTTCAAATTCAAGACACAAAAGAAACATAAAAAGATAAATAGGAAAGGGAAATAGTAATGAACAATAGTAAGAAATAATAAAGTTAAACTGTTTACATTCCTACATGGAAAGATAATACTTGTAACTCTTAAGAACTTTCTCATTATTAGGATAGCTAGGAGTACATATAAACAGAGGGCGCAAGTGTGAGTTAATATGAAGGGATAATAACTAAAAATATAAAATTGAGGGGTGAGAGGAATGTACTGGGGAAAAGGGAAAGGGAGCGGTAGAATGGGGTAAAATATCTTACATACAAGAGGCAAGAAAAAACTTTTCTAATGGGGGAGATGGTGGGAGATGAGGGGGAATGTGAACCTTTCTCTCATAAGAATTGGCTTAAAGAGGGTATAACATACACACTCACTTAGGTATAGAAATCTATCTTACCCTACAGAAAAGTAGGAGTGGAAGGGGATAAGAGAAAGGTGTAGTGACAGAAGAGAGGATAGATTGGGGGAGGAGGTAGTTAGAAGCAAAATACTTTAGAGGACGGACAGTGTGAAAGGATAGAGAAAATAGAATAAATGGGGGGGGGAGTAGAATAAAGGTAAATACACTTAGTAGTTGTAACTGTGAAAAAATTTTTTTCAAAGCAAGTTTCTCCAATAAAGCATTCATTTCTCAAATATATAGAGAATTGAGCCAGATTTATAAAAATAAGATCCATTCCTCAATTGACAAATAATCAAAAGATAGGAACAATTTTCAAATGAAGTAACCAAAGCTATCTATAGCCATATGAAAAAATTCTCTAACTCACTATTGATTGGAGAAATGCAAATTAAAACAATTCTGAGGTACTACCTCATACCTATGAAAATGACAAATGGTAGAGGAGATGTAGGAAAAATAAGATATTAATGTACTATTGGTGGAGCTGTTCAACCTCTATTCAACCAAAAGAATAGAGAAATTTGGAACTAAGCTCAAAGGGTCATAAAACCAGGCATACCCTTTGACCTAGCAATACCACTACTGGGTCTTTATCCCAAAAGAAATATTTTTTAAAAAGGAAAGGACCTATATGTGCAAAAATATTTATAGCAACTTTTTTCTGGAGGTAAAGAATTGGAAATTGAGGGGATACCCATCAATTGGGGAATGACTGAACAAATTGTGGTACGTGATTATGATGGAATATAATACCATCAGAGATGATGAGCAGGATTTCCTCAGAAAAACCTGGAAAGACTTGAATGGACTGATGCAAAGTGAAATGTACTGTTTACAAAGTAATAGCAATATTGTAAGATGATCAGCTGTGAATGACTTAGCTATTCTCAGCAACCCAATGATCCCATACAACTCTGAAAGACTTATGATGAAAAATTCTACCCATCCCCAGAGAAAGAACTAATGGTGTCTGACTACAGATAAAGGTATACTTTTTTTACTTTCTTTATTTTTCTTGAGGATCCCCCCTTTGGTTCATGTTTTCTTTCACAACATGACTTATATAAATGCTTTGCATGATGACACATGTACAATTTATATCAAATTGCTTGCCTTCTCAATGAGCGGGGGAAGGGGAGGGAGGAAAGGAGAGAATTTGGAGCTCAAAGTTTTGAAAACAAATGTTAAAAATTGTTGTTACATGTAACTAAGGGAAAATAAAATACTAAGTAAATAAAATCTAATAGAGAAAGACAGCAAAAAAAAAAAAAAGAAATAAAAAGATTGATCTGACCCCTTAAATGTGACTCAGATGAGGGTGATAGCAAAGGACATGAAAGGTGAGGTTAGTAAACTGGGAAGCAAGAGTATTTGAGGCAACTGGGAGGCCTTTCAGAAGCATCTAGCCTGACCTCCTTGTTTTAGAGATGAAGAAACTGAGACCCAGAGAGATTAAATGGTTTACCCAGAGTTACACAGATAATAAATGTCAGACAGGATTTGAACCCCTTTCTTCTGACTCTGAACCCAGCACTCTTTTCACTAAATTCTTAAATATAAAGACAAGAGTTGGGGTGGAAAGAAAGAATGAGACAAGCATTTGTCAATGGAATTTTGAATTCAGTCCAGACTGGACTGGTCTCTAACCTGAGGACGGCTGGAGCTGAAACAGAGCAGGTCAGAGGCAATCAGGAATCAAATAGAGGTTTAGTTTGTTTCAGAGTGAGGAAAACATTTGCAAGTAGAAGTTCTCCTGAATAGGGCGGCTTACCATGTTGGGGTACTTAAATACATACTGGGCTGGACTATGTATGACATAATCATTTGTAGGTCTTGAGTTACTGTTCCCATGAGTCCTGTGGGAACAGTATTGTCCCAAGTCTTGGGGGATCAAGATTATTCTGTGGGGCACAGAACCAGAGTTCTTTGATGGGAACAGGAGTATAACACAATGAACAGGGACTAAGCATGTCAGAGATGTGATGGATGTTGTCACCTGGGAAATAGGGGGAGTGAACACCTGGTGCAATACATTTTGCCAGAGGGTAGGATCATCCAGAGTGCAAAGAATTATTGTTATGCTAAACTCAGGGCACAGCCTGCTTTCTGGGCCTTAGCTCTGGGAAACTATTTTGACATTTCCACCTTTTGGCCAAGGGGAAGGGATCTGAAAGAGCCCCTACCCTTATGGCCAATAAAGGAGAGACAGATATATACCATAGGATATTGCCCAGGCAGTTAGTTCCTTGAGAGGGTCTACTGGGGAAGTATGTCCCAGGTGTCATTGCTAGCCATTGTTTGAAAAAGGCGGAGGGAGTCCAAGAAGGACAGAGTGAGAAAATGCCAACACACACTTGAATCAGGGCCTTGGTGGTTGGCCACATAACAAAAGGGGAGAGAGAAAAAACCAGAAGAGTAGACTCAGCCCTCATCAGGAATCTTGGGACAGCTGTCTCATCTGGATGTCAGCTGCTTCTGAATCCAGGAGGAAGCAATTTCTTCAAATGATCCAATTTCCCAGCCACCCAGGGCAAGAATTAAATAGTGCAATAAAGTTTTCCTCACAATTCCCACAATTGCATAATTACATTAAGTCAAGTATAGATCAAATTCCTTAGAGGGCTCACAATGGACTAGTTCTAAGAAGGGAGATTTATATATGACAATATGCTTTATTCTCAGGACAACTCTAAAGGGGCTTCTCTGATTCCAAATCTAGAGGTTTCTAGATAATTCTGACTTAATATAGTTAAATACAAATCACTTAAATTTGGTTCTTCCTTCAAGACACAGCTCAGACAACACCTTCTGCATGAAACTTTTCCTAATCCTTCTTAGTGATAGTGCTCCCTTTTTTTTCTCTTTTTTTTCTTTTTTAAGAAATTGGGGTTAAGTAACTTGCTCAAGGTTACACGGCTAGTCATTATTTATATGTGGGTGCTCATTTTCTGAGGCCGGATTTGATCTCGGGTCATCCCAACTCCGAGGCCGGCGCTCTTACTCACTGCGCCGCCTAGCCGCCCCTTTTAGGGCAATTGGGGTTAAGTAACTTGCCCAAGGTCACACGGCTAGGTTTTTGTTTGTGTGTGTTAAGTGTCTGAGGTCGGATCTGAACTCAGGTCCTTCTGACTCCAGGGCCAGCGCTCTACTCACTGCGCCACCTAGCTGCCCCGATAGTGCTCCCTTTTATTGTTGGCCTTCCCCCATTATAATTATCCTCTTTGAGAATAGGGACTGTCTTTATTTTTGCTTATATTTGTATTCCCACTGCTTGATTAGTGCCTGAGACACTATAAACATTTAATAATGATGATGATGGTGACTATTTACACACACATGCACACACACACACACACAAATGTTTGTTGACTTTTGTCTTTGCTTGTTGATTTCTCATCCCCTGGCCCCTACAGCCTTTTTGATATGCAATTAGCCATACTAGATTTCTATCTTTAACTTCCATATTAATATTGTGTTTGTTTTCATTATATTTTTCCAGGCTTCCTGGGAAATGCTAACTTTAACTATTCCTTATGTTTCTTCCTAACCTAAAGACTGGGTTTCATCACAGTCCCTTTGAATGACCAGGTGATAGATTTATTTGATTTTACTTTTACTATCAGCTTCGAGATTTTATAAATTTTATAGCCATAGGAAGGCATCACCCCTGTAAAGGCACCTAATAAAAAATATAATAAAATATAAATAAAAATAAAAAAATCAGTGATCTTGAAGTTCAAAACCTCTTCATTGTTTTTATTATTATTATTTAAAACTGTCTGAAGTACCTATTTCAGGAACCTAGGGAGTACGATCAAAAGAAATATTTCCGGGGTGGCTAGGTGGCGCAGTGAGTAGAGTGTTGGCCCTGGAGTCAGAAGGACCTGAGTTTGGATCCGACCTCAGACACTTAATGCACACACAAACAAAAACCTAGCCGTGTGACCTTGGGCAAGTCACTTAACCCCAATTGCCCTCCAAAAAGCAAAAAAAAAAAAAAATTTCCCAGGAAACTGATAAATAGGTACTTACCTGAGTGATTTCTTCTACTTCTAAGTTTCAGAATCCTTACTTGAATTCCCATCACTGAATTTCAAATTAAGCACCTGAAAAAATAGACCAAGAATAAATCTTCTCACCCCTTCATAAAAGAATCCTTCATGACTCTTGGTAGGTTTCTGCAGTCTGAGTCTCATTAGGAAGTACTGCCCAAGCCTTGAGATGCCATTCTACTCTCATCCATATCTGTGTAAATATACATGTATATTTATGTAAATATACATGAATATTTATGTAAATATACATGAATATTTATATGTAATGTTTGTATAAATATAGATGTACTTTTAACTTAAGAAAAGCATCCATCAGAACATCTTCTTTGTGAGGATAGAAAGTTATTGTTTGAAAGAACTGCACTAATTAAACAGTCTAAATCCTCTGCTAGTGACCTATCTTTGTCATGTGTCTGTGTGTGTGTTTGTGTGTCTGTTTAGTTATAGAAAACAAGGGGGCTTATGTAGATGTGGTTATTTTAGAGCATCTGGCTAAAAACCTTCAAAGCTGTCTCTCTATTCCAACCTACAGATATATCACTCAGCAAACTCTTCCTGTGAAATTAACGGTATCAAAATTTTCCACACAATCCATATCATGGTGGCTATTGTATACCAACCCCTAGGTCACTCTCAATCCCTTTGCAAAAAGATAAGCACTTGGCTCATGGGTCTTCTTCTCCTTCCCAACTTCTGTCCTTATAAATAGGGGTCTTTCAAATCTATGTTGATGTTCCTTCAAGTCCCCTAACTTCCCAATTCCAAAATCTCCTTAAGTCTCATGACCGGGTCACTTCATTGCACCTCAGTTCCATGCAGGGATGGGTACACCTTGGATTTCACCATCACCTGTAGGTATTCCATTCTCTTAACTAAAAACTCTGATATTTCTTGTCTGCTCCTAACCTCCTATCATTCCTCCTCTTCCTATCTCACCCCTCAAACCTATTCTTCATTCTCCTCAGAACCTCCAATCTCAACACCCCTCAAGGCTTTTTCAGGCCATTACCCATATTCTCATTTTATTTTCTTTCCAATCTTTACTTCATAAACCAATTCAACTCAATACTGTCATCTGTTCTTGAAATCCTTGCTCCCCTTAGACCTGGATCAATCCCATTATCAGACTTCTTCCATTCTTGCTCATATGCTGCTGAATGGAGCTAGAGGAAGCCATACAACCCTACTACTTGCATACATTATAAATTAATATAATCTAACTTCTCCTGGGCCCTCAATTCAACAAAGTGATCCTTTTATTCCTCCCCAATTTAATATCTCATTTCTCCTTACAAAAGCTTTTCCAAATTTTTTCTTACTTCCTCAAGCATCCCAGACCCATTCCTGTCCCCCATCCTCTGTCAGCTGGAAGATGTTGCTTCTTAATATACTGAGAAAATGGATACTATTCAACAAGAGTTTTTCCTTCTCTTACTCTCTTCATCTCAAAGCCCCTTGACATCATCTTTCACTCTCTTCTCCAGTCTCTGACAATGAGGGGTCTCTTCTCCTTGTCAAGAATATGAGGAATGGCCTAAGAAAGTCCTGAGTGGGGCAGCTAGGTGGCGCAGTGAGTAGAGCGTCGGCCCTGGCGTCAGAAGGACCTGAGTTCAGATTCGACCTCAGACACTTAACGCACACACAAATAAAAGCCTAGCTGTATGACCTTGGGCAAGTTACTTAACCCCAATTGCCCTCCAAAAAAGGCAAAAAAAAAAGTCCTGAGTGGTGTTGGGATCGCTGTATCAAAATCCACATCTATGTAAGCCCCCTCGGTTTCCATAACTAAACACACACACAACAAAAACTTACATATGCTTTTAATTCTACCAACTTCCAGTCCCTTAGTTTTGTAATCTCACTTATATGTTGACTGTCACTCTCTGATTCTACGTATCCAACCATTCTTGCCATTTCTGCTTCCTTAACATCGCTTGTATCTGACCTCTTTTAATTAGTCTTCATTCCTCAAGTCTCTTCCTCCTCCAGTCCATCATCCACACTGCCGTCAAAGTGATTTTTCTTCAGTACAAATCTTGTCACTTCCCTACTCAATAAACTCCCATGGTTCCCTATTGCCTCTAAGATCAAATAGAAATTCCTGTTTATCTTTTAGGGAGGTTCAAAATCTGGTCCCAGCCAATCTTCCCAGTCTCACTAGGCATTACTCCCTCTCTTCCACTCTGTGATCCAGTCAAATTGATCTCTCTATTCCTCACTTCCAACACTCCATCACCCATCTCATTGCCCTTGCACTGGTCATCCCCATGTTTGCAATTTCATTCCCTCTTCTCTGCTTCATAAAATCCCTTCCTTTCTTCAAGACATAGTTCAAGCACCACCTTCTGCATGGAACTTCTCCTGATCCCTCTTACTGCTAGTGCCTTCTCTCTCAAACTACCTTCTATTTCATTATTTTGCATTTTTAAATTTATTCTCTTTATATATATTCATTCTGTGTATACTAGTAAACATACTAGATGTCTCCTCCATTGGGATGTGAGCCTCTTGAAAGTAGGGATTGTTCCACTTATTGCATTTTCCTCCCCATCCTGTAGCATAGTACCTGGAACATAGTAGGCAGTTTTTAAATGCTTGTTGAGTGGTTGGTCTAGGTGCCTGTCTAATCACAGACTTGGAGACAGAGCTAGCAAAGGTGACTTTAATCATTATATAATCTAATCCTTTCATTGTATAGATGAGGAATCTGAGGATCAGAGGGGCAAAAGGTCATATCGTTAAGCAGTGCCAGAGTCAGGGCCTGAACTTCAACCTCCTAATTCCCAGCTCAGCACTCTCTTTCCACCCTTCTTCTGTGTCCCTTACCTTAAAGAACATTGTGATTGATGGACTGCTGGGTACACAGAGCAGTGTACTTGGCACAGGGGCCAAGATTCATTCATTAATTTTTAATTCACACATTTATTAAGGGCTCATTATGTACAAGGCCCTGGGGATACAAAAACAAAAAACAAAACAGTTCCTGCCCTCAAGTACATTCTACTGGTATGACAAATACACTGATAAATATAATACAAGGATGACTTGTGACACTGCTCTGGAATCACGGTGTCCTTTGAGTTCAATAGAGAGGCTAGTCTTTGGCCCGAGGCCCCAAAAGACCAGGTTAGGAAGTATGAGTCAAATGTGTAAAACATTTCATTAGGACAGAAAGACAAAGGAAGAAACAGACAAAATCAAGCAAGAGAATCAATCTTTTTCATTCCCTCCAAATACAAATGGGTATAATCCCCCACAGACTTCTGTGCATGTTGGGGTGAGAGTTTTGTGTCTAGTCTAGTAGAAAACTTCTTTGCCCCCAGTTCATGTGACTCTATGTCATAGAGAATGGCTTCTTAGTTCTGTCCCTTGCAGCTCCCTCCAAATGGTCCTGGGACCATGGTCACCAGAGCCTTGCTGATGCTGCTGTACTGGGAATTTATCTCTCTTCTGCTTGTGGAGTTTTTCTCCTCTTCCTCCTCTCCTCCTCCTCCTCCTCTTCCTCCTTTCTTCCCTTTTTACCTTACCAATAAGCCTCAGGGCCTCTTTACTTAAAGGGTCCTCTTCTAGCTTCTAGCTGTGTTATGAAAGAGAACTCCTTCAACATCTTCTCCATTTCCGGGCAACCTACATACTTCTCTCCCCCAGATGTGAGCAGCATGACCTAATGAGTCTTTGTAAATCCAGGAATTAATACATATACCCCCTTTTCATTTGCTTTTTCCAATTCCCTTCATGTTCCACTGCCTTCTCTCTCCTCCCTCTCTCCCCTTCCCCAATTGCAAATTGTCTTAAAAATTCAATCTGCCTCAGGAAGGTATTTGGCAATACTGAAGAAGAGACTGACATTGCTGGTGACCTTTGGTCTTAATTCCTCCAGGAGCTACAGTAAACAATGTGTGTGATGGGTCTGAGAGAGTTCCAACAAGTCCTATGAAAATCTGAAAAGAGAAAGATAATTTTCATCTGAGAATGGGGAAACAGGGAGAAGAATCAGGGAAGGTTACATTAGGATCTGAGTACCCAAGGGAGGGGAAAAAAGATTTCAACAGGCAGGGGAAAATGATGAGGAAATGTATTACTGGCAAGGCTATACAAAGAAAGTCAGATCCCATAACTTGGGGCAGCACATGCTCATAAAAGGGGATGGTTCTCTAACCTGCAATGACCTTGGACTCACTCAGGATGACTCCCCAAAAGAATAGAGTTCTCTTTCTTTAGGATGAGTAATAGCTAGCATTTATATAGCACCATAAAGTTTGCAAAACATATTACAAATATCTCATTTGATCTTAAGAACCCTGGAAAGTAGGTGCTATTATTGTACCCATTTTACAGACAAGGAAACTGAGGCATACAGAGGTTAAATTACTTACCCAGGATCACAGACCTAGTAAGGAGGATATGTGAGGGAGAATTTGAACTCAGTTCTTCCTGGCTCCTGAATCAGGGACCTCCTGGGTTACAGAAACTATAGTACACAAACCTTTGATACTGTAACAGAGCTATAACTAGCAATTCTAGCAACAAGAGCAATCACCATAAAAATGTCCTCAGATCAGGGGCAGGGAGGAACTTCAGAGAGAGGCCTCAGATATCCACTGTTCGAAAAGCTGCTGCTGGGAAGAGTCAGTAAAGAAAGGTCAGGCTGGGGAGGATCACATCTGGGATATGGCTATTTTGAGGGAACAGACACCATCTTATGCTTCATATTTTAATTAACAATTCTTATGAAGCTCAATTGCTTCTGTCTGCTGAAGGAGGACAGGTGCCCCTAAACCAAAGCCTTGGTTGCTTTGCCCAAGTTGACTCTGTGTCCTAAATCTGGGTATTCTGACTTAGTTCTAGTGCTCTGGTGGCTCTGGCTACAAGGCAGCCAAGAATGCCACTTCTTATTGCAGGATGGCTTCTCCCTGGACTTTAATGTCTTCTCCTTAAGTGGCCTACAGGGAATACAACTGATGATCTCATAGGTTTTTTTCCACTGTCAGTATCTATAACTCCCTCAAGGATTTTGCAGACTCTTGCTTTGTCAGTAAGAGGCAAACAAAATCTCCCTAACTGATAAACATAGCATCTTAAAGACTGACCAGGCAACTTTGACTTTTCCTGTGAAAATCAGTGAGAAATTATTTTGTCTTTTTCCTCTTTAGGCAGTTTTTTACCCCCAAATGAGATGTTTAATTATCCCATGCTCATCTTAATCTCACTGTTAGTTTCTCTGAACCAACTTCAACTGGTAGAAAAGTCAATTAAAATTTTAAAATATTAATTAAGTACATATGCTGGGCACTATGAATGCAAAGACAAAAATGATGACCCTCCAGGAGCTGTCATTCTACTGACCCCATTCTTTGGTTCAGTGAGACAACCCTAGGCTTGAATGAACAAAAAAAAGTCTTTTCCCCCCCAAGGCTGGATCCTAAATAAGAATCTGAGCCAGATCCTGGTCAATAGCCTGGGGAATTAGATAGCAATGAGTCATACATCCAAGCCCAGGAAAACAAAAGGGCCAATCTAGAAAAGCTGTGGAGAGGGTAAAGAAATTGAAACCAAAAGATTTTTTTCTGGAGCAAAGAAGGAGAGGAAAGAGAGGATATAGAATAGACAAGACTAAGAGCTGGGAAAGTGAGGTGATTTGGAAGGCTGGGCCTCCTGACAGTAATACAATGATGAGTTTGTTTTTGCTTTTTTTTTGGAGGGGGGAAGGCAGGGCAATTGGGGTCAAGTGACTTGCCCAAGGTCACATGGCTAGTAAGTGTTAGGTGTCTGAGGCCAGATTTGAACTCAGATCCTCCTGACTCCAGGGCCGGTGCACCACTTAGCCGCCCCTACAATGATGAGTTTGGGTTTAAAATGAGGAGCACGGGTTTCTGGGAAGTGTGTAGGGATGGAAGAAAGGGCCAAAGAAATATGTAGAGATTGGGAAGTGCCAAAGACAAACTTTATCTACTTGGTAGCCTTGCTCTGATTGGCTCTAATCCTTCTTTCCTATCTGGAACCAGATAGGAAAAAAAAATTTAAGGTCTTCTGGAGGGATCTCTGAGTACTCTGAGACCAAAGGAACTGTTTCTTAATTCTTTGTAAACCAAGGTCCAAGAGGGGAGAGAGACCTATGATTCCATCTGCTCTATCATTCTGCCTCAGAAACACTGGGTGGGCAAGGTCATGGAACTGGATTTCCAGTATCATGGTGCAAGGGTAAAAAGCATTAGTTCTGGAATGAAAGGACCAGTTGGATTGAATTCTATTGCTTACCAATAAGGTGAAGTCACAGCAGCTTTGAGCAGGAGGAAGAGGAAGAAGAGAAAGAGGAGGATTTAAATTAGGATTAGAATCTCTGTTTTCTGTCATTCAAGCCTCTGCTTTTATTCTATTAAAATTTAAGGTCTCTATCCTTGAAGCTAAAGGAGCTACTAAAGGCTACCAGTCTCATGAAGGTCACAAAGCCCAAGCCACTAAGTCTGTATCACTTTCCAGGCTTCTCTTTTAATTAGAAAAAGATCCTCTCTATGCAAAGTGTACTGCAGTATTTTTCTCCTGATGTCACCAGACTAATGCCATCACCATCTCTGGAAAAAATGTATTTTAAAAATCTACCTAGAAAGGAATAGGAAGATGGGAAGAAAGGGATTCCTAACTACCAATCAATAAGTATTAAGTGACTACTACTATGTACGTGTCAGGCATAGTGCTAAATGTGAGATACAAAGGCAAAAGCAGAACAATGCCTCCTTCAGGGATCTTACATATTAATGGAGGAGACACCATGTAAATATGTACAAGGCATACAATCAAATGTAAGGTTACCTTAGAAGGGAAGACAGTAATAGTTGGTTGAATCAGCAAAGGCCTCCTACAGAATATGGCATTTGAGCTGAGTTTTGAAAGAAACTTGGGGATTTCCCTGCTCAGAGTAGCAAAGCAACTACGGAAAAGATGATCAGGAATAAAGTGACCCAAAGATCATAAGGCATAGGCATATCTTCCAAGGAAATCAATGATAAAAGAAAGGTCTTATGTTCATTGAAATATTTATAGAAGAACTGTTTGTAGCAGTTTTTTTTAAAGCAGGTGCCCCTTAATTGAAAAATGGCTAAACATGTTAGTAAGATATTATTGTGTTGTAAAAAACAATGAAGATGATGATTATAGAAAAGCATACAAAGATTTATGTGAACAGATACTAAATGAAGTATAAAGAACCAGGAAAATGATATATACAGTTTTGATAACAATGTACAGGGGGACTGGCCCTGTACATTATCCAGCTTACCTAATATAGAAGAAGGCAGCATCCTAAATTTTCCTGTCTTATGGGTGGGAGTAGCCTCCTGTGAATGCTAATATAATTAGCATTCAAACAGGTAGCATCTTTAAAACCGACCAGACTGGGACAGTTTTCCTCCTTCCTTACTGTGAGCTTTCTTGCATTTCCCAGAGGGTGGAGGTTACACACAATTTACCCACAGCCCCATGAACTGAACTGAGGGGGGGAATACCTTCTTCCCCCTTTTCTCTTTATCCTTGGCTCCTTCCTACTCTGAGAAATGGACCTAGAGGGTTTTTTGTTTTTCATCTTCTTCATTTGTCCTTTCCAGTTTCAGGTGTCAGCAAAACTGGAACTGGGCCAGAATTTCAAGAGGAGATATAGCAGCCAGCCAACCCAACAGAGAAGCCCAGAGAAGTTAGGGCACTTAGGACTGGCGACCTAAGGGGATCTTTGGACTTGGCACTTGGGACTGAGTTTTATAGGAGCTAAGCTAAGCTATGAACCTAAACCCTCCCCCACTTCCCCACTGAAGTAGTATACAGAGAGAATTAAGTCCTATGTGGAGGGGAATAAGCTTATACCTTTTGAAGTAAATGTTTCTTTGTAAAAGATAGTATGTTTAGTTTTACTGAACTTTTTTCTTTTTTATTCTTAGTTATGAGGGATGGTTCTCTAGGAGATAATTAAAGATATTAAAGATAATGTGACTGTAATGTGCTTAAATGCCATTGGTCAAGGACTTAGATAATTCCCAATCTCTCTAAAGCCTCCCTGAGGAAGGAGTGAATGTAATACTCTTGGCTTTCAGATGATGAAGGCCAGGGTAGTCAGTGTTAAATGAAAAGAACAACAAAAACTTAACACTGTATAATTATGAGCTTCACCTCAAAGAGATATAAGAATATACCTCCCTCCCCTCTTTTTTTAGGCAGGTAGGGGTGAGTGGGAAAAATGAAGGACATGGAACATTACATATAATGTCAGACTTTTTTGATATGTTTAGTTTTGCTGATTTTTCTTTCTTTTTTTATTCTTAGTTATAAGGGATGACTCTCTGGGAGCGGAGAGAGGGCTTTATCGGGAAATGTTGGTAATGTAAAAACATAGGATAGCAATCAAAATGTAAACAGAAAAAAAAAGAAAAATTTTCATATGTTTTATCCCATAGATTACCTAGCATTATCTGACCTGAAAATAAAACGCAAGTAATCCTTAATGCATTGCAATAACGAAAGAATACATCATTTACTGACCACTCTACTGGTAATTCACCTCTCAATAGTTAGCTAGACTGCTCCTTAGACAGTGAAAAGACTGGATGTGGCTAATGGAGGAATTTGTTTGGCTTGACTATGCATAATTATTATGTGTTTGTTTTTTCTTTCTTTTTTGGTGGGGGGGCAGGGAAAGAGAAAGTCAATGTTTGTTAATTGAAAGGGAAAAAAGCAGATAGTTTCTGCTCAAGCCACTCTTTCCTTCACCATAAAATCTGTCAGTTGATGCCCAATTAGCCTATTTATGGTCAGTTTTGTACCAAGATGAAGCCATCAGAGTAGGACTTTATCTCTCATACTGATTTTAATACCTTAAAAATTATTGTAAAAAAATTGTCTTTCACCCCTAGTTTATTAGTATCTTAAGGAGGGCTTTGCAAGTGGCTCTCTCCACTGAATAACTTTAAACTCCTTAGAATTTGAGGAGAATAAGACCTAATAGGATGTTATTGGAAGAATCAGATGAGAATGAGTAATCAGGATCCTGCAAGGATAATGTGCTTCCTAACATTCCTAGTTAATGACCACAATACAGGTACAAAGGCAGTGATTTCAGAGGGATGATTTGGAAGGAGTTCAAATTAACTTCCTTTTCCCAAATCACCCACTTCACCAAAGGCAAAGGGTTGGCTGAGGCTGCATAATGGTGCCACCTAGTGGAAGAAGATTTGAAAACTCCCTTTTTCAAGTATCCAATCTTTACAGCAAAATTTGTATTCCCTTTGAAATAACATGCGAGAAAGGTAAATACCTTACAATTTACATTGCGTGTAAATTACAGTGAGGGCAAACTGATGGACAGCTCACACTTTACAATAATATCCATGAAATGTTGTTGTTTGTTGTTTGTCCTTGTGTGACATCAGGGAGGTGATGCCATGACTTACAAATGAATTGGATCTAAGTGAGGGAGGGCTGTGCAAAGCCACCATCCTCACTTTCTCCTCCTGAGCCATCTGGGTCCAGTGGCCAGATATAGATCAGGATAACTGGAGATGGATGTAGTGGCAGACCTTGGCCTTTTCAAGCTAAGGTCTTTCTTTAAAAGGTCTCAGTCTGACTGAACCAATGCCCATTCAGTGATTAAGGCTTAATATGAAGTGAGGCAGAGAATGGTCTCTTTACCTAGTCAAAGAAAAATATCCATCTGGGAGGGAAAGACACTCAGGGCTTTTGACAGTAACAGAAAATTTGCTATTCACATTCATTCTGAGACAATCAGGGCCCAAACAATGACCAAGTATGGCTTGGTCTGGGACCTAGTAGATATAGAGAAAAGCTCCCAGGAGGCTGGGTAGACCTCCTGCACAGGACTTGCAAAACATGCAGAATGAGAGGGCATGACTAGACTGTGATCTATGGCATTCTAGTGAAAACCCACACTGAAGAGATCAAAGTTGCATCTTGTGAAAATTTGGAAAGTAATTGCCATGACAGGTATTCAGAATCCTGTGTTACATGGATAAAGGTAGCCTCTAATGTATAAACGTTTATGACAGAACTCCCTTGAAAGTGGACTGGAATTCTATACCCAAGAAACACATGACCATTCTCCTACAAAGCAGCTGTTGGCTGTGAAGAGGCTACCATCCTGCAAGTAGTTGCCATGCCCAAGGTTTCCTAGTACAATAAGGGGAAGGTGGAGTAAGTGACTTGACTAACATGAAACAGAGAGAAGCTGATCTGCAGCAGCTAGAGAACCATTTAATGACGTTTTTGTGGTTTGTGGGAAAGAGAATCGGGAATCTCAGAGTTGGGCTGGGCCTTAAAGGCCAGCTGGTCAAATCCATATGATTTGAAGAATTTCCCCTGATATCTCCTACTCCAAAAGTTATTCAGCCTTTGCTTGAAGATCTCTAACCAGAGGGAATTCACTGCCTTCTGAGGCAGACCATTCCATTCCTGAACAACTGATTATTAGGAAATGACTCTGTCGAGTACAAACATGCCTCCCTATAGTGTAGCCCTGTGCATTCTGGATTAGATGGAGGTAACCACTTGTTTCTCCTTGGCTTCCTTCATTCTTCTTCTATTTGTGGTCCCCTTTAGACATTTCTTGGGGGATGTAGAGGAGAACTGGTCTCCTCTACATCCTTTCATATTGTCATCTTAACCAGAAGTGTGAGATGAATTGTTGTGTCTCCATAAGGTAATATTGCTGGGCAAAGACCAGTGGTGCTGGGTCTTGGTCACTGACTGCTCTAAATTGGGGTAGGACATACAATGAGTGCAGCACAGCAGACAAACAAAGGGACATCTGGGCTTTGATCATTTCGATGCCAGCTCCTTTGGGTTCAGTCAGGTTGAGAGAACAGGGGAGCAGAAGAAGGCCCTTGCAGCCCTGAAGATTAAAAAAAGTGTGTGGGGGGAGGAAGTGGGGTTCACAAACATTTACCAAGCACCTACAATGTGCCAGGCTCTATGCTAAGCACTTTACAAATATTATCTCATTTGATCCTCAAAACAGTTCTGGGAGGTAGATGCTATTATTATTCCATTTTACAGTTGAAGAAACTGAGGCAAAAAGAAGCTTGTGAGTTGCCCAGACACAGCTAGCAAGTGTCTGTGGCTGGATTCAAACCTAGGTCTTCCTGTCTCTTGGCCCACTGCTCTATTCATTTCATCACTTAGCTCCCTTCACTTTAACAGTGAAGTTACTGGACAATGACATGGACAGCTTCTCAGCTATTTGGGGGGATAAAAACAAAAACAAAGAACAATTAATACTTATGTGATGCATGCCAATTACCTGGAAATGACAGGAGAATGGCCGTAAGTTATTGGAATCAAAAATCTCATAGAAATGTTTACATGATTTTCTCCCTCTCTGGAATTCTACATGGGAAATGCTAGCTCAGATTCCATAGGGAAGGGAGAATAAACTTCTAATAGACAATAACACTAACAAGGCCTTACGTATTACTGACATTATATGTAAATGTATATTACACACGTATGTAATATATAGTAAACAGTGTTCTAAGAAGCAAAATCACATCTTTATATCCACAAGACAAAGAAAATTACAAACACAGCATTATGGAAAGGATTTCAGTAGTTGGCTCTGCCATGCCAAGGGCAGAGTAGAGCAGGACTATCATCTTTAATTTTGCATGTTGTACCTGTCTTAGTACAATCTAAAAGAACTTTTGGACTCTCATGTCACCCTGACAATTCATAATTAAGCTTACAGTTCACTAAAACCCCCAGAATTTTTTCATAGTACATGTTTTTAGCCAAGCCTTCCCCATTAGGAACTTCTGTAGTTGATTCCTTAAAGACAAATACAGGACTTTACAATCAATCAACATTTATTAAGCACTTACTAGCCAGGCACTAAGCATTTTACAGTTAACCCTATTAAATGTAATCCTATTAGATTTGGATCATTGTTCTAACTTCTTGAAATCCTTTCAGATTCTGTCATCCAAAACATTAATTATCTTGTTCAGCTTCATGTGATCTATAAATTTGAATGCATACCATCTCTATCTACATCCAAGTCCTTAAAAAAAAATGATGAACAGTACAAAGCCAAGGGCATAAAACTAGGGTACTCCATTAGCAACAGCCCTGCAAATTCACACTGACTCTTTGATAACTACTCTTTGGGTCTGCCATAGAATCAGTTATGAATATAACTAATTGTATTATCATCTAGTCTACTTCTTTCCATCTTGTCTATAAGGATAACATGAGAAATTTTATCAAATACCTTGTTAAAATCTAGGTCTACTATGTATTACATTATTTTGATCTAATATATTCTAGTTAGCCTTCCAAAAAAGAAAATGAGTTTCAGGCATTATAATCTACTCTCACTGAAGCCATGATATTTTTAGTGATCACCATTTCCAATCTATAGAGGCTACAAAGAGGCAAATCTATGCTTAATGCATGGAAAATTTTCTTAACAATTACAGTTATCCCAAAGTGAAACAGGCTGCTTTTAGAGGCAGTGCATTATCCCTTCCTGGATATCTTTGAACAAAGGCCGGACGGCCACTTAGATTGGACTATATCATTTTAAAGGTCCCTTTCAACTCTTGAGATTCTGTGATTTCCTTTCTAAATACTTATGAGACATTTCTTTAATAATGTGTTCAACAAAGAAGCCAAAAGATGATTTGAAGACTCCATGTTTGCAATTTTTTGAAGACAAGGACGTGTGCCTGTCTCAGTTCCTGAAGAACTTCCTTTCTCCATGATGTTTTCATGATCATTAACAGTAGCTGAATAATCACAGCTGACAATTCTTTCAATCTCTTGAGATGGGGTTAGTTCCAATCATATGATTTGAACTCATTGAGAATATATAAGTACTCTCTCACTATCTCTTGGTTTATCTTAAGTTTCAACTTTGTTAAGCATTTTTGTTCTACCTTTCTCATCAGAGGATCATCCTCTTTGGCAGAAAAAAATACCCAGTGTGAGAAAATGTTTCTCTCTTATATTAATAATCAATTATTAAGATTAAGATTTTTTTTTATTTCCTCATTCAGAAAAATAAATCCCTGTAGGTTAATACAGTCAGTCTTTGGAGAATGTTGCTGACTTTGCCCATAACTTTAGTCCACCTAGGCCATCCTATCTAGGTGGAATTGTAGCCCCACCCAACTAAAAAAAAAACTTACAAAAATAATCTAATCTAGATGAAGTTTGGCCCATTGCATTCTACTCAGGCTTGGGTGATGCTCTCCTCCCTCCATAGCCCCTTAAGCTATTATTAAAGTCTAAAACTATACTAAGACTTCAGGGACAGCCTACTGTTGTAGCTGATACTTCTACTAATGTACATCATTACAACCCTTCTACAACTTGGTAGGTTGCATTTGAGAGTTGTTAGAAAGATGAGTTGTAGCCAAGTTGTGAAGGGTCATATACTACTGAGTTTTACTGAGTACAGGAATGACATGGTCAGATCTGCACTTAAGGAAAACCATTTTGGTAACTTTATGGAGGATGGATTTGGAGTGAAGAGGGACTTTAGGTGGGGAAATGAATTAGGAGGCCATTACAATAGTCCAGGCAAGAGGTAATGAGGGTTGTAGTGAATGAGCAGTAAGAAAGGGTCAGATATGAGATGTGCAGGCAGAAACAGCAATATTTGACATATGGGACAAGGGAAAGTGAGGAGTCAAGGATAACCCTGCCTTTGTGAACCTGTGAGACTAAGAAGCTAGTACTATGGGGGCGGCTAGGTGACACAGTGAGTAAGAGCGCTGGCCCCAGAGTCGAGATGACCTGAGATCGGTCCTGGCCTCAGAAAATTAGCACTCACACATAAATAACTAGCTGTGTAACCTTGAGCAAGTTACTTAACCCCAATAGCAATTAAAAAAAAAAAAGCTAGTACTATAAATAGTAATGGAAGAATTTTATAAAGGATTAGATTTAGGAAAAAGATAATGAGTTGTTGGACTCATGTTGTGTATGAGGCCATAGAATTTGAAAGTCTAATAGGCAAGTGGTGATACAGAACTCAGAAAATAAAGACAGAGATATACAAATCTGAATCATTTGCATAGAGATAATAAATCCACTGGAGCCCTGGAGGTCACTAAGAGTATTCAGAAAGGCCTAAGACAGAGCCTTGGGGGTATAACAAGTTAGGGGGAAGATACAGATTCCCTTCCTCATTCTCCACCAAAGGAAACTCAGGAGTGGTCAGATAGGAAAATCAAGAGAATGCAGCATCCCTAGGAAAATCCAAAGTGGCTGACAGTGGCAGACTGCAGTAGAGGGGAGAAAGAATGAAGAAAGAAAAGTGTATCCGATTTCTTTTTAAGTAACCATACCTACTTGTTGAAATACATAGAATATAGAATGCTATACAACATGGTTCAATTGAAAGCATAATGCTCTTAGGAAACAAAACCTGGATTCACATCCTAATTTATCAATTCAAACTCAACCTTAGTTTCTCATTATAAAATGATGATAAAAATACTGGTATTCTCTACCTCACAGGGCTCTTGTGAGGAAAGTGTTAAATGGGATTTCATTTCTAACTATCTGATATTCTCCACAATTCAAGCTCTCAAAACTAATTTCCTTGTTAGGACACGTAATGAATTGTGTACCTGATTGACACTTTAGGATAGGAAGTACTGATATTTGGATTTTTCCCTCCCTCATTCTTCAAGACAGGGAAGAATTGCTGCTAACTTTTAAAGGAATATTTTCTGCCAGCAGCCTTAACTTTAATCTTTCTCACATCACTAAACTAACCTTCTGAACCCCACATACTTCTAGACCCCACTATAGCTGTAGAGCCTAAGCTGCACAGCTATCCAAATAACTTTTTTAAAAATAACTTCACAACCTGCTTGCTATCTTAATGGTCTTACACTACCCCTCTTAGTATTGGTAATATATTGAGACTATACCCAAAAATCTGATAGTGTTTCTCTTAATGGGATAGTGTAGTAGAGTACAAAGTTTTGGGCCTTGGGGTTGAAGACCTGTGTTCTAATATGTCTTTGCCACTTAATACTAGTGTGGTATGTGAGCAGGCCATGACCTTTTTTGGACTCAATTTCCTCATCTACAGGAGGGAGTTGGACTATATAGGCCCTTCCCAATTTTAAATCTATCATCGTCACCTATAAGGAGGTGATAATACACAGTTGTTATAAATTTCTAACTTTTGGGGGGTTATATTTTAAGTTCTGAACTTAACCTCTTAGAGAAGGCCACCATTTGATGCATATTTATAAATATATATAAAACTACACTATATATACTTCTATTTATCAGTTCTTTCTCTGGGGTACATAGGATCTTGCTTCATAGGTCCTTTATAGTTAATTTGAGTATTTATAATACTCAAGAATAACTTGATTCTTCACAATTATTCTTCAAACAATATTGCTGTTACTGTATACAATATTCTCTTGGTTCTGCTCACTTCACATGTCATCATTTCATATATTTCATGAGTTTCTTTCCATGTATTTCTAAGTCTTTTCCATTTATTTTCTAGTAGTATTTCACTACATATACAACTTGTTTAGCCATTCCCCAACTGATGGGCATCCTTCAATTTCCATGCTGTAAATATCAAATTAGAATGTAAAACTACTTTCTGTCCATTACTCAGGTCATTGGATTAAACAATCTGATGTTAACAGCTGATGGGTGACCTGACTAAAAGGAATTTATTTCTCTCTGGTTGTTGGTAGATGTCAACAATCTCAGATAAAGTCCTGAGATAGACATCAAAGCTTCCATACTCAATGACTTGAAGTGGCCTGTTTCAAAATTAAAGACTTTTTCAGATCAAAAACATCTTTTTGGCCTTTATACCTTCTATCCCACCTCTCTAAAACAGACACACACACACACACTATGTGGAATCTGAATAGACTTCAAAACTACCCCCACCCAGGAGATGGAATTTTTTATATACAGAACTGAAGTCCCTTAATCTTGATGAATTAGGATTTTTAGAAATTCTAAGTCTTTTATGAGAAACAGGTGCTAAGTCAATACATCTCTATGATATAAAGTCTGTTCCATTTTCCCCAAGCATTGATATACCTTACTTAAAATAACATATGTCCTGAAAAAGTTGGTCCAAACTAATTTCTAAAAATAAAATTATTTTAAAGGCAACAGACGAGCTGAATGTTTAAAGGAATCCTAGGGTGAATCCTTATGTAATGTAAATCAATGCCTCACCCCACAAATATTTTAAATCCAGACTTGTATACATTGTGTTTTAAATTATGGCACTACCTTCTGTAGTACAGAATGAGATCTGTTGACATTGATGATCCATTGGTACAATTCTTACCTGCCATGAAGAAGACTCTGGTTCAGTTTCTAGATGATGAAAAAAAATCAAATGTGGACTCTCAATTACTGATTTCAACATAAGCTTCCCTATGGCTACCTGATTGATTCCTTTGGACAGAGTTTAAGAAAGGGAAAATTGGTGGTCTCATAGAATTGCTTGAACTTTCTGTTTCCTTGTCTATAAACAGGAATAGTTCCTCTATGCACAAGGGGTTATAAAACTATGCTTATCCTTTGACCCAACAATACCACTACTAGGTTTATATCTCAAAGAGATCAAAGTAAAAGGAAAAGGACCTATATGTACAAAAATATTTCTAGCAGCTCTTTTTGTGGTGGCAAAAAAGTAGAAATTCCTTTTCTCTTTTGCGGCGGCCTGCAACATGCCTTCCCGACTAAGGAAGACGCGGAAGCTCCGCGGGCACGTCAGCCACGGCCACGGGCACATCGGCAAGCACCGCAAGCACCCCGGAGGCCGCGGGAATGCAGGAGGGCTGCACCATCACCGGATCAACTTCGACAAATATCATCCAGGTTATTTTGGTAAAGTGGGTATGAGGCATTACCACTTGAAGAAAAACCAAAGCTACTGCCCGACTGTCAACCTTGATAAGCTATGGACACTGGTCAGTGAGCAGACCAGGATTAATGCTGCCAAAAACAAGGAGGGCCTTGCCCCTATCATTGATGTTGTGCGGTCGGGCTACTACAAAGTCCTAGGAAAAGGGAAACTCCCCAAACAGCCAGTCATCGTGAAGGCAAAGTTCTTCAGCAGAGGAAAAAATCAAGGGTGTTGGTGGAGCCTGTGTCCTCGTGGCATAAAAATCCAATGTTATCAAATAAAACAGATGACTTTATTATTAAACATCCTGGGTTTTGCCACAAAAAAAAAAAAGTAGAAATTGAGGGAATGCCTATTAATTGGGGAAGAGCTGAACAAGTTGTGGTATATAATCGTAATGAAATACTACTGTGCAAGGAATGAAGAATGGTTTCAGAAAAACTTAGGGAGACTTAAAAGCAATACTTTAATGATAATCAACTGTGAAAGACTTAGCTGTTCTGATCAATACAATGATCCATGACAATTTCAAAGGACTTAGGATGAAAAATGCTCTCCACCTCTAGAGAAAGAACTGGTGAATTCTGAGTGAAGATTGAAGAATACTTTTATCACTTTCTATTTCTTGCTTTTTCTTTCTTACAACATGGCTAATATGGAAATATGTTTTGCATAACTTCACATGTATAACAGACATATTGCCTGCCCCAACAGGTAACAGAACAGTGAGTGGAAGGGCAAGAATTTGAAACTCAAAATTAAAAAAAAAATGAATGTTAAAAAAAATAAACATAATTTAAAATAAACAAATGGACATGGTTTCTGTCCTAAGGGGCTGCTGTGAAAATCTAGCTCAATCATGCTCTGATATACGTAAAAGGATTTGAAAACTGTGAAATATTACATAAATGTTAGGTATCAAATACTTCTAAATTTAGAAGAGGCTCATGGTCTCATGAAATGTTAGAGTTGAGTGGAACCTTAGAGATCACTATTTTATAGAGCAGGAAGCTCTACAGTTCTAAACAGTCCCAAAAGAGCCGCAGGCTTGATTTGTTCTTGACCTAAAAAGAGGCAAGACCTTGTATAAAGAAAAGCAACACCTTAGTGGTTTTAGAATTTAGTCTCAAGACTAGCTTTCAATCTAAAGTTAAAACGCAATGTAATTCATTTCACTGTTATGAAGTCTTGACATTTCAGGCTTCCTAAAGTAATCTTTGCTTATTGCATTTAGAGGAACAGTAGTGTGCTCTTGCTGGTTAGTCATTTTCAGTCATGTCTTGTGAACCCTTTTGTGGGTTTTCTTGGCAAAGATACTGGAGTGGTTTGCCATTTCCTTCCCTAGCTCGTTTTACAGATAAAGAAACAAAGGCAAACGGGGCAAATGGTGACTTGCCTAGGGTCACACAACTATAAGTGTCAGGCTGGATTTGAACTCAGGTCTTCTAGCACTCTATGCACTATACAATCTAGCTGCCCAATAGTAGTGTAGTAGAAAGCAGACTAAGAGTTAGAAAACTTGGTTTGAATATCAATTCAGTTACTAATTGTGGCTGATCCTATATTATGTATAAATGGGAACTACTATTAGTTAAGTTATTAAAGTATCTGTTGGTCTGGATGATAGGAATGGTGGTCCTTTTAGCACAGTGTAACAAAAAAAAAACTTCCAAAATGCAGATGTCATATTATTTCTTAATGATTCCACCAGTACTTGGTTCAATATGTAAATTACTAACTAGACTATTAACCTGAAATAAAAACAGCAAAATAAATATTTTTAAACAAACTACATCTTCAAAAGATAAAACCTACTTTTATATCTGAGTTATAAAGTACATATTATGCATTAGGGTTTCAACAAGAACATTTACTAATTAATGAGCTTACTATAAACTACTTTAGCAATTGTAGGGGAAGGTGTCTCTATATAATAATTTGGAACATAGTATTCCTCTTACTCCAACTAAAACAGATTTAGACTTAAGCAAACATATGAGTAATACTGTAGGGGAAAAACTTGATTTATATAATCTGATTTAAGAAAAGATTTCCACTAAAAGGGTAGGTAGGAGAAAAGACAAGAAGAAGAGAGAGAAGTCTTTTTAAACATACATTTTAAAATGTTATTATCCTGGGGCGGCTAGGTGGCGCAGTGAGTAAGAGCGCCGGCCTCGGAGTTGGGATGACCCGAGATCAAATCCAGCCTCAGAAAATGAGCACCCACACATAAATGACTAGCCGTGTAACCTTGAGCAAGTTACTTAACCCCAATTACTTAAAAAAAAATGTTATTATCCAATTGTAATTCAACAAATCCAACACATTTCCTTTATAAAAATGAGTCAAGGACCTTTGCCCACCAGCCCATATTTCAACCCATCTCTAATCTAGAGCCTTAGAGACTTTCCTGAAGCTCCAAGAAGTGACTGTCCTTACTTCAAGTATGAGGTTCTACTCACTGCCAAGCTGCTTCTATTTATTTCTGTCTCTTAATACTTGTAAATAACAAGTCAAGGCAATAGTGTGATATATGCAGGACACTGTCACTGGAGTGAAGGGAGGTAAGCTCTTGTCTCAGAGATGCTGATTACTTGTGTGACCTTAGACAAGCCCCTTGGCCTCTCTGGCACTTTGACTATCTAAAAATGAGATAGGTAAAGTAGGTGATCTCTAAGATCTCTTTCAGTGCTTTAAGTGTATGGTTCCATAAACTTTAAGTAACAGTCCATAAAATGAGCTTTAGGGCAGGTATACAGCATTAACAAACCAGTTCTAAATTTTAAGAAGTGGGCCAAAATGGCTTGGTTTGAGTATTTCCAGAAGTAACTGAAGTTTGGTTGCAGTATACTTTGCCTTATTAGTTATGTGATATTTTGACGATTCCAACATTCCATGGAGAGTATTTTCAGAGACCTGTTTTTCTTCAAAGCACTATCTTTCAAGTATCGTCTAAGTTCTTCTCCTTACAAATTTACTTCTTTAGTATTTAAAAAAAAAGTTCTGCAAAAGATAATGTTCATTTCTGGCTTTTTTGGTTTGTTTTAGGGAGCTTCTGCTTGCCTTTTCAATTTCTCCAAAATCTCTTCTGGACTTGTGGATGCCAAAATCTTTACCACTTTTTCACGAGATTTACCACCCTGGTTCAAAATAAAATAAAGAATGTCAGATATAACATTCAAATAAAAGACTGAACATAGGTGAACAACAATTTTCTCACAAATTTGTTTACATTCAACAATTCAATTCAATAAACATTAATTAAGCCCATGTGAACCTAGTACAAATCCTAGTCACTGGGATAATAAAAAATTTAGTTAAGACATAAACCCCTTCTTCATAAGGAGCTTACAAATTAATTGGAAGATATGAAACATACACATACAACTACAATTCAAAGTGATTTATGATTAATGTTGGAAAGGCACATGTACTATGTGAGATCTGGGACAGAACGGCAAGAGGGAAGGTCACCACCAATTGAAGAGATCAGAGAAGGCCTTCCTAGAAAGAGTGATATAGAGTTAGGCTTCTAAAAAGGTAGGAATACAATAAGTGGAAGGGAAGACATTAAAAACACAGGGAACATGGTGAGTAATGTAATGGAGGTAGACAAGTTCAGAATGTGTTCAGGAAATGATGAGTAGTCTAGTTGGCTAGAGTATAGTATATCTGGAAGGCAATAATACAAGATAAGACTGGAAGGCCTCAAATGCCAGGACAGGGAGCCTGAACTTCATAACAGGTAATAAGAAGTCACTGAAGGGTTTTGAGCAGAAGAGTGACATGACTAGATCTATGAAAAAGCAAGACAAGTCTAGCAGCCATATGATAGTTTAGAGGCTAATGGAATGGGTGAGGTACATAATAGTTAAGAGTCCGTACTTGTGTTGTGCCAGCGGAAGTAGAAAGATTAACATAAAAGATTACAGAAATAAGCTTTGTTTACAAAATTGTAAATTGACATTTTTTGCTTTTCTATCACTGTCAATTCTAAATATATCCTTCCCCTTTACCTATCCCTTGTAAAAAATTAAAATGCAGAATAAAAAAACTGGTTCCGCAATTTGTGTGACTTTTGACAAGTAATATAATCTTTGCAGGTCTCAGTTTCAGCTGTAAAAGGATGAGATTAGGGTTACATTAGGTTACTGCTAGGTGGCAGTAGATAGAGCATTGGTCCTGGAGGCAGGAGGACCTGAGCTAAAATCTGGCCTCAAACACTTGACACTTAGTAGATGTGTGACCCTGGGTAAGTCACTTTAACCCAATTCTCTCCCTACCCACACGCCACCTTCAAAAAAAAAAAAAAAAACGATGAGATTAGGTTTCTTTTTTTTCCTTTTTGAACCTATGACTTCATTACTTTTGGGAATTCCTGGTGAGAAAACTCCCTCTACCAATTCAGATCAGCAACTCTTCTGCAATTTATAGCTTTAAAAAATTACCTGGTGGGGCAGCTAGGTGGCACAGTGAATAGAGCGCTAGCCCTGGAGTCAGAAGGACCTGAGCTCGGATCCAGCCTCAGACACTTAACACACACAAACAAAAACCTAGCCGTGTGACCTTAGGCAAGTTACTTAACCCCAATTGCCCTCCAAAAAGCCAAAAAAAAAAAAAATTACCTGGTAAACTGAGAGGTTGAATGACTTGCCCAGTCACACAGCCAGTAGAGGTGAAACTCCAATCTAGGTCATCTTGACTCAAACACTGCTCTTCATCCACTTTCCCATGCTGCCTCTCCTAACTTTCATGGCAGCTCTTAAATTTAATATTTTGTAATCCTAGTCTGACAAGTTTCAAGCATGAAGGATATGAGTTGACAGAACTCTCTGGATTATCTCAATTTTCTCAGTACAGTAAGAGCCAGAGGCACTACTTTAAAGTGTTGGCGTAGGCTGAAGAAGAGAAGTTTTGCATTAATTAATTAATTTTGCATTAATTAATTAATGCAATTAGGTAGAAAGGCCATAAGGGAAGACTGCCCAGCATCAACAAAGGCCAGTGAAGGTCACGCACCTAGTTTATATAAGATTAGTTTAATTTTGTGACTTTTCCCAATGATGCTAATGGATTCAGCTGCTTCCTTGACTTCTCAAATTGGATATCCCTTAGGCAAATCAAATTCAGTATATCAAAAAAAGAACTCATCTTTCTCATTAAGACTTCCCCTTTTCCATGTTTGTAGATCCTATATTCGAGTGCATGCTGCCATGATGGGGGGTAATGGGGAGGGACTGTGGAACTGAATGTTGTAAACTAAAAGTAAATAAACAAACCAATTTAATAAAGAAAAAGAAAGACTTCCGCTCTTCCAAACTTCTTTATTAATGTGGAGGGCACCACCATCCTAATCCCCCAGGCTCACAGCCTGTGTCATTCTCAACTCCTTCCTCAAACTCACTCCACATAACCAATCCATTTATAAGGCTTGTTGCTTCTACCTTCCTAACACCTTTTATATACATCCCTTTCTTTCCACTCTCTAGATAAAGGATATGATCAGTTTTGTGATTGAAAAACTATCATATTGCTCTCTAAAACATTTGTTAACAATCTACTCTCCCACCAACAATACAATAGAGGTCCGATTTTCTTGAAACTTCAACATTTGATTTAATCATTATTTTGCTATTTTTGCGCTTAAGAAATTATCTTAACTTTTTTTTAAATTTTAATTATGGAACTTAATTCTCTATTTAGGGGACTTAAGCACCTTTTCATATGGTTACTTATTAATAGGTTATATTCAAAATATAGGTTTGTGAGTAGAATGACAAAGTTCATCCTTTAGAAGTAACTCTGAGAGATGGTAAAGTCCAAAGTAAGGCACACACTAAAGTTAAGAAGGTTAAGAAATTATGTGGGGAGCAGCTAGGTGGCGCAGTGAATAGAGCACCAGCCCTGAAGTCAGGAGGACCTGAGTTCAAATTCGAACTCCTCAGACACTTGACATGTTAGCTTTGTGACCTTGGACAAGTCACTAAACCCCAATTGCCTTGCACCACCTCCCCCCGCCCCACGTGGTGAGGATGTCAGTGGTGCCATTAACACGGACTCTTCAAGTGCTTGAGGATGAAGGCAGTCCCATGGGGTAGTTGCTATTTTTCTTTCCATTCTACAGATGAGAGAACTGAGATTCCCTGAGATTGGCCCAAGATCACATGGCTAGGCACGCCCACGGCAGGATATGAATCCAGGGGTTCTTGCTTCGAGTAAGGCACTCTATCCATTCTGGTATACTCTTGGGAAGGAGGGACTTAACCTGAGCTTTAAAAGCTGTATAAAATTTAGAGGTGAAAAGGAGGACAAAATAAACTTCACTCAGAAGAACCAGCTTGAAGAAAGGGATAGAACTGGCAATAAATACTGGCTATGAGTGAGGCAGAAAGAAGAAAGACTTCACTGAAGCAGAGATTCCAATGCAATCATAGAAACATTTACAATGAGGTCATTCTTCAATGCTGAGAATTTGAAGATAATATTGCATAAGATAGATAAGGTAAAGTTCAAATATGATAGCTCTTGACACTTGGAATTCAGAATTTGGATCAAACCCACAAACTGTAACATAACAATACCTTGTAAAAACAGGTGCTCAATACATGTGTACTGACTATAGCCTGTCATGTACCAACTGCTCATTTTATTCATGTGATTTTTCTTCAGTGAAGACTATAAGCTTACCATTGTAGGCAAGTAATGTATCTTACACTACTGCTGCTGCTGCTACTACTACTAGATAAAGTTTACATAGCACCTACTATGTGCCAGGCACTGTGATAAGCGTTCTACAATTACTATCTCATTTGGTCCTCAAAACAACCCTGAGAAGTATGTGAGGAGCAGATGAGGAACCTGAGCCAGAGTTTAAGTGACTTGCCCGGGTTCAGACAGCTAGAAAGCTTTTAAGGCAAAATCTGAAGGTCTTCTTGACTCCAGGCCCAGTTCTCTATCTACTGTGTCACCAGCTGCCTCACTTCTTTGTATTTAAAAGAATTTAGCATTGTATTTAGTGAGCACTAAAAATGACTGTCACTGTTTTTAATTAAGGAACTGACATGATGAAAGCAATGACTTAGAAAATTAAAGTCTGCCTGGAATCAGGAGGACCCGAGTTCAAATCCAGCCTCAGACACTTAACACTTACTAGCTGTGTGACTTTGGACAAGTCACTTAAACCCAGTTGCCCTCCAAAAAGGAAAAAAAAAGAAAGAAAGAAAGAAAAAGAAAATTGAAGTCTGGCAGCAATGCACAAAAATGGATTGAAGGGGAGAAGAACTCTGAGACAGGAAGATGTAATAGTGATAACAGGATCCTGGACTAGAGGGTCAGTTGGAATGGCAAAGAGACAAATCCAAATGTCATTTTGAAGAAAGAATGACGGACACTAATGACTGGTACACAGGTTTTTTTAATAGATGAATGGTACATAAGGTTTGGCTCACAAAGTGACTGATGATGTATAACATGAACATTTTTTACACACACACACACACACACACACACACACACACACACACACACACACACACACACACACTATCTGTCTGTCCGTCTGTCTGTCTATCTATATCACATACCTTATCTAAGATGACATCACTCTTCCTAAGTTCCAGGACCTTGGAAAGATACCGACATAGCTCTGCATTAGCCTCCCCTTCTGACGGAGGTGCAGCAATAGCTACACTTATGTTCTCAGCTGTCACATCTGTAACAAAAATGATTTGAAATTTTAACCTGAAGGTGCTCATTTTAAAACATGTTGGTTAAATCAGACATAATCAAAGAAACAATACAAAATATAAATCTGAGGAGTTTTTTTTAAAACCTTATCTGTGATGTCATTGATATAGAAAATGCCAGGTGAGGCTTCATATACCTGCTCAGCAACCAATAAATGTTAAGAGAGTTACTTAGGACTTTGAAGTGATTAATCTAGGGTCATAGAGTCAGTCTGTGTGAGAGGTGAGACTTTGTACCTAGGTCCTTCTGACTCTGAGGCTAGCTCTTTATCCACTATCATGCAGCCTCTAAGAGATAAATATGCCCCTTAAAGAGAATTTTTTCCTCAATCCCATAGCTTCATTTATCATTTTTATGCAGGTGGCTCCCAAATCTCTATCATCAATCTTGGTCTCTTCTGAGCTCCAGACCCACACCTCTAATAGGTCATCTCAATGTGGATGTATCCCACTGACACTTCAAGTTTACTATGTCTATAAGTGAGTTGCACCCCTACCCCCTGTCCCCCAAACAAGCTCTTCCTTCTGACTTATTTCTGTCTGTAGAACCACTCAGAAACTGTCAAAACCTTGGTGTTATCTTTGACCCTTGGATTTCTCTTACTTCTCAAATTTAATAAGTTACTAAATCCTATTGATTCCACCTCCACAACATCACCATCCAAAATTGCAACTACCTTAACCCAGGCTGTCACTGGGTATCTCAGTGTCCCCGACCTACACAACTGCCTCCTAAAGAACTTCCTTTCTCTAGCTTCCCTTCCTCACTCCTATCTGTCCATCACACTTGTACCAGAATAATCTTGAGACTTAAATCCCATCTTGTACTTGCTCAAAAATTTGGCCACCAGACTAAAACACTTTGGCCTAGTATTCAAGGTCTAGTACTAGCCTTGAATAAACTGAAAAAAAAAAAACTTTTTCCAACCTTATCTCACATTACTTAGCTCCACATACTACACACCAGCAAAGTAGAACATATATTGTATTCTTATGCTTTTGTGCTCAGAATGCTCACCCTCTCTTTCTTCATGCTTTAAATTCCTAGCTGGTCTTTAAACCTAAGGGAAGTACCACTTCTTTAGCTAAGGCTTTCCTGATCCCCTGATAGGTAACAACTGTTTCCCTTGGACCTCTCAAACCACAGTGTTTTACAATTCTAAAAAAGCATTTATCACATAACATTACAGATTATATTTATCTGTATATGCTATCCTACTAGAATGGAAGCTCCAGGAGTGCAGAGACAATTTAAGTTTTACATTTTCCCCCCAACTACCTAGCAGGGCTCTACAACCTCACTGGATCTAATTTCCTAATCTATAAATTTAGACTTGACTAAAATCATTCATTCACTCACACACCAACAAGCAAGTGGATATGAGGCAAAAGGCACTGAGAAAGTATCATTTCTAGCTCTAAAATTCAATTCTATGACTCAGAATCTATGGGACCAAAATGAACTGGATAAAAATTTGAACTCAGTCCATAGAAGCTGTTCACACTGCCTCACTTCCATCCCCCAAACCAATGCTGCCTCATAGAGAACAATCTGTCAGTATTGTTTCAACGTTACTTAGAATCATAAGATTTGGAACTGGAAAATTCTTCTAATCCAATAACATTATTTTACAGATGAAGAAATTGAGGCCTACCTATAATCAAATAGGTAGTAAATGATAGAACTGAGATTCAAACCCAGGTCTTTTCACTTTAACTCCAGAGCTCTTTCCAGCTGCCTCATGAAGCAGTTAATCTATCCCAGCCCCTCCCTCAGGAACTTGTTTAGCTAACTTTTGTAAGCGTGGACAGAATTTCAGAGTTGGAAAGGACCTCAATGACTATTATAATAAACATATCTGAAAGAAAAAACTTTCCCTTCAACGTAAACAAGTGGCCATCCAATTTAACTTTAAATATCTGCAACACAGGGAAATCTACCTCCTTTCAGCAGCCCTTTCCACTATGAGAAAGCTCTATTTGTCAAGTTTATATATATTCCCTCTGTAATTTTCACCCACTGCTTCTAGTTCTGCCTTCTGAAGCTAATCAGAATAAGCCTAATCTCTCTTAAACCAAATCAAACTTCACTTTCCTGGTGGCCTTTTCCTGAAGATTCTCTAGTTTATAAATGCCCTTCCCAACATGCGGCTCCAGAACTGAAACAGAATGTCAGAAATGGTCTGACAAGAGCAGAATACAGCAAGGCTATCCCCTTCCTATATTCCTAGATGCCATAACCCTTGGAATGTAGATTTTATTAAATTTCTTAGTTGCCATAGCAAACTGTTAACTCATATTGAATTTGCATTCTACTAAACCTTAAGATCTTTTTCAACCTGCTACCTAGTTACAATTCTTCCACCTTGCACTCAGGTTTAGTAAATCCAATTTACAACTATAAAATGTATTTATTTTTTTCTATTAAACATAGTCACCATCCTAGTTCTGGGCTGTGCCACTTGCTATTGGACAATTAAAATAATAGCTGGTACTTATATAGTATTTTAAGGTTTACAAAGTACTTTGTGAATATTACCTCATTTGATCTCCACAACAACCCTGAATGAAGTCCCATGTTATGAGGTTAAGAGTATGGGAAGAAAAGTCTGAAACTAAGCTCCTTGAGAAATGAGGAGAGGTCACTAGGTAACAACTGTTTTGATTTGAATGATAAATATTGAGCTTCAGAGGAGACACTGTTGAGTGATATCAACAAAGAGAGTCTGGAAATGGCAGTGGGGAGCAAAGTCTGAGCATGTTCTGACTTCCTTTCCAGGACCGATGTGATGTGGTCAGTAAAGGGGCAGTATAAGAGAAAACTGCAGCCACTGATAGAGAGGATAGCCAAGGTTGTAGTGCCATCTGGAGGATACCAGCTCTGTGTGTGTAAGAAGATAAGGAGAATGAGAGGAAAAGGTCTAGAATGAAGGGAAGGTTATTCGTTACTGAACAGGAATTATAGTGGGCCTAATGGAAAAGGCAGGCAGAGTTTGGAGACTTAAGAGGGGTGGGGCTGAAGAGAATAGAGAAGAGTGGGTGAAGGGTTGGGAGTATTTTACTTGGTGATTCAATAACAGAGAAAAGGAAGAGTAACAGGTGATGAGATTTTACCACCTACAGAGAGTAGCAGAGGTGAAAATCTAGGCCTCTCAACTCCTGATTCAGAGCTATTTCTACTATACCATGATACTTTTATTTTCCATATAATTTCCCTAACACCTCAAATACTTCCATTCCTGGAAGTAAACAAGTTAAAGCTAACCAAAACCTAAAACCTAAGTTCTGGATATGACAACAATAATTTCTGGCATGCATACCAATTTACAGTTTACAATAAGTTTCCTATACAAATTTTCATTTGATACCTGTCTTATTTATCTCACAAGACTATATTATTTTCTCCATCTTAGAAATGAGGAAACTGAGACTGAGCAAATTTAAATGTCATGATTTGAACACAGTTAGTACTGGTTAGAAGGATTTGAACCCAAGTCCCTCAATTCTAATTCTACTATCCCATACTGAATCTCTCATAAGATCCATGGTACTGAAAGGAATATTTAAAAAGAAGCCAGGCAATGATCTCTCAGAAAATTTTCTATATTTGTAATATACTGCATTTAAACAAACTGTGGTATATGAATGCAATGGAATATTACTATGCTGTAAGAAATGAAGTACAAGATGAATATGGAAAAGCATGGAGAGATTTACACAACCTGATACAGAATGCATGTAATAAAATTATGAAGCCCAACTATGACTCTAATGAAGCAATATGAAAGGATAGCCCTAACTTACCTCTTCATGGAGGTGGGAGGTCAATAGGAGTTGCACATGTTTTCACACTTTTTTAATGTACTGATAGACTGTGCTCATTTTTTCCCCTTAAAAATACTACTTATTATATAGGATGCCTCTGTGTGAATGGGAAAGAGAAGACTAGTGGAGGATATCCAGAAGGATAGAAGATTCAAGAAACAGAAGCACCAATAAAAACTTATTTTTAAAAATGTAGCATATTAATTTTCAAAACAATGATAATAAATAGAAGGTTGACAGCTTATTGTCAATTCCAGAATTTAGAAATGGAAAAAATGGCTTCTAGCTTTCAAATCCTAAGATCTTAGAACCTCTTAATTTCATGATCAATCCTGTGTTATAGAAGTAGGAAACAAAAGCACTGACAAAACAAATTCATAACTATACAAGTTAGGGCAAATAATGTATGCAAAGCCACAAAACCATCACATACTCAGTAGACAGTATGTAAATTCAGCTACTTGGTTCAAATATACCTGTTATGGCATTTTGTTTGGAGCCAGGTTTGGCATGAATGGCTATTGTGATGGAACCATTCTGATCAACTGCCACAGGTCCAGTGGGAGGAAGTGGTTTCACTGGCTCCTTATTCTGGCCTTTCCCCTAAAAGAATAAAAACATCACTTTAAATTTATATAGTGTTTTATGGTTACAAAGTGCTTTCACATACATAACTTTATCTGATTCTTAAGACAACTACAAACCTGTGGAATTTATACAGAAGTCTTCTTGTTTGTACATAGTTATTTGCATGTGGTGTCCCCAACTAGACTGAGCTCCTCAACAGCAAGAACTGCTTCAGTCTTTCTTTGTATCCTAAGCACAGTGCCTGGCATAATACTTGTTGACTTGACTTCTCATACTTTAAAGACAATTATTATACATTGGGATACTTTATCTCACCAATATACTCAGCATATTGGGCAATATTGTACACTAAAGAGAACACTGGATTTGGAGTCACAAAACTGTTCAACTATTCTGCTGGTTACTCCTGTCTGACCTTGGACAAGTGACTTAACCTCCTTAGGCCTCAGTTTTTTCATTCAGCCTTCTTATTTTACATATAAGATGACTTACAAAAGTCCTTTCCAGTTCTAAATCTGTGAGTTTTCTGACTCATGAATGGTCCCAACCTCACTGCTTTTGTTCAGTTTCCTCCCTCTCTCTGAAAGGCCTTCTCTTCTATCCCAATGCATCAAATCCTATCTATCCTTACTTTAAGGCCCAGCTCAAATGACACCTCTGCCAAAGTCTTCCTATTTACCTTCCACCCTGCACACAAAGCTGGAATAATTTCTTCTTTCTCTGAACACCTCCTCCAACCTCTGTTAATTTCCTATGAAATTTTTAACTTGCAGCAGTCTGCCTTGTATTGTAGTTATTTGTATCTGCCTTATTTTCCACATTATATTTTAAGCTATGTGAGAATAAGAAACATGTAGTTGTAGTCATCAAAAAGCACCCTTGGCGTTCATTTAATGTTTATAAGTTAATTCAACAAATATTAAGTGCCTATTATATTCAAAGCACTGTGTTAGATACTGATACACAAATGAAAAAGTTTGCTCTCCTGGAGCTTACAACCCAATAGGAGGTATAAGACACATACAAATCAACAAGCTACGAAGCAGGATGTGAAATATAAAGAATAGGTGCAAAGCACTCTAAGAAATATCAGGGAAGTTGGTCAATTTGACTTAGGGACTTAAGGACAAGCTTCATGGCACCTAATTTAGGCTTTGAAGGAAGACTACAACAAAGATGTAGAATGACTCCATACATCAAGGCAGGAAAGATTAGAATGAGATTGGGAAACAATGTCCAGTTTGGTTAATGGTTTAGTTAAAACTTCAAATCTGGGAGGGGAGTAAACGTTGAAGGTTATTCTCTATGTGACCATGAGCAAGAGTTCTCTTGCATGAGGTTTCTTTAACTCTAAGAGGAAAACCAACACTTTTTACATGGTCATTCTGAGGAAAGTGTTTTGTAATCCTTGAAGCGCTCCATCAATATGAGTAGATTATTATAATTAGGGATAGAAAGGTAGAAGAAGACTTCAACAAAGAGAAACAGAAGAGACAATTCAGACTGTAAGAGGTCCTGAATGCTAAAATAAGTATTATGTAATTATTCTATGGGCAATGGGGAAATGCTAAAAAATTTCTGAGCAGGGGAGTGATGTGCTCAGACCTGTGCTTTAAATTTTTATTGTGGCAGCTGCGTGGACAGATTGGATAAGACCAGTTAGGAGACTACCCCTACAATGCAGGCAAGAGGTGTTTAAACATTAGGGTGAATAGAAAAGTAAGGATCTATATTAGAGGTATTTTTGAAGCAAAATCAGCAGCATTTGGCAACTAGTTGGACTTAACAAAGGGAAGAAATGGGTAAAAACTAACTAAACTTTTGAGCATGGATAACTGGAAGATGGCCACCATCAAGAAGAAATGCTGGTGTTTTTGGTGAAGATATTTGTTTCCACAGGTTTGATATTAGCTATTGGCAAGGTATTCAGTTAGAGAACAAGCAAGTAATTGGAAAAAATGGGACCAGAGCCCTGGGGAGAGTTTGGGAAGATATATTTTGGAAGTCATTTCAATGAAGTGATTGAAGGCAGGGAGTGGATTCATTCGTAATATAATAAAAGGTTCAAAATGATAACAGGCTGAGTGCTGGACTTGCAGTCACTGAACCCACATTTGAATCCTAGCTCTGAAACTAACTGTAGCCTTCAGCAGGTCATTTAACCAGAGGATAAGATCACAGATTTAGATGCTGGAGCCGAGCCTGAGGCCCAGGCAGACTGAGGGGCAGGCTCAAGGTCTCCTGGCAGTGACTTAAGCCCATCATCACCATCACCCGGCCCACTGCACCACCCTGCCTCTCAGGGATTTCCTTTTCCTTCTGAGGTATGGTGAGCAAAGGTGCTGGAACCGCCAAAACCTTAAAACAACGCGAGCCACTGGGATAAGGGCACTCCGTGCTAAGCAGAGGAGTGCCGCAGGGGTTCACCATCACGAGGGCTAAGCGCTGCCTAATTAGGAGGCCCTGCCCTGACCCCGGGCCTCTTCCACCTCTCTGGGCCTCAGTTTCCTCATATCAGTATAGAGATAGGGTAGGCGGAGCCCGTCGGGTCAGCGCAAAGGCCAGAGCACGAAAAGGAGTCCTGGGATCCGAGTCCCACGAGGTTCGGCCTCACACACGTCACCTGGCCACGGGCCTCAGTGTCCCCGTCGGTAAAATTAAAGGACCAGCCTCGAGGGCACCTCGGGGGCCCCCACGACTCCACAAAATTTTCGTCATATCCGGCTTCCCCGCAAGGCACCCGTGAAGGATATTCGAGGTTCACGGCACAAGCCCTGCCCAGGGGCACTGACCTTCTTGGGCATCCCTGCGCCAGAAGCGAGTCTAGCCGCCGCCGCCTTGGCGCCGACCCGGGCCCAGTCAGCCCAGCGGTAGAAACAGCGCATGAGTCGCTGGGTCTTCGCCCGTAATAAAAGAGCTGCGGATTGGAGAGGCGGCCCTCGCGCCTGCGCCCTGACGCACGTGGGCGGGGGCCAGAGCGCGCAGCTTCCGGGAGAAGGCTCCGCCCCTGACCGAGGTCCTCGCGGCAGGCGCACCACTGCCCTGGGAAGGTGTTGCCCCGGCCCCTCCAGGACCCCGAGCTTCCGTAGGTGTGGGGCTTATTTTCATTAGCTGTACCCCACCCCCAAGCCTGGAATTATCTTTCGTCATCTCCAGCAGACACCAGTCACAGCATACACAGACGGCCTTTCCCAGCCTCCCCTACGTTAATCTTCCCTCCGTGGACAGTATCTAACGTGGTCGCTACGGGGCCGCCCAAAGGGCCGGCTCTGTTAATAAGCCTTTTCCCCCTCCGCAGTGTCAGTCAGCAGTGTCTGGCGCGTAGCAGGCACCTGATCTTGGTTAACTGGCCTACAAGGCGGACAGTGGGAGCGCGGGTCTAACACGGGCTGGAGAAGTGGGCCCGGGCAGAGGCTTGGGTGAATACTAATGCTTAATGGGTGGGAGATAGATGATCCAGCCAAAAAGAAAGCGTAAAAACCGTTCGGGACAGGAGAAAGAACAGTGTCACTGAAACCAAAGGAGAAAGACTCCAGCAGGGGAGGAGTAATCAATAGTATGTAACGCTACAGAAAAGCAGGTGAGAATAGAGAAAACACCATCAAATTTAGCGGCTTAACCGCTTTGATAATCTTGAAATAAAATTTAGCAGAGAAGATGACAAGATCAAGTGAAAGTTTTTGGTGGTCGTGGTTTGTTTTTAAGGATAGGGTAGAACATGTTTGTAAGGCAGAGGAAGGAGCCAGTAGGTAGAAACAAAATTAATTACTAACTAGTGAATGGTTTCTACATATGAGATTATGCAGAACATAGCTGTGATTTTAAAGTAGGGTAGCTAAGAGATCAAGTAATATCACCCATTTGTTAAAAATTTTGAAAACAGTCTATACCAACAAATCAGAGATAAATTTAATATGTTGGAGTCATGCAGTGGGAAAGTTGCATATTGGCTTTCCAGTGAGGCAATGGTCAGAATATTCCCCACTTTTGCCAATATCTGAAATAGTAATAAATCCTGGAAATAAAATCAAAACTACAAAAACTGGAGGTGGCAGAAGTCATATTCTCAGGAATTATATCAATACAGTGTAATAGTGTACTTTTATTATCAAACTATTTCTATAAACTGAAAAAGAGAAACCTTATTAGCAAAGACCCTTAACCAGAAATCCATTTCAAAGTTAGAACCACCCCCAAACTGATAGAGTAAATATATATTTAAAAATCAACTTCTAGGCTCAGCTAGGTTGCACAGTGAAAAGAGCACAGGCCCTGGAGCCAGGAGTTCCGACCTCAGACACTTAAGTGACCTTGGGGCAAGTCACTTAACCCCAACTGCCCTGCCTTTCCTCCTCCAAAAAGCAAAAAAAAAAAAATCAACTTCTAGGATTGACCTTTAGGACAATATACATTTGGTCCAATTTCCTACACTTTTCTACAGATATATATAACCTAAAGTTATATTTAATGTTCATAATAGTGATCCTGAGACTTTCTAAAAAGCCCAGTCAAGAAATAGATTAAATATCTTTGGGACACTGTACTCACCAAAATACAATAGTGTAGAACTGTATTAGAAATATTTTAGGCAAAGGTTCAAACAAAAAAGTATTTCCTGATTAACCTTGAGCCAACCAGAATTCATTTCCTTGGGCATTAGAGGTAACCAAGAAGGTATTTGGTAGCTAGATTTCAGGGCTATTGCCTATTTCTTACTGTGCAGCACTATCAATAAAATGTTCTACAGCTCTCTAACATCTCATTCTCTGGAAACAAAGTATCATTCCAAACTCCTCCTCTCCCCAAAGAAATTACACACACAGTGACAGTGTCCAGTCTTAGATAACTTTTTTTCACATTTTACATTATTGCAGATTTATTTATATAAAACTCCAATTTGTAGTTTATAAGTTCTACTATATAACCACATTACTATACTACTACAAAATAACCATTTCTTTAAATGGATTCCAGATTTCCTCAGGTAAACAGATAAATGCTTTTCAACACTTAGAAACATTTTAATGGAATTCCAAATGCCTATCACAAGATATATGTTCATGGTTCCCCAAGATTCCAAAACCAAAGATACAAATCCAGTTTTCATATTTCCTGAAAACAGTTATTTGAATTAATAAAAGGTTTAGCAAGAATACTGACCAAGACCACATCGATCAATTCACCCATCCAACTGGCAAAACAGTAAAAAAAAACCCCAAAAACTTCAACTGTCCTTAACAAGGGTCTTTCGATTTAAAAACTACTGAAAGACCATCAGCCAAACAAGCTGATTTGCGAAATTATACAAGTGAAAGCACAAGTAGCTGCTTAAATATATCTATTTTACAATTAAAGTCCTGTACTTTTCTCCTAGAGTTATATGAAAATGAAGCACTTTCCATTAAGTTCTTTAAGCTTGATGATAATCATGCAAAGCCAATATGGACATTTTTCTATCTTTCCTAAGAAACTAAAATGTTTCTTATATATTAAAATTATAAACATTCATAACACACTACTAACATTAGCAGCTAGTTAGTTATGCCTTTCATATTAGTCTGTTTATTTGCTGAATTATGTATAAAATATTATTTCTGGTATTTGTCCATCTTCTATTGATGTACCATTATTATTGCCAGGAGAACTAAAGAATGAAAACGTTGTTTTGCTTGCAGCAGGTGGTTCATGTACAACTTTCTTCAATCCTTTTGTGCCATAGTGTGAATCTGGACCCTAAATCAGAACAAAAGGTTTGTCAGCAAATAGTTGCTAAAAATGGACTTCACATGATACTTTAATATGAATGTTATACTATACATTAAATACTTTATACATAAGCCAAAGAGCATTTTAAGTCATTAAAAAAAAAAACTTTTGCTGAAAGTGTTACTTCTGATGAAATTACTAGACTTGGTGCAGCGAGAACCTGATCATTTGGAAGAACACTAGTATCCAGCTATTCTCTGTCTTACCTCTCATTTAAAAGGAAGGATTCCTTAACGAAAGGTCTGTGGTAGACCTGAGTTTGTATATAGTTTCCCCCAGAAAAGAGAAGAAAAGGAACCATTTTCTTCACAGTCTTTTTTCTACCTAGAAAGGCATCCACTATTCAGAAATACCAGTTTATGTCTGAAAGTAACTTCTAGTAAAATAACTGTTCCAAAAATTTTAGCAGTAAGCCTAGATGAACTTAGAATAAAATTATACATTCTTTAAAAAAAGATCTTACTTTGAGTGTTGCACAGGCTGTATAGCAGACATTGGGTAAGATTTCTATAGGTTCTTTGAACATGACCCGGAAAGTGTTAGCTGTCCCATCACAACTAAATCCAGTATCATTCTGTCCCAGAGTTTGTTTTTTTTCATATTCAATTATCTGTAATAAAAGAAAATTAAATATAACATACTTCAGGGAAGCAATAAAAAGTTCCCAAAGCAGGACTAGTTATAGAAATAAACTGGAAAATTACACTTTTCTTCCACAACTAAGTGCTAAAACTAGGCAAATCTCTGTATTTAATTTCTACTTTTCATACTTCAAAAACAAAAAAGATAATTTTTTATTGTCAGAAAATGGTTAAATAACAAAGTGCTTATATATTCTGAAGGACCTTTTTGAAAGAAGGCACCAGTGGGTCACAAAAAGGACAGTGACTACACATGACAACCATAAGTATTCATTCAGTGGCCCTTTAATATGAGGAAGTGATGTTTTTGAGGTTGCATAATAGTTAGCCATTCTAAAGAGTTTAAAAGTCTTTGAAATTAGAAAATAAAATTGTCCTAGAATTGTCAAAGGTGTCACACATTTCTCTGTTCCCTAAGAAGCATAAAATAATCCAAATAAGTTCCTTTTTTTATTGCTTAGGTTTTTGGACAATTTTGTGAATCATGTAAACCAGAAATAATTGATAAATAATAATCTATTGTCTAAATCAACAGCATTTAAAATTAAGTGAGAATAAGTCAACAAGAATTTATTAAGCACCTACTATAAGCCAGGCACTGTGCTGAGTACTGGAGGTACAAAGAAAAACAAAAGACAGTCTATGCCCTCAAGGAGTTCACAATATAACTGGTAAGACAACATGTAAACAACTATACACAAACAAATCACATACAGGATAATCTCATGGGGGAAATGCACTAGCATTAAGTTGAATAGGGAAAGGTTTCTTACAGAAGGTGGCATTTTAGCTGGGCTCTGAAGGAAGTTAGAAGAAAGCGCTGAAGAGGGAAAGAATCAAGGCACGGAGAACAGCCAGTTAAAAAGCAGGTAATCGGGAGATGGAGGAATACCAAGGAGGTCAGTATTATTAGATAAGAGAATGTAGAGGAGAATAAGGTGTAAAAGGTGTAAGATGACTGGAAAAGGAGGAAAGGGCCAGGGTATGAAAGATCTGAAAAGTCAAACAAAGAATATTTTATTTGATTCAGGAGGTAATTAGAATTTACTGACTGGGGGGCAGGGGAAAGAGGATTTGTGACACGGTCAGATCTGGAAGGACAGTAGTACCCTAAATAATAACAGGGAAGTTAAGAAGATAGGAGGGGCATGTTGGATTTAAGATGTCTATGAAACATCCAGTTCATTATATACCATAGGAAGTTGGAGATGCAAGATTGGATGTCAGCAGAGAGGCTAGGACTGGATAAATAGATAAAAGAATCATTGCAACAGAGATGATAACTGAATTCATAAAAACCGACAAATCACCAAGCTAACTACAGAATAAGGAGAGAAATGTGCCCAGGACAGAGGCTTGGGGCTCAATGGTTAACAGGAGCAGTCTAGATAAAGATCCAGCAAAGAAGACTGAGAAGGAGCAAACAGGTAGAAAGAGAAACAGGTGGGAGAAGTGTCCTAGAAATCTAGAAGAGGGTGATCAACAGTGTCAAAGGCTGCAGAGAGGTCCAGGAGGATGAAGACTAAGAAAGGGTCATTAGATTTGGCAATAAAGAGATCACTGGTTAAGGATTTATGGCCAAACAAGAGATTAAGATGATCACAGGAGATATAATGGATAGTTCTGATTACATGAAATTAAAAAGGGTTTGCACAAACAAAACCAATGCAGCCAAAATTAGATGAAAAATAGGAAACTAGGCATAAAATTTTCTAGACAAATTTCTCTGAGGAAGGCCTTATTTCTCAGGGAACTGAGTCAAATTTATAACGATAAAAGCCATTCCCCAACTGACAAATCGTCAAAAGAGATGAACAGGCAGTCTTCAGATTAAGAAATCAAAACTATAGTCATATAAAAAAAATACTCTAAATCATTGCTTAGAGAAATGCAAATTAAAACAACTCTTGATGTACTTTCTCACACTTATCAGATTGGCTAACATGACAGAAAAGGAAAATGGCAAATGCTAGAGGGAAAGTGGAAAAACTGGGACACTAATACACTATTGGTAAAGTTGTGAACTAGTCCAATCATTATAGAGAACAATTTGGAACTATAAACAACGGGCTATAAAATAGTGCATCCCCTTTTACCCAGCAACCCCACCATTAGATCGGTATTCCAAAGAGATCAAAGAAATAGAAAAACGACTTAATGTACAAAAATATTTATAGCAGTTCTTTTTAGTGGCAAGGAGTGGCTGAACAATTTGTGGTATATCATTATGATGGAATACTATTGTGCTGTAAGAAATGATGAATAGAATGGTTTCAAAAAAATCTGGGAAGACCTATAAGAATTGATGCAGAACCAGGAGAACACTGTATAAAGTAGCAGCAATATTGTAATGATGATCAACTGTGAAAGACTTAGATACTCTGATCAAGACAAGCATCCAAGGCAATTCCAAAGGACTTATGATGCAAAACACTATCCACCCTCCAGAGAGAGAAGTGATGAACTTAGTGCAGAAAGTATAATTTTTTCACTTTATTTTTCTTGCCCTTTTTTTTTTTTTGCAACTTGGCTAATAAGGAAATGTTTTGCATGATTTCACATGTATAACTGATATCAGATTACTGATCTGATTGCTGATTAAATTGAAAATCAAAAAAAAAAATTTTTTTTGGAGGGCAATTGGGGTTAAGTAACTTGCCCAAGGTCACACGGCTAGGTTTTTGTTTGTGTGTGTTAAGTGTCTGAGGTCGGATCCGAACTCAGGTCCTTCTGACTCCAGGGCGATGCTCTACTCACTGCGCCACCTAGCCGCCCCAGATCAAAATTTTTTAAAGAAAATGTTTAAACAATAAGGTGTTGTAATGGAAATGCAAATTTAAAGATCTTCCCTGCCCCTAGCTTAAGTGCTCCTGGAGCCTGTGGTGGGAGGCTTGTTTTTCAGGAAAGCCCACACCTTGATACTTTGTGATTGGGCAGTGGGTCAAGGAGGTTGTTACATTCTCTGAGCCAGGGGAAGACTATATAAACCCTGATGAGAAGCTTAGCTTTGGGGCTCACTTTGAGAAGTGTTGTGTGATTTGACCAGATGAGACTCTGGGAAGCCGTTGTTGAGAGCCCCCCGGCTTTGAAAACCCAGATGTTGATGCTTCCCTCTCTGGTAACTGTGATTTGGTATTGATGCATGTAATGTTGGGACAGTTTGGAAGCCTGTCTGATCTGTAAGTTCTGTAACTCTGAAGTTCGGGGTGCTGACCTTTTTCCCCTGAACTAGGTAATGTATGTTTGTTTGATTAAAGTAAGCTTGTTAACCCATTTTGAGTTGCTTTCCTTTTGAAAAGCAGATCTAAGAACCTGTGTTGGCAGTCACCCTGGGGATATTGGGGTGCTTGCCGCTACAGGTGTTTGTTTTTTTAAAAAGAGCACTGGTAACATTGGGAAGAGCAGTTTTGGTTGAATGATTATAGAGTTGAGAAAGTGAAAAGAAAGAGAAGAATGGGAGAAGAGATATGGGACAATAGCTATCGGGGATAGAAAGATTAAGTGAGTATTTTGGAGCTGGAGAAACACAGACACATCTGTAGGCAGTGGGCAAGGAGAGACAGAAGACAAGGGAGAGGGAGGCAATCTACTGTAAAAGTGTGATGGAATGAATGTGATCACTTGTGCACATATGGTTTGCCTTGGCAAAAAGAAGCATGGCTTCATGTGATAAAGGGGTGAAGGAGGAGAGGGGCAGAAGGCGTTTGAGTGATGTGGGATGAGGAAGGGAGAAGGAGCACTTGGCAAATGATCTAATTTTTTCCAGTGAAATTGGGCAAGGTTCTCAGCTGAGAGTGTGGAGGGAGGAGGAGACATGGGAAGTTTGAGAAGGATTAGAAAGGTTTGGAAAAGCCATGGTTCTGAAACTTTCTGTAGCTTTGTTCAGCAGTATGTGAACAGGAGAAAAGGCAGTGAGTTAACAGTGTCCCCAAGGAGTAATCCGAAGATCAGATCAATGATAGAATAAGGTGGGAAAAGGACTGGAGCATAGTGTAGAAGTGAGCTGGCTCAGAGCTAGTCATTTTAATGTCACTTTCCCCTGGGTCCTTCTCTGTCTCTTTTAGTGGATCCTCATTCAAATCACACCCACTTAACCCACGTGTCCCACAGGGCTCTAGCCTGGGTACCCTTCTCTTCTCTCTCTTTCTACTCCTTCACTTAGGAATCTCATCATCCTATTTAATAACCATTCCTTATGCTGCTTATTCTCAGATCCACCCCACTCTCTCTGCTGACCTCCAACTTCCTATTTCCAATTGCCTTTAAACATGTGAAGCTGGACATCTTTCACAACTCCTCACAAATCTAGTGGTTTCTCTCTTTCAATTATTTCCTGTTTCTCCTATATATAGCTTGTTTGTAAAAAGTTGCTTGTTGGTTGTCTCCCCCATTACACTGTGAGCTCCTTAGGGCAGGGACTGTCTTTTGCCTCTTTTTGTACCCCCAATGCCTATTAGCATACTACCTGGCACACAGTAGGTGTTTAATAAATGTTTACTGATTGACTGATATGTGTATTGTGTTATTGTGGCACTAGATACTTGACCAAATTATAATATGTAAGTAGCTGTGATATGCACATAACATACATACACACAATATGTTCATATCCATGTATATCACACCTTTGTCATTTTGTCACTGAATCCCTTCCAAGTTACTCCTGATTTCCAAGTCAAGTTCTTTCCATTCAAGAGGAATCAGACAGTTCTATCTAGTTTCCCAGAGTTCTATAGCCAGTTCAGACAGTATCCCCAACCTAATTCTGGGTCTCCAAATTAAAACGCTACTCTAATCTTCAGCTCTTACAAAATTGTAAATGCACCCAGAACCACAAACAATATTTTTACTGTTTTAAAAATGTAAACTATGCTCTGATTTCTTTTCAAATTAATTAAGATTGCATTAACTAAGTTACAGATATTCTTCAGTAAAGAGCTGTCATCACTCTGTCATATCATTCTGTATTTTCTTTTCTGGTGCATTTCAAACTTCTCTCAGAATCCTAAGGCAAAATCCCACCTTTAGTCTTAACTTGTACTTACTACATTAAAAAAGGTACTTTTCAGGGCAGCTAGGTGGCGCAGTGAGTAGAGTACTGGCCCTAGAGTCAGAAAGACCTGAGTTCAGATCCAGCCTCAGACACTTAACACACACAAACAAAAAACCTAGCCGCATGACCTTGGGCAAGTCACTTAACCCCAATTGCCCTCCAAAAAGCAAAAATATATATGTAAATAACTGGGAAATATTTAACCAAATAAGTAGAAAATGCAATTTTAAAAAAAGGTTCTTTTGGTTAATACAAAATTAAGTAGGAAAGATAAAAAATATTTTAGACAAAGAAATCAAACTTCAAAAAGACAAGTTGAAATGATAGGGATGAAATTACCAATATAACGGAAGTGGGATAAACAAAGTATTGACTAAGGCTAAAAAAATAAACTGCATTAAGTCTAAGACATGGTGAGATAAAGAAGAAATATGAATCATAGAATAACAACCACATATTAATAAAAATATTAATGTGTGTCCAAAATAAAATGATCAGATTGCTAATCTGTCAGATTTATTGAGGATATTTAGCTTAAGAAGAAAAATGGCTTAGGGGGAATTAAGCTTTGAATTAGAATTTCTAGAATACCTAAATAAAAAGCACTAAAAAAAAGATAAGTAAAACAATCTCTGCCATCAAAAAGTTTATACTCTAGTAATGGGTTTAAGACAAGTATAATTATAGTACAACGTAGGATAAGTTATAGGAAAATAAGAGACTATGTAAGTCTGGAGGAGGGATAGCTCACATCCCTTCCTCTGTACTGGCAGCTTTCAATCTGTCTATAAATATGCTCAGGTTTCTCTAATTCAGGAAAAAAAATCAAAGATTTTCCCTTCCAGCCCACTTAGCTACTATTTCATCTCTTTTTTTTCTCCTTTTCCATGAAATATCTCGCAAAATCTATTCTGATTGCCTCTGCTTTTTTCATTACCAATCTGTCCCTCTTTCTTTTGTCTTAGCCTGCTACAATCTGGTGTCTATGGCCCTTTTCTATTTCTCATTCACTTTGCCTTCACTGCTTTTGACACAGCTGATCATTCATTCCATTACCTTCAGGCTCCCTGAGCTTTTCTGGTTCTCCTCCTGCCTTTCTGATAAAGTATTTTCTTCTTCTATTTTTTTGGCTCCTCTCTTCTCTTAAAATAGACATTTCCAAAGGGTGTGGTTTTTGGCCCTTTTCCAGCTTCACTATTCACAGATCATCTTCTTCAGCAATCTCACTCACTCCCAATTCAATTACATCAAAATTCATACCAAGTCCTGAACTTTTTCCTGATATCCAAACCTTGAACTCCAAACATCTGCAGAACAACTCTAACCACATATCCTACTGGCACCTCAAACTCAACATATCTTTGCCCTTGAGGCTGCTCTTCCTCCTCCTTTCACATATTCTTGACTGAGGCACAGTACCATTCACTTAGTCCACCAAATCTTCAACTTACCCTTCCCCTTTCATATCCAATCAGTTAACAAGTCTTCTTGATTTCACTTTCCCATTCTCTTTCCCATCTATCTTCTCCTCTCACTTCACCAACAACACCCAAAGTATTACCCATTTCCACCTACCAGAACTACTCAAAAGACATTTAATTTTATCTTCCTACTTCTACATTTTCCCTTTGATAATCCATCCTTCATACAACTTCTAAAATACCTCTATGCTTAAGAAACAGATCTGGTCATCTCATTCCTTTGCTCAAAAGTAATCAATGTTATCATTCCTCCCATACCCTTAAACAGTTCACAATCCTTTGTCTGACAATCTCATATGACATCTCTCCATACTCTATATGCTTCAGGGAACCTAGTTTACATGGAATAAACTGTGAATCCCCTTGCCTCCGTGCCTTTGCTTAAGCTGATCATTAATTCTTTGGATATTCAATTCCTACCCTCCTTTTAAAGCCCAAATGCCACCTTCCTTAATCCAACTTTTACTCCCCCTATCCCAAGTTGGTAATGAATCTACCTTCTCTGGACTTCACATATCAATTTATTTTAAACCACTTTACCTAAAGTTTTGTTATTATAGGCTTATATTCCTTAATATACTATAAACTCAACTCTATGAAGGCAAGAACAATGTTAATTTAAACTCTGCATACCTATCACAGTTCTCTGAAAACTTATTTTAATAAATGTTGAAGCAATGTGTCTAGTTTGGAGGGGATCAGAGAAAGATGGGTAGCATTTTGAGAAACAAAAATGGGGGTGGAGGGGAGAGGAGGCATTCCAGGAACAGAATCATAGATCTGGAGTTAAGAGGGACCTGAGAGGCCATCTAGTCCAATCCCTGTATTCCTCAGCTAAGGAAACTGAGGTTGAGAAAATATCCTGAGCAAAGGCACAAAAATTGGGTAACAGTGTATAAATACAACTTGTCTAAAATGTACTTTGTATGTATAAGGGTAATGAAAGATAAGGCTGGAAAAACAGGCTGGGATTCTATTATGTAGTGTTTTGAATGACAAGTTATGTTGAAACTATTTTATAAGTAGCCAATGACTATTTTTAAACAGGGAATCATTACTGAACCAGTACTCTAGAAAAATTAATGTGCCAACTATACAAAATCGAATGGAGAGTGGGAAAAATATCTTGGAGTTCATTCCAAAAGTCTAGGCAAGAGATAACAAAGTGCTAAACTACAGGGACAACAGGAGAAATGAAGAAGGAATGGATATGAAAAATGAAAATATTTTAAGGATTATGTACAAGAGGATTAGGTTCATTCTTCATTGCTATAGAAAATCCAGCTAGGATAGGAGAATTTTTTTAAACTAAGCTATTAAAAAAAAAAAAACCCAAAATAAATAGAATACTTTATGAGGTAGTGAGCTACCTATCCATCACTGGAAATCTAAGGAAAGGCAAAATAACCTTGTGAGGATTCCTCTCCTGGGAAAGCTTAGATTTGATGTTCTCTTTCTAACTCTAAGGTTCTGTGAATTCTAAATTAATTTCTTTAGGATAAGGTAGTATCTAAAAGTTCAGCTCTGCACAGGTTAAAATTAGGCTTTCAGAACTACCGTCTCTCTGTGAGCTCCAGGAATTGTTGTTTTTCCTCAAAGTCTTAGTCTGCTCCTAGCATCTCATAAAATAAAATTCTAAATGGCCACACACATTGTTTTTCTTCATATGTTTATGTAATGGAAATGCAAATTTAAAGATCTTCCCTGCCCCTAGCTTAAGTGCACCTGGAGCCTGTGGTGGGAGGCTTGTTTTTCAGGAAAGCCCACACCTTGATACTTTGTGATTGGGCAGTGGGTCCAGAAGGTTGTTACATCTCTGAGCCAGGAGAAGGCTATATAAACCCTGAGGAGAGGCTTTGCTTTGGGGCTCACTTTGAGAAGTGTTGTGTGATTTGACCAGATGAGACTCTGGGAAGCCGTTGTGGAGAGCCCCCCGGCTTTGAAAACCCAGATGTTGATGCTTCCCTCTCTGGTAACTGTGATTTGATATTGATATGATGTTTGGACAGTTTGGAAGCCTGTCTGCTTGATCTGTAAGTTCTGTAACTCTGAAGTTTGGGGTGCTGACCTTCTCCCCCTGAACTAGGTAATGTATGTTTGTTTGATTAAAGTAAGCTTGTTAACCCATTTTGAGTTGCTTTCCTTTTGAAAAGCAGATCTAAGAACCTGTGTTGGCAGTCACCCTGGGGATATTGGGGTGCTTGCCGCTACAGTTTAACAGAAGATAGTCTGAAGTAATATACATAATTTTGTAAATTTAAGCATATATAACATTTCATTAAAAATGGGCTTTGTCACAAACTTATCATAAAAACACACAAGTTTCCATGAAAGTATTTTATGCAGAAAATGGGGTACCTGTATATTCACTTGATAATCTGTGGGTCCATGAATAGAACCATATAACCCAAATCCTACTATGGAGATTCTTCTATTAACTGTGAATCTGAAAAAATAAAATCAGTAGTAAGTAGCTTTATAAAAATCAGTAAATGATTACCCAGAATAATTACAGAATAATTTTAGAAATATTAAGAATGGCTAGGCATGGTAGAGCACATCTGTAATCCCTGCTATCAGGGAGGTTGAGACTGGTAGATCACTTGAGTTTAGAAGTTCCAAGTTGCAGTAGGCTAAGGTGATCAGAGTCCATGTTAAATCCTGGCAACCAAGCCACCAAAAGAGGGGAGAACTGGCTCAAGGGCCCAGGCTGGAAAGAGAGAGCAGATCAAGGCTCTTATGCCAATCAGCAATGGTACTGGACTTGTAAGTGGTGGTTACACTTCTAGCCTGAGTGCAATGGGTAGAAGGGAATGAAAGAATAAAGATAAATAAAAATATTAAGAAATATTTCTCTAGTCTGAAGTCCTTTTCAGACTTACCTGAATAAAGAAAATCTTATCAGTACTTAATAAAACTTCTTCAAAAAAATATCCTGCTCTAGATCCTATTCACCCTTACCAAAAGTCTAACACCACTCTCCTAGAGAAAAATGGGGGAAAATTCATAAGTGAATTCTGTTCTTCTGAAAGACAAATTAGACCATGACCTAACAAGGCAAGAGGCCCTTGATTAATCTACTTAAAAGCAGCATATACTGCTCTTTACCCATACTTTGCCCAGAACTGAGTAATGATCAAACTAAAGAGAAGGAAGATATCTCTGAAAGAAGTATGTAGCTGGACTTTACTTCTGACTAGATTAAATGGAAAATACTTGGAGGGAGTAACTAAACAAGTATTGAATGGTTTTCAGAAAATGATTCTTTGCCATTTTAAGTGACTGACTACTTAAATAAAAAAGTTCTGCTTGATAAGAAATAAAATATTCTTTTTGGTGAAGCAAAATGTTAACCAATTTTCAGTGGGGTCTTGTTTTATCTCACTGTGGAATCTGTCTTTTTATTTCTTATCAAGCAGTACTTTTTATTTAAGTGCAGAGGACGATGATATATTCATTAAAGAACTTTCAATATGGGCTGGAGATATGGGGCAGTCATGTATGAACATAATATGAAACAAAATGTCTAACAAAATAAAAGAAATGTGATCATTACAAATTTCAATGTCTGACTAGGGATATTTAGTGGCAGATTTTAACATTTTTAAAATGTTCTGCTTTCATATTTGAACCAAGCATATGCAAAATGAAATGAAGATGAAACTCTGTAGGACAATATCACACATCAAATTCAAGAATTTCATCATGTACTTCTTTCAATCATACCCTAAAAAATTCTTTTGAGGTATTTTCCATGCAATGACTATGCACTTAAAAAGATTATGATCAGCACAATTCTGTTTTGTAATACTAATTAGTAACAAACTTATAGAAGTAGTAATATTATACCAATTAAAATCTGGAATATATGCCAGCAGTACTAGCCATTAATTCATGCAGGGTACACAGCACAGAAGGTCTCAAACTATCTGGTACGCTTTCTTTTGTGTAGTCATCTCACAGGGGTGTTGTGAAGATAATACAAATACTACATGTGAAAGTATTTTGTAGTTTTAATGTGCTATGTGAATACAGACTATTGTTTTCCTTAATTTGGTCTCCATGTTACCTCATAGAATTTCAGATTTGAAAGGGTCTTGGGAGGACCATTTAAAGTGCAATCAATCCCTGAAAAAATTCATTTCTAAAACATACTCAGAAAGCAGCCATTCAATCTTTGCTCAAATATCTATCTAATGAAAAAGAATCCTATACTTTCAGAGGTATCCCATTCCACGACTGGATACTGCTAATTATTGAAAAGTTAATTGGTTTTTTCCCCCATTAGTATTTTTGTTACCTTTTCTGATACCTTTTTTCCCTTTTGACATTAGTTGCTTACAACAAACTTTCCTTCTTTTGTACATCATACCTTCCTCATAACAAATTTTTTTTTTCAAATTGGGCAAACCCTTTAAAAAAAGTAGCCACACCTGATAATATAGGTAGCATTCTGTACCTCTGTATTTGATTTGTCAGAGAAGTATATTTTATCATTTATAATAATAAATTCCATTTACTGTTTCACATTTCAAACCTTGCCCAAATTTTCTCTTCACCAGCTAAATATCACCAGTTGTTTTGTTTTGTTTTTTTAGTTGACTGTCACCATATGGCATGGATTTAAGACATTTTTACCATCCTGGGTACAACCTTCTAGACTTTCCCCAACTTATCAATGTCCTTCCTCAATGCAATATATATAATGAAACACAATACACTCTAGATGTAGTCTGAGCAGGGAAAAGTACAACAGAACCCTTACCTCTTTATTCCTAGAAGTTATGTTTTCTCTTAAGGCAAACTAACACTATATTACTTTAGTGATGGCCAAACTGAGCTTTCAAGTCACTAAAATGCCCAGGACCTTTTTTCAGACAAACTGCTTCATCATGTCTTCCCTATTTTATACTTGTGAAACTGATTATGTTGAACCCACATTTAAAACTTTACCTTCAAGGGCGGCTAGGTGGCGCAGTGAGCGCCGGCCCTGGAGTCAGAAGGACCTGAGTTCGGATCCGGCCTCAGACACTTAACACACACAAACAAAAACCTAGCCATGTAACCTTGGGGAAGTTACTTAACCCCAATTGCCCACCAAAAAGCAAAAAAAAAAAAAAAAGATTTGGCCCAATATTATTCTAGCCTATATAGATCCTTATGGATCCTAACTTTGTTACCTGCTACTATCTTTGCTATCTCCTCTACCAGAACTATACCATTTGAAAATTAGATAAGCATGCATTCTATGACTTTATTCAAGTCACTGGTGAAAATACTAAATGGTGCAGGGTCACACACATTTCCAGGACACTCCACTTAACCTTTCTTCCAAGGTGACATCAAACTATTAATGATTATTATTTGGGACTGTCTATTCAATCAGTTCCAAATTTACTTAATTATATTGTCATCTAAACCACATCTCTCCATCTTTTCCAAAAGAATAGTAGAAAGGACTTTAGCAAGTGTTTTGCTAGAATCTAAGTAAACTATATCTAAAAGATTCTCCTAATCTACCAGTTTAGTTATACTGTTGAAAAAAGAAATAGTCTCCCTTAAGCTATTCTTGATAAAAACATACTGATTTTTTGTGATCACTAATGATAGATAATCATTAGCCATTCCTTTAATAATATGTTCTAGAATTATGCCCCAAAACACAATCTAACTCATGGGTCTAAAGTTTACATATTCCATTCTTCTCCTTTTTTGAAAACTGGGAAATTTGTCCTCCAATCTTCCCTTTCTCTAAGATTTTCTACCTTTTTTTTTTTTTACAAGATTTAAATAGAGATAGATATTAATTAAGGGAAATCTGGATGACAATCACCCTCAGTGATTTGTTGAATAGTCTTGGCTAAGTCTAGTAATTTTTTAAAGTAAAATATAAAAAAATTATCATCACATCTTCCTCAAACTATCTTCACTTCAACATTAAAGCTTTCTTTTCCCCTTCTTGCAACATGACAACATGACAAATACCTAATTCGGTCGCTTGTTCCACTGTAACCCCAACGACTCTCTACTTGCTGAAATCTATTGATGCTGCATTCTTTTCCCCTGAGGCAGCACCTGGGGCGATCAATATATTCAACTCGGGGTTTAGGATTGACTGTAAAATGAAGGAAGAGATTTACCACTTCTCGGTCTGATAAAATTCCAGATTGAGCAGGACCTATGGGAAGAAAAAAAAGACTTCAATACAAATTATTTGTTTTAAAAGTACACTTTGAAGCACTAAACTTTACAAGGTCAAAGCTGATTTGCAATACTCAAACCAAGTACAAGAAAAAACATTCATAAATAACTTTTAGCTCCTTTCAAGTACAGTCTATGCTAAGAATAAGTTATTGACTACTAGGTGGTATAAGAGTTTAAATTACTCATAATATGATAAAATGCAATGTGCATCTATATAAAACTATGTTCCTTTTAAAGAGACAATCCAAAGGCTAGCACCAGACAAATGCAAAAGAGTACAGAGGAAAGAATAATGGATTTAGAATCAGGAAATCCGAGTCCAAATCACAAATGTGTCACACCTTGAGCAAGTCATGTAATGTCTCCGTGGGCTTCAATTTATTCATATATAAAATGGATTCAACTAGATTACATTTAAGTTCCTTGTAAAACTCTTAATCTATAATCGAATGTTAGGAAAAAACAATTAGTTCTTTTCCTCATTAAGAAAATTCATGTTAAAGCAGAAAGATACTAAAAATATGGTAAAAGAGGTGGCCCAAAAGTAGGCAGCTCTATTCCTGTTTCAAGTTACCAAAAAGTGATGAGCTACGTTAAAAAGAAATTAGAGAAAGCTCTATCAGGAATAAACAAGATACACACAGCTGACAAAGAAGATGCTATAAAGTATTAATAAAAAATTAGGTAGATGGAACTGAAACAGAAACAGCCTTCTCATTCATTATTCGATCCTGTCTATGCCACCATTCTTCATTACTCTTTCATAATGGTCAATTATGAGGAAATAATGGTATATCTTTTTAAAATTCTATTTATGGTTTTTTAAATTGGGATTCAGAATGCACAAGAATTCCCAAATGGCACAAAAAAACAGTCATTTGTCTAGAACTTAGAATTACAGGATTTGGAGCTGGGAGGCCCACAAAGGTTACATGACTGGCCTTAAGTCACATGACTAACAAATAGTATTGCTGGAATCAGATCTCAAGTCTCCTGACTTCAAGTGCAATTCAACCACACAGCCTCATATCTATTATTACATCATTCTTCACTTGCTAAATCCCCATACATCCTTCAAAATGCAACTCAAACGTCACTTCCTCTAGAAAGGTTTCCTGATTTCCCCCAGTCCATAAAGATCTTCCCTCAATCCTGGGATCTTAACACTTTGTACTTCTCTGATGTATTCTTTAAGTATAATAGTTATCTGTTCAGGTCTTTTTGCCTCTGTAAGACCATAAATTCTGTGAAGTGCAAAATGTTACTTTCATATATGGTCACTGTGACTTTTGGTGATACAGCAGATAGAGTGGGCAGGCCTGGAGTCAGGAGGACCTGAGTTCAAATCCAGTCTCAGACACTTACTTAGCTGTGTGACCCTGGGCAAGTCACTTAACCCTCTTTGCCTCAGTTCCTCATCTGTAAAATGATATGGAGAAGGAAATGGCAAACCACTCCAGTATCTGTGCCAAGAAAACCTCAAATGGGGGTCACAGAGAGCCAGAGACAACTGAAATGACTCAACAAAAGGTTAGTCATACAAATATTTACATCACAAAATGATATAAAAATATTGTATAAAAGATGCAAACCAAGTACTGTTTGTGACTAACAGTGGTGATAGTGTGGCAGAGGTTTGTTATTAACTAGATATTCAGAGAAAGAAAGAGGCCTGGGCAAGTTTAACAAACTACTGATTTATTAAGACCACTCAGGCCTCAATTTCCAATTCAATGTCTCTTTCTCACATACTTCTGCTCTAATTAAGGTAATCAATACATGACTCATGACTACTTTTCTGCTACTATGTCCTGCCCCTATTCATGCTGCCCTTGCTTTCCCCAACCTCCACCCAAAGGGCCACTTTCCTTGCTCTATTCACCAAAATGATGCCTTACCTGCAGCAAACTCCTCAATAGTCATCAGTGGGAAACGGATTAACGACAGTGCTTTTCCTAGCACCTTCTGTTTATTTGCAAAAGTCACTGGCAGCTGCTGCCTCTGACATTCGGCTTCTGCCCAGCGAACAACTGCTCCAAAGAGTCGACTTTCTCGAATACTAAGTGTGTCTCTTTCCAGAACAGCACATAATGTATCTAGAAGCAAGACACAAAATTCAATTTAGATTAGATTTAAAATATCAGAAACTTAACAGTATACCCTTATTTTTGAAAGTTTCTAGTCAATAAAAAATACATTAAATTTGAAGTATGCCATCAAAAATAAAATGTTAATAAAAAATAAAACTCATGCAAATTACTTGGGTGTTCCAGAAGTCTTAGTGCAGTTTTAATAGTTTAAACTGCTTAACTGCTTTAAGCTTTAATAGCTTAAGACTACATATAGCTTTAGGGATACCCTGTATATTAAAATTTATGCATTGCAATATTCCCTTTAAGCGAAAGTAATTTAATTAGAGACATATCAAGAACATAGCTGAGAATGAAGAAATAAGTATAAAAGATATATCTGCCATTTCCTACCTGTGTAATATTAGGTAATTCATAATTTCCCTGGCTTTAGTTCCATATCTTTAAATATGAGAATTGGACAGATGGATGACTTTTGGAAATATAGATGGAAAACTGCTTTAATACTCAATAATTTCAAACTTCTCATTTTGTAGATGAGGAAACTGAGGTCAAGTCAAGTTAAGTGACTTGACTAAAGCTACACTGATAGTACACTGATATTAACTATCAAGTAGGGATTTAAACCCATCCCAAAATCCAGCTTTGTTTCATCTTGTTACATTGCCTCTCAGTTATCTGGAAAATTTACACAGAAGAGCTTATTCTTCAAAGATATTATATAAATAAGGCACTACTCTGTAAAATCTGAGCAATATAGGTATGTCAAACTAAATGAAGGACATAAATGCTACATTTACTATCTGGGCTGAAATCAACCAAAAAGTTTATCAGAGGTAAGTGACCCCAGTTAATCTAGCTCGTGTGTGTGTGTGTGTGTGTGTGTGTGTGTGTGTGTGTGTGTGTGTGTGTGTGTGTGTGTGTGTCTGTCTGTCTGTCTGTCTGTCTGTCTGTCTCTAAGGCCTTAATTCTGCTTCACTACATACACTTGAAAACAATGCAAGCAAATTTTATGTGTCTTGAATACTGTGAACTGTAAATTTTACTCTATAATACAGATGTACAAAAAACTTGCTTAAGAAATTAAAATATCATTATATAGAAAACTACATGACTGAGACCTACAAGTCCTGCTTTCATATTCACTAACGATTTTAAAATATTATAGATAAACTTTCCCATCAAAAACATTCAAAATTGCACTTGCAATTTATTGATAACTTTTTTATCTCCTTTCTAAGGCAAAATCTGATAGAAGAATTTTAAGATAAAAGTCAGGGCAAACATCACTAAATGGATAAATAACAAACCATTTATTCAGATGCCAGACTTCTGACAACCTTAAAACTTCAAAATAGCTGAAGGCCCTCAAAGTAAAAATCCCAAATTAGTTGTCACAATGCATATACTTAAATAAGGCTCTTAGAATCTTACTGATTGATTTAACTTGAAATTTGTTACCTTAATAATTTTTTCCTAGACTAAACTAAATCAGACCAAAATAGACTAGAAGTAGCAAATGAAATGGATGTGGAGGCATACACTGACAATAGCCAGAAGTAACAGCTAAACACCCAGCAATTAAGACTGAAACTTGAAAACAGAAGCATAACTCTGCTGTGTATTATGTATTACATACAATACAGGAATAGATCCTAAGTTAAATCAACAAATATTCACAGGGTAACTTACCATATATCATCAAGAAAAGGTTAAATTACGTTTAATGTTCTCTGTATAACCCTGCTTGGTAGAGCAAAGTTTCTGAACCGTGCTCTCTCCCCAGCCAACTTTTCTTACTAAAACTGAAGACAGATACTTATATGCTAAATACTAAACTGCTAGTTGGACAGTAGCCTCCACTTAAATCTTCTCTCTACTCACCTTCTTAATTTCTAATAAATAATTTCTAAATAAACAATAATTTCTAATAAATTCAGTCTGTCACCTTCATGCTTTTTGCTCCTGACATTCTGACACTCATGTCCTCTATCCATCCAAGTTTTGAAGGATGGCTTTCAAGATCTGCTTCAAACCTGACCACCCCCAACCAGAACTTAACTATTTAAATCCTATCTTTAGAGTTGAATGTTAATTTCTGAACTCTCAGAACAATTATTTTCTGCACAACTTATGTGGCAAATAATCATGTATATAAACAATTGTGGTACTTCTATCTTGAATTGTTACTTATCTTTACTTATTTAACTCATCAAATAAAATATGAGCTCCTTCAAGAGAGCTTTTATTTCCTTATTCTCCATATCCCTCACAGTCCCTAGCATTGGGACTAACTCATGGTAAATGCTTAATATTTGTTGATTTGACTAGAAGTTAGAGATGACAGTAAAATAACGTTTTAGGCACATTTCCATAAAAATAATTGATTAAGATGACTCAATTTTGGCACCAAAAGCAATAGAATTATGTGAACTTTTAAATTAATTGATCTGACACATCTCACTCCCAACAATGCCCCCCAAATGAAGCATTACTATACTCAGGAACAATGAAATTCAGTTCAAAATAAATAACTTACCTATGTCAATATCAGTAAAACCTTCTGCACTGATTGCATCCATTGTACTTTTGTCTATAGTGTCTAGACAAAGACTAGCAAGCTGAGGTTCATCAAATAATCGAGCCTAAGCATATAAAAAATACTTATTTTACTTACAGGCCAAAGATATTCTGATTTGACACTGCAAATAAATACGTCACACCAAATATGTCAAAAGCAGCTACTTGCTTTCATTCCAATGTTTTAATTATATATCAATATCTTAATTACATATCATTTAAAAATGTTCATTACAGTATTTTAAGTACATATAGCAGTATACAGTGACTGTCCCTTAGTAGGTACTTAATGTTTGTTAAACCAAGTTTCTCCTTCAAACATTTTTAAATGCTAATTTTGAAATAATCACTAACACTGCATGCTTACCATATCTGAATTTTTAAAAAATATATATTTGTTTTCTCTTTCTTGTTTTTAGTCTTTCTTCTCACCTTCAGGTCTATGTGCAAAGGGCCTATGTGTACATTGTAATCATACATCCAAAAAAGAATAAGCAAATTCAAACTTGGGTATAAATAGTAACCATTCCCCCTTCCTAGAAAACAAACTCTAAGGGCAGGGCTAATGTTTTATCAATCTCTACAAGTCTCTAACACAGTGTGATATACAGATTGGGTACCTGATGCATACTGAATTGATTTTTTAGCTCTGGTGATTAAATAAATGAAGTTGATACACAGTAGCTACAAGAATCTACAAAGCAAAACTTCACCAGATTAGTAATAAATCAGAGTAAGATCAGTCTGAATCAAGGAAGTTTGTATTATGAAATATTCAGAAGACTAAAGTTCTATTACTTCTCTACTCACTCACTTCTCTCAAACTCTTGCAATATGACTTCCCTTCTAATTCAACTAAAAAGCTCTCTCAGAAGTCATCAAATTCAATGGCCTTTTTCTTCATTACAATCGTCCTGGACTCTATGCAACATGAGACTCCAGTGACTCAGCCCCTTCCTTCTTTAAAGTGTCCTCCCCTGGCTGGGGACACTAAATTTTCCTGGTCCTCCCATCTGATGGCTCATTTTCCCTTTCTTTCGTACCCAAAACATGGTGCTACTCAGGATTTTTGGCTCCCTTCTCTTCTCTTTATACTTTCATCTTTGACAATCACATGTACAACCAGAGTTCCATCCACAGGTAAATAGACAATTCCTCAATCTTTTTATCCAATCAAAGAAAAAAGGAAATGATTTACAGAAAGGAAAGAATTTGCCAGGCAGACCTGTGGCTAAAAAATGGGAGACTCCAAGGATTAGGTAAGGCAGATAACAATGAAATATACAGATCCCTGTCCTAGGAGCCAGTCCACAATTCAAAGCTCTCTGATGGAAAAGGATAGATCTAGGGAAGAGAAACCAAAGATATATCCTCTTCCCCACAAATGATCCCAAAAGGTCTAAATTCACCTACAGCACCAGCTTAACAAATAAAACACAATAAAATTTCAGGATCTCTCTTCCTTCGGGATGCTCAAAAACATGCTCTTCCTGTTACATGCTGAGGCCTGAAATCCTGAAATTAGACATAAAAAGCTTAAAATGTAAATACTTAGTTGAGGTATCAGACTAATTAAAAGTTATTTGCTCTAAAGTGCATACAGCTTAATCAACAGACAAGTACAAGTGATTGACAGATACTTTCCTATTTTAACAGAACATAAGGGGTTATAGAGAGGAAGCACCCTAGAAATGGAAGGGAGCTCTACTCCAGGGGAGAAAAGAATTCAAAAAGAAGAGTGCACCTCTTTCCCTGAAGAGGTGGGAAGAGCTGTGGGTATGAATTACTGTATACACTGCCAGTCACTGTCATTGGATTAGTTAGTTTTGCTGCACTACTTCTTTCTTTTTAAATCTGTTATAAGGGATAGTTTGCTTGGATAAGAGAGGAGGAAAGAATGTATTCAGAAACAAATATAAGAACAAAATACACCAATGAAAATAGATAACATTTTAGAGGAAAAAAGCAAAGAAATGGTGAGGGATATTGAAAATAATTTTCATAATTTGTCAATTTTGTAGAAATATATATAGTCCTACTGATTATCAACCGTATTCGTACCAAAAAAAGGGGTGTTGCATATAGGTTTGGTGGAAACAGTGATGCTGAGCACTACCTGGCTTCACAAATGCTTACTTATTTTGGAAACACTTCCAACAATTTTTTCTTGTTCAATTATATTCATATGAAGGAGTAGTCTGGAAACTTTTTCAATCCAAGAAAAATGCTGGCAGGGTGGAGCCACAAAGAGGAGAACCACTTGCCATTATAAAACAACCCTTACAAGAATTAATGGTGGTATTACTTCTGAAGAAGACACCAATGAGGTGATTTTTAAAAATAAGTAGCAACAGTAAATTGATTTATGTAATGCTTAACTTTGACCCTATAAATGGTTATTGATTTTATAGGTGTCAATACTTCCTTCACTGGTGCAAGTCACAGCCCCTAATTTCTTATGGTCTGTCACATCCAAAAAACTCACTGAGAAGGGGTAGGGTTGGGAGTAGAGATAAGGAATCTTCTAATAATGAGCCTATCTGCATTTAGCTAGACTAGTCTGGGATGACAGGCAATCTGTCACTTGGCTTGCAGTCAAAACCTAATTTAGCAGAACCTACCACCAGGGTATATGAATCTACATACAAGGAATAAGAGTAGGCCTTTAGGAAAGACATATAATCCCACATACCTTAAATTAATTCATGCTGCAAAAAAAAACTACAGAATTTTTTTTTTTTTTGCTTTTTGGAGGGCAATTGGGGTTAAGCAACTTGCCCAAGGTCACATGGCTAGGTTTTTGTTTTGTTTTGTTTTTTTGGGGGGCAGGGGTGTTTGTGTGTGTTAGGTGTCTGAGGCCAGATTTGAACTCAGGTCCTCCTGACTCCAGGGCCAGTGCTCTACTCACTGCACCACGTAGCCACCCCAAGGCTGGTTTTTTTTAATCTGCAAAAATGAAATGACTGAATCTGATGATCTCTGAAACCCCTTCTAACTCTGATAGTCTATGATTCTATAGCAAAGCCATGCTTTACAAACACAGGATTTTAAATTTACTTATATAAAGGTTCAAGTTAATAAAGATTGTCCCAAATAACAAAACTCAGTTTTTCTATTAGGAATATTAAGTTAGCACAAATGCCAAAAAAAAAAAAACATGGAAGAAAGATATCCCATGATCCTAAATACCAACCACTGTAGGACTGAATTTTAAAGTTAATGGAAAACTGAGCTGAAATACATCAAGGCCTCCTAAACTATTCCCTCCCCATTCCATCTCTGCAAAAGACCTCACATTTCCTTACCAAGAAAAAGAGGTCTAGTCACCTTAAGCAACCTGTTTGTAATGACTCTACATCTTAAAAACCCCACTCTCCCACTTTACTTGGACAAAGAGGTGGCCCTTCTCATCAAGGTCAAACCCCACTATCTGTACCTTTGATCTTATATACCTTATTGTCTTGTCAGGTAAATTGCCCCCTGCAATCATACCTCTCTAATATTAAATTTCTTATTCTCTACTACCTTTCCTGATGCCCATGTCTTCCTATCATTAAAAAAAAAAAACTGCCTTGATTCTACCATTTCCTAAAGCCTTTCACTGCCTCTACCTTCCTATCCTCTCACTCACTTCTCAACCACATGAAAATCTCATTCTTGACATAACAACTTAACTACAATTACTCTCTCCAAAATGTGTTTAATTAGTTGTGTCTGACTCTTACAATCCCATTTAGAGTTGTCTTGGTAAAAATGGTTTGACATTTCCTTCTGCAGCTCATTTTACAAACGAAGAAACTGAGGCAAAGAGGGTTAAGTGATCTGCCCAGGGTCACACAGCTAGTAAGTATCCAAGGCTGGATTTACATAGGTTTAGCTGACTCCAGGCCTGGCACTCTATCCACAACACTACCTAGCTGCCCTCTCTCCAAAATTACCAATCATTTATTAATTGCCAAATCCAAAAGTCTTTTTTTCAGTATTCATCCTTCAGAATATGATACTTTCAAACACTCTTACTCTGGAAACTCTCTTTTTTTGTTTCTGTGACACTGTTCTTTCCTAATTCTCACCCTCCCTGTCTGACTACACTTTCTCTGTCTCATTATAGGTAATGTCCTGAGACCTTTTCTCTCTCTAGCTCAGGAGTTTTTAACCTGGAGTCTGCAAACTAACAAAACAAAAATGATAGCTGTTTCAATGTAATTATCTTCCTTTGTCGTCCTAAGTATTTCACTTAAGGACTTAAAAACATTCTGAGAAAGGATCCACTGACTTTACCAAATAGGTCCATGACACAAAAAATTAAGCACTTCTGCTTTAGATCTCATTTTTTCCCACAGAATCAATTATCTCTATGAAAATGACTATAAAATCTATACACCCAAATCTTATATCTTGGGCTTCAGTGTCAGATAACTGCCTACTAGATGTTCCTAACTGGATATTCCCTAGACATCTCAAAATCAGTAAAGTCTAAAACAGAATTTTTTTATCTTTCCCCTAAAATCTACCTTTCTCTTCTGAACTTTTCTTGTTCTGTCATTCTTCCAGTCACCCAAGCTTATACCCTAAAAGTCATCTTCAACTCCTCAATCTCCCTCACCTGCCAGATCCAATCAGTAGCTGTCTTGTCATTTCTACCTCTACCACATATTGCATTTGTCTTCCCTCTTTGGTCACACAGCTACCACCCTAGTTCAGGCCCTTATCAATTCAGATAAAATACTACAATACTTAAGTTGTTAAGAATCAATTGTTAATTGATAAGAACATTAATTGTTCTTCCTGCTTCAAGTCTTTCCCCTCTTCAACCCATCCTCCATATAACTGCCCAATTAATATTTCTAAAGCACAGGCCTGACCATGTCAATCCCCTGTTCAAAAAGTTTCAATGGTTCCCTATTGGTTCTAAGATAAAATACAAATTATTTCTATTCAGTATTTATTTATTCTTTTTTGCCTTTTTTTTTTTTGGAGGGGGGAAGGCAGGGCAATTGGGGTTAAGTGAATTGCCCAAGGTCACACTGCTAGTAAGTGTTCCGTGCCTGAGGCTAGATTTGAACTCAGGTCCTCCTGACTCCAGGCCTGGCACTCTATTCACCATCCACCTAGTGGCCCCCTCTGTTCAGTATTTAAATATAATCACTGTCTGGTTCTAATCTACCTTTCCCGACATGTTTTCCCTTCAAATATTCTATGTTCTAGTCAAACTGGGCTGACTTGCTGATTACTTCAATACTCCCATGGATCTATCTCATCAATTTAAGTCCTCCCTACAATGTGAAAATCTCAACCTATCCATATCTTCATATCCCATGCAATTCCGCTCACATTGTTTCATGAATTCTTATTAAGGTATCCATAAAATGTGCTAGGGGTCAGCACTTTTTTTCCCCTAGCTCTCTTGACATGTAGGCCTTGGATGCCCCATCATGACGTGGAGGAGACCCAGTGATAGCAGTGCACAAGATCTGGCTGGATCTAACATCAATGCTAAGACAAAGTAAAATCCTAGTAACAGACCATATTTTGTTTTCCAAGGACCAGCCTCATTAAGAAGGCAGAGACTTGTCACCCCAGCAGAGTGATAATGAATACTAAGTGATTAATTCTTTGGATATAGAAGTTAGAAAAATAATTTTCTATTCAAAGTATTATTAACTTGTGATTTAATTGAAAAACCCCGAACAAGAGTGTGAAGAGACTGGTGTCCTAGTCCCAGCAATGTCACTTGGACTCAGCAAATCCCACTCTGATGCCTCAATATGGTGAGGAGATTTCCTTGGGTGTATGAATATCATGCCAGCAGAATATAACCTCTGGAAGGTCCTATTCAAGCTGGAAAGTTGTGGATATACATGAATCTGGAGTAATGGTGGTATGATTATCATCAAAGGTATTTTGATACAGCATATCACTAAGACATTCCACTGAATGGATAATTGTCACATCACAGATTTTCAAAATACTGAATTAAGCATGCTAACACAAACCTTATTAAATAAAAATTACTTACCTGAGTGAGAAGCATAAAGGCATTATCTGCCCTAAGATGTTTGGTGAGAAAATCCACACAATGTGCTTCTAAAGCTGGAACTGCATATTTCTTAGCAGTATAAAGAGTTGTCATGACTGTTTCTGGACCAATCTGAACTTCATCTGAATAAAGAAATCTGGAAAACAATTTCAAAAATGGGGAAATTGTCATCAGTAGGATCATTAGTATGATGGGATTTTAAAAATCAGTACTATTTATTCACATACTGGACACAAGCTGACAAAACTATAAGGAATCAAAAGCCTAATATACTAATGTAGATAGGCCTGCCATCTTCAAGCAGTTCCACATTAATGAACTTTGCAATACTTTAATTTTTCCTTTTAAGTGTTCAAACTTAAAAATGTTTAACCATATTTATTCATATTAATCTAAAATGTAGTATTCCCTTATCCACTTTAGTTATCAGGATATACAATCATTTAAACCTTCATGGATGACTAGGGTTATCACTATGAACACTGTGGTACTATGAAATACTATAAGGGTAGGACTGCATGTCCATATATAAGGCCTGTTCACATATATATATATAATGGAGGTTACGTTGTCAGCATGTTCAATTCAGTCACCAATTCAATTCTATAGACATTTATTAATAAGCACCTATGTGCTAGTGATGGAATCCTGATAAAGTTGCCCCCAGCCCCAATATTCTAACTTCCTTATGGGTCCCACTGAACGGCAGGCATGTCCTGATTTAACCACACAATCTGGTTTTATCCACACCACAGGCCCTCAGACTCAATATAGCCACTGCTCTAATTCATATATTTGAACATGTGTGTCCTAGTACTCAACGACAATCACATCATTCATTTTAGCCCAAGACAGGATGACAATACTTACCTATCCAGCTTGACCAGACAGGATCACAATTACTAGCTAATCAGAAAGCAGTATGATTAGGATGTTTGCCCACTGAACCACAGAAGGGACCCCTCCCCCATTAACTATTCCCTTAAGAAACCCCTCCTGCCTTTTTAATATTCATAATTTCTGTTGCATAATCAGTATCATTACACTATAAAATTGACTGTCTTGTCTTACTAAGTTGCTAGTTCCTCTCAGAATCTAGTCAGCTTGGGGGAAAGGGGGAATTAATCCTCAATAAATGCCTGTACTTGGATCAAAGGTGGTCTGACTGAATTCTTTGAGACCACGACATTAGGCATTAATGGAGAGAAAGAATCAAGATGGCAAAGTCTTTACCCTCTAGGAGTTTACAATCTATTAGAATTGTACACAGCTGGTGGTGAAGTGAGTGGAGCGTCGGCCCTGGAGTCAGAAGGACCTGAGTTCAGATGCGACCTCAGACACTTAACTCACACTCAAACAAAAACCTAGCTGTGTGACCTTGGGCAAGTTACCTAACCCCAGTTGCCCTCCAAAAAAAAAAAAAGAATTGTACACAGCTAAGAATATCTACATGTATATAATACAAGGTAGAAGGTGATAAGTGTACACAGCAGAGAACCCAATTAACCCAATTAACCAAAAAACCCAATTAACATCAACTTGCAGTTGAGGGATTAGGAAAAGCTTGATGGAGGAGGGAGATAGTTCTTGAGTGGAGCATTAAAAGAAGAATTCTGACTTGCAGAAATGAGGAGGGAATAGAATCCCTGTACTGGCCTGCACAAATGCAAAGAAACAGGAGACAACAATATTGAGTCTAGTGAACAGCTGACAGTCTGGTCAGGCTGAGTCATAAGTGTATAAAGAAGAACAGAGTGAAAGAAATAAGAGCTGAAAAGATAGTTTGCTTTTTGTAGGGGGAGGGAAGAAGGTTGGGAGGGATGACAGAATTAGTGATTGTATTGTCCAAAAAAATGTGAAAAGAAATAAAAGCTGGTCAATGAAGCACTTTTTAAAATGCAGAGAAAGGAATACAGGGAAGTTCTGAGGAAACAGACAGAGGACAGTTTTAAAGTAGTTTATGACATACTTATTTTTAAAAAGCAAGCTGTACATAATAGAAATTCATGGTTTCACAGATAATCCTTTTAATGTTCTACTTTGCATATAGAAATGGCTTTTTGGGGGGCATTATCTAAAATCAGAATTTTTTAAATGGAAAAAAAATAATTTGGAGCTAAATTGTGACAGGCTTTAAATGTCAAGTTAATGAGTTTTTATTTTATCTGCTAAGCAATGTAGAGATGGATGCTAAACTTCTCTAAGTGGAGAATGACTTGGCATGATGCAGTACAAACTGTACTGGATCCAGAGCCACAACAGACCTCAATTCAAGTGTTTCATCTAATATTTACTATGTGACCACAGACAAATGTCTTAAATCCCCTGAGCCTTCTCATCTGTAAATGAAGGTTTTATTACTGTAATAGCACCTACACCTCACAGAGTTACTGTGAAGATCAAATGAAACCCAGTTTGAATTCTGCACTTAATAGCTGTATGATCTGAACCACAGTTTCCTTAGCTGTAAAATGGAGACATTTTTTCATTTGTGTCCTAATGATGGGGTGATGGTACCTGGACCCCTAGAAGGAAAAGACCAGTCTTAGAAAACAACCCAGCCCCTGAATTTTCCCATACATTCTAGCAGTCCAGATCACTGGAGACTATGCCCAAGACATGTGGCCCATGCCAGCCCACCTAGATCACTTAATTAGCTTACTAATTACAATCCTTTCACTGTCCTTCCTGGCCCATACCAGACTACTTAATATTCCCTTTACTACTGCACCTGGGCCACCCCAGACTACCTAATCTCCTAAATGCCACCCAGATCCTTTCACCGTCCTTTTCATATATAAGCATCAGTCTCACCCCCATTAAGTTACAGATTCATTAGGAATCTCCCCTGCTACTATAGTTGTTACAATAAACCTAGCCACCTTGACTCGAGTGCCTGAATTCAATCCAGGTGGACACTGCCCTGTACTCTGATATTTCAGGGTTCCAAAACCCAAACTACATCACTAATATAGTGCCTTGTTGTACATAATTAATGCTTAATAAATGCTTGCTGAAATGAAAAATGAGTCAGAAAGGGAATGATTAATGGAGCAAGGTACTAGAGGAAAACAGAGGGTTCAAGGGGTTAGTTTACCTTGAAAGAAAAAAGACCACCTTATGAAGCTGGAAATGAGAAAAGGGGTGAGGACATACAATGACCCAAAGACATGGAAGAGGCATAGAACCGGGAAGCTCAGTCAGATGACTTTTGTCTCCTATTCCTGGAAGGCAATTCCTTTTTCATCACCGCCTTTTAAAATGCTTAGCTTCTTTCCAGGTCTAGCCCAAATGATCACAACTTTTCCTGATGCCCTTCAGCTGTCAGTGCTCTACCCCTTCAAAATTATCTAAGTATCTGTGTGTATCTGTTGGAGAAGTTACCCATAAAGAGGGTTAGGGTTGCTCTGGAGACCCCAAAATACCAACATTCGGGTCCTGCCGAATGAATTCCACTCAAGTCTTCTCTCAGTCAAAGAAAAGTAAAATTTATTACAAGTTCGCTTGCATTAGAGGGAGCAAGTCTGTGCTAGGTCATTCTATGGTGCTCTCACAAACATGAAGACAGGATGAGGTCCTATATATAGAAGGTTGTGGGAGGAATCTAGGGGTGGTCTAGGGGAAGAGTTTGGGGAGGGTCTTCAGGAGGAGTTAATGAGGTCAGTGAGTGATTAAGGATGGGAAGTAGCTGGAGGCTACAGACAATGGTGGGCTAGGCCACTTCAAGGGTGGATAGATATTTTAATAGGCTCAAGGGTGGGAAGTAGATGAACAATGGAGGGCTAGGCTAGTAACTAGGCTAGAGTTAGTAGTTAGCAGTTAGTAACTAGGCTAGAGTTAGTAGTTAGCAGTTAGTAACTAGGCTAGAAGTTGGGCCCAGCCACAATGTAAGGCTTACTGCCTCCTACAAATGCATCATCAAATGAGATGATTTAATCAAGAGTACAAGGGAGATTCCCAGAGCCTGTGCCTCAAGGACTCAAGGAGAAGTCAAGGGGGTTCCCAGAGCCCATACCTCATCTTCTGACCCCTTCCACTCATGTGCTGGCTGATTTTCCCCCTTGCCAGCCAGATCCCCCAGTCTTACAGTCTGATCCAGTTCAGCCAGCAACCCCCAGTCATTCTGACAGAAAGTGGAGCTTCCAATCTCCCTTCCTCTGTCCCCACACCACTTTCAGGGCTTTTTCCCCTCTCATCAGGTGGTGTACATCCCATTCTCCATTTCAGATCTCAATCAAATTAAAGAAAAGTTGGGTAGATTCTCTGAAAACCCAACAGAGTTTACTGAAGGCTTTCCGGACTTATCCCTGCAGTTTGAGTTTTTTGGGGGTGATTTGCAAATCCTCTTCTCTACCTGTTGCTCCACTGAGGAGAAGAGGAGAATCTGGGAACAAGCCCAAAAATTTGAGACTCATTTGGCTAGCAATGACCCCAGAAAATACCTCCCAGGAACAGCTGCTGTTCCCATTAGTGATCCAGGATGGGACTATCATATCTGGCAGGACAGAGAAAAGAGAGACCATATGGTACTTTGCCTGTTAGAAGGCCCAAGAACTGCATTTCAAAAGCAAGCAAATTATCAGAAAGTTAGAGAAATTTCTCAGACAAATCAAGAAAACCCTGCCCTTTTCCCAGATAGACAGACTTGTAGAAGCTATTAAAAAGTATAGGGGCGGCTAGGTGGCGCAGTGAGTAGAGCGTCGGCCCTGGAGTCAGAAGGACCTGAGTTTGGATCCGGCCTCAGACACTTAACCCACACAAACAAAAACCTAGCCGTGTGACCTTGGGCAAGTTACTTAACCCCGATTGCCCTAAAGGGGTGGCTAGGTGGCACAGTGAGTAAGAGCGCCGGCCTCGGAGTTGGGATGACCCGAGATCAAATCCAGCCTCAGAAAATGAGCACCCACACATAAATAATGATTAGCCGTGTAACCTTGAGCAAGTTACTTAACCCCAATTGCTTTAAAAAAAAAAGTATACAAATTTATATCCTGACTCTACAGAAGGGGCAGCAATCCTTAACATGTTTATTAGTTAGTCTGCCCCAGATATTAGGAGGAAACTGCAGAAATTGGCAATGGGACCCCAAATACCTCAGGCCCAATTACTGGAGACGGCCTTTGGAGTCTTTAATAACAGAGACCTGGTTGCAGCAGAGGAGAAAGAACACAGGGAAAGAATCAAAGACAGAGAACATGCTCAATTTTTGGCTGCTGCCATGGCCAGGAAAAGCCCTTCCAGAGGATCCCCTTGGAGGAAGTCCAGTCACTTGGGCAGAGGGGAAACCGGCTTTCAATACCACAAGACAGGTCAATGGTCCAAGGAGTGCCCCTCCAGGGCACCCCCCCCCCCCAGAGGAAGCCCCAGGAACCAACACCTCTAGAACTGTGCCCATCTGACCAGGAGGGACATTGGAGGAAGGATTGTCCCCAAGGTTGGAAAAGTGGTAGAGCCACCTCCCAGTACCCTGTCCTCCAGTTTTCTCAAGACTTGGGAGTGAAGGGGAAGCCTAGGGCTTTGCAGTGCTCCCACTTTTTCCATCTCTCACTGAACTCTGGGCAAGCATTGAGGCTGAAGGTACGGGGACCCACTTTATTATGGCTAAGTTCTCTGTTCTAACCAATTGGTCCTACCCTCCCCTTGACCAGTCAGGTCAGGAGCATGGAAGGGGAAACTAAAGGATGTCCCCAGACATGCCCAGTCTCCTGCCTACTTGAGCATCTGTTGTTTGAACACTCCTTCCTTCTCCTCTTCTCCTTTCCCCTTGTTGGGAAGGGGCCTGTTGGTGAAATTGGGAAGCCAGTTTTCTCTAGTTAAGACTTCCAGATCTGTCCATGTTCCCTCAGAAGTGTGGGAGATAGTTGAGTCAATTGTTTGGAATCAGGAAATTCCTGGGTGAGTTATTTCTGCCATCCTAGCATTTGTTTTTCTAGATCCTAAAGTGTTTCTCCAGAGTGGTTTATATCCAATTAAACCCAAGGCCTGGGAAGGATTGCAAGCATTAATTGCTACTCAAGGCCCAGACCACCAGGTGAAAGCTTTTGAGAATTTTGAAAACTAAACTGACCAACACTCCAGCTTTACCCAATCTAGAAGAAACCTTTTACTCGCTGTGATGATGGAAGGAGAGAACGACCTTTGGGAGTTGCCTGTTTTTGAATAAATATTAGATTCCATGCCTGCTATTGCTTTCCATGTGCTAAATGTCCATGGAGCAATTTAGAAAGGTAAGGGATATCTGACAGCATTTTAGCCTTGCCCCAGTCATCTTTAATTCCTACCAGGGAAATTGTCTTTCCTCTATTCTTTTTTTTTTCTGGTGCCTTTTTGGTCTTTGTTTGCTTAACCTCCTTGCCAGGTTTGTCTCCTACAGGGTTCAAGCCATCAACCTCTGGATGACCACTAAAGCTATGCAAATCTCTCACTGAATCCAAGTTCTCCAGCCCACTGGACCTGGCATCATCCAGGGTTCAGAGTCTGACCCCCTTGAACAGGACCCAGAGAGGCAGGGACAGCTCTATGCCCCTTGCCAGCAGGAAGCACTTTCAGAAGCTGAGATCTTTGCCCTTTACCCCAAAGAAATTTGGGTCCCATATGTTTGAGAGGGGAATGATGAGGTATGGGCTCTGGGAGCCCCCTTGACCTCTCCTTGAGTCCTTGAAGTACAGGCTTTGGGAACTTCCCTTGGACTCTTGATTAAATCATCTCATTTGATGAGGCAATAAGCCTTCCATTGTGGCTGGGCCCAGACCTCTAGCCTAGTTACTACTTTCTCTAGCCTAGTAACTAGCCTAGCCCTCCATTGTTCCCACCCTTGAGCCTATCAAAATATTGATCCACCCTTGAACTGGCTTAGCCCACCATTGTCTGAAGTCTCCTGATGGCCTCCCACCCTTAATCACTCATTGCCCTCATTAACTCCTCCTGAAGACCCTCCCCAAACTCCTCCCCTAGATTCCTCCCACAACCTTCTATATATAAGACCCCATCCTGTCTTCATGTTTGTGAGAGCACCATAGAATGACCTAGCACAGGCTTACTCTGTGTCTAATAAAAGCGAACTTTTAATAAACTTTACCTTTCTTTGGCTGAGAGAAGACTTGAGTCGAATTCATTTGGCAGGACCCGGCATGCTGGTATTTTGAGGTCTCCAGAGCAACCCTAACCCTCTTAGTGGGTAACCTACACCTCATCACTATGAGATTTTCTATGACTCTTCTGTACTTATCACACTGTTGTTTGTTGTTGTTGCTGTTTATGCATCAGTCATCCTGGAAGAGGACCATGACATCAGGAAGGTGATGCCATGATCGGCAAGTGAGTTGGATTTGAGTGAGAGGGGGCTTGTGGAAGGTCCACAGTCTCACTTTCTCTTCTAGAGCCATCTGGATCCAGCGGCAAGATACAGATCAGGACAACTGGAAATGGCCTCCTCATCACATTACTCACTACAACACAGTAATGTTCTATTATTCATATATCGCAATTTGTTCACACGTTTCCAAACTGATGGGCATCTTCTTTGTTTCTACTTCTTTGCTACCTCAAAAAAAAAGTGCATATTCTAAAACCTTCTTATCCATACTCAAGCCTCCCAACACAATCCTTCTGACCTTAGTTGCCCCATACTTCAAACAGAATGACAATTTCTCTGCTCACCTTCTCTACATCTCCCACTCCCTTAATAACATCTTCTTTCTCCTGACTGATCGTTCTTACCAATAATCATTCCCTCCTGCTACCCACAAATATAACCATGTCTCCTCCTTCCTGGGGGTAAAAAAAACAAATAAACCCAAAATAGATCCTGCTATCCCTATAAGCTATATAACTTATCCTTTTCATAGCTAGAATCCTAGACTGAAGCAGAACTGATGACTGTGAAAGTATAGAGAAGGGGACAGATGCAAGAGAGAGAGCATGGTGTAAAAACAGTAAGATACAGCAACTGATGAGACATGAGCAGTAAAGGAGAGGGAAGAGGATGATTCCATAGTTCCAAACCAGTGACTGGATATGGAAGTTAGAAAGAGGAGAGAGCTTTCAGATTTGGTGAGTTTGAAATCATAATTTTAGCTAGCATTTGTGGAGGACTTCAAAGTCTGAAAAGTGCTTTACATACGTTATCTCATTCAATCCACATGAACAACCCTGGAAGGCAGCTGCTGCTATCCCCATTTTACAGTTGAGGAAGCTGAGGGCTGACCTGCCCCATGTCTCAGCAAGCATCTGAAGGCTAGATTTGAACTTGGGTCTTCCTAACTCCAGGTCCAGCATTTTATCTACTGAACCACAAACTATGTCATCAGAATCCTGGAATTTACCACACATTGCCAAAAGGATGCTACGTGTAAACGGAAGTTGACTCTTAGGTTTTCTTTGGAGAAGTGCCCTCCCACCCAAAAAGAAAAGGAACATGAAGAGCTGGTGATATCTTAACTCCAAAAGCGGCAAGAAACATCACTTCATGGAGATATATGCTTAAAAGAGGACATTTGATCAAATGAGTTAATATTTGTAAAGTGCTTAGTCATAGGCCCCGGCACATAGTAGGTGCTTAATGCTTACCCTTCCCCCTTGAAGATATGCAAAAAGATCATCGAAGAAATTGCAGCTTATACACCTAAGATCTACTGCAGAGAACAAAAAGGTAAAGGAATTTTGAGAATTCTATAAGATCCTCCAAGTAAATCAATATGTCCTTTGATATTTTGTAACTTCATTCCAAAATTGGGAATGGATTTGGATGCCAAGAAATATACTGGAAAAAATGGATCAGGATTAAGGAATGAGAAAAAACAAAGGCTTTGTAAGACTACACTGTTAGGGCCTAATTACTAAGGCCTGAGCCCTGGATTTGGTGGCGTGCAGGGCCTTGAAAAGTCCGAGATGCCCGGAGGTGCTTTCTGCAAATCAGCAGATTAACTTTTGCTGTGCATTGAGAGTGCTTCATCCAACAGGAATGGTCTCCTCCCCTGCCAGCCAGAGGTGTATGTATAGAGCAAACTCCCAGAAGAGCAAAAGGAGGAATTCGGGTATTCAGATAGCAGAGGAGTCATGTAGCATCCATCAAATAAACCTGTTGAGCCTGATCCTGAGTCCTGGCATTCTGTTGTGCATTTTCCCTGTAGCTGGATCTATGGGGCCAGAGACGTCCGAAGACCTGGTTATAGGTAAGGTCGGCCTATCGGGACTGCAGCCAGAGAGGGACCCCTAACACTACACAAATGCCCCTATCTATACATCATGAAAACTTTCTTTGAAAAGAGAACTGTTCTGGATATGATGATCACCACATCAGATCACAAAAATCAAACTGATTCAATTAACAGACAGCAAATAACTTGTTAAATCATCCACCTCCATAAAATCAGAACACTAATTGCTTAGAGCAAAGTCAAAATTAATACAATGATAAAAAAGAATAAAAATCAGAAAAAGATATGCCATAGAATTGGAATCACTCAATTTTGACCTATTCAAATTAGTTATTGATGATGAAAAAGAAAATATGAATGAGGGAATAAAAAACACTGAAATCTATAGAAGTTATACAAAAATTAAGATGATATAAATTAATTGCACTAATAAGGCAAACAAGAGAACCTAAAAAATTTCTTAATCAGTAAACACTTGACTTCTTTTTTTTCTTTTTTTTTTTTTGCTTTTTGGAGGGCAATTGGGGTTAAGTGACTTGCCCAAGGCCACTCAGCTAATGTTTGTGTTAAGCGTCTGAGGCTGGATTTGAACTCAGGTCCTCCTGACTCCAGGGCCCGTACTCTATTCTCTGTGCCACCTAGCCACCCCAAATACTTGACTTCTTAGCCAAAAGGGGAGAAATGGCAACAAAATAGTCATTAAAATTTCTATAGTTTAAACTAGTTATTTCAAACTCAAACAGAAGCAGATTCCTGATGGTGGCATGCTGACTTAGAAAACCACAAACCAACATTGTTTTACTATATTTTTATTTATGTTTGTTAAACACTTTCCAATTACATTTTTTTTTTTTGGGAGAGCAGTTGGGGTTAAGTGACTTGGCCAAAGTCACACAGCTAGTAAGTGTGTCAAGTGTCTGAGGCCAAATTTGAACTTGGGTCCTCCTGACTCCAAGGCCATGCTCTATTCACTGGGCCACCTAGCCAAAACCCACCATTACATTTTTTTCCCCAAATGCTTTATTAACTTCTGGTTTACATCATTCATTTCCGTCAGATTTTGAGTTACAATTTTTTCCCCATTTTTCCCCTACCCACCACCCCAGGAATAGCAGTTCCACAGGATATCCCCTCATCCAATCTGTTCCCTCCCATTTCTTCTCCCATATGCTCTTCGACTTTTCTAGTGTGGTGAGGTGAATCCCCGAGCCCTGTTGCCTGCACATCTTATCTTCCAATTATATGCAAAATAGTATTAATCATAGTTTATATATATATATATATATATTTTTAATTTGATTTTAAAAGGAAGAGAAGCAACTCAGTATATGCTGTACATGTGTAGCTATGCAAAACATCACCATAGTAGATATATTGTAAAACACTGACTATATCTCCCTCCCTCCCATCCCACCTTCCACATGGTCCACTCACCACCTTGATCCTGTCCCTTTTCAAAAGTGAGTGCTTCCAACATCCCTCCCCAACCAGCCCGCCCTCCCCTTCACCACCTTCCCTCATCCACCTTCCCCCACACTCCTGTAGGGTTGGACACCCTATTTAGTATGCATGTCATTCTCTCCCTGGTCTAAATTCAATGAGAATAAGGTTTTGCCTTTTTGCCTTCCTGTTCCTCCCCTCCCCTGCAACCACCTTCCCCTGCCTCCTCTACATGAGATAGTTCATCCCATTGTCTCTCCCCATTCCCCCTCACCACATTACTCTCTCACCTCTTAACCTCACCTTTTGAGTATCATCCCTTCCTATTAAATTTGACCTGTGCCCTCTATCTATGCATACCTGAAAACATATATACACACATTCACATATGTCCATATGCCCATATACCCTTCAACTATTTTCATACTGAGAAAAGTTTCATCAGTTAGTTATTGTTTTTCCATGTAGGAATGTAAATAGTTCAACTTTGATAAGTTCATAGTGAATTCTTTTCCCTGTTTACCTTCTCAAGCATCTCTTGCTTCTTATATCTGAATGTCAAATTTTCTATTCAACTCTGGTTTTTTCCTCAAGAATGCTTGAAAGTCCTCTATTCCCCTGAATGACTAAATTTTCCCCTGAAACATGATACTCAGGTTTGCTGAGGAGGTGATTCTTGGTTTTAATCCCAGCTCCTTTGCTCTATGGAATATCATATTCCATGCCCTTCAATCCCTTAGTGTAGAAGCTGCCAGATCCTGTGTTAGCCTTATTGTGTTTCCACAATATTGAAATTGTTTCTTCCTGGCTGCTTGTAATATTCTCTCCTTGATCTGGGAATTCTGGAACCTGGCTACAATATTCCTGGGAGTTTTCTTTTGGGGATCTTTTTCAGGAGGTGATTGGATTCTTTCAACCGCTATTTTGCCCTCTGGTTCTAAAACATCAGGACAATTTTCCTTGAGAATTTCTTGAAGGATGATTTCTAGATTCTTTCTTTGATCATGGCTTTCAGGTAGTCCAATAATTTTTAAATTGTCTCTCCTGGATCTATTTTCCAGGTCAGTGGTTTTTCCCATGAGATATTTCACATTGCCTTCTATTCTTTCATTTGTTTGGATCTGCTTAATAGCATATTGATTTCTCATAAAGTCACTAGCTTCCATTTGCTCCAGTCTAATTCTGAAGGAATGATTCTCCTCAGTAAGTTTTTGAGATTCTTTTTCCATCTGGCAAATTTGGCTTTTTAAGGCATTCTTCTCCTCATTGCCTTTTTGAGCCTCTTTTGCCATTTGAGTTAGTCTATTTTTTAAGGTGTTATTTTCCTCAGTCAGGCTGTTGACTCTCATACTTTTCTTGCATCTTTCTCATTTCTCTACCCAATTTATCCCCCACTTCTCTTATCTGCTTCTTAAGGTCCTCTATGGCCTGTAACCAGTTTGTATTTTCATTTGGGGCTTTTGGTGCAGGATTTCTGACCTCACAGTCCTCCTCCTATTCCATGCTTTGATAATCTTTGCCCCCAAAATAGAAGTCTAATGTTGAATTTTTCTGTTTATTTTGTTTCCTTTGCTTAAGCATGCTGCCACTCAATTACTTGGCTTTTGGGCTTGTTACCACAGTAGGACTTTGCCACCAGCCAGGGGAACTTGCATCCCAAACATTGGGGTTTTCTCAATTTCTGGAGGTATTAGTTAGGTGGCCTCTCTGAAGCCTCCACACACTCTGGCAAGCTGGTCACACACTCCAAGACCTCCACCCCAGACTGCAATCCAGATCCAAGAAGGGTAAAGCAAGAGCACTTACCCCTCAGACCGATCATGGATCCCCCTACAGTTCACAGGCCAAGAGCTGAAGCTGCAATTCGGCATATGGTGCAGGCTGTGCTGGCTCCTCAGCAGCTTCTGGGCCCCCAGGGAAAGAAGCTGACACATTCTCCCAACCAGTCCCAAAGTCCATAGGGCATTGACCTCTTACTTTGTCCTAAGCATATGTGTGGATAATTCTGGAAAAGCCACAGCTGCTGGTGTTCTGGGGTCCCTCCAGCCAGCTGTTGGTCTGGCCACCCTCAGGCTAAAACCTCCACTCACATGGGCCTTGGGCTCCGCTCCAAGCACTGCACTGGCCGCTCCCTGCCGGGCTGCTGGATTGTCCTCAGTGGGAAGTTAGCTTCTCTGTGTCATTTTGTGGGTTCTGGAGCTCCAGGGGTCATTCAGAGTCCCCCTTTTACATAATTTTGAAGTGGTGTGGGTTGGAGCTCCAAGGAAGTGCTGTTTCTACTCCGCAATCTTGACTCTCCCCCCACCCATTACATTTTAATCTGGTTCCCTCACTAGGGAGTTTTGGTGCCCACCCCACTAACTTGTTTTTTTTTTCCTTTTTGGTGGGCAACTGGGGTTAAGTAACTTGCCCAAGGTTACACGGCTAGGTTTTTGTTTGTATGTGTTAAGTGTCTGAGGCGGGATCCGAACTCAGGTCCTTCTGACTCCAGGGCTGGTGCTCTACACACTGCGCCACCTAGCCGCCCCCACCCCACTAACTTGTGAATCTGACACCTCTGATTTAGATTATAAATCAACTCTTTTGAAACAATTGTCTTATACAGAAATCTAGTCGAAGATTATGACAAGCAACTAATAAAATATACAAAAGCAGTGGACAGTAAAAGCACTATATAGAAAACTTGGTGAGAGATTCCATTAAGCAAAGTTGTTTCAAGAATACTTAGGAATGAGGAATAGAGAAGAATTGCCTACGATGTGCCAGGCAATATACTAAGTTCTTTACAAATATTTTATTTGATCCTCACAGTACCCTGTGAAGTAGGCTGTATTATTATCCCCATTTTTACAAACTGAGGAAACTGAAGCAAACAGAGGTTAAATGACCTGCCCAGGATCACACAATTAGTGCCTGAGGCTACATTTGAACTCAAGTCTTCCTGACTCTAGGCACTATAGCTCGCTCATATTAACAATATGAAAATTAAAACTAAATACAAATTTAGTTAAAAATAAATTTATTTCATTTTCAACATTCACTTCCATAAGACTCTGAATTCTACATTTTCTCCCCTCCACAAGATGGCATGCAATCTAACACAGACTATACATATACGTTCATATTAAACATTTCACATTAGTCATGTTATAAAGAAATAGAACCAATGGGAGACACCATGAGAAAGAAGAAACAAAAACAACAAAAAGCAGAGCAAATGGTATGCTTCAATCTGCATGCAATCTCCACAGTTCTTTTTCTGGATATGGATAGCATTTTCCATCATGAGTCTTTTGGATCCTTGAATTACTGAGAAGAGATAAGTCTATCAAAACTGGTCATTGCACAATGTTGCTGTTACTGTGTATGTTCTCTTGGTTCTGCTCACTTCACTCAACATCAGTTTATGAATCTTTATAGATTTTTCTGAAATCTGCCTGCTCATCATTTCTGAACTATTTTCAAAATGCAATTTAAAAAAAATTCACTTATTTTTAAAAGTTTTATTGATGCTTTTGTATTTATAGCATAATCCTCTTAACCTCCATTCCACTGGGCCCATCCTTCTAACATACAAAAATATTAAACAAAACCAAACAAGCAGCAACCCACATTTGAAAATTTATGCAACTTAGGTAGTCCCCAAACTCTCTACTCAGAGGAGAAAGGAGTATTTCACCATCTGTTCTTCAGGACCAAGATAGATTATAATTAATCACACTTCAGTCAATGGGGGTGCTTTTACTTTATGTTACTGCTGTCACTATTTTATTCTGTTCTTTTATGTTTACATCGTACGGTACCAGTTCATATGGGGTAATCCAATACAGGTCTTTTCTCAATTCCTCATATTTGTTATTTTCTTGCAGTATAATAATATAGTATTACATTCACATACCACATTAGCCATTCTGCTTTTAATGGTCACCTACTTCATTTTGTGCCCAGTTTTTTGCTACCACAAAAAGTACAAAGTTGGCCACTTTAGCTAAAAATAATGTGCAAGTTATAAGACAAGGGGACATTAAAAGGATTTATCAGTAGGTCCTCTCTGATAAGGTGCAGGCTTTGGTAACCCCACTAGAACTCTGACTGAATTGTCCCATTAGTTGAGGCATTTGCATGAGGCCCAAACCTCTGTTAATAGCCTAGCCCTCCATAGTCTTTCCACCCTAGAGCCTATCAAAATATCAATACACCCTTGAACTGGCCTAGCCCACCATAGTCTATTGGTTCCAGGTAGCCTCCAGCAACTTCCCACCCTTAATCACACATTTACCTCATTAACTCCTCCTGAAGACCCTCCCCAAACTCCTCCCACAACCTTTCTGTATATAAAGACCCCATCTTGCTCCATGTGGTGTGAGCACCATAGAATTTCCTAGCACAGACTTACTCTATGTCCAATACAAGAGAACTTTTAATAAACTTTGCTTTTCTTTGGCTGAGAGAAGATTTGAGTCCAAATTATTCAGCAGGACCTGTTGTATTTTGGGGTCTCGGGGCACCCCCAACCCTAACCTCATCATTTTATGCTAACCTCTTCACTCCCCTCTCCCCATATCCAAATGATTTACCCCACTTTACTCTCTGCCTCAAAGAAAGAAAAAGAGAAACAGAGACAGGTATGGCATAGTGGGAGTCAGTGGGCCTGGTTCTAGACCTAGATCTACAACAAACTAGCTCTATGATCATAGATAAGACCTATCATCTCTTTGGGATTCATATGGATTACATGACTAAAACATTAATATCAAGGCATTTCTTACCACAACTATACACACTCGGATAGAAATAAGTATTAAAAATACTGTTATCGGGGCAGCTAGGTGGCGCAGTAAGACTGCCGGCCTCGGAGTTGGGATGACCCGGGATCGAAACCGGCCTCAGAAAATGAGCACCCACACATAAATAATGACTAGCCGTGTAACCTTGAGCAAGTTACTTAACCCCAATTGCTTTAAAAAAAAAAATACTGTTACTGACCTCTTTCAGAAGAGTGGTGTCAGCATAAAACTGACAGCCTAGCAGAGAAAATTTATCAAGTAACAACAGTAGAAACACTACTGGCTAAAGCTAACTAAAAAAAAACCAACAAACCAAAAAACCAGCATTTGACTTAATAGAAAAAAAGTACAACTGAACTAGAAACCATATAAGACACAAACTATACAAAATATTCATGCTAAATAATTATAATCCAGTTAAAGTGATACATACTATAATGTTCATTCTGAACAAATGGGAAAAAGAAATGCTATCTTACTACATGGTCCTGTTAGCACTAAAAATCACTAATAACACAAAAACTATGTCACCTAACTAGAAATGTTGGTTGCTACAGTTCAGTAAAATGTTCATTGACTACATTCACAAAAATGTAATATTGATAAATAAGCAGGACTAGGTCAATGAGTCAACCAATTCAAACAAGTGATGTGTGGAGAGTCTGTTAGAATAGACCCAAAAAGTAAAGGATCAAAAACAATTGAACCTACTCCAGTGACAATGACCAAAAATGAGGACACCACAAAAGTCAGAATAGGACTTGAACTAAAACCTGAACACACTCAACCAATTAAAGATAGATATTTAAACTTATTCCTAGCAAAGCAACTAGGAAATGACTTTGCACTACTGGATCACAAAGAAATACTAAATTATTTCAAATACTTAGTAATGGTCTAGGAGGTGACTGTGGGCTAACAGATTACAGAGAAATACCAAACATCTTCAAATACTTAGTAATGGTCAGTAAACAACAATGAAAAGCCATGTCGCATGGTGATAAGCAGTGCTGAAGTAGAAGGACTGGAGAGAAAGCATGTCTACAGCTATAAAAAGCCATGAAGACATCTCAACAGTCCTCACTGTAGATCTGAAGGGTATAGTTGCAACACTTGGACAGACTGGAAGGACCTGAACCACCAGCAACAGAGATTTCATTGCCAACTCTTGACTCAGGATTTCTCCTGGGAATGGTTCTTCTCAGAACATCTTGATGCCAAACACAAACTGTTGCGAGCCAAAAAGGCCTGAGCCAGGACTTATATCTGATTCTGCACTCAAGTATCTTTGGCTCCCAACACCAAACCAGAAAAGGTAAGCAAAGCAACATATTCAACCAAAGCATTACCAATAAGCAAGAAATTAATCAACTATTTTCAATTTCTGGGTATACACTGTCTACCTCAGACCAACAAATCCATCAAATAAAGCAGCTAAAGAACTCAACAAGGGATACAAACTTCTAAGTGAATGAGGAATCAACCCAAAAATCTACATACAATCCAGCAGCCAACAAATTCATAGAAACAACAGAAAAAGCTGAGGACTTAAGATGGCTGGATAGGAAACAGTGTTTAAAGCAAAAGCTGTTTCCAACAGCATCACTACCTAACAAGGTAAAAAAAAAAAGACTTAACTAACGGAACACTCTAAAATTAAGGAAAAAACCTAACTGGGGTGGCTAGGTGTCACACTGGCCCTGAGTCAGAAGGACCTGAGTTCAAATCCTGCCTCAGACACTTAACACTTACTAGCTGTGTGACCCTGGGCAAATCACTTAACCTCAACTGCTCTGCCTTCCCCCCTCCAAAAAGCAAAAAGCAAAACAAACAAACAAAAAAAAAAACCCAAACCAAAAAACAAACAAAAAAAACCAACCCAAAACTTTAAGCAACATCTAGCTTTACAGCAATAACAGAATCAAGAAAGCAACATTAAAGCAGTAAGTGAATATGCAGCTACTATGGGATCTGGGGAAAATGGGCAAACATAAAAGCAGGGGTTCTAAGGGAGGTAGGGAAATAGGTGTAAGTACTGGGGACTTTTCTAACATAACAAAATGAAAATTTGAAGGACACTGTTATCTTTATATATCATGCTAGCAGACAAATTCACTTAAACATGCCAGATAGTGGCACACCAACATTTACCAAAGCATGCAACAACATTCACCTGACCTAGATCAATGCCATGCACAAATACTCACACTATAGGCACTAACCAATGCTAAGTACAGCTAAATCCAGCAGACTTTCAACACCAATAATCATTTGTTCAGACTTAAATTTACTAGAACAAGAAATATTTAACTTGGCAAATAAAACTGTGACTGAAACTGAACCAAAGGGCCAAAAGCAAAGCAATATAATAATGATCTAACTGCAACATTACAATTAGCAAAAGATACATAACAACATAATGCCACGGGGATCAGACATTACACTAGAAACTGGGACACTTAGCATGGGGAACCAACCAACTAAAGCAATGGGGGTTCTACTTGAACTTCACAAACAATTTTAACCAGGGTACAGGAACGACTAAGCCAGAGCAAAAACACAATTTCTAACTATAGAAAACACAATACTCAATGAAATGAATGGGAATAGATCACTTTTCTACTGTAAAGTTCTACTTTAAAGCAACCAAACTAACAAAAATTTGGCAAATGGAGAGGAAGAACACCACAAATAAAGCCTCACTACACAGAAGAACAAAGAGCATAAATGCAACAAAAATTAGGATAGAGTGGGAGACAATAGAAAACCACCACAGTGGAGCTTATAGGCAGAGAGAATTTACATCTGACTTTAAATTTCCAAAATATTCTTTTGTCACAAGTAGAAGTGGTCTAGCTGGTCAGGACCAGCAGAACAGAAAATTACTCTGAATCAGCCGGTTCAAATAATCGGCAAATAATAACTATGAGTTATAACCACGGAGCAAAAGCAGATCTTGCTAGATACATAATAAATCATCCTTGGATGAAAAACCAAGGAATAGAAGACTGTCCAAGTTGGGTACAAGATAGAGTAAATGACATCACCAGCAACAGAAGAAACATTAGTATGTACTAGTAAATACACACCATGGACAGGGATAGCTATCCCAGGACCAGTATATCCAAATGCAAGTATACAGGCTAAACAACCAGATATACAAACCAACACTAAAAACTGCACCGTTCATATGTGAAAGCAATCCACCAGGGCAAATATTCGTAAAACTGACAACAAATAGGACAGATAAAAACTCAGATTTGGGACCAAATCTGGAAAGCTGAATTACTAAAGAAAGGAAGAGTAAGAACACCAGAACAGTGAAACTCACACTCATTTCATCAACCAAAAACTGACAGAACAAACTTCTGGAAATATTTTCCAGGGAAAACTGGAAAATTCTTTATACCTGTTGTAAATGGAAGTGTCAAAAATTGGGTAGACCAGGTGGCCCAGTGAACAGAGAGCCAGCCCTAGAGTCAGGAGGACCTGAGTTCAAATTTGGCCTCACTCAGACACGACCACAAAAACTAGCAATTGCACCCCAATTGCCCTGCCTTCCCCCTCCAAAAAAAAGGGAAAAAAGTGCCAAAAATAATGTAATATGACTTTTAAGCAATTAATATTATGTATTAAAATAAAGAAACTTATGTGAAATTACAATAAAATGTTAAAACAAAAAAGTCTGTGTTTTCTATTAAAAACCAATATTATGAATATGATCTGAATTAAGGGAGTGAGGGTGAAGAATTCCAATGTTTTCTCCCTCCTCTCCTCAATTAACCAGCCAATTCAATTTCTTTGGGACTCAATAATCTTTATCACTTTGAGCTTTAAAAAAAAAAAAAGCATGATTCTATAAAATTTCAGGTTCCATCTAAACAGAAATTTCATCTCCAAAAGTCAACATAAATTATACTGATTCTGAAACTTGGGATAACACAAAAAATGTTAATATACTATTACTATGTGTTAAATGCTTAGAATATTAGTCAATGTTAGTAGTTTTAAAGGTTTTAAACTACTAATAAATAAAAACTAGTTATTTCAAATAAAATTGCCCCAATTTAAGTTATAGATCCTGAAAACCTTATTAAAGATGCCCAGTTTTTTCAATTCAACAACTAAGGCTATTTTATTCATCTTCTCAAACTAACTGTGATAAGACAATATAGTATTCTATTCTCCTGAAGTCTAAAATGAGCCATATTATCTTCAGGAAAAAGCGAAATCCTCATAAGGGCAAGAGGATGTTAAAGGACGAGTGTTCAAATGCCAATTTTTTCACTTGTTACCTGTAACCTTAATCACTTTACCTCCCTGGGCTTCAGGTACTTCACCTGTAAAATAATGATATTGTGCTAAAAAATTTATATGATTTCCTCCAATTCCAAATGCTTTGATAACTTTATGATAAACCGACTATTAACTTCTAAATTACAAAGAAAAAAATGAAACTACACTTCATTTATTCTTTTGGCTAAAACATCTTCGAAGCCACTTTTCAAAAACACTAGAAACTGAAATAACATGTCCCACCCTCATTTACTTCCATTTAATGGTGCACAAATTATTGGGAACACAACAGATTTAGTGTACTTTATTTAAAGAGTAATTAGAAAAGGAATATATCATGCAACAGCACTCTGGCGATAAACAGAACGGGGGCCACATTTCCCCCAGTAAGCTTCTGTATCCTATTTAAATGCCAAAATACCCAGATAAAGAGTCTGATGGACAAGTACAATCATCCACATTTAGAGTTATTCTGTTATATAACTTGCTTTGTACAGCTCTATTTGGGCGCTGTCTCCCTCATTAGATCGTAAGCTCCTTGAAGGCAAGGGCTGTCTTTTGCCTCTTTTTGCATTCCCAGAGTTAAGCACAGTCTCGCACAACCATAAATGTTGGATAATGTTTAATGATTAATTAATCAGAAATCATCATCTAAGAGTCAAAAAAATCAGAAGATGACTGCGTCACCTTGGAAGCGGAGAGGGTTTTGAGTTGCCTGTGTACAAAACACCGGCTGACCTTGACAGCTCCGGTACAAAATAGACCCGCGCCGGCCACCACCAGGCGTCTGTGGACGGAGTCACTGTCCAGCTCGGGACGCGGAACGTGGCTCGCTCCCCACCAGTCCCCACCAGCCCAAGGCCCGAGAAAGCCGCCCCGCCCCACCCCTCCCGGGCCGGCCGCCCCGCCTGGCGCTCTCCCTGCCGGGGGTCTCGGAGGGCCCGCCGGGCCTCACTCACCTCAGCAGCGCCAGGAAGGCGGCGGGCTCCACGTCGGGCAGCTCGATCTCGGCCGACGTGGTGGCCATGCCGCCGTTGAACATCGCGTCGAAGACGGCGCTGCCGGCGGCCAGCACGAAGCGGTGGGCGGGGATGCGCTGGGGGCCCCCGGCGGCGGCGGCCCCGGCGCCCCCGCGGCCCTTGCCCAGCACGAAGCGCACGTCGCTCAGCAGCTCCGTGTTGAAGAGGAAGGCGAAGCGCTCCTTGAGTGACGCCTTGGTCGCCTGCCAGTTGTACAGCGGCTCCCGCTGCAGGGGCACCGGCGCCGCCGGCCCCTGAGGCGAGAGCGGCGGTGGAGGCGGAGGCGGAGGTGGCGGTGGCGGGGCCAGAGGCGGCTGTGGGGAGGCTCCAACGCCCTTCTCGGCCTCCAGGCCCAGGAGAGAGTCTCCCGGAGCTGGGACCCCGATTCCGGCCATGCCCTAAGCGCCGCTAATCCCTACGGAGTGCGCTCCTCGCGACGGCTTAGCAGGCCGTCCGGGCCCCGGCTGCCATTTCCCTCTCCGGCCCGGTAGGACCCAGTCCCGGGCCCAGGCCGCGGCTGTGAGGAGCCTGCCTTTCTCAGCCGGTTCCGTTGCGTTTGCTTCCGAACCTTCCGGGAAAGTGCTACTTCCGGCCGCTACCCACGGGAGGGGGGGGAAGGGGCGCCCACGCACGCGCCCCCGAGCCAGACCGAAGGAGGGATGGGGGAGGGGAAAGGAGGAGGGCGGTGCGTGCACCTAATGCACCACTAGGTGATGCCAATGGGCGCCCCCTGAATCTGCCCGGGAGGCGCTGCTCTGCGGAAACCCCGTACTGCAGAATACAGGTCCCTTCCCGTTCCCACCCCGCCCCCCTCCCCCGTGGAAGGAGGTGCATCCCTCCCACCCACTGCAGGTATCTTGTGCCCAGGCCCACTTGGAAGGCCTGCTGGAAAGGCGAGTGCAAGTCGCGCATCCTGGACTCAAATCTTCTGTCAATGAACAGATCGAGCAGGGCAAGGAGACAATCCGGACCAAGCTCCATTGGCCTCCTTTGTGACGCAGGAGAGGTTTGCCCCGTAGGTTCTCTAGCCTTACCTGGGTTAGTCCTCCCTATGCAATTGTCTATGCCACACCCTTCCTACCTTCAAAACCTGTTGTCCGAAGATTGATAGGAAAAGAAACAATTGGTGTAGCTGTGAGACCCTCGGACTACTAACTCACTTCACCACTGTCTGCCTCAATTTCTTCATCTGTAGAATGGTAGCGCCCACCTCCCTGAGTCAATGTGAGGATCAAACGGGAGAAATTATACTAAGTGCTTTGTAAACCTTTTAAAAGAGATTTTTACAATGTTTGCAATTATTAGGAAGGCACTAATAACTAATTGACTTTAAGCTATTGCCAGATGGCCATCTAATCGATATGATTGGAAATTATCACTGCAGGGAAGTTTTCTTATTCTAAGAAGACAAAGAATCTATAATTGTGGTCTTTCAGCCTTTTCCGCAAACATCTTTGGAGGAGGGAAATTTGTGTGTCTCAACCTGACGCACAAGTATAGTAGGAAGGCCACTTGGAATCAGAAACTGGCCTCCAACGAAGCTCAGCAGTTTCCTGAATGTGTAACCTTGAACAAGTCAATCAACTTCATTGAGACTTCCTATAAAATAGAATAATAATATTTACATACCATCATACAAGGTTGTTTCTTTGATCTGCAGAAACTATTTCCTCCAGATTCACAAATGATCTGTATAACTGTCTCTCATAAGCTTTTTTTTTTATCAGTCCTCAGTGTCCTTAACCTTCTTCACTGTTAGGCACTGTTAACTCTTCTAAACATTCAAGCCTTCCTGCCATAACCCATTACTTTTCAGCATACTCTGCTCCAGCCAGAATGAACTCTATCCCCCAAAATCCTGTACCTGTGTCCTGTGTGCTTGGAATCCCTCTTTCCCCAGTCATCTTTGCCTTTCTTTTAAAGCACCTTCTCCTTGAAATTTTCCCTGATTCCCAGTTTGTAAGGATCTTCCCTGCTTCAGATAGCATTTGTATATACTGTGTATAGTGTATTATAAATATCATTATATTTGATATTTGCTTTATGTTCCAAGAAGGCTGAGAATCTATCTTATCTTCTGCACTTCTAAGAACCAAGGTCTGCATACAGTAGGTATAAATCTGTTAAATTGATTTCCCTTTGGTTAATGTTCTTTTCCTTTGGCTTCTAAGACACTGCTACCTTCTGGTCTCCTTCCTTTTCTCTCCTTTGTTGATTGACTTTTTGCCTTCTTCCAAGATATGGATGTCCCAAAATGATCTGTTTTGACAACTTTCTTCTATATGTATATTCTTATTCATAAGCTCACCCTTATTCAGAGGGTGACTTACAACTACTTCTATGCAGGTGATTTTTGAGATATATATGTATATATGTGTGTACATATATGCATATATATATTATATGTCAGGCTATATATACATATTAGGAGGTAGATAAATATAGCTCTTCTGAAAATGGGGAATGAACCTAAGGGATATATATATACACACATATACACGTGTATAAAGATATGTGGTCTATATAGATATCTATATATAAACACATATATGTGTGTATATGTACATATGTATATAAATATCTGTGATATATATATACATACATATATTTCTGTTATAAAAATGGAGCTTAGGGGATATATATACATAGATATATATCTTCCTCTGACCTCTTAAAAGTAACAAGCACCAAATTAAAACTCATCAGCACTCCCCCCAAAATCTGTGCCCTCCCTCAATTTATCTATTTCTGTTGATAGTAATTTTCTGTTCCCCATTTTTCACATCTAATTAATTGCCATATAATCCAAAACATATGAATTATATTTTAAAAATATCTCTCCATTCACACAGCCACTACCCTAATTCAGGCCCTCATTGCTTCTTATAGGAATGGCTGTAATAGCCTTCAAATTGGTCTTTCTCTCCTTCTGCTCTCTCCCACCTTCAATCCAATCCTCACAAAGCTGCCAAAGTAATATTCTTAATGCAGAGATCTGACCATGGCACTCATTCTCAAAAAAACAAAACCCCTTAAAAACCAACAACTTCAGTAGTTTCTCATTGCCGATATGATAAAATATAAATCACTTAGCCTGTCATATGAGACCCTTCATAATCTGTCTCCAACCTACCTTTCTAGCTTTATTTCACATTATGCCTTTTCACACACTCTGTGTTCTAGTCAAATTAGTCCACAAGCTTCTCCCCAGGGTGCTGATAGGCCAGGTAAGAAGAAGCACGTGGATGTTCATACCATTGAGCTGGGAGTAACCAACTACAATCCTTCTGGTAAGAAGAAAGGCCTTACCATCTTCCCTGCCACTTTGTCCTAGAGTTCACTGAACCTTGCAATCTGTCCTGCTTTTGAGTGTCCTCAAAAGCCCTACATGATCTTAGGACCTTTATCTCCTCCCTGAACCTGGGATTCTCACATCCATTGTCTCCCCCACTTAGAGCATGAGCTCTTTGAGAAAAAAAGACTGCCTCTTTTTCACATTGACATCCCCAGCACTTAATACAATGCTTGGAAAGTAGTCAATTCTTAATTTTTTCATTTATTCACTCATTCATTTCATCATCCTGGTCTTTCTCGATTCCATGCAGTCCTCTAAGCCTGGAAGGCAGTTCCTCTATCCCTGCCTGATTTAAACCATTCTGTTCCAATACCACCTACCTCAGGACCCATGTCTTACCTTTCTAGTCTTCTTATACTGTTCTCCCCTTCACATATCTTCCACCCAGCAACAGTGGCCATCTTGCTGTTCCTCTAGACTTTTTCACTGGCTGATCCCCATGCCTAGAATAGTTTCTTTCCTCATCTTCACCTCCTGGCTTCCCAGGCATCTTTCAAGTCTCAGCTCAAATTCCACTTTCTACAGGTCGTCTCCTCATGTTCCATACCATCCCTTCCCCCACCTCCAAAGTGTTGGTACCTTTCCTCAGAGATAACATTCTATTTGTACTCTATATATCATGTATGTGTGTGTATGTGTGTGTGTGTATATATGTGTATATATACATATATATGTGTGTGTGTGTGTGTGTGTGTTGTGTATATGTGTGTATTCATATTGTTTCCCCCATTAGAATGTGAGCTCCTTGAGAGCAAGGATTGGGTTTTTGTCTTTCTTTGAATTCCCAGCACTTATCATGGTGCCTGGTACATAGTAAATGTTTAATAAATACCTGTTGACTGATGGATTTCTCTATGAAATTTTCTCAGATCCCCCTAGCAGAAAATGACCTCACCCTCCTCAAACTTCTCTTATTTTTTTTTCTAGATCAGTGGAGTCAAACTCAAATAGAAATGAGGGGAGGGGAACCCTAATCTATACAGAAAGATCCTTGTAGGCTTCACATTGACTTAGTTTTAAGTAGGATTACCTATGTTTTATTTTATCTTTATTTATTTTGTTAAATATTTCCCAATTATATTTTAATCCATGACTGTGAATTTGATACTTCTGGGCTAGACATCTTCTTCCTCCTTCTCTTTCCTCCCTCATTACATTCTACATTGAATCATGGTTACTTTATTACAAATCTTATCCATGCTAAGAGCATTGGTCCATTGACAGCAAGGACCATGTTGCTTTTCAAATTTGTATGTCCAGCTCCTAATAGTGCCTTGCACCTAATAGATGCTAAATTAGATTGTTAAATCTGTTATTTCATCTGTGCTATATTCTATTTATTCAGACTTCAACTCCTCCATGACTTTTTGTCCTGTAAGATTCTTCATGCATGTTTTCCAATAAGTCTGCAGAAGATTTACCCATCAAACTAGAGTTCCTCCTTTTACTCTTTTATTATATTGGGATGTCAGTGTATATTTCTGGCTGTCCATTTGTTGTAAGCTTGCCTATTCCTGCAAACAACAGTTCACAAAGTTTGATGTAAGTGTGAGCCATTATTATCACCCAGGCTTCTCAAATAACATCAAGTCAGTTTGTCCTATGAATAAGGTCTGGCCTTAGTGAGGAAACACATTAAGAGGGAGAAAATAAAACTCATGTGTGTTGTCATGCAAGTAAATAGTTTGTTCAAATTTAGATTCAAAATGCTGTGGCAGAATTGTCTGTTTAAAAAGCCCAAGTCACTCTCAGAAAAAGTATCTACATATTTTCCTTGCCTTGATTTCTGTATTTCTTTGACTTCACTCTCCTGGTTCTACTTCTCTAGCGACTTCTCTGTCTCCTTTGCTAGATACTTCCACATTTCAATAAATACTTATTAAGCACTTACTGTAGGTATTGGAGATGAAGAGACAAAAATGAAGCAATCCCTTAGTATCTAATCATAGAGCCTGAAGAAAAAGCACTGAAATTGGGGTCAGGAAACTATTATAGTTTTGCTTTGGGCTATGCCAGTAATTAGTCATGTAATTTTGGACAAATTACTTCTCTCAGTTTCCTCACCTGTAAGACACAGGGGTTGGACTAGGTGTGAGATTCTTAAGTTGGGAGTCAGGAACTTTTTTTTTCTCTAAACAGTTAAATATTTTGATACAGTTAGTTTCCTTTGTAACCTTAGCTACGAGGTTACATGCATTTTCATGCATTGAAAAACATATTTTGAGGAGGGGTCTGTAAGCTTCACTAGTCTGCCAAAGGGGTCTATGACACAAGCAAGGTTAAGAAGCCCTAGACTATGTGAATAATAATTTAAATTCTAATAATAATATAAAATAAAATTCTAATAATGATCAACACTAAAATAATTTTATAGCCAAAACAACATTGACATTATTCTTTAAGATTTATAAAGCATTTTAAGTCTAAGTGTTCATCTAAGTAATCATCTTTAAATCTAAGAGCTAATGTCCTTTGAGCAAACCCAGAACCAGAAACCCACATGCTCAGTTGAAAAAATGTGGCTCCTTTTGCCCCCTGCTGGATTTTTCCATCATGTATTGCAGCAAAAGAAATCTGTCATTATCACAGATGCAATTTATTTGTCATACATTCTTTGTTGGCATGTCATGCTGTTTGGAAGCCAGCCTGAAGAAACAATATATGTCACCCTGTGTACTAGTTTTATAATTAGAACAGATATGAGGTCAAATCAGAACAGAATATTTAAGCAAAGAAAATTTGGGGAAGGGATAGGGATCACTGAAATGATGGGGAGAAACAAGTGGGCAGAGAGATGTTTGGGGGATTCTTTTGACCTGAAGAGAAAGAGATATTGAAGGAAAATTTAAAAGACGATTTTTCAGCCCTTGGGACTTGTATATTTCAGGGAGTACAGAGAGGTTCAGCTGCTATTGGCTAACCCTCTATGTGAAAGGATGAATAATTGTAGTTAAAAATAGAAACTAAGGTCATGAAGCTAAAGAAAAGAAGGAACTACATGCTCACAGGCCTAGAGCAGACTGAGAAGCAAGTAAAAGATTATCCTTCCTCCCTTAAGGGACTAATTGTATATTTTCTTTTAATTTTTTTTTTTGTTATATCATTTAGAGTTCAGAATTGTCTCCCTCCCTTCTTCCCAACCCTGCAGTAAAGAAGGCCAGCATTTTTATTTACATACATTGATACATATATGTGTGTATATGTATACATGTATATGAGTGTGTGCGTGTGTGTGCACGTGTGTGTGTGTGTGTGTGTGTGTGTGTATGTGTGTGTGTGTGTGTGTGTGTGTGTATGGAACAATATACTACAGAATTCCATATATATCAGTTTCTTCTCTGGATATGGATGGTATTTTCCTTCATAGTTGATTTAAATGTTCATATTACTCAGAATAGCTTAGTCATTCACTGTTTGTAACAATATTGCTATTACTGTGTACAGTATTGTTTCTATTAATTTCATTCTGAATTATTTCATGTAAGTCTTTCCATGTTTTTCTGAAATTAACCAGCTCATTATTTTTTACAATGCAGTAATATTCCATCACAATCATATGCCACAACCTATTTAGCCATTCCCCAATTGATGGGTATCCCCTCAATTTCCAGTTCTTTGCCACAACAAAAAGAGCTTCGATAAATATTTTAGGACATATCAGTTTTTTCCTTTTTTCCTTTCACCTTGGGAAACAGACCTAATAGTAGTATTTATTACTAGGTCAAAGGGCATATATGCAGTTTTATAAGTCTTTGGGCATAATTCCAGATTGTTCTCCAAAGTGGTTGGATCAGTTTACAATTCCACCAACACTTCCACCAATTTTTCCATATCCCTTCCAACATTTGTCATTTTCCCCTTCTATCATATTAGCCAATGCTAGGTGTGAGGTGGTACCTGAAAGTTGTTTTAATATGCATTTTTCTGTGTGATGTTTAAAAAGTTTGAGAGACATGGTTTCTGGGTAATTTAATCATTTTATTAATAAAGGTAACTTTATTAATAAAAGAGGTCAATGGCACTCTTTAATACCAAGGACTCTCATAGTAGCAGGCTCAAGGCATATATGCCCTTTGAAAAGGGGTGTTCCTGAGGTGGTAATCAACTCTGATTGGTTAAAAATTAATGAAAGAGAACAAATATTACAATGAAGGGTTGGGCCTATTCTAATGAACTTTGATTTTTTAAAATGTATTTCTAAATTACCCAGCCTTGGGCAATCTAATCAAAGAATTTATCCCCATCCAAACTTGAGTAGAGCACCATGGGCTTCTCCACCTGGGTTGGATCTGAACATGACTGTTAAGCAAGCTAATCCAATCTCATTATCAGCAATGTCCTTCAGAAACTGAACTGGATTTCCCCAAATCACTGGTTATTGATAATCATTTCTCTCATATAATCAATGATTTAAATCATTTTTTTTTCATATAACTGTATGTAGCTTTGATTTCTTCTTCGAAAAACTGCCTCTTCATATCCTTTGACCATTTATCAACTGGCGAATGGCTCTTATTTTTACAAATTTGGCTCAATATATTTGAGAAATGTGGTCTTTATCCAAGAAACTCCATAAAATTTCCCCCCCAATTTTCTGCTTTCCTCCTCATTTTGGTCATATTAGTTTCATTTGTACAAAACCTTTTTAATTTAATATAATCAAAAGTATTCAGTTTACATCCCACAATGCTCCCTATCTCGTTTGTTTATAAATTCCTCCCCTATCCATAAATCTGATTGGTAATAGGTTCCATGCTTTTCCAATTTACTTATGATATCTCCCTTTATGTCTAAGTCATGAATCCATTTCAGCCTTATATTGGTAAATGGTATAAAACGTTGGTCTGTACCTACTGTCTGCCAGACTGCTTTCTAGTTTTCCCAGCAATTTTGTGTATTTTAGAATCATAAGGATCTTTATATCAGAATGGGTCATGGAAGTCATCTAGTCCAACCTTTACTCCCCTTATAATGTAAGTTCATTTAGGGCAAGAAGTGTTTCATTTTTTTTTTTATACCCCTAGTACCTGACCTAGTCCCTTGCATATAGTAGGCTTAATACTACAGTAATCAATAAATGAATAAATTCATTTTCATGAATAAAAAACTGTTCATTGAATAGAATTGGCCTGAAATATGAATCCCTTCTGTAACTGGCATTAACAGGTAGTCATCTAACCTTTGTCGGAAAACCTCTAGTAATGAAGAATTCATTACCTCACCAAATATCCCCTTCCATTCATGCACAGTGTGTTTGAAAATTTTCTTTAAACCAAAATCATCTTCTTGGTAATCTGTTTAAACCAAATTCTGCCTCCCATCTGGGGTCAAGAATAAATTCAATCTCTAGTCCATATAACAGCCCTTCAAATATTTGAAAACAGATATAGTCATGAAAAGAGGGATGAATTTGGAATCGGAGAGCCCCATTTCACATTTCATCTCCACTATTTGTTTTTCATCCTTCGTTTTCCAAGAAGATCAATGGTTTTATAGGTGATATCTTGACTCTTGAGTGAATTGGATTTAAACGAGACAGAGTTGCACAAAGTTGTCGTTCTTACTTTCTCTTCCTGAATCATTGAAGTCCAGTAGCAAGACAAAAGTCAGAATGACTGGCAATAGCCCAGGAGGCAGTGGATGCTCTTGGTGTCTTCAATGCCTGACCAAGCTCTGAGCACTCCACAACACCTGCTTTAGCCACCTTCATGGCCTGTTGCAACAAATTGTTCTCATTCACCCATTTCTCTGGGGAAAGTCTTCACGTGCTTGGAATAGACATCCCCTAACTCATCAACAGATTTGAGGCCTGTCAGTTAACTTTAGCCTGGTTTAGTCTGTCTGCTAATATGATTTACTGGTGTGTGGCTACTATGTATGCTGTTGCTTCTTGGAGCCACAGGAGAGAGTTAGATGAAGGTGGACACCAAAGGTGGATGAGCAGCACTCAATAAGCCCTCACACTGAGATGCTAGTCCTCAATGAACACCCCATATACCACCTACCACCTGTGTGATGTTGGGCAAATCATTTTATCTCTCCAAGCCTTGATTTCCTCATGTGTAAAATGAGGTAATGGATTAGGTGGTTACTAAGCTCTCTTCCAGTTCTAAATCTATGAACCTAAGAGGGCTTATGCCACCTGTCCTGCCCCAAGTCTTCCCTTCATCAGGCTAATTAATTCTAGTTCCTGATCCTCATTTGATTTTGTTTTGAATTTCTTCCCTAGACAACTTCCTCTGGACATACTCTATCTTGTCAGTGTTCTTCCTAAAATGTGGACTCCAAAGCTGACTGGTGCTCTAGAGGTGGGAACCTCCTCATTCCTAGCTTAGAGTGCAGAAATTGGCATGTTCTTTTCTTTTTGGCTACCACATTCATCTGTTGACATATTGAATGTGAAATTCAGTAAAATCCCTAGTTTTTTGTTGATTATTTTTTAACATGAACTCTTCTCTGGCCACACCTCCCACAACCTGTATTGTTGACTTTTTTATATGGAAGAGATAATGAGATAGAAGCAAGGAAGCATGAGAAGAGTTATGTTGAACTATCAGTAAATGTAGTCAGGCTACTCACTCACTGATCATTCACTTACATGGAGTAGAATTTAGAAAATACAGTCTTGAGTTGTTAGCACAGTGAATAGGATTGCTGGTGATGTTAAATGGTTCAATGATTGTTCCTTCACTGATCTGTAGTGAATGTAGCAATGTTAGGGTAAAAGCCAATTTTTTTTCTGTGACCTTCCCCTCCTTAGAAATTCGACTTTCTCTGGGAGGATAAGGACCAAATCTGGAATTCCAACATAGTCCTCCTATGAATGGGGGTCTGTAGGAACACATGCCTGATGACAGCACTATAAGTTAGTTATTCCCACTTGTGAAATATGAAAATACTTTGGAACAAAATTGTAATTACCTCTTGTGATTATCTCCAGATTGTGTATTGCCAAACCAAATAAAACAATATTAAATAAGTAGAAGAGAAAAAAAACACGGGTTAAGAAGATAGAGGTCCAGTCTTGGAATCTGGAACAAGTGGGTTCAAATATGACTTCTGACATATACTAGTTGTGTGATTCTGGGCAAATTGTTCAAGGTTTCAGTTCCTCAGGCAACTCGGTAAGTTACATAAGAGTTGCAGAAATGCATAAATGAAGGGATTTTCCACACTTGGAGTCCCTTATACCAATGAAATCATAGTTACTTACTGAAAAGAAAAAGTGAATGGGGGGAGGGAGAGGTTGGTTTTTGTTTTTGTTTTGTTTTTTTAGTAAAATGTATTTGCCATGTTGGACCTATATACAAAGGGAAGAATGACACATTTTTGAAAAAATTTCTTGAGGGGTGGGTAGGTGGCACAGTGTGTAGATCACTGGCCCTGGAGTCAGGAGGACCTGAGTTCAAATTAGGCCTTAGACACGTAACACTTACTAGTCCCATGTGACCTTGGACAAGTCACTTAACCCTAATTGCCCTGCCTTCCCTCCTCCAAAAAGCAAAAAACAAAACAAAAAACAAACAATTCTTGAATAATTAACTATACTCTTTGTAAAAGAAAAAAAGAGCATTTCCCAAACACATGTACCTTGTTTATAAAAAATTTATATAAACATCTGTAACTTTTTCTATCATTAGTTTGTCCCAAATGGAAAACAATAGGTGAAAATATCCTTAAAACTTTTGATCCACCTACAAAAGGACAGCTAGGTGGCACAGTGGATTGAGTGCCAGGAATGGAGTCGAGAAGACTCATCTTCTTGAGCTGAAATCTGACCTACCCTGGGCAAATCACTTAACCCTGTTTGCCTCAGTTTCCTCATCTGTAAAATAAGCTGGAGAAGGAAATGACAAACCATTCCAGTATCTTTGCCAAGAAACTCCCAAATGGTACCACAAAGAGCTGGACACAACTAAAAAAAATGACTGAACAAAAACAACCACCTACAAAAACTAAATGTTAACTTCTATTTAGAAATGTTTTATTCTGAATCAACATTTGGGATGTTAAAAAAAAATACTGAATGAGACATACTTGTTAAAACCAGACCTAGAAAATGTTTGTTAGTGTAGAAAGACCTTTCATAAAATAAGAGGCAGCATTTTGTTAGGGAATAAATAACAGGATTGGGAATTAGGAGACCTTGGTTCTAGACCTGGAGTCATTTAAGCCTTCTGGGTTTCTGCATGAAAAGTGGACAGTGATGTTTAAAGTGCCCTCTGGCTCTAAAACTTCATCATCATAATAATTTAAATATAATGCTTTAAGGATTGCAAAGTACTTCCTCACCAGAGCCCTGTGAAGTAGAAGATGAAGAATCATCAGCCTTTGCCCCACTACACACAGAAAACTGAAGCTCAGAAAGATTGGTTGTTTCAGAAAGGTTATGTGTCTTACAACTAGAAAGTCTTGGAGCTGACTCCCTTAGCTAGAAGCTCAGGCCCCTCTCATTATCTCTTTATACCTCACTAAGTTTCTACACTAGATAATTTTTTTGTCCTGAGGAAAAAACATGGTATCTTTTTATTTAGTTTTACTTAGTTAAGGCATGTTCACTTGCAATCTCTTTGGAGCAAAAGAAAATGCTAATTCTGTTACCTCCTGGGTACTGAAGAAAGATAATTACCTCTTTCATCATTTCCCTATTTTGCCCTATCCCCTTCTCTCTCCAGACAAGAAAGCTTCCTTTTTGGCTGTTTGTATTTTTGGAAAGTCTTTATGTCCATGGAAACCTTAGCCCCTATAACCACTTTGTTTTCCATTTCCTCTTCTTCTTCCTTAAATTCTACTTAGAAAAAAACAAACTACCAAATGGTTGATCACATGATTCTGGTTATGATAAAACAAACATACAGTTAGAAGGGACCATAGAAGTCATCTAATCCAACTCCATTTTATAGGTAAAGAAACTGAGGCCTGCATAGATGAGGCGATTTGCTCAGTCCCACTAGTTGGTGATAGAGTTAGGATTAGTGTCCTCTTTCATCATCCAATGTACTTTAGATTTAGCATCTATTTCCCATGCTGCCTCCCAACTCTTCTGGTCTCTCGCCTCAGGTTATCTCCTAGTTGCCTTTTTCTTTAGCTTCCATAATTTGGCAGAAACCAAATGGCAAATTTTTAAAAAAATAAAGTTATTTTTTTCCTTCTCTCCTTGTACTTCCTGTTTTCAGATATCTAACATCAGATGAGAATATACTTCTAAGTAAAGTCGTGTACGAAGGACTTCTATTTGTACAAAGGCACCAAACCTACTTGCTTTCCCATACCAGATCAAGTCTCCACTGGGTCTAAATTGTTTTTTTTTTTTTTACGTGGGGCAGGCATTCTAGACTTTGTCTAAATTAGGGGTTCTCTACCTTTTTTATTTCATACACCCTTTTGGCAGTCTAAGAAAGCCTAAGGACCCCTTCTCACAATCATAATTTTAAATCAGTAACGTAAAATGCATAGAATTACAAAGGAAATGAATTACATTGAAATAGTCATCAAAATATTTTTTTCAAAATGCGTTTAGAACCCCTGGTCTAAGTGCATTCTTTAATACTTGACCTTTTGTGAACAAACTGCCAGTTACACCAAATTTTGTGATAAGCACATATTCACCAGAGATTACAGAAGAAGATATGAGGGTTATTTTAGGGTTGGAAGAAGGGGCATATCCTGTTCAGTGAGTCTTCTTGCAGAAAGTAAGAATTTTGGGCTGTGGTGGGATTGGGGAGGGAAACAAACTTCTATAGAATTTTTAGTGGTCAAGCTTAGAGGTCACAAGGAGTGATCATATATGTCAATTAAATTATAAAATGCACTATGCTTAACACCAACATTTTTTTTTCTGTTAGAGAGGGGAAGAACCCAAAATGTACTGGTGGCTTCAATTTATAATGAGAAATAAATGGATTCCATAGCAAGGCTCAGTTCAGTATTCAACACTACTATTGCAAGCAGTTTGTAAGAAGAGCTATAGCAGTTACCTAAGGCACTGGCCAGGAAAAATACCCCTCTGTAACAGAACAGACCCTTCCCTACTCCTTAGTGAGCCTGGTTGGTTTGACTCCTGGGTGTGACTGGGAGGGTTTATATCTTTCCCATTGTAAAAAGGATGAAAGATACTTCCTGGTTTCTCCCTAAAGGAGGCAAAAATATGAGCCTGGGGTTTAATCCTGAGTGACCTACTACTAGGTCACTAGTAGATTAGAATCTATGATGTATAGACTGATGTATAGAGCACTGGGCTTAGAGTTCAAATTTGGTATTAGATACTTACTGTGTGACCCTGGGCAGGTCATATAACCTCTGTCTGCCTGTTTTCTTGTTTTGTTTTGTTTTGTTTTTTGCCTTTTGGAGGACAATTGGGGTTAAGTAACTTGCCCAAGGTCACATGGCTAGGTTTTTTATTTGTGTGTGTGTTAAGTGTCTGAGGCTGGATCCGAACTCAGGTCCTTCTGACTCCAGGGCTGACGCTCTACTCACTGAGCCACCTAGCCGCCCTGCCTGTTTTCTTAACTGTAATAGGGGAATAATAATAGCACCTACCTCTCAGAGTTGTTTTAAGGATCAAACGGGATGATATTGCAAAGCATTTAGCACAGGCATGCCCTGTAGTAGGTGCCTAATAAATGCCTATTTTCTCCCTCATCTGAGAAGCAAAATATTCAATTTACAAGGTACTGTGACTTTTAAATGATTACTGCTGAAAGTCAGAGAAACCCCAAGAATGGAATCAAGCAATCAAAAAAGCCATTATTAAGCATTTACCATGTGATTCTATACTAATCACTGGGGATACAAAGCAAAAAAAAAAAAAGAGGAACTTATAATGCATGAAAAAAATATACATGCAAAGTATTAGGAGAAAGGAGAAAGCATTATCAATGAGGGGGGAACTAGGTTGTAATGGACAATATGACTGAGAAGACAGGGAGCAAACAAGTTATGAAGAGCTTTAAATGCCAAAGAGAGAATTTATATTTGAACCTAGAGGTGAAAGGTGAACATTAGAGTTTATTGAGTGAAAGGAAGCAGAGTGACAAGGTCATGTGTTTGCTTTAGGAAAATTACATCGGTAGGTGTGTGGAGGGTGACTCAGAGTGGGGAGAGATATAAAGTAGAGGGCTGAATTAGGAGGCTACTCCAATATTCTAGGCAAGATAAGAGCCTGAACTAGAGTGGTCAATGAGGGAAGGGAGCATATTTAAGAGATGCAGGGGAGAAAGTAATTACAAAATTTGTCAGCTGATAGATGGGGGGAAGAGAATTGAGTCAGGACAATACTGAGGATGTGAACCTGGGTAACTGGAGGGATCATGATGTTCTGGACAGTAGTGGTAAAATTCAGAACAAAAGTGGGTTGAGGGTGAGATGGGGAGAGATAATGAATTCTGTTTTGGACATTTGAGGTTGAATCACCTATAACATTGAGTTCAAAATATACAATAGGTGGTTGTGATGCAGAACTGGATTTAGGAGAGGGGATTAGGTCAGTATATGTAAATCTTGGGATAAACTGTACATGGATGGTAATTGAACCCATGGGAGTATAATGTTAACAGAATAGGAAGATCTTCCTCGACCATTAATAGGTATATGTAACCTGCTTTGAGCCCTGGCCCAGCTCACAGCTGTGATATAGCCTGAGTTACATAGAACCTGAGTCAATGGATCCCAATGTTGGAGGAGTTTGCTTAACAGAGCAGGAGAGGCAGAGCAGAAAGCAGAGGGAAGAATTTACCTAGGGGAACTTGTTTGTGGGGAAGCCTGACAGAAAGAATGCTTAAGATATTGGCTTTCCCTGGATTAGTAATGAGGGCCCTGATAAATCTTACCTCCTGGTATGCTAAAAAATATTTTGGTTTTGTCTCTGGGGAAGAGAGTTTATTATATTTTGTGAATCTACCCTGCAGATACATATGCATGTTCATAGCAGCTGCTATGGGTATTACATTGGCCTTACTAACGAAGTCACCAAATGAGAGATCAGAGAGAGAAGGGTGAAGAGGTTCTAGAACAGAGCTTTGGGGGATACCCACAATTGGGGGAAGAGACAAGGATGAAGATCCAGCAAAGTAGAGTGAGGAGCAGTCAGATAGGTAGGAAGAGGACCAAGACAGAGCAGAGTCAAGAACACCCAGAAGGAAGAGACTATCCAGGAGAAGGTGGTTGAGAAAAGCCATTGAATATTTGATTTGACCATTAAGAGATCATTGATAAGTTTGGACAAAGAACACTCAATTGAAGTACTTAACACTAGGAGATGATTTCTATACATTTATACTGCATCGATATAATTTAATATAATGTCTTTAAGAGGGTGCACACACTTTATTCCCCAGTAATTCTTAAGAAGAAACTGTTAAATATGCATAACAACATCGGATTTGAAGTTTTAAAGCTCCTTTGTTATAATTTGATTTGAGAATTTCCTTTGTAGCCTGTATCTTGGAGAGCTGAAGGAATAAAGCTTGGTTTCCTTCCCTGGTACACTTTAAACATTAATATAATATCTCTGACTTCAACTAGGGTCAACAGGCAGCCTATACAAAAGAAGAGATATAATCCACAATAGATGAATGGTCAAAGAATATGAACAGTTTTCAAAAGGAGAATTGTAAATTCTCAGCAATTTTATTCAAAATTATTCCAAATCACTAATAATAATATAAATACAAATTAAAACAACTCTGAAATTTCACCTCATATCTCTCTAAGAGGCAGATGATAGAAAGAAGAAAATAGTCAATGCTGGAGGGATTGTAGCAAGACAGTAGCACAAATAAAAGTTGGTGGAACTGTGAATTGATTCAGCTTCTGAAAAACTATTTGGAAATGGTTAATAAAATTGATTAACCTGTACATGCACTTTGACCCTATAATCCTACTACTGAGCACAAACCACAAAGTTATCAAAAATAGGAACTCTCCCTAGATATCAAAATATTCATAGCAGCATTTTTTTTTGTAACAACAAAAACTGAAAACAAAGTGGTTGTCTATCAGAGAATAAACAAATTATGCAATGTCATTCTCCTACTCAGTAAACTCCAGTAGCCCCCTATTATATATATGATCAAATACCAACTCTTCCATTTAGCATTTGAAGCCCTTTGCAACCTGGTACCAACCAACCTTTCCAGACATATGTTACTCTTCTCCATTCTATGGTCCAGACAAATTGGTCTTACTGATTTCCTCCCACACAAAATTCCATCTCCTGTTTCTGTACCTTTTGCACAGGCTTTCCCTTATGCCTGGAGTGTATTACCTTTTCATGTTTGTCTCTTAAATTCTCAAATTTCCTTTAAGCTCACCTTAAGCATTACCTTCTAAATGAGATCTTTCCTTATCTCAACAGTTGCTAGTGTTGCCTTCTCACAAATTACCTTATACTTATTTTGTATATTCTTATAAATATATATGTATTAGCTAATCAATTATGAGCTCCTTGAGGGTAAAAAATTCTCATTTTTGACTTCATATTCCCAGAGCCTCACACATTGCCTGGAACATAAGAGGTGCTGCAATGCTGAGCAAAAGCAACTTCCAGGTTCTGATTATGAGCATAGTGACTCTCCATATATTCAGTAACAAATTAAGGCAAAACATTCACAGAAAAGAGAAAATCAAAACACAGAGTAACTCAATCATTTATAAGTTCTCAGGTCAATCACAAAGTACAAAAGTAAAAGTACTCTACCCCTGGGTAGTACATTCATTTGGACAATCACAAAGTCTTCTCTCTTTTCAAAGAGGAGATTAGTTTCCAATCATAAACAAAGTACATTCATTTGGTCAGTCACAAAGTACAAAAGTCATAAGTTTTCCACCCTTGGATCACAACTGAATTATAATATCATCCATCACCAAGCACCCTCTCAAGAGGCAGTGGAAAGCAGAAAGGCCATTCACCCCTAGGTCACAACTAGGTTACAATATCATCATAGCATTCAACATCCAAGGAGAGGTCTTTTCTCCATCGTGACCTGAGGCAAGTTCTTAGCAGTTTCTGTTCCTGAGAAGACAAAGCTTAACAAAAATACCACAACATTTACCCACATTGCTGGCATCCTCTTCAATTCACCTTCTGCCTGTGAAATCAATCTAGGCTGAACAAGGTCTGAGGCCTCTATCAACAAACTACTCTGACAAAGTAATATCAAAACAGACAGACAAAATAGCAGTGCCCCAGTCATGCCTCCTCAGTTCTCAGTAGCTTGGGCTGGCAGTTCTCTCTCTATCTCAGCACTCTGGCCCCTGGCAATTCTCTCTCCCAGCATCCTTATTTCCTATAGCTCTCTTTCTGCCTCCACAATGCTGCTCCCAAAAGTTCTTCTGGCCTCTCTCAGCTTGGGCCCTTCCCTATACAGGGCACCAGCTCCTCCCAGTTCAGCCCCCTCTCATCACCTCAACCAGTCTATCCCATTGTAGGGTTCACAAGCTCTGGGTCTTAACACTTAACCCCCAAACCAAGCCAATACAAGGGAATCTTTAAATTCCATTACCGTTACAGGTACATAGTAAAAAATGTAATAGAATACTATTGCTCCATAAAAAGTGGTTAATATGAGGAATTCAGAGAAACATGGGAGACTTGTATGAACTGATGCAGAGTGAAGTAAGCAAAACCAAGAGAACAATATGCATGATGACTATAATAATAAAAAAGAAAACAACATTAAAAGGCAATAGAGCTCTGATTAATTGTGATGACAAGTCTTATTGCAGGAGCACTGATGATATATCTCCCTCCTTTTATCAGAAAGGTGGAGGCACCTCACTGTAGCAGCAAGCACCCCAACATCCCCAGGGCAGCTGCCAACACACATTCTTAGATCTGCTTTTCAAAAGGAAAGCAACTCAAAATTGGTTAACAAGTTCACTTTAATCAAACAAACATATATTACCTAGTTCAGGGGGAAAAGTTCAGCCCAAACTTCAGAGTATACAGACAGATCAAACTGACAGGCTTCCAAACTGTCCAACCATTATCAATACCAAAATCACAGTTACCAGAGAGGGAAGCATCAACATCTGGGTTTTCAAAGCGGGGGGGGGGGGGGGCTCTCCAATGGCTGCCCAGAGTCTCACCTGGTCAAATCACACAACACTTCTCAAAGTGAGCCCCAAAGCAAAGCCTCCCATCACAGTTTATATAGCCTTCTCCTGGCTCAGAGAATTTAACAACCTTCTTGATGCACTGCCCAATCACAAAGTATCAAGGTGTGGGCTTTTCTGAAAAACAAGCCTCCCACCACAGGCTCCAGGTGCACTTAACCTAGGGGCAGGGAAGATCTTTAAATTTGCATTTCCATTACACTCACATATGGAATGTAGCATATGTTCTCAGATATAGTATTATATCTGTTGGTTTTGCTTAAATGTTTTTTGTTACAAAGTAGAATTAATTTGTTTGTATTTGGGGTTTAGGAATGGAGGTAGATGATAAATAATTGTGCCATAACAAAAGCATCAATAAGGCTTTTTTAAAAAGGTAGTACATCATCCCTATTCCTGGATAAAGAGCATATTTTATTGTGAAGTAGCTAATTCAACTTCTCTTTATTGAGTGAGAAAAAATGGATTAAATAAACAAATTAATAGAATTGGAGACATAAAATGTTAAAATGTATAACAAAGAAGCTTTAAAACATCAAACCACTTAAAACCATAGGCAGATAAGCAGAGAAATTATTATGTTGCTAAAATACAAAAGTATTAGTAGTACAAGAAATTTCTGGTCTTAATTTAAAAATTTCTTAAATTATGAACTAGAAAATCATAACAATCATTTCCATATACAAAGACTAGAAAATGGGAATTATATATAAAACCGTGCATCTATTCTATACAGCTCGTTTTTTAATATGCATATTAAACTTAACATGTAGTACCAACTTTGCCTTGCTCATTCCTACTGATCTTTTGAGTATTTTTAAATGTTTCATTGATTCTCTTTTTTTTTTGCTTTTGCTTTTTGGAGGGAGATTGGGGTTAAGTAACTTGCCCAAGGTCACACGGCTAGGTTTTTGTTTGTGTGGGTTAAGTGTCTGAGGCCGCATCCGAACTCAGGTCCTTCTGACTCCAGGGCTGATGCTCTACTCACTTCACCACCTAGCTGCCCCCATTCTCTTTTCTTTTCCATCACTAGCACTAGCCAATTACTTTCTCCCTTATTTTCCCCAAATAAGAGCCTTCCTTTGTAATACAAGTCAGGAAAACAAATTTGTTTTGTAATGGTTGTGATTGAAAATGTATGTCTTATTCCGTACAGACAGTTCATCAACACTAGCATACATGTTTCACCATCAGTGTCCTGGAATTGTGATTGGTTATTGCATTGAGCAGAGTTTTTAGGTATTTTGAAGATATTTTCCTTTATAATACTATGGTCAATGTATCAATAGTTTTACTGATTGTACTCACTTCACACAGTATCAATTCATATAAATCATGTCAGGTTTCTCAATTCCTTTCATCATTTCTTAAGGTACAATAATATTTCATTATATTCACATACCATAATTTGTTTAATCATTCCCCTAGTTGATGGGCACCCACTTTGTTTCCATTTCTTTGCTACAGCAAAAAGTGTTGCTGAGTTTAGCTTGATCCTATGAGGAAACTAGCAGTGTTAATCTGGTATTGGTGTGCAGGGAAGGGAGAGAAACAGGTTGATGTGATGTATAGGAAAAAATTCTCTTAAATGACCTGGATGTGGATTCCAGCTCTGGTATCTATAAGTGTGACTCTGTGGAGCCATGGAGCAGGAGAGAAGAACGGCCTGCATGCTGACTTCACTGAGTTGACAGCAGGAATGGTGAGCTGCCTGCATGGAGACCTGTGGAGAAGCCAGGAGCTGCTGCCTTCTGCTGGAGGAGAAGGAACCCAGGAGTTTGGAGATGGGTTTCAAATATCTTTGATTTTTACTATCTATATGATCTTGGGCAATTCACTTCTGCTTTCTAGTTCTCAGTTTCCTTCTCTGTAAAACAAAGGTATTGGACTAGCAAAGTATAATGGGAAAAGTGCTAGACCTGGGAACCAAAGGCTCTGTTCTATATGATCTGTGTCGATTTGGGCAAGTCACTTTTCCTGGTGGACCTAATTTTTTTCATTTGTAAAAAGAGGAGGTAAGAATAGAACTCTGAGGTCTCTTTCCTCTGGTTCTCTATGATCCCATGATCTCAAGGGTTCCTTATACCTCTAAAATCTTTGAAGTCAGGGAGGCCATAGGATTTAGAGCTAGAAGGGACCACAGAGGTCATCCTGTCCAGCTCTCTTATTTTGTAGTAAGGTGGGGGTAACACATCATTACCCTTTTCACAGGAATAATATTAGAAATGCTGATTAATTTATTGGAAGAATTCAAGATAGGTAGAAGGGGTGGGAATAGGATAGGTTTTTGGCACAGGATGGGGGAGGATGTTTGTTAATCGACTACAAGAAAGTATGAAGAAGCCTATACTCAGTTACCAACCTTGGAAAAGGGATTGAACTGACATAGTCCTTCAGTGCCAGAGCATGAAGGGAACTAAGATTTGGGGGTCATGTACTAGAGACAAGTGAGAGCCTCTAGGACCAATTTCAAATGTGGCACAATATGGTTTAGGCCAATTTGTGAGTAGCTTTTGTGAGATAATGATAGGTGTCCAATAAATACTAAGAGGCAGCTTGCCTGCAGAACTTGGAGTGAAAAGAACCCTGGACTTGGGGTCAAGTGACCAGGGTTCTAGTACTGGCTTTAACACTAACTTGGATCTTTCAGATTCTGTCTTCATTTGGGTATTCTTGGTAATTGAATATTGGACTAGTTGATTTTTCAGGGCTCGTTTGAGGCTAAAATCTTCCCACCCTGCCCAGACTGGATCTTGATTCAGTTGTTTTCCTCCCTAGGTCCGGAATGCTAAAACTCTTCAGAGTTGCTGGTTTGAGAGTGGGGCGTAGGGCGCTGTCCGATTTGGGACCGGTGGGCTTTGGAGAGGGGGGCAGGGCACAGGGCACTGCCAAGGGCCGGGGCTGGTTCAGATTCAGCATGGGGTCCCCCTCTCCTCCTCTCGGCCCCGCCCCGCCCCAAGCCTGGAGCTCCTCTGTCTGCTCCGCAGCTGTCTTCTCAGCCAGAGGAGGGAGGGTCGCTGCCCTGGCCAGCGGGGCTGGACTACAGTCCTCGAGCTTATGGTGCGCCCTTGGCCGGGGCCACTGGAGCCGCCCCGGGACCTGGGCGTCGGGGGCGCCGCGGCTCGCGGGCCGGAGCGGACAGGCGGGGTGGGGCGCCTCCGAGAGACGCGCACCTCGGCGGAAGCTCGGTCAAGTTCAGGGGAGGAGGCAGCAGACAGCGGGGACTTGGGAGCGCTGCAGGAAGCGAGGGGCGGCGGCGGCCGCGCCCAGGCGGACTCGACAGCGGCGGGGGCGGGATGCGGTGAAGGCCAGCCAGGGGCCCGGGCGGAGATGAGCGCCTCGGCGGCCACCGGAGTCTTCGTGCTGTCACTCTCCGCTATCCCCGCCACTTACGTCTTCAATCACCTGGCAGCTCATCGCAAGTGAGTGGCCTGGAAGGGGTGGGGGCTGGGGGGAGCCCCGGCAGGGGTCCGGAGAGGTCAGAGCAGAGGGGAGGTCGGTAGCAGAGGCTTGCACTAGCTGGTCTCCCGAAATTCCCTCCAGCTTTAATATTCTGTGACTTTTTAAAATTAGCAACTGGATTCAATGCATTAAGCGTTTGCTTTTTGTTAATACACATAGCACCTCTTAGATGTAATTGAAGCAAGATTAGAAACAAGGATCCATTGGATGTATGAAGCTCTAACTTTTTACATCTAGCCAAATTGATTCTCTCCGTGTGAGCATGGACGACTGTGTGTGTCCTTCCTGGTGGGCTTTCCCCCCATAGCATTAATTCATGTACACTTTTCGTTCTTGTGGTGTAGAGAGAACTGGATTTGAAATGGGAGGACCAGAGTTAAAATTCCCATCCTGCTGCTTTCTACCTGTGTGACCTTGGGTTAAATCACTTAATCTCAATGAGTTTCAGTTTCCTCATCTGAAAAATAAGGGGACTGAAGAAATCATAAATTCAGAATATCTTAGAGCTGGAAGTAATCTTAGAAGTCATCTGCTCCGGCCCTCATTTTTACAGATGAGGAAAGGGAGGGACAGTTAACGAAGTGACTTGCCCAAGGTCATTCTGGTTATTAAGTGGCAAGACTGAGATTAAAATCCAGGTCTCCTTGACTCTAAATGCAAGTTCCTTCCAGTTCCACATCTGTGGTAAAAGATCCCTTTTAGGGGTACATTTAGAAACAGGTGATGAATACCTCTAGTGGAAATGTCGTTGGTTATTGGGAGCCAAGAGTTCTAGGCCAAATTTTGCTACAAATTAGCTGAGTGGCTCTGGCTAAGTCACTTTACTCCTCTGGCCAACATCTGTAAAATGCAGGTGGTAAGATTAGATAATTCCTAAAATCCCTTCCAACTCTGGAAATACCAATAGTCCAATCTTCTGCTCACATGAGAACATGGATGTTATAGCACTTGGAAAACTACTAAGTTCTTTATTAATAGAATGAATTCAAATTATTTTTAGTCTGCAAGAGCGAGTTGGGAGACAGGCTCTGAAAAATAAAAGGTAGAAGCTAGACTTTAATGGTAATGAAATAGTAGTGTTTCAAAGGGGATGTTAAGAGTTTGAGTACAACATTAAAATTTAACTGGAACCTGGAAGCTTTGTCCCTGCCTTCCAAACGAAGCTGAAGGAAACCTTGTAGAATCACAGAATGTTGATGCTGGAATCACCTTAGAGTTGTTCTAGTAGGATTCCTTTGATTTACACATCAGGAAACTGAGATCCGGAGAGATGAACAAGTATGCCCAGGGGTCACCCAATGAATAGAGAGGGAACCAAGACTAGAAGTGAGAACTCCAGTTTAAACGTTCCTTTTATTGTTCCATGTCGCCTGGCCAGCCCCCAAACAAGGCTTCTGAAGAAAAGTTGTTCCAGTTCTGCCCTTGGGGCAGACTTTGATTCTGTGCCAAAAATGAGTTCCTACCAGCATGCAGGAAGTAAACCTATTGTGTTTCTCAAAGCTGTTGCTGCTAAGGAAATTGCAGACCAGCCTTTAAACTGAAAATCTGCACCGGGATTTCACTGTAGCTGGTGGTCCCTTTATGTCAGCAATGCTTCTATGCTAGGAGCTGCCACTCACCATAGCTTCAGGCTTCATCTACACTGAGGAGGAGGAGGAGAAGGGAGAAGGGAAAAAAAGGAAGAGGAGGAAGCAGCATTTCTATTTGGGATGCTGAGGGGGAGAGCACTGACCTCTCTGAAAGGAAGGAATCCTCGTACTAGCTTCAAGATCATGGGCTACTTTCTTCATCTCTGGGCCTCAGCTTGTTATCTAAAATCAGATCCACATCAACATTCTCAACCTTTTTTTTTGTTATGTACCCCACTGGCAGATAGGTCAAGCCTATGGACCTATGTTCAGAATAATGCTTTTAAATCACTGAGGGAGTGCTAAATTTCAATTAGACGTTAGTGAAAATTACAATTTTTTCCCCTCTTCAAATCTATCCATGGACTGGAGGTTAAGAACTCCTGATCTAGAGTAGATGATATTTGCCTTTGCACAGGCTGTCTCCTCCTCCTTCCCCACCCCCAAAGCTTGGGTTAAACTCCCTTCTGCTCTCTTCGTCTTAGAGTCTTTGCCTTCCTTCAAGGCTCAGTTCAGGTGCCCCCTCCTACATGAAGCCTTCTCTCTGTGCTCCAATTGTTAGTGGTCTATCATTGTTATCATCACCATCATCTGCAACAAGCATTTATTATATACTACTCTGTATGGCACTGTGCTAAGGGCTGGGGATACAAAGACGTGTAAACATGATTCCTGACCTCAAGAAGTTCATGTTCTAAGTACAGAGACAACATGCAAAAAACTAGGTACACACAAGATCCCTCCATCTGTCTATCCATTCATCCATCAGCTATCTACATCTATATAGATAGATATTGAGGTGGCTATTGATACAGACATGTATGTTTATACACATACACACATACATACATACACATAGAGAGAAAGAGAAAGGGACAGACAGAAACAGAGTATAAATGGGAGATAATCTCAGAAGGAAGGCACTAGGGGAGTGGGGACTGGGAAAAGCCTCTAACTTAAGGTGAAATTTGAGGGTAAAGGTAAGGAGGAAGAGAGGAGAATGGGGTGGGGGAATGGGAAAGAGTGTTAGGTGGACCAGGGAATAGGTACATAGTTGTCCACTGAGAGGAGGAAAGTATAAGAAGAGTGGAAAGGTAGAAAGGAGCCACCTAGAGAAGGGTTTTAAAAACCTATGGAAGATTTTGTATTTCATCCTGGAGGGAATAATAGGGAGCCTTTGTGAAATTATTTTGTAATTCTTCATTGGTGTACTCATGTACACCAGAAGAGTTTAAGCTAGTTGAGGGTAGAGGACATTTCATTCATTCATTCTTCCATTCATTCATTCATTCATTCATTTATCTATCTATCTATCTAGTCTCTGTATACCTAGTTCTTAGCACAGTGCCATGCCTCAGAAAGTTAATTGATTGTTGACTAAGATCATTTCTGGTTTCGGAATTTTGTGATCTGAGCTTCTTCTGGAGACCCAGATATAGTAATCCTTAAACAGTGAGTAAGACCTAAATTATCTGTTGTTAATAATGCATTGAGTACCCTACTGCCTGCTATCAAGCCAATCAAAAGGTTAGCAATGCAGTATGCATGCATACTTTATCTAACTTCACTTTGACATTGAATGTTAGGACTGGAATGGACCTCAGAGATCATCCAAGCTGGCTCTCCCCCTCCTCCCAATTTTACAAATAGGCAAACCAAAGCTCATAGAGGATAACTGATGTGCCCAAAGGCACACAGCCAATTAGTAACCATGTTGGGACTCGAACCTGGACCATCTGGCTCATATGGTCTCCCTCTGCTTTTCCACACTCTCTCCCTCCTTTTCATCATTCATTATTCCAGCTTCTTGCCCTAGATGGAGCTAACTTTCTTTTTTTAGACTGAACTTTACTGTTAAGGAGTGGCTGGCTGACTGAACAAATCTTTTAACATAGGGAAGATTTAAAATAAGTAAGTTATTTCAGTATGCTTTAAAAAAAAGAAAAGAAAAAGCACATTTATGGCCTGGTTCTGCTACATCTGGTTTGTTCAACAAACATTCACTAAATGCCTGTTCTATAAAATGAGAACGTTGGATTGGTAGCCTCCAGGGACCCTTCTAGCTCAGTAAGCCTTTGTGCAAGTAGCTTTGGAGACAAAGACAAAAAAAATGACCAATAGCTGCCTTACCTTCTACTTGGTGGCAGTAATAGCATGAAAATTACATATATACAGACAAGTATAATGTAATGTTAGGGATAACAGGAGTCAAGGAGGGCTCCAGAACTGTAGGACAATTTGAGGACAGAGAGAATGAAATCTTCTGGCTAAATTGGGGATTATAATGAACATGCTGGTAATCTTCTGCACCTTCTGACCCTCATCTTTAAAACTCAACTCAAATCCCATCTTCATCAAACCTTCTCTGACCATTCCAGGTCACATTGATCTCGACCTCATACTCTAAACTCCTATAGATAATATTTAACACTTAGATAATTCCTGTGGCAATTAGTCACATAATTGCCTTTTTACATCTCTGTAAAGTTTGAACTTTCATTTTTTTGAACTGATATTTAAGTCTAAGCCAGATAGCTCCCATTTCATGTGTTTTTGACTAGATCAAAAGGCTCTTGAGGGTAGGGTTTGTGTTTCATTTATCATTGGATCTCTTAGATCATCTGCCACAGGCCTGTGTACCTAATGGATAATTACACTTTTTTTGGATAAGTATTTGTTGATTTGATCTAGTCGGGTTTCCTTTTCTTTTTTTTATAAAAGCTGATTGAATCTGCTGCCACTTTCATCCAGTTATGGTATAAGTTTTACCCAAGAAAATGAAATGCTCCCTGTCAATTTGGAGATGTTCTAGTTCTCATGAGGTACTACTTTGGGGTAGGGCTATCCTTTGAAAATGTGAGGCTTGAAGAAACAGGAAGTCCTAGGTACTATAGAATTTTTTATTTTTGGTACAGTAGGTAATCAAGGATATACATATATAAATAAATGTAAATATAAATATATATATACACACGTGAGGTTTCTCATAACTTTTCTTCCCAATCTCTACTCAGCACAACTGAGGTTTCAAAATGGCTATTGTTATTGTAGGACCATTGCTGAGTTTGCAAAGCTCATATGGGGATCCCTGTTTTAAAACAAGATCACAAAGTATGGGATGCAATTTCTTCACCCCTATTATATTGTGGTAGGGCCAGAATCGATGTGAGACCCAGTGATTTTGGTGTCCTAGAATGGTTGAAACTAGGACTTGAGATAAGGAGGACCTGGAATTGTTTTGTTGAACCTTTTAATTTATAATGTTGAACATATGCCTTCCCCTGGGCCTACCCTCCTGCCTGCTTTCAGGACATGCTTTTAGTCTCCTGTCTTTTTACTATCAGTCAATCTCTTCCAACTGATCTCCCTGATATCCTTACTAGCCTAGTCCCTTGGCCAGGGGATGACTGCCCATGTATAGCCTTGAGCTCACATGCAGCACGAAGAGTGAAATCTTTTGCCCATGAACACCGTCCAGTTACAGATACAGAATAGAGTCGGACATGGGAAGCAGAATCCTATAAGAGTGGCTTATGACAGAAAATGGTCAAAGCACAGACCCATCCTTTGATCTTCCTGAGGATTATTAGCACTCATCACATGTTTTCCCCCAGCAACAGTCTCCCATTGGAGGCACCAGTCTATTATTCAAAGTTCTGTGCCAACTCCCCTTCCTTGGCAAGAACACTAAAGGGATGGGAGCCAACTTAGTTTGCCCTTTAACCCTCTTATTTTTCTTGCTAAGGTTTAACCTTTTTCAAAGCCTGTCAGAGTCCCACACTTCTTTACTTCCTATGTTTCGACACCAACTCACAATAATAGCCCCTGCCCAAGACAGTACATGAGGAAAGTACCTAATGGAAATTTTTCTGCTCCCTGGGAAAGAGAAGCATCTTGGATTAGGTCCCAGCTATCCACTTATTACCTCTGTGTGCCTCAGCTTACAACTATTAAATGGAGATGATAGTAATAGTATATACCTCACAGTTGTTGAGCTATGAGTAAAGAAAGCCAGCATGGTACAGTGGAAAGAGCACTGGTTCTGGAGTTGAAGGTCCTACCTGGATTCAAACCCTCCTTATCTGTTTACTACTTATGTGACCTTGAGCAAGTCACTTATATCCATCTGTAAAATGAGGAAGTTGAGCTAGATGACCTCTGAGGTCCCTCCTACATTGATGTTCCTCTGTGAAGTAATTTGAAATCCCTGCATGCACTATGCTATATGAATGTGAGCAATTTTAATACTTGTACAACTTTGTAGGACTATCATAAAGATCAGATGAAATAATCAATGTAGAAGCCCATTGTAACTATAAAGTCCTCTCTAAATGGAATCACTTATTACTCAGCCAGTCAAATGTTTTCAAGTATTATCACCAACCAACAGTTGCACCAAAGACTGATCATGGTGAAGTATATTGCACCTAGGAGTTCCATATTAAGCAAATAGTGGAGCAACATTATTTGAGAGAATGTATTCAACTAATTAGGAAATTCCCAGCATTAGAATGTTTATTTTGATAGTGACTCAACTTCCATGTTTTAATTTTTATAGTTCCTGGACAATTGTAGCTGCTGGAGTTCTGGTTCTACTCATTGTAGCTCTGTTGGCTCGTACTCTTGTGAAGAGAAAACCACCTAGAGATCCCTTGTTTTATGGTAGGTATCAATGGGATAGAAAGTACCGGATGTGAGATTGGTTGAGAGCTTTTCCTTTGCCAAACTTGTATTTCTCATTGGCTTATAAATTATTTCTCATATCACTTAAAATTTGGATAGAAATGTTTTAGCAAACATCAGAATTATAGTTAATGCTCCATCTGCCTTGGTCATAGGAAACTTCATAGTTATCAATGGGATGTCATTCTACATATTGATTACCATAAGGCAGCCAGAGTGTATTTGTTAAAGTAGATTTAGGCAGTTGTGCAAATATACATCTTAAATGGTTTCCTAAATCACTTAATTAGGGGAGGAGAAAAGACAACAGAGGGATAGATGAAGGAAACAAGAATGGACAGTGGGAGAAAGGGAATGGGGCGGACAAATAAGCAAATGCTAGTGTTAGTTTTTCTTTTTAAAAAAATTTTATTTGTAGCATTTAAAAGAAATTTTAGCTCCAAATTTTCTCCCTCCCCTCGGCCCCTCCCCCACCCATTGAGAGGGCAAACAGTATAACAATTATACTTGTAATATCATAACAAAACATATTTCCAGATTAGCCGTGTTTCAAAAAAGCAAGAAAAATAAAGAAATTGAGAAAATTATACTTCAATTTGCACTCACAGTTCATCAGTTCTCTCTCTGGAGGTGGATGACATTTTTTATCCTAGGACATTTGGAATTGTCTTTGATCATTGTATTGATCAGAGTAGTTAAGTCTTTCACAGTTGACCATCATTGCAATGTTGCCATTACCAAGTACAATGATCTAGTCTTTTTCACTTCCCTTTGCATTAGTTCCTGTTCATCACCGTCCCAGGTTTTTCTGAAACCATTCTCTTTCTCATTTCTTATAGCACAATAGCATTCCAGCTAGTATTATTTTGACCTAATGACTTGTGGTTTCCCAATTATTCATACAATTTTCTGCTTTCAAGTTCAAAGAAAATTAGGCAGCATCTAGTCTACTCCCTTCATTTTATAGATGAGAAACTGAAGCCCAGTGGGATTCTGTGGCTTGTCCTAAGTTACTTAATGAATCGAGGGGTAGAGCTGGGCCCAGAACTGACATCTTTTTGATTTCTAGTGAAATATTCTTTACACACAGTCATGCTGTCTCTCTCTGATTTCAGACTATAGGGGAAGCAATTTTTTCCCCCTTTGGTGGAGATTCAGCCTTTAGGATTTTTTGAGACTTCATGTTTTAGCAGAATACTAGAACATTGGACTTGGAATCAGAAGACCTGATTTTGATTCCCAACTCCTCCATTTCCTTAGCTGTCTGACCTTATAATAGGGATACAGTTTAAATCTTCAAACTATAGCCACAGAGAGTTTCTTAGAACACTGAGAGGTTAAGTAATTAGCCCAGTGTCACACAGAAAGCATGTATCAGAAGGGGAACTTGAACCCAGGTGATGCTGGTTCTGAGGCTAGCTTCCTATCACACTCTACCACTATGCCTTTTCAAATTTGTAATAAAACAAGGGCTCTTAAACTGAGGTCTATGTATTTTTTTTTTGGTGGGGGGGAGGAAGACAATTGGGGTTAAGTGACTTGTCCAGAGTCACACAGCTAGTGTCTGTGGTTACATTTGAATTCTGGTCTCTTGACTCCAGCACTCGTGTTCTATTCACTGTGCCACCTAGCTGCCCCCATGAACCTGACTTAAAAAAAATGTTCATAACTGTATTTCAATAGAATTGATTTACTTTGTGATCCTACATATTTTGTTTTATGCATAAACACGTTATTTTGAGAAGGAGTCCATAGGTTACCAAAGAGGGGGAGAGATGTGTAGAGACCATGATGCTCAAAAGGTTAATAACCCCTCAACTGGTAGCATTAAATTACAATCCTGCAAGAAATTTTATGTTACCTAGTTTAAACTGTATCAGAGCAGGGATCCCTTCTGTAACATCTTAACGAATGGTCATCCAGCCTCTACTTCTAAAGACTTTGAGTGATGGGAGTTTATTACCTCCCATGTCAGCCCATTCCATTTAGGGACAACTCTAATTATTATATAGTTTCCTCCTGCTGGAGAGCCAAATATGTCTCTTTACAACTTGCTCCCAGTTCTGCACTTTGGGCCCCAGCAAAATAAGTTTCATTGCAACAGTCTAGGAGAGAGGTGACTGAGGATCTGCATTAATGGAGTGGTTTTGTGAATAGTGAAGAGGAAGGGTAGGTAATGATGCCAGATTTGTTGGAGAGGTAGGAATGGTGAGATTTGGTAACTGATTGGATTTATGGATAGAGGGAGCATCAGGATGCAAAGGTAGTAAATACCAAAGTAATAAAACTGGGAGGCTAGAAATATGACAGTCTTGATAGAAATAGGGAAGTTTCAAAGAGAGGTGAGTTTGGAGGGAAGATGATGAAGTCTATTTCGGACATGTTGGGGTTTTCAATGTCTTTAAGATATTCTGGTTGGAAATGTCCAATAGACAGTTGTTGATGTGGGACTGGAACTTAGGAAAGAGATTGATGCCTGTTCTGTAGGTCTGTGAATCATCTACATAAAGATAATGACACTGATGAGAGTTGATGAGGTACCCTCAAGACTCCTCTTTTCCAAGATAAGCATTCCCAGTTCCTTCACCTTATTCTTATATGGTATCATTTCTAGTTCCTTCACAATACTGGTCACTTTCTTTGGATAAGCTCTAATATATCAACATCTTTCTTAATATAGTCCCCAGAACTGAATATAATGTTGCAGATGTGGTCTGAGTGGAGTATGGTGCTTTGGGACTATCACCTCCTTTATTTCTAGATACCAGTCTTCTAGGACTCAGGATTGTATTAGCAATTTTGGTTGCCAAATCATACCTTTTCCTCATGTTAAGGTTTCACTCCACTAAGATGCTTAAGTCTTTTTTTTTTATTTAAATAAATGTTTATTGCCTTTTTATATCATCATAATTTCCCTTCTCCCCTCAGTACCTCTCCCAGAGAGCCATAACAAATAGTATATTTTAAGGACAAAAAGGGAAAATACACGCAGTGTGCAACCATAGTGGACCTCCTACCTCTGTAAACAGATGGTGTGCAGTTGTCTTCTCATATCTCTTCTTTCAAGCTATGTTTGTTGTTGGGTTTTTTTTATTATATCTGCTTTTTTGTTGGTTCTTTTAGGTCTTTTTAACTAATGTCTCTAACTACTTGTCCCACACTATATTTGTGCCATTTGAATTTTTTGCATACAAGTCTAAGATTACATTTATTATTATCAAACTAAATTAAAAGTTTTTAGTTCCTATGAAGCTAGTGATTTGATGAGTAGAGTGCTAGACTTAGAGTTAAGAAGACTTGTGTTCAAATTCTGCCTCAGACACTAGTTGGGTGATCCTGCATAAGTGGCTTACCCTTCCTGCCTCAATTTCCTCATCTGTTAAATAGGGATAATAATAGCACCTTCCTCCCAGGGTTGTTGTAGAAATAAAATGAGATAAGCATATGTAAAGTGTTTTGCAAGTCTTAAAACACCACATAAATACTAAGTATTATTATTATTATTATATTATTATCATTTTATTTGATCCATCAGACTAAACTATAAAGATCTTTTTGCCTGCTCATCATTTCTTATAGCACAATAGTATTCCATTACATTCATATACCACAACTTCTTTAGCCATTCCCCAATAATGGGAATCTCCTCTATTGCCAATTCTTTGCCACCACAAAAAGAGCTGCTATAAATATTTTTATACATGTGGGTCCTTTTCCCATTTGCATGATCTCTTTAGGATACAGCCCTAGAAGTGGTATTGCTGGGCATGCACATTTTTATAGCCCTTTGGTTATGGTTCCAAATTGCTCTCCAGAATGGTTAGATCAGTTTACAACTCCACTAACAATGCATTAGTGTTCCAATTTTCCCACATCTTCTCCAGCATTTATAATTTTCCAGTTTTGTCATGTTAGCCAATCTGACAGGTGTGATATGGAACCTAAGAGTTGTTTTGATTTGCATTTCTCTAATCAATAGTGATTTAGAGCATTTTTTCATATGACTATAGATATCTTTAATTTCTTTCTCTGAAAATTGTTCATATCCTCTGACCATTTATCAATTGGGGAATGACTTTTCTTATAAATTTGACTCAGCTCTCTATATATTTTAGAAATGAGGCCTTTATCAGAGACACTGGTTGTAAAAATCTTTTTCCAGTTTTTTGCTTCCCTCCTAATCTTGGTTGCATTGACTTTGTTTACACAGAAACTTTTCAATTTAATGTAATCAAAATTATCTGTTTGCATTTCATAATATCCTCTACCTTTTGTTTGGTCATAAATTCTTCTGTTAAAGATCTTTTTGGAATATAATCCAGTGTGTTCCCTCCTAGTTTCATGTCATGCATAAATTTGATAAGCATACCTTATAAGTCTTCATTTAAAATGATGTTTGTTAAATTGTATATCCATGTATTTAGAAGTATGGAAAAAAATAAATTTCCACATTTTTTAATGAATTATACCACATGTACTTTCCCCAAAACTCCTTCATTCTATGTACTGGGGGGTAATACTAAAAAAGGATAATGTTGGAATTTCTCCATGTCACTAGAGAGCTGTACAAGATTTAAGACTATGGACTTTGCCAAAAATACTCAAGTTGATTTGTTGAGGGCAGTAAATATTAAACAGGAGGGAAGAGCATAAATAAGAGAGGTGACCCATACCCCTCAACCCCAATTAATGTAACTAACAAGGTGCTCTATGCTCTGATACCTGCTAATTAACTCTGGCTGGCTAATTTATTTCAGCTAGTTAATTTATATTCATTGGCACACTGTATAAATACTCACAAGCAAAATAAATTCCCAACCCTTCAGAGTTACCTCTAGAACCCTGAGGGGAGAAAGATTTTACCTTCTGGAGACCCCACCTGACTGTGTGAATAGGAGTTGGAGGAGATCCTAAAGATAACATTGATACCTAGTCCACTGTGTATATTCAGGAAATACTCATGTAAGCAGAAATGCTGGCAACTGTCTTAATGAGGAAAAGTATGGGTGATAAGTTTTATACAAGAAGTCATTCAGTATTTGTGACTTGGTATTTTGCCCAGGATGCAATCAATCAGTCATTAAGTTTCCTAAGGTATACTTGTCACATCAAATGAGTGTTGCTTTAAGAGAAGAGGAGGAATTGCAATGAGACAGTGGAAAGAGAGCTATTACATTTGAAGTTAAAATACCAGGCTCTAGATACTGGCCCTGCTACTTACTGTCCCTGTGTGAACTTGGGCAAGTTCCTCAATGTATCTGGGTCTTAGTTTCCTTATCTGTAAAATGAGGGGGTTGGACTGGGTGGCTTCTCAGGTCCCCTACAGCTCTCAATTTGTGATCCTATGCATTAAGGAAAAATTATTTAGTTGAACCTCAATGAGGGAAAACAGTAACTTTGTAGGATATTTTTATTGAAGTTCTAATGCCCACTTCAAATAACTAACACTTATTAGCCACAAACAACTTAAAATATGTTCATTATTTTTGGCAATGAACTAGGGAATTAGACAAGTATTAATTTAGCAATAGGTTTGAATGCATTGATTTTTAACAGTATTTTGACTACTAAGAAAAGGGGGAGGGGCTTAACTGCCTTGATTTTGACTTGGTTATGGATGGGGTTTCTGGATGACTGAATTCCTATGCAATGTTATATTCACACGAGCTTTATTTTTGTTTTAGTATGCAATATTCCATTGGCCTATGTTGATACTTTCCATAGTGTCTTAGTGATAATTCTATTGAATTATTCTATTTTTAGTGGATAATACTAATCCAATGATATTATCAGGATTTTTAATCCCTGTTTCTATTTCTTTAGTTTATGCAGTATTTGCTTTTACCAGTGTAGTGAACCTTATTATAGGACTTGAACAAGATGGTATAATTGATGGATTCATGACATATTACTTGAAAGAGGTAAGTAACCCTTTTATGTTTGTTAAACTTAAATCTTTTCCTTGATATATGAAAAAATAATATGACCAGAAACACATGTCACAAATACCTTCCCACAGATAAGTGAACATGTGTAAGACAAATAAACACAGAACACAGGAGGGCTGCTAACACAGGTTCACTCTTGATTTGGTCACACAGGAAAGACACTAATACACCTTTATTCTAGTCTAGTCTTCTCACAAGAGGGTTGCTGATAATGGGAGCATAACTCCCATGGCATTCCCTAATCACTCTTCTTGCAGGGGCTGGTGAGAAGGAGGGGCAACTACCCCTACTTCTCGATGGGGTCAATTGAGACAGGCATAGCTTGTGTGTCCCTCTAAATCTCCTCAAGCCTCAATGGGGGCCAGTTGAGAAAAACACAGATTCCCCCCAAACCTTGATGGGGGTCAGTCACAGCACACAAAGCATTTTAGCTTGTGCATTCAATCCTAAGGGTTCCCCATGCAATGACCAATGCCCACCTGCTTCATAGGGCAACAGACAAAGAAGGTATATTGCCAACAATGGTCTCACAATTTTATATCACATCATCCCTGTATCTCACTGTATAGTTGCATTGGATGTTTACAATTTAAACACAAATGTTTATATTATTCTTCATTATATAATGCTGTGCAAGTGTGGTGGAAATGTTTTGAACCATAATTGTGAGAACTCATATCTAATACCTAGGAACAAGAGATTGCTATGGCTATGGATCCTAGGAAATTGAATTCTAAGAAATAATAAAAATCTAATTTACACAAATTAAAATCCACCTTACACTAAAATCCATTTTACTTAGAACATACAATAATGCTTTTTAGGTGACTGCCACAGGCAGTTTCTACATGAGCAAAATCAAGGTGTTAGGACTGGAAAATAGGTGGTAATTCATCTCAAATTCAATTCCTAAGATTTCCTCTTCACTTTCCAATATCACTAAATGCTTCTTTGCAATTAATGTAATTACGTTAATTCTATGAATTTATTCAATGTTTATTTGCCTCTTTATCATTAATAGCTCTCCTATCTACATACTTCATTTTCTTAGGGATAAAAGCTTAATCTAACCTCATTTACATAACACCTATTACAGCACCCAACAGTGCTTAAGAAATGCTTATAGAAAGTACTTAAAGAAATGTTTATAGAAGGCTGATTATGATGGTGGTCGCCTGTTCCAGCTCAGGGTGGACCTCCATGCACAGGTGGAAGCTTACACTACCCAAGACAAACAGGTGTTTGCCTTCTCATTTTTTCTTAGAGAATTCAGGAAAGGAAGATGAGAAGAATAACTAGAAGCAAATGTGAGAAGACTCAGGAAAATTATGGCACAACCGTTTCCCCCCTCCCTGCTTGTTCATTTTTCTTTGAATTATTTTTCTAGGCTCCAGCTGCTTCCCTTCATCCTCCCACTGTTGGCTGCTAGTAATTATTATTCCAGTTCCATTTTGCCAGTTAGCATCAATTAGATTTTATAAAGGGGCATTTACTTCAAAGAAACAAAGTAAAAATATTTCCTCTTAACTCTTGGGGACATTCTCCTTAGTCCCTAGGGAGTGTGGGCTCAGACTTAATACAACTTTCTACGTAGCATTGGTCCCAGAAGTTCATGTCCAGATGTGGCATAGCCACTGACTCATTCCTAGTCTCCATTACTGCTGGTCTGGGTTCCGAAGGGCATTTCTCAGGGCCCTGATGCTGGATTGCCTGACTGCAAAATCTACCATGGACTCTGGCAGTTGTGGCTTGCTCTCCTGACCCTTTTAAGCTCAAAAAGTCATAGCTATCTCCCAGCTCTTTCACAAGAAGGAAGAATGCTCACAACAAGCCACATCATGGTGGACTGAATGGGGAGAAACAAAAAACAAAACCCTAAGGCCTCTCTCCTCACTGAAAGCTCAGTCCTTGTCTCCTCACTTGAACATGTGAGGTGGGGAAAAGCCAAACCAAGGCCAAAGCCCTGGTTAACTAGTGCCCTTTTGAATGCACCTCAGTTTGACAAAATCAGCCAGTTTAAAAAAAAAATAACTTCATGTGGCTAGCAGACTAGAATCAGGTACAGAATGTCTGAAAATGCTCCAAATTGGGGAGCTGGCTCTCCATTACCCAACATTTCACCTATTTGGAAGGAGGCTCCCCAGCCAGTTCCCCCTAAAATACTCAAGTTTAGGGACTAGATTTTGTCTTTGCCTTGTAGCCCCAGCACCCATACATTTTTTTTTTCTTTTTGAAGGGCAATTTGGGTTAAGTGACTTGCCCAAGGTCACATAGCTGGTGTTAAGTGTCTGAGGCTGGATTTGAACTCAGGCCCTCCTGACTCCAGGGCTGCTGCTCTATTCACTGTGCCACATAGCTGCCTCAGCACTCACACATTTGCAGTGCTTAAATGTAGTAAGGCAGAAAAAAATGTTTATTGAATGGAACTGAATCTCCACAGACTAGAATGATTATCCTCTGCTTTCTTTCCTTTCACTCTCTTCTCAGCCCTCCAAGGGGTAGATTCTGAACTCGTTATTCAACTATATGACTTTCTCCAAAATTACCAGTGATCTCTTGATTGCCCAAGTGAATGGCCTTTTCTCATCCTCCTTAATATCTCTGTAGTCCTGATGTTCTTGTTCATCTGGATAAACTCTACTCTCCAGGTTTTTGTGACGCTGCTGTCTTTTGATTCTCTCTTGATGTCTCTAACTGTCCCTTTAGTCTCCTTTACTGGTTCTTCGTCCATGTAAAACCCAGGAACCATGGATATCCCCCAAGGTTCTGACCTGGCTGGACCCTTTTGTCTTTTTGCTCTATGCTGTCATACTTGGTGATCTCATTGGTTACCATGGGTTCACTTATTATCCCTATACAGAGAATTCCCAGATCCACTCTTCGTTTTTCATCAGCTGCTCTGCTTGGTTGTCGTGGAGATTAATCTAGCTTTGATACTCAACACCTTCTCTGCACCCTGAGCTGCCTGTCCCCTCTGACTGGAGGACAGAGCAACAAACTCCTTTATAGAGAGGGCCTAGAACTTTACGTGTATACTCTTCATTTTCCCCCAGCTGCTTTGCTTGGTTTTGACTCCAGTAACATCATGCCTTTGGAGTTCCCACCCTCCTTTTCAGCTTCCTCTACTAGAGGTGCTACTCTGCTCCTTGTGGGCAGAGACTGTCTATTTTTCTCTTAAGTATTCTCATCTCTTAACACAGTACATAGTAAGCACTTAATAAATGTTTTATGACCATTGACTATAATCACCCCAGTCCCTTTTCTGTACTATAGTCATTCCCTGTTAGACATTTCCAGCTGAATGTCCCATATGTATTTAAACTCAACAAATCCAAAACAGAGCTTATTGTCTTTCCTTGATCAACCCTCTCCTCTTCTGAACTTCCTTATTACTGTTGAGGGAGCCACCATCTTCCCAGTCAACCTGCTCGACAACTTTGGTGTCCTTCTTGACTCCTCATTCATTCAACATACCCAATTTGTCATTTATATTTTTGTAACATCTTAACTATATGTCCTTTTCCCTTCACTCATAAAACATAGCCCTAATTCAGGCACTTACTGCTTTACACATGCACTACTGCAATAACCTATAACTAGTCTCCTGGCCAGTCTCTCTCAGGTTTAGCTGGAAACTTCAGAGGCTTTCTCAGCATCCTCTACTTCCACTACATCTTTCTTTCATCCTCTACATACCTGCCAAGGTGATTTTCCTAAAGTGTAGGCCTGATGACATTGAACTCCTGATCAATGAGCTTCTAGGCTTCCTATTACCTCTAGACTCAAATATTAAGGCCTTTGTTTGCTGGGAAGACATCATGAACTGATGCAAAATGAAGTGAGAAGAACCAGGAGAAAAATTTATATAACAGAACTATTGTAAAGGCAGACAACTTTGAAAAACTATGACCAATACAACTACACACAATTCCAGAGGACTTATGAAGCTTGCTTCCCACTTCCAGATAGAGAGGTAGGGATCAGAGCTCTGAGATTTTATGAGTGCTTCTGTGTCTCAGCTAGGTTTTGAAGTCAGCTCAGCATCAGTCTTCTGAGGAGCAAGGAGTGGCCTTTGGGAGTAGCCTGTTGGACCAAAGCCAGTAGAAGCCAAGATGAGGACTCATTTGGAAATGATGCCACATCTGGACAAGGACTCATCTGAAAATCTTGCTACATCTAGATTTGACCTTGGTGGAACAAATGCTGTATAGGAACTGTGCTAATTTTTTTTAATCTTTTTTTTTTGTCTTTTTTTGGGAAGGCAATTGGGGTTAAGAGACTTGCCCAAGGTCACATGGCTAGTTTTTGTGTTAAGTGTCTGAGGTCAGATCTGAACCCAGGTCCTCCTGACTCCAGGGCTGGTGATCTATTCATTGTGCCACTTAGCTGCCCCTATAAGTATATTTTCTTAATATAAAAGGCTGCTTTGCCTCAATACCTGCATACCCCTTTCCCTCAGTTCATACATACCACCATCATTTTACCCATCTTGTTTCTTTTGAATAAGATGTATCTTTTTAGAGACATATTACAGTTAGGGTCTTATCATAATAACTCAGTAATAATAACTCATGTTATGTAATATATAGTAATATATCTAATTTAACCAAATTTGCTTCCTTTAGGTAGGCTCTCTATTCATCTTGATTGTTATCCATACTTTGTGCATTTTTATAAGTATCTAATGCCATAGTTCTATTTTTTAATTTTGCTTACTGTGAATTTCTGGGTGACTTCTGTTCTCAAGGATATATCTACTTTTATTCTTCTGACCACGCTATAGTCATTCTCTATCTTATCAACCTGAAGGATGTAGATAGGTAGCTCCCCCTTCCTTTCCAATTTAAAACCCTTTTGATGAACTTTTCAAGATTCCAAGCAAATACAGTCTTGCCAAACTTTTTAAGATATGCTCTATCCCTGGCCAGGATTCTCATTCCTATATTTTAATATGTGATGGGGAAATACAGATCCCATTCGGAGACACCATCTTCTGAACAAGCTCTTCATTTGCTTCTATTTTATAAAATGTACTTTGTTTATGAGTGCTAGCAAATGTCCCATTGATTCAGATTGGATGGTTATATATAGTAGCCTATGCTACTGTTTTTGTTTTGTGATTGATTTTTAATGGATTTCGATGATTTTGCATATATTAATAGATATGGTAGGGAATATACTGGAATGCTGTCTAGATCTCACAGAATCACAGATGAAGAAGGAATAGTTGTTGGCTTAAATTCCCTTGGAAAGTTAAGTGATTTGAAAGAAGTATCAGCTGTGATGACAGAGGTTACTGTAGTCCTGTTACACACCAAAGCATCTTTTTTAGCTGTAAATAGATTTATTTAACTGGCATTTCCACAAGTTTTATTTTGGCCACAATGTTTTACTGTGGGACAAGTACTACTATAACTGTATTGTTCCTAATGATCATCATGGTAACTAGAATTGATATGTGTAATATAAGCATATTTATAAAGTAACAGTTCTGTAGTCTAATATTAGGCGAGTCCATGACAGTATTTAGTTCTAGTCACTCAAAAGTAAGTTTTTAAATTTTTGGTAGGGAGGAGAGGGCACAAGAGGAAGAGACAGAAAGGGCGAGTGTATATGTAGCTGACCATATTTTCCACGTACATCCCCAAACTGTTACAATACTTTGTAATAATAAAAGTTAAGATAGATTCTTACTCCTATATTATTTATAGGTAAAACAAGACACATTATTAGTTAACCATGAAATTTTAACTTGCTAATTATACATGATGATGAACTACATATCAGTGTTGAATTCAGTTTTGAAATTGACTTTTTTCCCCCATTTTCCTTAGGGTGAACCATATCTGAACACTGCCTATGGGCACGTGATTTGTTACTGGGATGGTTCAGCTCATTATATGATGTATCTTGTTATGGTGGCAGCAATAGCATGGGAGTAAGTCTGTTCATATATGTGTTTGAGTAAGTCTTTTCATATACATGTTTATACTGTTATTCTGACTTTGGTATTTATCATCTGCAAAGGCAATAAATATACAGGCATTTGCTTATGGTAATAGCCAACATCTGTATAGTTTGTTAAGGTTTACAAAGCACTTTACAGATGTTATCTCATTTTATCCTCTATGACCCTGGGAGATAGGTGCTATTCTTATCCTCATCTTACAGATGATAAAACTGAAGCAAACAGAGTTTAAGTGACTTGCCCAAGATCACCTGGTGAACTCACATCTTTCATTGTGCCACTTAGCTGCCCTTGCTTAAACAAATGGAATATGGAGAGTATATGAACAGAATTAGATTTTAAAAGTCAGGATCTCATTTCTTTTCTCCTCTGTTCATTCTTTCAAGGGAAAGCCAGGCTTTATTTATTTATATTTCCACTCAGACCTGAGATTTCATCAGTGAAAGGTGCTTCAGGTGTGAAAACTCCGGCCATTTACACAATTCAGCAACTCCACTGTACCTTGAATTCTTATAATTCTGATTACAGATTCTGAGAGTTTACATGACTTGACCCATCTCAGTCATGAAAGTCATGTGTGTCAGGGGCGGACCTGAGCCTAGGTCAGCTTGACTTTCAGGCCAGCCCTCAATCTATTCCACTGTGCTGGCTCTTCTGGTTTCTGTGATTCGCAAATAAAATCCGTTTGATGATATAAGTAAAACTGTTTTCTTTTCTTCTGCTTTATTTTGTCATTCTGAAGGGGCCCTGAGGCCCCTTTAGAATGGAATCTCAGCAGTAATGTTCCTTTATGTTTGATTTACCAGATTGGATATAGCAGGCTTCAGTTTATGTAATTTACTAACCAGAATCAAAATGGAAGACATTAATAATGCTCAGAGATTTCTTATCAGTAGCTTTCTAGAACTGGTGGATTAAATGAAGAATTTCTGTTGCAGGGAAAATTACAGATCGATTGGCTTGTACTGGGTAGGCTCTATTATCATGAGTATTGTGGTCTTTCTTCCTGGAAACATTGTGGGTAAGGAACGTCATCTTAAGTTTCAGTTCCTTGTTTTTGAGAATGTAAATTATTTTGTAGTTCTTACTTTAATAGAAGAATTAAAAGGATCTTATTTTATAGCCAAATCATCCTATAAAGTAAGTCCTCTTTCTGTCTTTCATAATTTCTTGCTTAAAACAACTTTTGAACAGTTTTTTAAGATGTCTAATAGATGATCTGCTACTAATAATTTTCTGATTATTTAGAATGCATGTCATTTCTTTTTCAAATGTTCCCAAACCAGTTAGGGAAAAATTGTTAATTCTCTCCCTTTGGGGCTTAGTAAAGTGTTTACCTATTTGTGTTAATAAAACCTTTTTTCACAATTCTTTATTTTGTATTGTATCCAACATCTGTTAGAACTCAGTGGATATTTCAGTCACTTGAAGCTTATTTTTTAAATGAAAGTTCTGTTTGCCATTTTGGTAAATTCATATTACTTTTGCTAAAGTAATAAGTTAGAACTTGTATGTGTATTTAAATGCTTTTAAATAGTTTAAATTTCAAATAACATGTGATAGGGGAATATGTTTTTAGTGCATCTGTCATAATTTCTTTTTCTCTGTCTCTCTTTTTTTAAAACAGGAAAGTATGGAACAAGAATTTGTCCTGCCATTTTCTTAAGCCTGCCGTACATTTGTCTTCCCATATGGGCTGCTTTCAGGATTTATAGACAGCCTGTAGAAATGTGCAGCTACCCTTCAAAGGTGATCATTTCACATTTAAATAACTCACTCTTAATTCATGGGTTTCAACTATATGGAGCCATTAAATCAGCTTGGGCTATTTTGGATCAAAACATTTTTTCAGTTGTGTATTTAATCGCTTTAGATGAATTGTACAATTTTGGGTTTGTGAGGATTGTTAAGATGACCGAGACATTCAGACTACGTCTGATTTATTTGGCTCATTTTGACTTGGATGTAATCTTTGATGAATCATACACACGTGATTACATTTGTTCTTAATGTTCATCATCTTTCTTCATTTAATATAGCAGGGGCTATTTGAGTTTGCTTAATGTTATGAAAGTTCTGAATCTTCATTTATTTACCCAATGTCTGGCTAAATTCTTTTGCCCTTGTCCTTTTGCCCTTCTTCAGGCTAGTGTTTACCTAGGATCACACACCACTGCTGCCCCAAGGTATAACAGCCACAATTTTTGATTAAGTAGACTCCCTTGAATTTAAGGTACTCTTTGATGTAATAATTACGTTAATCCAGACTTCTAGATGATTATATTGTGCATTATTTATAATGCATTAAAGGATTACCTGCATGGGCTGAAACACAATACAACCTTTTATCTGGATTGAGAGGGATAAGTATCAGACAAAGATATGTGAACATCAGATAATCCAGAATCTCAAGATCTTTCCCCTACAGAGAGGAGGACAGAGAGAGGTCTGATTCAATAGTCATATTCCTTTTCCTGTAATTGGACAAGATGAGATCTTTCTAGCATGAATAAAGTTCCAAATTGTTGTGATAGAGGAAGTTGAGAGGTTTAAATGGCCAAGCCAACTTGCAAGGCAGAATGGTCAGGATAAACTGGAGTGACATAGCGGCAGGTTCCAGATCAAAAGAGCTAGTAACTTAACATTCATACCAAGTAAAAGTGCCCAAGATTGACCTTTTAGGTATCTTCCTATGGTCTCTACTACAAAACAAATTACATCCTTTTTCTAAAAATCTTCCCATTAATTTTCAAGTACTGATATGTCTAGTTAAAAAAAACCTAAACTGGGGGTGACTAGGTGGCGCAGTGAGTAGAGTGCCAGCCCTGGAGTCAGAAGGACCTGAGTTCGGATTCGGCCTCAGATACTTAACACACACAAACAAAAAAAAACCTAGCCGTGTGACCTTGGGCAAGTTACTTAACCCCAACTGCCCTCCAAAAAGCAAACAAACAAACAAAAAAAGAAACCTAAACTATAAAATATGCATTTATTTTTTATTTTGGGGGGGAGGTAGTCAGGATTAAATGACTTATCCAGAGGTCACACAGCCAGTCAGTGTTTGTGACCAGATTTGAACTCAAATCCTCCTGACTCCAGAGCCATTGTTCTATCTACTGCACCACCTAGCTTCCCCAAAATACAAATTTATTTTTAAAAAAAGATTACCAGGGAGATGATACTTCATTTTGCAAAAGAATGAGCTACAGGAAATCTTAAAATGTGATTATAGCAGTATAGTTTGTACAGGAGGATATACGTATATATGCATACACAGACATAGAAAAGCACACATGCATTTATATTGACAACTATCAATAACTACTGTGTAAAAACTGGTTGGTAGGTTCATTGGGAACCATGATGTTTTGAAGCTGGAAGGAACCTTTTAGGGCAACTCCCTTATTTTACAACAAAAAAAGATGATGTAACTTTTTCAGGTTTACAGCTAGTGGGTAGGTTATGTGATTCTTAAAATCTTTTTGGAGGTCCTTTCAACAATGACAATATAGTGGACTGGTTTTCTTCTTTGGCTCTTTTGAAGCCTGTCCCTTAATGACATGCTGTATTTTAGGTTGTTCAAGAAGCCCAGAAGAAAGGATTGCTAAGAAGACCATTTGATTTGATCTTTGTTGTGTATCTCATCTTAGCAACAGGATTTTGCATATTTAGAGGTTTGGTAAGCATGAAAGATCTCTGTAAGATACTAACTCTAAATTTCAATATTTATACTTTAAAATAAAAAATGAGAACATTTGTACCATAATTTTATACATATTATAAAAAAATATACCTCTTATTGGAACCCTGGGACTTTTTTAGAGGCCCACTATCTCCTGAAAGATGCTTTTGTTCTAGGAAGGTTTGTGGGACAATTACTTCCGGGAGTAAGTTGAATAAGAAAAAAGAATAAGAATAAGGAAGAAGGTGTTGTTGGAGGAGCATTAGGCAAGCACACTACCCAAAACAGGTTCCTGATCTCTTTTTATTATCCCAAATTAAGAGATTAATTCCTTTACATCTTTTTTTTCCTATGGTTTAGTTTTTATTTCATAATGCTTAACTTAACTGCAGTCTGGCCAGACCTGTGTAAGGAAAAAGGGAAATGAAACTCAAAAAGAATGAATTGCAGCAAGAGCAGACTGGGCTGGGGAAAAAGGAAGGTGTTTTTTTCTAGCTACAGAAAGAGTGGTTTGGTGATTAAGACAAACAACAACAACAAAAAACCCCAAAGAACTTAGGAGAGTTATAACCATAGTCAGCAATGGGGATCTATTTGCTCCTCTTGCCATTCTGGGATCTGAAGTACTCCATAACGTTCATGCTTTCTTTCACTTGGCCCAAGACCACATGCTTACCATTTATCTTAGCCATACAGATGGAAAACTGGGAGCTATTTAGATGTCACGACCAGAGTGGTTTAGAATGAAAGTCTCAGCAAATTTCTCCTCATAGACTTGCTACCAGTGTCATTATGGTGGGTGAGGTTAACAACTTGGAACATAAACCAAGGAATGATTCTGTGAAAGTCAAATCCCTTGTAACCAAATTCCTTCTCTGCAGTAATCTGAGCACAGGGGTTTTCTGCTGTCTTTGAAACATCATCGACAAATAGCTCAAAGGTTATGGAGCCCAAGAGTTTGTTACTGACAGCAAAGTGGAAGTACAAGATGGGGTTGGCTATGGCTGTAGAGAACTGGGCATGGGACAGTGGAGGCAGCTGCAGTTGAGTCAGGCATCAGTTCCTTTGAATCTTAAATATTTAAATAGCCCCCTACTAAAATACCCTTGAATGGGATAAAATCTTGGAATATTATCAGCTACCATTTTCGACCTAAGACCAAAGCCCTAGGAAACTGGATCACAGAATTTGTGCTAGTGAATAGGTAAGAAAAGCAGTGAAGAGGCAAGTGGAAGGATCCCAAATATAATTTGCCTACTCCACAGTGTAGTGCCTATCCTACTTGCCTCAATCATGATCTCACTCTGATTTTTTAAAATTCATAGACTGAAGTCAGAGTATAGCTATTACTTTCAAAAGGTTCCTTTACTGCAGCCCTTACCCAAAAGCTCAAATTCTCTAAACCCATAGGATGAAAAAGGTGATATTTTTGGTTATTGGGAAAAGACAATAAAATAAGTGGAGATTAGAAGTTCATTTTTCTTATGAGAGATGGGGATCCAAGTGACACTGGCTTCTTGGCTATTCCATGAACATGACCCTCCATCTCTGCAATCTGGGCATTTTCTCTGGCTGTTCTCCATGCCCGGAATATTCTCTCTCCTTTGCTCTGATAGCTGACTTCCTCGGCTTCCTTGAAGTCCTAATTAAAATCCCAACTCCTACAGGAAGCCTTCCCCAATCCCTCTTAATTCTAGTGCCTTCTATCTGTTAATTATTTCCTATTTATATTGAGTATAGCTTGCTCCATATATACTTGTTTGCATGTTGTATCCCCCATTAGATTGTAAACTCCTTGAGGGCAAGGACTATCTTTTGCCTCTTTTGTAACACTAGTGCTTATCACAGTGTCTGGCACATAGTAAGTGCTTAATAAATGTTTATTGATTAATTGATCTTGCTCAGAAAATTGTTCAAACTGAGTTCAAACTGTGGTCTCTGCACACAAAAGGAGGTTCTTTTTTGTAATGTATGCTTTGGCTTGGCAGTATTTTAAAAAGACTCCTGGAAGCTAAATGTCATTTCATTTCCCACTCATCCATTAACATACTTATACTCTCCTTAGAATAAATTCAAATATATCTTTATAGAAGATTTTCTTTTTTCATTCCTTGCTATTGAGTATCTGTGAGTTCCAAGTTTCCTATAATGGCTGAGTAGCTTATGACCTAAACACAATAAATTTAGCTTAACTAGCAGTACTGGGACAGAATTATGCCTTTAATAATAAGATCATTTCTGCCTGTAGATTGCTTTGGATTGCCCTGCTGAGCTCTGCCGACTATACATACAATTTCAAGAACCCTACATAAGAGATCCTGCTGCTTATCCCAAACTTCAGGTGAGGTAGTTAATGAAACTTAAAAGAGATATTCATGTACTTTTCAGTTTAAAAATAGTAAAATGTTGTTGTATAACAGGAACATATAATAGCATTCAACAGGTGAATTCTGTACTTTTTAATCAAGATGGATCAAGTATTTATCTCTCCAGATGACAAGAGCAGTGTTTTCCCATACTTCTATGTACATGTTAACACAGCTATGTTGATGTTTTAATATAGATGCTGGCATATATGTTTTATTCGGTTCCATTCTTTGTGATTGCGCTCTATGGCCTTATGGTTCCTGGATGTTCTTGGATGCCTGACATAACACTCATTCATGCTGGAGGATTAGCCCAGGTATTAAGAATATTCACTCAATGAACACATTTTCCAATGTTCTAGCTTTAAATGTTGAATGGATAAAAATTACATCATAAGGTCAGTGGTTTCTTTTGAGTTGTTGAGTCTTTTTCATTCATCTCCCCATTTGGGGTTTCCTTGGCAAAGATACTGGAATGGTTTGCCAATTCCTTCTTCAGCTCATTTTAGAGATGAGCAAACAGAGACAAACAAGGTTAAGTGACTTGCCCAGGGTCATACAGCTAGAAAATGTCTGAGACTAGATTTCAACTAATGAGGAAGAGTCTTCTTGACACCAGGCCTGGCACTCTCTCCACTGTAATACTTAGCTGCCCTTGAGTGCTTTCTTAATTAGTGCTAAAAGAAGACCCTTTTTCTACTTTTCACCAGAGAAGGATTTCTTAGTCCCATATGCCTATGCCCACAGAAAAAGGTTTAGAAATACGATTTTTCGGGAAATTCTTCCCCTGACTTAAAGACCTAGATAAATTGAAGCTCAGATTATTGATATCATTATTTCTTATTTAAATATAAAGCCATATGTGGGAGGTTGGTTCCCCCCACCCCACTTTATAACGATGTGTTTTTAATTATATTTTGAAACCCTTGTAGTAAAACTAGAGAGATTGACCAGTGACTGCCAAAGTAACCCCAGTTTTAGAGAAGCACACAATTTATAATTATATTAATGATTTTAGGCCTCTGGTTATGTTAGAAAGAAGGTGTGGTTTTTGAGATGGGTATTTTACTGTAGGATGATAATTTTTACACTGTCCCTCAGGGCTGGATTACTTATAATCTCCCCGAACTGTACCAACATTTCTCATTATTTACAGTTTACAACTACATATCTCTTCTCCATAGTATACAAAGTGCTTTGTGATGAATCCCTTCCACCTATGGGCAAAACAGAACCAATGGTCCTTTGATTAAACAAAGAGATCTCTTTAGCATTTTATAATAAATAGGCATATTAGCATATGATGATTAAAAAAATAAGAATGATACATAAATAGCAAAACAAAATGGGGTCTTTTCCACCAGTAGGTTAACTGATTTATATCTAATTTTGTTCTTTAATTTTTCTCTTTTTGCTCAAGCAAACTTGAGAAGCAAGTTCAACTAAAAGTTATGTTAACATTAGTTAACATTAGTATAGTAAGCAATGATCACAATGAAAGGTGTGCTGGGATTTGCAGGGTTATTGAATCAAACAAGGATATTTTTAGAGCAGCAAGTAAAATTCTTAATATCTTAGCTATGCCTCAATTGTATGAATTAAAATGTGAGTCACAAGTGCTGAAAGAGTTAAGCTTCCAATGTTCTCTATCACTTCAGTCCTCTTGCAGCTTGATTTAATATTGTTTCCAAAGGTCTTAGCTTACAACTTCAGGAGTTAGTTCAAGCACAATCCTGGTTCTAGGCATTAAGTTAATCAGAAATTAAGTCATAAAAGATTAAACTGTTTGTACCTATATTTGTGAAAATGTAACAGCATGCTACCTAACTTTATAAGTTAAATTTTGACCAGGCTGTTATATTTTTTCACCCAGAATTGTCATTTTATTTTACTTGTCAGTAAGTCACTTTATAGTAAGTAGAACTGAATGAAAACTGAACTCTGTTATTTAATCATTTCAAATTAACTTTTTAATATTTGATCGAATACATGCATAGTTTTTTTTTAGGTAGTTGTAAGCAGTGTGTGGTTTTAGTTTTTCAAAAAATAGCAGGAATAAATTTAATCCCAGAACATTAGGGCTTTTGTAACCAGCAATGCTATATTTTTGCAACTTTCATGTTCTCAGTTCTATCAGAAGGTTTCATCTGCATAAAGACCAAAAGTATATTCTTGAGGACCATAGTCTGTCTTCTGAGAACTTGTGCTGTTTATTATAAATCTGTGTTTATAAGGGCTCAGGGACAGATTTTTCTCTGACTTTATCTTAGATGGGTTTTTTAGACCTTTTTTTTGGACCCATATTTGATCACATCAGGAATACTAAATTATTTGGAGGTTGAATTTAATCAATTGTATTTCTAGCTGATATGGTAATTTACAAGATGAACTTAATAAATTGTATTTCTGGCTGATGTGGTAATTTACAATTATAGCATAGCTGTCAAAAACCTTTCAAAATAACCTTAAGGAGACTTGGTTTTTGTTTGACTGTTTGTTTTTTGGATTCCTTGAGAGTTTAGAAGCATTTCAGGAAGCAAGTTTGGAGTGAATCCCCAGGAAAGGTGTTTTTGAGCAACTATGATTTGAATGCTAGGAGCATTCCACTACCTGAAGTTTCCTACCCCCTAACCCTCACCCCCTCCCCCGGTGATTTCTTCTTAGAGTTGGAAAAATACAACTATTTTTCTAATAGATATGTAGCATTAAAAAAAAAACCAAACATTTTCTTTCACTAATTTCCTCTTTCCAGCTCCACCCTATGCTTCTAGTGTGTAAAAAAAAATACAGAACTATTCTAAAAAACAAAACAAAACAAAAAAACACCTCTCAGAAACAAAATCTTTAGCCATAAGTATTACAGCAAAGATTTGTCTTTTCTCAGTTAAAGAAGATAATAACGGATGGTTTTGTAACAGAGATAGCACTCTAGGTCACGCAGTCACATAATATCATTGTATGTCAGTGAGCTATGGTAAAAAGTTAAGCAGAGAACAGGTAGACTTCAGAAAAACCTGGAAAGACTTATATGAACTGATGCTGAGTGAAGTGAGCAGAACCAGGAGAACATTGTGCACAGTGACAGCCATAGTGTTCAATGACTGACTTTGATAGACTTAGCCCTTCTCAGCAACGCAAGGACCTAAAACAATTCCAAAAGACTCATGATGGAAAATTCCATCCATATCCAGAGAAAGGACTATGGAGTCTGAATACAGAGTAGAGCAGACTATTTTTGTTTTGTTTTGTTCTTTTCTTTCTCATGGTTCCTCCCATTCATTCTAATTCTTCTATACAATATGGCTAATGTAAATTTTTTTAAAAATAGGAATGTATGTGTATAAAGCCTATGTCAGATTGCATGCTGTCTTGGGGAGGAAGGAGAAAATTTAAAACTTATGGAAGTGAATGTTGAAAACTAAAAAGAAAGAAATAAACTTAAAAAAAGAAATAGAGAAATCTAGAAACATGAACTGATACAGAATAAAGAAATTAAAATCACAACACTATGTACATTATCTATGTAAATGTATTTAAATAATGTATAATAATTATGATAAGTATAGAAAAATAAATCGAAGAAAAAAGTTCAGAATGACATGTAGAAAAAAACAGGATAATTTTCTTACTAGCTTGCTAAAGTTAAAGGCAAGTTTTTAAAAATAAACTAAATGATAGATATTTGTCAATGCAATAAACTTATTTTTGTGTTAAATGTTTATATGCATTCATAGTTACTAGGCATATAACAAATATGTTTTTTAAAGGAAAATACAAAAATAAATACTTAAAAATTTAAAAAAATGAGAAAAAAGTTAAGTAGAAATAGAAACAATCCTGTATTCTTTTGGGCATATCATTGAATATTTAAATGGAAGGGATCTTATAGGTCATATATTCCAGCCTTCTGCTCAATCCAAGAAAATTCCCTTTAGGAGGTCCCTGACAGGGAGTCATTATTGTGCACAATCCTCATGCTGGGGAATTTACTACTTCTCATGGTAATATTCATTCTATTACTGGACTGCTATAAGTTAAAAAAATTACTAGCTATGAAAATTACAAGACAGTGCCTTAAAACAAAGTAAAATAACCCCATACTTTTTCAACTTAAAGTAGGCTTGAAAGTCTCTTAATTTGTTTTCAGGTATTAAATATCCAAGAAGAAACTGCAAAGAATAGATTCATGGGTATGGTTAGAATGTTGTGTTTTCAACAGGTGTTTTTCTTTGGCAAAAGCTCTAATTATTTTTAAAAATAATTCTTTATATCAGGAAAGCGTTCCTTTCCTGAAGGTGGACAAGGTGAAGGAGGGAAATGTTTTTTGGTTTGGTTTGGTTTTGATTAAGAATAAGGAAAAGAATAATGGGCGTTTTGATACAGAAGGGATAAAAAAAAAAAAAAAAACCCTTTTTCCTTTCCAAACATAGATTTTCCAATCTCTTTGCCAGGCCTCACCCTCAGCAATGTTTTAAAGTCAGTTTAGTTTATCTTTGGCTCTCTGACCTCCCCTTTTGGGACAGTTGTCCTCTGTCTTTGGTGTATTCCTTTCCTTTTGATTCTACTTTCTCCCCACCCCAGAGCACAGAGCACTCCTTGACACTTTCCTCATCAAAACCTGTTTTCAGTAAAGGATCAAATCAGCGCACTCTTTTTTAGTATAATGTGTTGCTTCTCCTGGAGGTGTTTCAATTTTAACTGAGGACAATAGAGGGAATTGCTAATTATGGATTTTTCAGGATCAAGTCACTGTTTTGGCAGAGGAACTTTCCCAGTGCCCTGAAATCATATCCCATCAGCAGCTGGCTGCTACTCCAGTGTACTAGTTGTCTTTGCCCTTTTTTTCTCTCCAACAGTTTGGCCTGAGACCTGACTGGTTATAGGACATTATTATTATATTTGTTGGATGCTTTCAGACAACTTTATATCCTCTCATTTATTTTAGCTTCCTTGTGTTGCTATGGTGTGTCAAAAAGTTAATTCAGCAGCAGCTCTGACAAACGTATTCAATGCCTCCTTTAAAAAATGGGACATGCTAGACAAATCAATTTAGGTATGCTGTAAGATGTTACAGAATCAAATCAAAGCCATGGCATATAATTTGATATAAAATCTATTTCGAGTAGTGAATGATGCTGGCAGATGTCAAACAATAAAGGCTCCTGTGAACCTGTTTCCTCCTGGCATCTGAATTGGCATAAAAAAGAGCTCTAGACTGAGAAATCTGGGTTTTGTTTTCGACTTCACCAGATATTCTGTGAGTCTGGATATGATGCATAATTTGTGTCTTAGTTCCTAATCTATAAATTGAGACTTCCAATATCTGTACTTTTGTACAATATTATAGGTATAATTTTGGACATAGCTTCCTAATTTCAAAAATTATAAAGCAAAATATGAAGTGTTTTGGAATCTTTCAAAAGAACATTATGCTTTTATTGTTTCATAGTTTCTATTTTTTGCCTCCACATTATGCATTTTTAAATATAGGAATGACTACTTCTCAGTGCCTTAAGTGGAAAGCATTTATACTTTGATAGGTCTGTAAACTCAATGATATAGATACTTCCTCCAAAGGTGCAGATCATAACCCATCTGTTCCTTCTCTTCCTGTATGACTCTTTTCCAGGTCCTCCCATAGTGTCTGAATTAGGAGTACTCTTAACATTCTGAAGCCTTTAGACCTCTTAAAATGACTAATGAGAGCATATGCCCCATCCACTTTTGGTCTTGCTGCATGACCTGCCCACCTCAATTTCTGGTCATAAGTCTCTGATGATGTCCTTCATTGGTAAAATGTCCCAGCCTAGTCGTGCCCACGATGTTCCTATCCACCACCAAAATTCCCCAAAACCAATCCTGCCTGTTCTGCTCCTTTTATTTGTCTCTGGGTTCAGGTCAGGCTCCATTCCCTGTGTCTGCCCAGATCCATGAATTATGCAGATCAATGAGCTGTATATCATACTCTGAACAGTATGCATTCTTTATGCAATTGATTTTTCTTTGTGAAACTCATTAGAGTGATTATGTATCTCATAATATTCTGGGGTTTGATGAAATCAGCACAATGTTATTCCCAAACAAAAGCATCTAGAAGGCCTCACCATTTAAAGGGACTCTGTACTGATCATCCTCCAAGACTGTAGCAGACACCTTTGGCAAATATGACTATCCACCTGGCTTATGCCCCACTTGATTTTGATAACCAGAGATCTTTAAACATAGTCATCTCTGTTATATCTTTCAAGATACTTGAATGACCTTGACATGTGCATGGGAAACACCTGACAATGTCATATCAATAAACATTAAATGCAGTATAATCTTACACTCTCTACACCTTTAAGTAACTTGTGACTGTAAAAGAATATGGTTGGCTTTAGAATATTGTGGTGAAAGTCTTACCTGTTTTCTTATAAGGGATTGTCTTGATGGACAAAGATGGGCATTTTGTAGAGATGAGAAAGTTGGAATACAGTTCGGCAGTAATTGGCAGACCTTCAGATATCAACTTTCATTGTTCATCTTTTTAAAAATTTTTAGTAATGATAGGGTCCAAGATATTTTCCAGGTCTTTGATATTCTCCCTTCTTTTAGATACTCGGAGAAGCAATCTCTTAATGCCTTCAAAATTAGTTTGCCCCCAGCATGGACTACCCTTGTATTTACATGGTCTACAACTGTTTATACATGGTAAAATTCAGTTGTTCTTATCATCTTTGGTTCCTTTAGTGTCATTTCTCTTTCGTATGGCACATTGAGGGCTATGATATCCAAATGTGGTGGCCTCACTGCCATTGATAGAGATTTTCATGACTGTAGTATTAATAGAATTTCTATGGTGATATACAAATAACTACATGAAATATTTTACCCTAGACAAGGATCAGTAGAAATCTCTTTCCCTTGAATTAGATATGAGAACTTTTCTCAATCTAATAGGCATTTGGTCTTCTTCATAGACTTGTTCAGCTATCTAAACACTGAATTAGGGAGACCAGAACAAACACTATTTAAAAGGAAAGGAAGGAGTCAAATAAGTGCCAATTTCATAAAAGAAAATAACAGTTGGTGAACCTGCTTATTTAAGAAGTTGATTTTTAGTCATTGACTAGCTTTATCTGATTCTTTCATCCACCATCCAGAAACAAGTTGGCTTAGGCAGATCACTAATATCATAGAAAAAGGAACATCCATTCCAAAGGTTTCTTTCATTAGATTTATCTCCACTTATTTTGTTTTATCCTGAAGTTGGAAAAAAATTTTTAAAAACAACCAAGGTTTAAGTACTTAAAATAAATTTTAAAAATTAGATTTCCACTTGGGTTATTGTGGCTTAAAATACAGGATTATAAGGTACTGTTCAGGGATGAAGAGCAGCTAACAAAGACTGGCAAAGAATATACTTGTCTGGAATCTTGCAAATCAGTTTGAAGGAAAAAAATGTTAAACTGAAAAGGAAGGAAGAAAGAGAAAGTTGCTTATGTATATCTATCAATAGTCAGAAGAATAGCAGTAGAGTCATCTGTTTCACTATTGGGAGTCACCCAGTAGAGTGGGAAATGGCAAGCCACTCTAGTATCTTTACCAAGAAAAGCCCAAATGTAGTCATGAAGAGTTGGATTTGACTAAAAAATTACTGAACAAAACACCTATTCTACAGGAGACAAAATTCAAGAATGGACCAGTAATTAAATCTACACCTTCAGATATTTATGCACAAATGCACCAAAAATGAATAACAAGATTTAATAGAGATCTTAAAATGCAAGTTTGACCTTATGGGGTCACTGAACTTAATTATAATACAGCACTGAAAGGGTAAATCTAACTTAAAAGAAAAAAATTAGGGAAAGTGTTTTTTGGGGGAATAGGGGTAGAGAGTATCATTGTATATTGATGATATATTGAAAAATTCAGGAATGGAAGATGGGGGAGAGGGGAGACATGGTAGAGGACATTTAGGTGAAGATTAGTGGAGGTACAATAGAAATAAGATTTTTCATTGGGTCATAACTATAAACCACTTAAACAGAAAGGGGAAATGGATCAAGAGTTTGGTGAAAAGATTGCAGGCATGATAAAATAGTGACGAGAGACTAAACTATCTGGAATCTGCTGGAACTGTCTCTCAGCCAAGAGCAGAGCAACTCATCATTTTCTGACATGTCTTACTGATGGTTTCATCCTTTTAACTGTGGAAAAGTGAGCCCCAAAGGGGAAATTCTAGTTGAGACCTAATTTTCACCAACTGAACTGGTTTCTGGGGTAGAAATGAGGAGACCTTTGAGAAGAATGACTATTCTATTTTAGAAGTCCAGATAGAAAAAGAAGTTAAATGGAGTAATCTTACATTTGCTCTAGATTTTATAAAAGAAGATTTTGGAGGACTGGTAGAACCTCATGGCCCCATACATGAAAATTTTGTATGGGTTGTCAGCCCAGGAGAGGTAGGAAAGTTCTCAGGAATGAAATTCTGAAAACAAAGAGAAAAAGTACCAACAAGGAGGAAAAGGTGTTTTATTTTTGTTTTTAAAACTATGTGTGTAAGTGCATATTAGACACCAACCAATGTTTATTTTTTTAAAAGTCACATATAATAGAAGCATGGTTTGGTAACAAAAAGTGAACATAAATATTATATCACTTAAGAATGGTGTGAAGGGTGCTAAGATTTAGAATGAGTTGAGGTTAGTGAGAAAGAGCTAAGGATAGAAAGTGTTGTTAGCTAACCTGGGGAAAGAAGAATCAAAGAAAAGACAGCGGGCTGCCCACTGGAGATGGGAGGAAGACAACTGTCAATAGAAAAGATGCAAAGTTGATCAATCAATTAATTTTCTTGTTTTCTCTGCCAAAGAAAATGATTGTTAGATTGGAAAGGACAGAACAAAAATGGCTAGTAGGGAGTTAATGCCCCAAACCAAATAAGGTGATAGTAAGAATACCAGGCTGCCTTTAATGAGGTTGTCACATTGCCAAGGTGAACTACATTTTCAGGTCCTGAAGAACTGGTGAATGTGACTACTGAATAAACCACAGTTGCTGATAATTGAAAGACCACAGAGATTAGAAAGTACACTACAGATTTAGAGAAAGGTAGATGTGCCAAATTAAAAGAATTTGGGGTGGGGGTGGGGAAGAGGTGCAAGAAAGTAAAGTTGACAAACTAAGACCAATGAGTTTGATTTTGATTTCTAGCAGAAATTTTTAGGTGGATTATTAAAAGGGGAAGGGAAGAAAATAAACATTTATATAGGATGTACTAAGTGCCAAGAGCTGTGCTGAGCACTTTGAAAATATTATTTCATTTGATCCTCACAACAACAATTCAAGGGAGGTACTGTTATCATCCCCATTTTGCAGTTAAGGAAACTGAGGCAGATAGCGGTTAAGTGACTTGCCTGGGGCCACAAAACCCAGTAAGAGACAAGAAAAGGATGGTTAGTGAAGATGTAGCAAAGGTGGTGATCACAGAGAACCATCATGATTGTATCAAGAACAGTCTAGTTTCATTTGCTTTTTTATAGAACAGCAAAGTGAACATATATATATATCATTTATCAGAACTTTTCTGTTATGCCTGGGGCCAACATAGGTGATATGTGTGCTAGACAAAATCGTATAGTTAGGTGGCATCACAACTGGTTGAGTGTCATTACTATTTTCCATGGCAATGTGGAAATGTCCCAGTTGTCTGTGCTTGGCCCTGAACCATTCATCATTTTTATCAGCGACTTCAGTGATGTCACAGGTGGTAAGTTTATCAAATTGCCTGAGGACACAGTGTTGGGAAGTATAGTTCACACACTGAATCACAAGAGTAAAAATTCAGAAAGACCTTGACAGGTCACTGTCACATGAAGGACTCTGGGGAAAATACAAAGGCAATATAGAGTGTGAATAAACACAAAGCTTTACAATTGAATTTAAAAGGTCAGTGTTATACATTAAAAAACCGGAGTGGCACAGCCAGGCAGCACTTGGTCTACAAAAGGATAGAAGGCTTTTACCCAAATTCCGTACACTTTAGGTGAGTTAACATTGTGATATAACAGACAGGAATGCTGACATGATTTTGGCCTTCAGTTAAGAAAGGGATACTGGCCAAGGGTAGGCAGGTGGGGCTGGTTCGTTTGCATTCTGGCCTGGTAAGAATAGATGTGGAATACTGGCTTTAGTCCTGAGCACTGAAGGACATTGAGAGGCTGAAAATCATTTAGAGGAGAATAACCAGTATAAGTAAATGAATGAATGGATGTGTATTACATATAATGCATATTGATAAAGGGCACTGAGTTCATATTATACAAGAGGAAATTGAAGGAACTTTAGGAATGGTTGGTTATAGAAGACTTAGGGAGGAGGACATGATAACTTCCCAAGTATTCAGAGACCTGCTGTGGAACAGAAGAAATACACTTGTTTTGTTTGATCTCAGAGGTATAGGAGCAGTGGATAAAAGTTGTAGATAATTAAACTGAAGCTTGATGTAAGGAAAAGCTTTCTAATCACAAGCACTCTCTGAAAGTGGAATAAGTTACTTTGAGGAATTAGTGGGTTCCCCCTTATGGGAGAGCTTGTTTGACTATTAATACACCCCTGTGGATTCCTGTTCATGGATTAATTAGGCTTCTGAAGTGTCAACTCTGAGACAATGTGATTCTATGTTAAAGGCACCTTTTAAAAAGTCTTTTCATATGGAAGTTCCAAGACCAGGCACTTAGAAGATAATTCTTTAAATAAATTCAAGGTTTTTAGTCGAATGCAAATCTAAAGAACCCATTTTTGTCCCTGAGAAAACTAAAAGCTATAGCATTTAATAGCATGGTGGTTCCACTAGGCTTTTTCCGTTGGGCATAATCAAAGGATGAAAGTTAAGTAGGCCGTGGGTTATTTTTATATTAAAATGAAAGTTATCTTTATATCTCTGCCTGTTGCTTACTCTGGGTGTACAGTATATTATTACCTTTTCAAGTTGAAATTGTAATACTTCCTCCTCTTTAAGGCTTCTGTGTCTTGCTCCCTCAACACACAGCATGATGCCTTATACATAGTAGGTGCTTAATAAATGTTTGGTGAAATTTCCAAGTGTTTCTTTTCACTGAAACATTACCACTGACCTAGATCCCTAGAACTGAAGCAGACACTGGAAAGAGTGGTAACATTTAGAGCAAAGGAAAGCATGAGAAAGATGCCAGAGGGCAACCTTTACTAGGCCAAAGTTTGCACAACTGTGTTTTAGAATTTAGAATAGACAGATGGTTGACATGTGGGTTGGATAGGGAACTGATATTCAAATAGTAACAGAAAGTGGTATCATTGTGAAATATAAGGAGAAAAAAAGCCACCCTGGGACAAACTGAATAAAACTTGAACCAACAAAATTAAACCAAGATAAAAATTACCCTAGGCAATAATTTTAGGGAATCCTTTTGCTTTCACAACTGTGGATTCCAAACAAACAGCTATTTTCTTACTTTAGGAGTGAAGTTTCTCCAAATCTGATTGATAAACATTCCAGCCTGCTTGGTGACTGACTAATGGATCATTTTGTAGGTATTTATGTAATTTAAAAAAATCAGCTAAAGTATATATTTTCTGTTGCTTTCCAATGAAAATGTCATTTCATATTTTTTTCTTAGATAATTAAATAAATATTAAAAAGCAGCCAATCATTTTGTCCACAAGCCAGACTAGAAACCAGTCCTATTTTTAGTTATACAGTTCGAAGATACTAAAAATTCTTATTCTACCCGTGAAATCAATTAATGTGAAATCAATTAACTTGATAGCTGTGAAAAATAATCTGTGCACATGATTACTTTATAAATTAAAGAAATTAGAAAAGAGAAGTACAATGACTTCAGTGGGGTACCTAAGGTTGACTAATCTGCTCACGTATTTCACATCACTGCAGTTATATTGCTTATTAATTTCCTCCCAATCCTACAGCCAAAACACCTTTATTACTCAAAGCAGAAGCAGGCTCAGGAACCTAATTATTTCATGTAGTCCTTTCCTCTTCCTTCCCAAATAAAAATACTTCAAATTTTCCCTGACTACTCACACTCTAATTTATTTTTAAAACCTATATTGTAATATTATTTTGGATGACTGTTTGCCTACAGAGTTGACCTAGGATGTTGCTACTATATATGACTGTGAGATTGAGGGTAAGGACTTGGTTAGTGTGCTTTATATTTCTTCATCTTTTTTCTTTTTGTAAGATGGTGTTTCTGAAAGTTTAAAGAATACTTGAATAAAGAACTGGCAAGCTTAAAGATCTTAAAAATGTTAATAATAACGATAGCTAAAATTTATATAATGCTTTAAAATACGGAAAACTTTTTATACTTTCATATCCTCACAGTAACTCTAGGAAGTAGGTGTTATTATTATCCCCATTTTAGAGATGAGGAAACTGTCAGACAGGCTAAGTAACTTGCCAAGATCACACAGCTAGTAAATAGCTGAGGCTGGATTTGAACTCGTATGTACCTGACGCCAAGCCCAGCATTCTATCTATCATGCCACCTAAAAAAGGAGGGAAAAAAACCATAGTCAATTTTTCATTAGCATGGTGGTCATTTCAGTCTTTCCTTTTGATTTTTTTTTCACCAGACATAACAATGGGAAATGGGCAAAAGATCAGAAAAAAAACCAAAAGTTGTTTTTGGTTTTTTGTTCATTTGTTTTTAATATCAATAATCAAGAGTTGGATTTTTAATTGATTACATGGAACTTGTTTCTGGCATTGAAACAGGTGCATCTACTCAAATGTATTGAAGTATCATCCACTCACTGAGGATAAACAAGATTTTAAATTTCTCAGTGAGAAACAAGCCCCATAACAATCAGATTAATTGTATAGTCACCCAAATTTGTAGTGTTACCTTTTGCCTGTTTTGTTTTGTTTTTTGGGTTTTTTTTTGCCTTTTGGAGAGGAGAAGGCAGGGCAGTTGGGGTTAAGTGATTTGCCCAAGGTCACATGGCTAGTAAATGTGTCAAGTGTCTAAGGCCAAATTTGAATTTAGGTCCTCCTGACTCCAGGGTCAGTGCTTTATTCACTGCGCCACCTAGCTGCCCCTTGCCTGGTTTTGGACAGATCTATAGACTGAAATAATGCATAAAACTCATTAAGCTGTGTATTCTGCAAATAGCTGTGGATTTTCAGGATCACTGGTCCAGGCTATTTATTGGAAGAAGGCAGATTTCACTATATAGATATGAGCTTTGAGAACTTTATTCATTTTTTTTCTTCCATACTTTTATCCAGTGTAAAAAAAAAAAAGGTCAAATTATGAGGTAACTAAAAGATTAGAGGGGAAAAGAAGACCAGAGGTCAAGTCCCGCCTAGACAAGAACCTGTTGTCTTAAGATTTAGAGTTAGAGAGGACCCAACTCCCTCCTTTTACAGGTGAAGAAACTGAGGCACCTGGTGAGGTTCAATACCATGGCCAGTGTCACAAGACAGAAAGCGGTAGAATCAGGATCCAAGGCCAGGCTTCTGATTGCAGATTCAGAGTTACAATGTGATGGGGTGCCTGTAATCATTAGGGATGTTAAAATGACTGATTCCATATTTGCAACAGAGTTCTTTTACAGACCTAAAGTATGTTAGAGATCTCTGTAACCATCAATATAAGGGAATATTCCCTAAAGCCCCTCAGATTTGAGACTGAAGTTTCTTTGTGGCCTGTATATCCTGTAACTGTTCAGAGATTTTGGCATGGGACTACAAGTAATTCTTTACTTTAGCTATATGACTTGGGATCTTCTAGAAGGATACCAATATATTGTGGGATATAGTTGTACTGACTTTGTCTATTAGTTATCAGTTCATTAACAATGCATTAATTAACTAGACTGCTTAAATTGGTCTGATGATCTTACTCTGTTTTAACAAGAAAATTTATAATTAGAAACTTCATAATTCATATTTTTGGGTCTGTCAAATTATGAAAAGTATACTAATTTAGGTATAAAAAAAGATTACAAATATTTCTTAGAATGGTTTTGTATTTTGACAATTGCAAAGCCATTATTTAACATTTATTGAGCACCAACAATGCACTAGGCACTGTACAGAACATTAGACATAGTACCTGCCCAGATGGCTTACAATCTAATCTAGACACATGAACTATTTTGTATGTTGCTGTGGATTTGGTGTTCATGAAAATGAGGTACTAACTGCATTTAAAAAGTGCAGGGAAAAACTTAGAGAATGTTCCTAGAGGTTTCCCTACATATCTTAACGCTGTTACATAATATCTCTGCTACCTCTTATTTCCAATACTTTCAAAACCTGCCTAGTAATTTTTTTTTCAAATTCCATTATTTTGTGAGATGGAAAAATATCTGTAAAGATAGAAAGAACTAAACTTGAATATTTTAGTTTGGTATCTCTAGAAACACCTCATTTACTTGTCTTTCACTCTTAGTAGCGACCGCTCTCCCACCCCTCCCTCAGACCCACACCAGCCTTGAAACTCTAGTGTCTTCATGATCTCTTCCACCCAGAAAAACCCAGAAATTGAGGTATATTTACCATAACAGCTTAAAATGTCACCCCTCCCAGAATTTCAAGGTAGCTCTTATGGTGAAATTTCAGGCATTGGCCAGTGAGTCAGAGAGGTATATCTGAGATCAGCAGTCTTTCCAGTGCCTTTGAAACTTACTGTGTGTAAGAGGGTAATTATTTTGACTATTCTGACCTAATATTGATTCATGGTATCATATGCTGCACTTACTCTTGTCTCCATAAAATAGCAGTAACAACAAAAAAAGCCCCAACCCAGCAGTAAAAATCTATTTTCTTAAAATATTTGTCACATGCTCATTGATAAATATGTTGGCTGATATATAAGCATTTTTATTTCTCCATTTCAGAGTTGTAGAATTTTAGAACTCTAGGGAACTTGAAAGAGCATCTAGTCCAATCCCTCTATTTTATAGACAAGAAAACTGAGATCCAAAGATAGTTTTCATGCTAAAGTCAGATGCTAATACTGTTATACTTGTTAGATTACTAGAGTAAGTTATGTGTAAGCTATTTCATGGAAATAAAAGAGAAATTCTATGTGCTAAACGTGATTTTTCTATGACTTTTTGGCCCTGTCAGGTCAAGCCTTGTGGTAAAAATGTGTTGTCTGTGTCTACCTTGTTCTTTGAAATCATAAATTACAATTTAATTTCTTCATGAATTTTTATATGCTGAATTTCACTCAGGTTACATAAATGCAAGTATCGAAGTAGAGAAAATAATGATAATCCAATCTTATTCTTTTTTCATATTCTTATTATGTTATTTCACTTCCTAATTAAAATAAACATTTTTCTAATGTATTTTTTTCTGACATATTCATGAATATCTTGGAAATTCAAGTAATTTCCTTTTATTTCAAATGCACTGTGTCTGCAATGCAATAGAACAAAGACAGGGCCACTTCCTTTTTCTTTTTCCATAATCCATGCCATTCTGGCAAAACAGATTAATAGGCAGAATGATATACTTTGACCTGAAGAGACAGTCTGTGTTCATGTTTTCCAAACTGGAAAGAACCCCTGCTAGTTTTTCCCAATTATTGCCTCTAAGGTACAACATAAGCTCCCAGATTCCTTACACTGCAAACATAAATAAATAAATATAATAAGATTGTTAATTGCTACATATGCTCATTAATATGAATGAGTTGCTTGAAAGACTAGGTAACAGATGTAGACAAAACAAAAGAAGGATCCTCTGTATCTCTTGTTTATATCTTTGATTAGCTATTTATGTAGGGGGAAAATCCATTTACTTAGCTTCCCTTTTTCTGGAATCTTTGCTGAAAATTTAATCTGTGAATGACAATTAAGTGCCTACTTAGTGTCTCCAAAATGTACACCACAGCAAAACTTGTGATTTAATGAAGAATTTTATGCTAATGAGGGGAATAATTAAGCCATTAGTAGAATTTAGCATAGAGCATTGAATGGGTTCAAAAACACAGCTGCCACACTCTAACCATGTCAAGGATGGTACAATTTATTTGGACTGTTACATCAAGAAAGACCCCCAAAGTCAGTGAAATTCTAAAGACCATGAACCTTTATAAAGTGAGATGTCTGAGTGTAAGACTGCTTATAAGGGCACATGTATACAGTAATACTGAACCATTTTTACATAGTTATGCCTTCCTCTGAAAGCAAACTTCCTGCTGACCAATTTCTGTTTTATGTGCAACAGGCTCAGTTTTCCCACATTGGTGCTTCTCTTCATGCCAGAACTCCTTTTGTCTACAGAGTCCCTGAGGACGCTAAAATGTTTTTCCTAGCATTAAACATAATTTATGGAATTCTTCCTCAGTTGCTGGCCTATCGATGTCTCTACAAACCAGAGTTTTTCATGAAAACAAACACAGACGAGAAAGAGGAATAAAAATCACATCACATTTTTTTTTTGTATCTAGGTTATTGGCTTTTGTTATAACTGGAATACTGATCTAAGATCTCCCTCAAAGTGTATTATTAAAATACAAACAATTTTATTGCTCTACACTGTATGTATAAATTGTACTATAACATTTGCAAATAAATTTGTTCTTTTTTGAAAAGTGAAAACCAACTTGTCTAGAAAAAAATGTTTAAACTAAAAGATTTTAAAATGTTTTCTAAATAATTTGTGAATAAACTTTTTGGCATTTCCAACTGCTCAGTGATTACATTATTTTGTTATTTGCACAAATGTAATTATTGAAATGTCAATAGTTACTAGTATTGAAATTGAACTTACACCGAACTGCACTGAATCAAAAATAATCCTACATTGGAACAAAAGTGATCTGTATATATTTATCACTGATGAAAGAGGGTCTCCTCATAACAAACATATATTTGAGGGAGAAAAATGAACAATCAGGCTTGTATTTTCTAATATCAATCTCAATGTGAAATGCAAAACATTTCCTTTTAAAAATGTTGTTTTAAACAATGTTTTCTCAATTATAAGGATAATATTCTTTACAGTGCTTTTGTTAATGTTTTTGTTTGGAAAAAATTACTCCCAGAAGGACCTGCTAAATTCTTCCCTTTATAGAATGTCTACATTTTCATTTGTAATGAGAAGTTATCCTACTGTATTCCAATGTATATTTGTAATTGAAATAAAATGTTTTGGTTTATCTTGTGAAAAAGAAAATCTCTTAAGTTTTTACTGCAAGTATTTTATGTATTTCTGCCAAACACGGTCTCTTGTCTATAGTACTGATTGTTATTTCTTTTTAAATTTCTTAGTTTGTATTTCTGATGACATTTATTATCTATACATTTATGTTCAGTGTGAGCATTTCCAATAATGAAGTGACATTTCTGATGGATTTTAATTTTTAATGAACCTTAATTAGAAGTGGGAAGTGATAAAGGGCTCTTAAAGAAACTTGAGATACTTTCCTTACCTACTTCCTCTGAACTCTTTTCTGTTCTGTATTCCTAAAGTGTGTATGTGAATCTAATGAAAAAGTCCAATTTTTTATTAATAAGAAAAAGGATCTAGACCAAAATATGGTAAAGAATCTCCATTTGAGTGTCTGGTTAATGATTACATCATACCTCCTAGTCCCCACCATCACTACTGTGTCCCTGATGTAGCATTGGTATTTCTCCTTCCTTTAACTCTCTTCTTTACATAACTACCTTCCTCACCCCTCCAGAACCACCCTCCAGCCTCTTAAGCAGGATAAGAAAACCCAAAAGAAAATAGGATCCAATCAGAGCACATGTGTAGTGACAGATATATGAAACTAAGAGTGCATTTGCTGTGGCAATATCTTTCACATGCAGGTCATGCATCCATTTTTTTCAGTATTTTCAAAACTAATCTGAATATGTTTTAAGTAAATTAATAACCCTATTACCCAGAAAACATACAAAAAACCTCACCTGCACTTAGTTCTATTGTCAACTTCTTGTTAACAATATTTTGCTTTAATACTTGAGTTACATTAATACCTCACATTATTACATGTATGAAGCCAAATGACACTAGCTTAGTTGCTTACAACCTCAAATCTTACTCCCAATACACATTCCAATAAATTTATTCTGTAAAAACAATACATTTTTTTTTGTTTTTGATTTTTTTTTACAGTAAACTTTTCAACTACAAACCTTGAATACGCGAAAGATGTTCCAAGGACAAGCATAACAAGGATTGATAAAACCAAACCGACTAAATATGTTCTCACAATATTAGCTGGCATAAAAATAAATAAAATTTTCTATTATCACAATTGCAACAATAATGTACACATAATGGTTCTGGAATGATTATTAACTAGTCTAGCTCTATTTCCAAAAGAAAAGAGAAGAATAAGTTCCTTTAAGCCTTTTCAGTATTTTAAAGTCTGTGATTTGTTTTGGTTTCCCATAGGGCTGCTGTATCATAAATAGGCTTAAAAATGAAAGGTATCTGGTACATGAGTAATTAGTTCAAGTCATATTGGTATTGGAAAAAAAAGTCCTTGTCTTAATCTAAAGGAACACAAAAGACTTTTACTAACATCACACAGAGAAACTAAGTGAATTTGTGTTCATAACAACGTGATTTTTTTTAAAAAGAAGTATTAGCTTTCAGCTAGCTATTTCTAAGAAGGAATAGGTATTTTACAACATTATTGAATGTTCTGCACATGGCCTCATGAATCAAGAACAATTTTCCTTTCATTTTCAGTCAATCAAATAACAAAGAATGGCATGGTGGTAATTTACAATTCAGTCTCTAGGAATCCCCAAATTCCCTCATGAAGGGGAAATATCACTCCTAAACTTTATATTTTGGGGCTCTTTTGTAAAAATACTGATTTGAATTTAATTTAGTGGTGGGAGAGGGTGGGGTAGAGCTAAGAGGAGGATGATAAGAACTGCCCTTTCTATTGGTAAAACATATCCAGATGTACAACTTGGTGCAAAAATCTTCATCATCACCATCATCAGTCTGTGGTTAAGGGCAACTTCATGCAGCCAAATGAGAAAGTGAATTGATAACCCTTAGAAAAAACTAAAATGTCTTATTTTTTGCAAACACAACAGAGAGGAATGTGTATAATGTGCATACAAACTGGGACTCTATTGATGGTAACAATGAGTATGTGTTGATTCATATCAAACCCGAGACAATCAAACATGTAACCTTCTTGTGGTTTCCCTTATTATTCAGTATTCATTATGTTGGTTAAGTCTGTAAAAAAGAAGAAAACGAACCATTAGGTAGCTATAAGGGTTTAATTTGTTGTGATACAAAAGTGAGATTCTAAATACTATATTTAAGCCTGACTTTTTAGATTCTGTTTATACTTAATACTGTAACAGTCACAAATGAAGAGGAAACAGCTTGTGTGGAGCATCTTCATATATATGTCTATACATAGATATTGATATATATATATATATACACACATACATATGAATACATATCTATTTGTACACACACATAGATCAGTACAAGTTTAGGAATACATAAAGAAATATTAGGAAGGTCTCTATTCAAAGGAAAAAAATTTGATTACAATTTGGACTAGCACTCAGACAGCAGTGGAATTAAGCTTCTTGAGGGCAAAATCAGTTTGATTTTTGTCTTTCTACTCCCAGTATCTTATTCAAAGTAGGTACTTAATACAGGATAATTGAATTGAACAGTGCATGAAGGTGATTAAAAAATTCTGGAACTTTCTAATTATTTGTTGGGCTTCACAGTAAACAGAAACTGACATTTTCTGGTACAAAAGCATTCTAGGATAAGGAATGTCAACAAGAAAGGTGAGATGTTCAAAACGGTCAGTTCACAACAAACAAGGCTTTATTAGGCTTACTCTGTGCCAAACTGTGCTAAGCATTGGGGATACAAAAGAAGTTTAAAAGTCTCTGCCCTCAAGGAGCTTACATTCTAGTGGGGGAGACAGCATGTAAAAAATTAGGTGCATACTCCAGATAGATGCATATATGTATACACACATGTGAATACGTATGTATATATACATATGCATATACATACACATGTGTGCACACAAATATATTCAGACAGACAGAATGGAAGGTAGTCTGAGGCTTCAGAAGCTGGGGAAACTACTACAGAAGATGAGATTTGAGCTGAGTCTCAAAAGAAGTTAGGGGAACTACAAGGCAGAGGTGCGGGGGTCAGAGACTTCCTGCTGCAAGGGAGGATCCAGTTCAAAGTCATGAAGGCTGGAGACGACATGTCATGTTCAAGGAACTGTAGGTAGGCCTACACTGCTGGATCACAGAATGCATGGAGGGGGACAAAAGTAAGAAGAATGAAAAGGTGGAAAGGGGAGAGACTTCTGGCCAGCTGAACCACTGAGAGTCTGAACTATGGTTGCGGCTGTGTAAGCGGAGACAGAGAAACACACCTGGGATATACAAAGGCAGAAACAACATCTGGCAATGGGCTGAATATGTGAGGTGTGTGGAAGGAGCTGAAGATAACACCAAGTTTGCAAGTCTGGGTGAAAGAGGACAGTGGTGTCTTCAACAGTAATAGGGAAGTTTGGAAGAAGGGAAGGTTCTGTGAGGAAGATACTGAGTTGAAGGATATACACATTAATCTTGACAATCACTAAAACTTATAACATGTAGTTTTGAGAAACAGGAGGAAAAAGTTGAGGTCATAGAAATACAAATATTTTGCTCTTCAAAATAGAATTAATAAAGAAGAATTGGGAGGGAGAAGCACAGAAATCCACAACATAAACTTTTAAGAACTGACATGGAATTTAGAAATCAACATTTTTTTTGGAGGGCAATTGGGGTTAAGTGACGTGCCTAAGGTCACACAGCTAGTTTTTGTGTTAAGTGTCTGAGGCCAGACTTGAACCCAGGTCCTCCTGACTCCAGGGCCGGTGCTCTATTCACTTCACTACCTAGCCACCCCATAGAAATCAACTTCTTATAAGAGAAATATTTGTGATCCTTTCATTTTTTGCCCAATTAATAACTTTAATTTATGCCATTTTAATAAAATCAGAATAATTTCTCAATATATTCCCCCCTAATTGTATCAGAATATAAGAAGCTTTTTTTTTTTTTTTTGCTTTTTGGAGGGGGAAGGCAGGGCAATTGGGGTTGTGACTTGCCCAAGGTCACACGGCTAGTAAGGGTTAAGTGGCTGAGGCCAAATTTGAACTCAGGTCCTCTGACTCCAGGGCCAAGGCTCTATTCACTGTGTCACCTAGCCACCCCAGAAGCTTTTGTAGAGAGGGGTTAAATTTCCCCCAAGTGAATATTTTCTCCCATCATTAGTAGAAATATACTCTCTGGGGCGGCTAGGTAGTGCAGTAAATAGAGTACCAGCCCTGGAGTCAGGAGAGCCTGAGTTCAAATCTGACCTCAGACACTTGATACATTTACTAGCCGGGTGACTTTGAAGAGCTCAGGTAATTAGGTGGCTAATTCAATCACCAAGCCCTTTTGCCAAAAAACATTTACCTGCATTATTATTTCAGCTCTTCATTACATGAGATACGTGTACCTACAGCCTATGAAATTTTTCAGTTTGAAAATAACCTTAAGAATAGAGGGGCAAAGTTACGAAATCTCTTTTCTCCTTAGGGCCAAAGAGGGTGCATCTCTTAGCTTTCTTTCATCTATGCCTAGTGAGGTGGGGAGGGAATATCAAATAATAGCACCATAATCTGTGATTTTTCATGATACAGACAATAACTTATTTATTAATAAAACACTAGCGATAATATTAGGCTTCCAGGTACTTTGGAAGTTTTTCCTTTGGGAGGATATGACTACCAAATTTTCTTTTTTCAAGGAAGGATACATATAGGTATATGTTTATATATATGTATGTGTGTGTATGTATGTATATATGTGTGTGTGTATATATGTATATATATATATATACACACACACACACAAATATACATACATACACATACATAGATGATCATGAAAATAATTGCATTGTGATGGCAAAAAATTTATCCCCTGGTGGCTAGAGTATCTAGGCTGGTTCCTGGAAAGCTGACAGGGTCCATCACCAGTACTCTCTTTGAAGCCATTATAGAAGAGGAGAATCTGTCAGAAGTTGGGCTTTGCTGACATAACCTCCCAGAACCCAGGGCCACCTCCATGGCATGATGGGACACTGGGGAGTAGGACTTAAGATAATTATCAATTATTAATAAACCAAGGTGAATTTACTAAATAACTTCTGAGACAACCTTTGTGAGAAGAGCAAAAAAGTGTATGGACACAGACACAAAGAAAGCTATGTGTTAACATTTAAATTTCTAATTGAAGTACTAGAAATCCCTGGAATCATATTTTCCCATGGCATTCTAAGGAAATATTATTATTCAACATAAAATGACAACAGTAGTATTAGTCTTAACCACTTCAAGACTATGTATTTGTCCACGATAAGTTCAACATGTATAGTAGATATGGCATTCTACCTGGGGCCATAAAGACCTAAATTTGAATCTTGCCCCAGACAGTTAAGCTGTGTGATACTGAGTAAGTCACATAACAGCTCTGGGTCTCAGTTTCTTCATCTCTACAATGAGGAGGTTGAACTTAATGACCTCTAAGGTCCATATCACCACCCTACTCAATAAACTCCAGAGAATCTCTATCGCCTGAAATTAAACATAAAGTCCTCTGGTTGGTGTTTGAAGCCCTTCATATAACCTGCCTCCCTCCCCTACTTTTCCTGTCTTCTTATACCTTATGCCCCATCTCCCCCAAGCCCCACATACATTTCGATCTATTTGAGGTATCCTCTTTGCTATACCTTGAATAAGACATTCCATCTCCCCAAACCAACCATTTCCCCAGTTGTCCTCCATGTCTGGAATTCTCTCCCTCCTCATCTCTGCTTCCTGACTTCCCTGGCTTCTTGCCAAGTCCCAGCTAAAATTCCATTTTCTACAGGAAGCCTTTTCTAGTCCTCTTTAATTCTAATTGACTTCATTCTCTTGTTTTTTTTTCCAATTTATCCTGTATATAGCTTGCTTGTACCTAGCTTGACTGTTTCATGTCATCTCCCCTATTAGACTATGAGCTCGTTGAGAACAGATTGTCTTTTACCTTTATTTCCCCAAAGATTAATACAGTATCTGGCACATAGTTGCTGTTTAATAAATGTTTACTGAACTGACCTTCCAGCTCTAAATCTATGATCCTATGATCTTACGTGTTTACCAAAGTATTATGCACAAATGGAGGTTTATACATTTTAAAATCTAACCTTTGAAAATGTGTCTGAATTAAGGTTCTATTTCTGTGCTACCATCAATCTATCATGTGCAATAATTCAGAATAATGGGGGGCAGTTTCATCATGAAAATATGAACTACATAATATTTTATTGTATGTATGTGGACTTTCATATACAGAAAACAAAAAATGGGCATTCATAAGTAAGTTAAATAAAAACTGCCATTCAAAACAAGCCTATTTTATACTTAAATATTTTAGAGGATTTGTGATTTACATACCCCTTCCTCTACTGTAAGTCATAGTAATAACTAGTATTTACATAGCATCTACTATGTACCAGGCACTATGCTAAGAACTTTAGAAATATTTAATTTGATCTTCACAACAATCCTGAGTGTTTGGTATTATTATTATCCTTATTTTATAGATAAAGAAACTGAGGCAGGCAGAGGGTAAGTGACTTGCCCAGGGTCGAACAGCTAATAATTGTCAGGTTAGATTTGAACTCAGGAAGATGAATCTTCCTGATTCCATACCCAATACTCTGTCCACTGTGCCATCTAGCTGCCTATTAGTGTTAATATGATAAAGGTTCCTTCCAGCTCTAATCTTACGATTCTCTTGTAGATAATCTCCAGTTCCTCAATTTCTGTCCTAAAATTTTGCATCCAGAATAGGACACCACACTCCAGATGGGGTCTGATCAGTGCAGAGTACATTCAATGTAACAGCATGTCATAATCAGAGCATTATGCATTCTTCACTATGTGAACTGCAGATCCATTCGCTTTTGGGTGGCCATGGATCTCAGCTAGGAGACCCTCTAGTTTTTCTCTGACTTTATGTAATCAACAAAATGCCATCTACATGTAGGGGCATGTGGAAGACTTTGCCATACATAAACAATTCCATTTGTATTTTTTGCAGGATCTTTCATGGAATCAAGATTATATACCTGGCAAGTGTAGGTGTCTTGTTTTATGCCTCACTTGAAATGAATCAGAAGATTATTGAACACAGTTATTTCTGTGATTAAAGATTATTTTATTATCTTAGAAAAGTCTATAATGCTGTTATTTTATTCTATCAAATAAAAGGCCATTTTGTCATCATTAACAGCAAGATGGTACGATGACAGCTATGTGGCACAGTGGATAGAGCACCAGGCTTGGAGACAGGAAAACCTGAGTTCAAATCCAGCCTCAGACACTTACTAGCTGTGTGACCCTGGGCAAGTCACTTCAACCTGTTTGCCTCAGTTGCTTCATTTGGGGAAGGAAATGGCAAACCACGTCAGTATCTTTGCCAAGAAAATCCTAAAAGGGGTCATGAAGAGTCAGACACAACTGAAAACAACTAAACAACAACAAACAATAAGAAGCTTATCTTTTATTTTCTATGCTGTTCAACTATATGATTATAAAGTAGTGATTTACTGCAGAAACTTCTGTAGGAGTTTTCCTGATTCCTTCTTTATTTTCATCATGCATGCACCCAATACATACATAGAACATTCACATAAAATATTTGTAGGTGAAAAAGTAGGCATATTGGATGATAACTACTAACGTCTTCTTAGTTGCCCGTTTGGGGTAATAATATTTTAATATCATTAAATGTTAGTTATTAATAGTAAATAACAGTTTAATATTGTTAAATATAAACAATGTTAATATTAGATAATATTTTAATATCATTAAATATTAAATAATTTATTTAATAATAAAAAAATTGATATTTTTTTGGGAATCTCTCCCCAAAGATATCCAAAAGATATTTCTTTGAGACATCTTTAAAAATGATCCCTTTGACTTTGAAATTTTATCACCACTTCTGTATGTAGGATTCAGTTATTCATTTTGCCTTTCTCTTCTGAAAAGCTACTGCCAATTCTTTACATAATATATGAGGCATGCAAGTGAAAGAGTTCAAATGCAGTCATTCTGCTATTGTTATAGCAGAATATGATAAGAAAATGATAGAAAAACCCTAGCAGATCAGTTCCATTTTGAGTCTCTTTTTTGGAGAATCCTTAGCTTCCTTTCGAGCTCAACATAGATTCCACTTCCTAAGAGAAACTTTTCCTTATCTACCTTAGTTTTTTGTGCTCTCTCCTTTTAGTTTCACCAAAAAATGTTCTCCGAATGATCTGTTTTAGTTGAGCCTCATGTGTGCCAAGTTCTTGGTAAGTTCATTTGGTAATAGCTTCACATTTTTTTGTGATGGCCACTTCATTGCTTGTAATTTTCCATCATTCTCCTCTATTGTTTTGCAAATGACCTGTACTGTAAACTAATGTTTAAAGTTGTTAAGTCTTTCCATTTGGCAAGGAGGTCAAGTACTAATTGCCTGAGGTTTTTTTCTGAGTTCTTTTGGTCTCTTCATTATGGCAGACATGTTGTATAAGTTAAAAGTTTTCTAAGAAATGGGTATTATAGTCAATGTCTTTATTTTTAAAGTCCATAGATTACTTAAACTGATCAGTTTGGAGCTACTATAATTAGTGATTTTTTTCTCATTTTAATTTTTTTCCCAATTCATTTCCAGGGCTGGGAAACCTGTGACCTCTCGGCCACATGTGGCCCTCTAGATCCCCAAGTGTGGACCTTTGACCAAATCCAAACAGATTCAAAGTGCTGCACTTGAGGACCTAGAGGGCCACATGTGGCCTTGAGGCCTCAGTTTCCTCACCCCTAATTTAGACCTTTAACCAGTTTAATCTGACTGTACACAGTCAAACTGATTTTGAAATTATTCTCTTACAGGTTACCAATTATTTCTTTTTTGTTGGGATATAATTTTCAGATTTTCAGGATGTTATTCAGTGCTTGTCACATCTTGTGCCTTCTAACTCTTTTCTTGAAGAAAAAAAATGATATACAAGTATAAGGCTTTCTGAATAATCTACAAGTCTTTCATCCCTTTCATTTCTTGAACCTGGACCAGTATTGTCTCCATGCTTTCAACTCTAAATCTATGTTCCTATGAGACTCCTCTGAATTTACTATGCATTCCATATATTGGTATGAATAATTGTTGATTAGTTGTTTGGAAAAATTAATTATTAGGGAAAAATACTTTTTCATCTAATTCCAAATCCAAGTACTAACTATGTTTCAAACAATCACTACAAAATATATTCAATAGGCCCACATTTGAATTACATAATATTTCTGCTTGTACTAGCTAAATCACTCACTATATCATTTGAGAGACCCAAAGAAAAATGTCATCTGTAATTTTGATGCTGTTTGTAATTCCTAAATTTCACAAACAGGTAAAATAGTACCCTGAAGAGCTTGGGTTTTTCCATATTAAATATGTTTACTGAGCTAGAGAGCATTACTTTAATGTCTACATTTAATTACTTTAATGTCTACATTTAATTTTCACCTATGTTATATTACTTGTGGTCTTCACAGAAACCAGGTATAATACGTAAGAACAAATAAAATGAGGGGGGCCTTAAGACCCCTTCCAGTTCTAAGTCTAGGCTCTAATATCTCTTTTGTTTTCTGGCAGAGATAGGTACTTATCATCAGTTATGATCATCAATGGCAGAACCAGAATATAAATTGATTTATCCCAATTCTTGAGAAGGCATTTTCTTTCTAATGGTTAATTTTCTTTCCAAAATTCTTCCTTCATTCACAAGACTTTACTTGTGTAAATACAGCACAGTGCCCTGCTCTCAGTTAAAAGCTATCCACAGCAATATATAGAATGCATAGTAAATCTGGAGAAATCAAACTGAAACATAAACCTCATTAACCAACTCTCATCCTAGTAAAATCATTATACCAACCTAGGGGCATAATGATTTCCTTTAAAGAACTGCACTGACACAGGATTTCAATACATCTAAACAAAAATAACACTGAAATATTACTAAGATAACTTTCCTTACTGAATTCAGATTGAACTTATTTACTGTAGTCACTTTCAATTAACAAAGTTTTATAAATATTGAATACATTTTGAAAAATGTAAGAAATAGTGTTCTTGGGGCGGCTAGGTGGCACAGTGAGTAGAGCGTCGGCCCTGGAGTCAGAAGGACCTGAGTTCGGATCCGGCCTCAGACACTTAACCCACATAAACAAAAACCTAGCCATGTGACCTTGGGCAAGTTACTTAACCCCAATTGCCCTAAAGGGGCGGCTAGGTGGCGCAGTGAGTAAGAGCACCGGCCTCGGAGTTGGGATGACCCGAGATCAAATCCAGCCTCAGAAAACGAGCACCCACACATAAATAATGACTAGCTGTGTAACCTTGAGCAAGTTACTTAACCAATTGCTTTAAAAAAAAAAAGAAATAGTGTTCTTTTTCTTGGGTGACAGTGCCATATAGTAGAGAGAACCCAGGAACAAGAGGCAGGAAATCTGAGTTCAAATCCTTACTCTTACACTTAATGATTATATGACCCTGAGTAGATAATTAAACCTCTAAGAACTTTAATATTGCCATCTATAATACAGGAATGATGCCAGGTTTGCCAATCTCAACAGGCAGTTGTGATAATCAAATGAGACAATGGATGGAAAAAGTGTTTCATACAAGTTCTATATGAATATAAAGTGTTCCTGAGAGGGAGGCTGCATGATGTAATGGAAACAGCACAGGACTTGGGTTCAAGTCTCTGCTCACAGTTGTGTGGCCTTGGACAAGTCACCTAGTGTCTCAGAGCCTCAGTTTCCTCATCTATGAAATGATGAAAATAATACTTCAATACTTTCACAAAACTGTTCTTTGATTCCAACTCTAACTCCTAGGAAATATACAACTTGTTTCATGTCTAGGTCTCTACAAAAAAGATAAAAATTTTCCACGTAAGCACTCCAGTTAACAATACATAGCCAATATAGTTTTTATTTCATAACCACAGAAAATGCAAAACAAACAAACAAAAAACCCACCAAGGACTCCTAGAAGAGCATATTAAACAGCAAAGCAGCTCTAACCTTTGGCAAGGGCCACCTTGGCTTGGGGTACCTATTACAGTACCCCAGTGTTATAGGGTCTCTGGTTGTTGGGATTCTTTTCTCATTAGACAGCAAACTCACTATTGGTGAAAGGCAAGGCTCAGGTTTACTTCTCTTAAATATTCCCTTTTCTCTGTCTGGGAATTTTCATCATTTTCCCACCCTCCCTGGCTATTGTTATCTCTGAGGCTCAAAGACTTCCTCTTCTCCTGGGGCCATTTTGTCTCCACTCCAAGATCTCCATTGTTTCTCTGTCCCAGAGGTTCCACCACTTTCTCTCCACAGCTGTCATTTTGGGGGATTAGAAGCTCCCTTGGGAATTATATGAATGTGAAAGCTCCACTTCCTTTACCAAAGACCCAAGTCTCTCTGTGTAAAGTAGCTCTCAGCTTTTGTATCTATCCATGTTCAGTTCTCCTCCCCACTTTTGGTCTCCCAACTGTTTCCTTTTTAAAGCACAAATCCTAGGCTGTAGTACAGGTCTATACTACAAACAACTCTACCAATCATCTTCAAATCTCAAAATTCTATCAATCATCTTCAACAAGGAGTCAATGGTCCATCAAATAAATATCCATGACAGGGCACCTGTTCCTACAAGACACAAAGTCACAACAAAGACTTTCTTCTCCATCCCTCTGGAATGATACTACTATTTCTGATTATACCCACTAAATCTTCTCCCTAGTTAAAATCTTCAGTCTCTGAAAATCACCCTGGGGTGCTTCTGGGCACACAGAACTACAGACAAAATTGAGAATATCTTTCTGGCAACCACAGAAGCTCTCTCCAGTGTTTGGTAACTTACTGTACCTTCTGAAATGTTCTCTTTCTGAAATACCTTCCCCAGTACTTTATGTAACATTCCTTTTAACAGTACCTCATCACAATTTGCAAGCACTGATTTGTAACCCAATTTAATAATCCTTTATAAGAGGACAGAGATCTCCTATAACTGGCATGCTCTAGTGCTTAAGTCCATACCGAACCCTACCCCACCCTTAATACAAAACTATACAATATTCCTCTAGGCTCACTCCTTGCAAGAATCTGACACAACTCCCCCCCCCCCAGCCAATAAAATTAAAATTTTAAAAAGATAAGAAGTAACAGGTATAAAAAAGTTGAATGAGAAGCAAAAATAAAATTTTAAAAATCTGCCCCCAAAGGGGAAGTAACAGAGTTGCTCCCTTTGTAGAGACCTATGAGCTGTAGGGAATCAGTGCCAATAGATCTTAGCAACCTTGTGATTTAGGGTCCACTGAAAAAAGAGTTGCTCTTGTTGCAAGAGGATTAACCTCCATCACATCAGACCTACATGGATTGCACAGCTCTCAGATGTTTGGGGCAGGGCCACACCTGCTGCCCTACATCATGTCTTTGTCCCTTCCTGCTCTCCTTGGAATAGGAACTTCTATCCACTGCTGCCATCACAGGGGTTTAGGGAACCCCTGGGAGGCTGTGTGATAACAGACCCTTCACTGTTCTCAGGGATCTAAGCCCTCTTCCTCTGGCAAACAAATGACTTTGAGACTGACCCCAAACTTAGAACTCGTTAGTTTCTGTTCAGATGTTCCTGCCCATATTCCTCCAGTTGGATGTAGGCTATTTCTCTCCTATAAGCAATTTCTGTCCAGAATGAAAGAAAGGGAAATCTGTTTTAGTATATATTTCTTCATATAGGATATATAGATATATATTTGATATAGGATATATAGATATACATTTCTTGATAGGATGCCCTATCCCCTAACCACCAAACAACTCAGGTGGGTTCTAACAATATTCTGTTCTCTGTGGTAGTGAAGCAAAAAAGTCAGTTAGGGCCAGGGGTAGTGCACCCAGCTCATCTAGTCACCTCTCTGTTGAGGGCCCCATCCTCACTCTTTTTGGCAATCTTCTGAGCCAAAGGGAATGATGGTATGGTCTGGATCAAGATGGTTGATCCAAGAGCTGGGGATAGCTAACCCTAAAGCCCAAACAATACAGAGATACTCCAAAGGTGGAATCCCTTGATATTATATACTGGGTGAATAGATTAGGTACACAATATAGAGTAGTAAGTGATCGCAGTAATCTAGTGTTTAATAAACCCAAAGATCTTACTTTTTAGATCTAGACAAAACTCCACCAACATGCATTAGTATATCATTTGGAATTCTGACCAAAAAACTGCTGAGAAAACTAGAAAGCAATTTGGCAGAAACTAGGCGTAGACTAATTCCTCAGACTGTTTACAAAGATAAGCTCTAAAGGGCTACATGATTTAGACCTAAAGGGTGTTATCATAAGCAAATGAGGGGATCATGGAAAAATTTACCTATCAGATTTATGGATAAAGGAAGGTTTAGGACAAAATTAGCAACAGAGAGGATTATAGAAAGTAAGATGGATAATTTTGGTTACATGAAATTAAAAAGGGTTTGAACAGACAAAACCAACATTGGTTTTTAGAAGAAAAGCAGGAAACTGGGGAAAATATTATAGCAAATTTTTCTGTTAAAGGCCACATTTCTCAAATATGTAGGGAATTGAGCCAAATTTATAAAAAATAAGAGCCATTCTCCAATTAACAAATGGTCAAAGGATATGAACAGGCAGTTTTCAAAAGAAGAAATCAAAGCTATCGATAGTTGTATGGAAAAATGCTTTAAATTACTAATAATTGGAGAACTGCAAATTAAAACAATTCTAAGGTACTACCTCACCTCCATCAGATTGTCTAACATAACAGAAATGGAAAATGACAGATGCTAGAGGGGATGTGGAAAAATAGATACACTAATGCACATTGGTAGAGTTGTGAACTGGTCCAACCATTCGGGAGAACAATTTTGTGCATACCCTCTGACCTAAGCAATACTGCTATCAGGTTTTTTCCACAAAGAAATAAAAGGAAAAGGACTTATATGTACAAAAATATTTACAGCATCTCTTTTTGTGTGGTGGCAAAGAACCAGAAATCGAGGTAATGTCCATCAACTGGGAATGGCTGAACAAGTTGTGATGGAATATTATCATGCTATATATGAAATGATGAGTCAGAGTTTCAGAAAAACTTGGGAAGACTTACATGAATTGATGAGCAGAACCAGATCAATGTAAATAGTAATAGCAAAATTGCTCCGATAATCAACCATTAAAGATTTAGCTACTCTGATCAATAGAATGATCCATGACAGTTCCAAAGGACTCATGATGAAAAATGCTATCTACCTCCAAGAACTGATGAACTATGAGTACAGATTGAAGCATGTTTTTTTACTTTTTAAATTTCTTGCTTTTTTCTCAACATGGTTAATATAGAAATAGGTTTTACGTGACTTCACATGTATAATGGAATAATATTATTTGCATTCTCAGTGGGGAGAGGAGGACCTATGGGGAAGGAAAGATTTTGGAACTCAAAATTTAAAAAATGAACATTAGAAAATTGAAAAAGAAAAGAAAATGAAATATTTTTTTAAAAAGATTGTATACTAGACTTCTGTTACTAAATTCTTATTGTTGGAAATTAAGAGAGGATTTCTGAACATACAATTAACTTAGATATATAGTAAGAGGTACCTTTTTAAACTCCATCTGTATTAATAGATAAAATCCCCATCCTCCTAACTTTCTAGAATGGAATAGAGGAATACCTTGCTCTAAGCGAAGATGCATATGAATGTACAAAACGGATTATTTGTATTTACTTAAAGGCATAGAATTTCCTTATTTATGAGACAATGATACCATGGGTTTTCATCAAGCCCATGTACATTGTAAAGCCTCCTTAATGAGATCTAGGATCTCTCAGAAAAGCTTTTTCTAACTATCCACATCAAAAAAAAAAGCAAGTGGATGAAGAATACCTCTTATCCAGATTATGGTGTACAACTGGTCAGACAATAGACACAGAACCTATCCATCAGTATATTTTTCTAACTATCCACATCAAAAAAAAAAAAAAGCAAGCAATAGACACAGAACCTATCCATCAGTATATTTATATCTTGTTCAGGGGCTGAAAGTCGATAACAAGTTGGATTCAGAATTGAACAGGCAGAGGAAATATAGGATTATTGCCTTCAGGAAATTACAAAATTACTTTAATAATATTGAGCTGCTTTCTGAAATAAAGGCCTATCTTTTTAACATCAATGTTCTTCTTTCTAGTGATACTGTATAGCTGCAACTAATGGAACATTTACAGTCTCTGAAGAAATGAAGCAGAGGGTGACCCAAAGGGCAACAGAGAGGAGTATGGGGCCATGAAGAACCCTCAATATGCAATGAACAAGAAATAACACAGGAGAAGCAATGTAGAAGATGCCATCAAAGAAATGTATGATCAGAAAAAACAGGTAGGTAAGTCAGTCACAGAGAGAGTCAGGGACAACAGCTGAACAACCCATTCTCTTCACTGTATTTACACAATTGTATATTTATACAATTTAAGGAGAACATGGGGAAGGCCCCAACACACTGGATAGATATACTATACTGAATTTATAGGAATACATAGCCAAGAATGTACCAGATGGGCATGTATGAATGTGTTACAATGTACTTTTTTTTAAGGAAAATATATTGTAATATAAAGGCACTGATTGAATTGCTCAAATTCTATAGCTTTTACTAAGTATCCAATTGCATCTTGGAGAAAATCTAAAAATTCCTAAATGACTTGGGCCTTAGTGAATACGGTGGTGCTAGAAAAGCAGAGGGAGGGTCACTAGGCACCCCTCCATCCTTCATAGCAAATGTAAAGATAGGGTCTAGAGATAAGGTTCTGTAGATGCCATATATATGGCAGCTAGTTGTGTAGTGGATAGAGTTCTGGGCCTGGAGTCAGGAAGACTCATCTTCCTGTATGACCCTGGGCAAGGCACTTAACTCTGCCTCATTTTCCTCATCTGTAAAATGAGCTGGAAGAGGAAATGACAAATCATTCCAGTATTTTTGTCAAGAAAGGGGTGACGAAGAGTTGGACAGGATAACAAGAAGATGCTGTAGACTGGGATAAGACAGATATTCTTAAGAAAGTCCTGTTAAAAGAGAAGTACATACTTCATTTAAGAACAAAGGGGGTTTGGCCCCTCGGTAAATGATCATTCGCTGTTTTTCTCTAAGACTCGTAGCCTGTCTGTCTAGAAGCACAAGGTTCTTTCTTGCTCAAATCTCAGTTCTAGTCATGCCACTGCAGTGGGCACAGACAATCATTAGGACATCTGCCTCCGTCCCACTTACGATAAATTAATGAGGGAAAATCCAAGATGTAGATCTCTTGAATGACCTACAATGACCTTTATTTTTATTTCCATATGTCATCTGTCCCTTTCTAAGAAATAACAACACAGATCTATTCATTCTTGAGACACAGTGACATGCAAGAATTTCCTTCTTTAATGAGTCATTGTGGATATGTATAACCAAATATAAAGGGCATAAAGGACTGCCTGTCCATTATCAACTTTGCATATCTGCAACACAAATAGGAACTGCATTATAATTACCAGTATAGATACTTTCTCAAGGCAGGGATATATTGTGTCTTTGCAGTGTTTATTCTTCCTTTGAAGTCTGCTCAATCAAAATTTTTTCCACTAGGCCCATGTTATGGTAGCTGTATTATACTAATTCCCAGGTTATTCTCTTTCCTTTCAATCCCTGGCTCGCCACCTTTCTCTCCTCCCCAGCTCCTGCCCTTCTACTAGTGGACCTTAACATCCACTTAGATGCTCCTCAAACTAACTGATTTCTCTGTCTCAAGCTTCTGCCCATACCAGTCCATCCTACACACTGTTGCCAAATTCATACCCATCCTCCAGTACTCTATCATGGCTCTGCTCACACCGAAGGAAAAACCACTCCTACTGTCCACATGGAACCAACACTTTAGGTACAGCAACACAAAATCTTCTTATGATTAACTTCTTCCATTAGAAAAACTATAAAATCTTCTCCTAGAAAGTACCACAAAGTAGCCTGAATAGAATATACTTAGTGAGAACTGCCAATTTCCCAGCAGGTTTATAGAAAGGTGGGGACTAACATATTCTAATAAATTAATAATAATAATAATAACTAGCATTCACACAATGCTTTAAGGGTTATAAAATGCTTTACATCTAATTATGGCATTTGATCCTCACAATAACTCCTGGGATGTAGGTTCTATCATTATCCCCATTTTACAGATAAGGAAATGGAGACACAAAGAAGCTAATGCAGGTTTTGAACTCAGGTCTTCTTGACTCCAAGTCCAAAGTTATGCACTGTTGCCACTCAGCTGCTTCTAACCAAGAGAGTGGATAGAACACAAGATTGTTTGTTTTTTGTTTTTGTTTTTTTTTTACATAACTGAATGCCTAAATCCTTTTCCAAAACAACTCAGTGTCTGTTTTAAGTAAAACCAAATAAAACAACACAAGAACAAGGTGGGCAAAAGACAGCTCAGGGGCCATCTTAAGCAGCCTGAGTTGCAAAGGTTCCTAAAGATCCAAGGAAGTTCCAAAGGTTGCTTAGAAAAATCAAGATACAAAACAGCAACAAGAACCACAACAAAAATGGAGTCTTATGCAGAATTCAGAGCTTGAGCATTTAAGGAGGCCCTTAAAATTCAAAACCATTTTGTGCAAAGTTCAAAATCATCAAAAGGGCCACCTGTTTTTTCCCCAAAGATGCAGAAGTTACTAAAGCATATGTACTATTCTGCAATATACTCTATTTAATCACTTGCAGCTTTGCCATATTTTATATTTTTATTTCTGAGAGAAAACTTGGGAACCCTTTAAAAAAAAAACCCTAACTTAACCCTCCGGTATTTTCAGGGCTATTCCAAAACATCCAATGTTTCCTTTTTAAGTGTGCACTTTAAGCCAGTCCCTGAGAGAAGAGCACTGAAACTGCTAAGTTATGCCTTTCTCTAATTTTATTATGAAATATATTATCCTGAAATGCTTTTCTGCCTCACTGAAAATCAGCTCTACTAAATTAAGTCTGAGAAAGAGCACAACTGAAATTAGAACTTAATAGTATTGTGATAATAATAGACTGTACAGCACTGTAAATGTATGGACCTACACTTTGGTAGTATGCAAATAGTGCCATCTCATGGCCAATTAATCTTACTGTTTTAAAATGGTTACCAACTAACCTCTCAAGACAGAACAATAGGACAGACAGCTGGAAAATTCCTATGAACAAATTTTCCTTCTCAGTAATATTCCTACAAAGGTAGAACTCCTGTGACTTCAGAAATTAGCATGACTTTCATATATATTCAAGAAAGATAATGTGAAAAAACCTGTTCCTGTTATACTCTGATTGATAAATTCTCAGAGAAGAATCAGCCATAATGTTTTATTAGTTATACTACTGAAAATTTAATTGATTAATATTTAACTAAGAGAAATACTGCTGTCAGATTTCAAGCTGTACTTATCAATTTCAATACATCTTCGAAGCATTTAACACCATCTTTTAAGAAAAAAATATGTAAATACAGTGCCAAGTTCCAATCATCAGGTACAATTCCCAAGGTTCTCTGAATGCAGGATAATACCCTGGGAAGCTATCTTTGCCCACATTTAAGAACAGTTTTGTATTTCACTATTTAGCAACATTTATCATGCCTAATATTCCTTTAGATTTTGCTGCTGGTAGGAACATCATTGACAGAAGAACCCTGATTCTCAAGCAAAAGAATTTCTAGTGTAATGGGAAGTAAGAGAATAGCATAAGCACAGAATTACCCCTTCACTGGTTTTCTGCAAGTCTGAAGACGTGTTTCTTGTGTCATTGCCTGCATCTCCAGCTTCAGAGCCACTCTTATTTTCTTCCTCTTTGCAGTCCTTGTCATCTTCATCTGCTGGAGATTTCCGTAACTGCTTAGAGGATTTCTAAACGTTTAGACAGGTTAAAAAACAGAGTCAAAAGCTAAAATTCAAGTTAGAAAGCAAGAAAAGCCCATCAAATGTGGCATCAAAAAGTTTTCTCTATCACTGGGGCAATTCACTGCTGAGAGGCTTTCTCTGATGCAGTGCAGTGCAGGAGAAAAAAAAAACTAAGCTGGGAATCGGGGAAAACAAGCTTTATATAGTTCTGGAACAGCTACTATCTAATGACCTTGGGAGAGTCATTCAACCTTTCTTGGACTTAGTTTCATCATTTAGATGGTAAGAGACTGGACTAAATGATCTCTCAGGTCTCTTATAGCACTAAAATTCTCAACTCAAAGCTCAGAACAGTTTGTGAATTCAGAATACAATGCAAATATGCAAACAGAACAGATAATCTATTAAATTAGCCATTGCCTCTGGTAGAGTGTTTTTCCATAAAGGGAAAAAGAATATGACAATTTGAATTAAATCTCCTTTTGTGTTACATTAGTGGAATAGATAGTATTCTATTTTTGTCATTTCTACTTTTGTCACTATGACAAAACTTTAAACTTTGTCTGGTGGTTAAGCACCAAAAGATACAATGTGAGAACAGTATTAGAAAAACTAATTGTTAAAAACTACTAACATAATGAACTTTAATCATTTCAATTATACCTACTTAAGAACCAAGGAACATACTGGTAGATGAGTCCTATTCTCTTGTCATTAAATACTTGAAATCAGAGTAGGAGAAAGTAAAAAATTGCTAAAGTCTGAATTTTTAATGGTTTTCCAGCAAGAGATATTTAACTGAATAACCATGAATTAACTAATAAGAAGGTCTATAGTAATATATCTTAAAGGAAAGAATACCACTTAACATCTCTATAACATTTTTCTTTTAAGGATTTACAAGTCCCCTCACTGTGTCATTAGATAAAAGTGATTTAGTAAATGAAAAAAAGTCTCTGAAATGGATCAGGAAGTTGGTGATTTGTTACACAAGCAATAAAAAACATGCAATTTCTGAAAAGAAAAAAGTCTATTTGATAGATATTACACAAAATATAACTGAACCAAAAGAAATACTATTCACTTAAATTCTAGATAAGATTCTATTTTGCTTAACTGAATCTACTAATCAAGCCCAAAATGGAAGTTATAATTTGGCTAAAATTGGTGATTTTCACATTAGATAACAGAATTTAAGTATTTTTACATATATAATCAAAAATTTTATTATCCTTAAGTTGAATAGGTAGGGAGTGGCTCTAATTTTATTAGGTTATATCTGGTACAGAATACCTGTGACTAAAATATCTGTTAAGACTGTGACATGGAATAAGAGATAGGCATTCCCCTAAATTAAATATTCATTAAATATTTTATAGGATAAATTTTTTTCTTTTTGTAATTTATAAAGGATAGATGTATCCACACTTAGATAATATAGAAATTATTACAATGAAGAAAAAAAAGAAACATTTGCTTTTTTATTCTCTGGGTAAACAAAGAAAAGATGATTTTAAAAATATAGCAAATGTCTAATAGTGCCAAAGAGGACTACTTTTTAATAAAAGACCAAATGTGAGAAAATAGCACATATAACAAAGTTCTAAAGGCATCTGGGGAAATCAGAATGCTCAAAATCTGAATCAAGGCTAGGGCATTATGATCACATAACATATGATCTTTAGTTCACATTACCTGGAGAGAAAAATGACCTTGGAGCCAAATTTAGGTAGATCAATACTTCTTCACTCCTCATCCCACACACAATGGAACATGTTCTTATCATGTTTAGCTTTTTTAAAAAAAATTTTCAAATCTGTCATTTAATTGATGGAGGTTCTCCCAGTGAGGATACTTCCTCTAGCAATGAAAATCAGTAAATACTCTGAAAGAGAGAGTTTTATGTCTCCTAGGGCATCAACTGATGAAATGGCCTGCCTTCGTTCACAGGACAGCTATGTTTTAGAGACAGAACTTGAACACAGGGCTTTCTGACTCAGAGGCTGCCTCTCTCTGAATACCTGATTAAATCTGACTTAAGTTGAATAGGTAGGCAGTGGCTCTCATTTTATTAAGGTTATATCTGGTACAGATTACCTGTGACTAAGATATCTATTAAGACTGTGACATTGAATAAGAGATAAACATTCCCCTCAATTAAATGTTCATTAAATATTTTATAGGATAAATTTTTTTCTTTTTGTAATTTATAAAGGATAAATGTAGTTTCTAATATTTTTATTTGTGGGCCAAGAATTTAAACATGTTTCTAATGTGGCATAACAGTAGAGTGGAGAGAATACTGGAGTTGGGGTCAAGAGACACCTGAGTTTAACACTACTTCTAATTCTTCCTGGCTGTGTCACGCTTGGAAAGTCACCTAACCTTTCTGAAACTCAGAATTCATTTGAATACTGAGGATAATACACTATTCACCTCATTGGTGGTTATTGTTAGGAAAGTGCTTTATGAACCTAAATGTGTCATTATAGTTTTTAGAATTCTCAGTAAGAGCTTAAAAAATAGAACTCCTAGTAATTGAGTGAATTATTTCTTAGTAATTTCTGAGTTAATATATGATTTCTTCCACCAGCACCAACCCTAGGCTCCCTTATTAGGGATTGTCTTATCAATAATAGAATGAAACTCTTGATATTTAAGATCATACAAAGCTGGACTACACTTAGTATCTTGCAATGTGAACTAGTAAATACAATTTAAGGCATCACCAGTACTCTATGGGAGTTAATTAAGCTCTAAGTTATTCAAAATAAATAGATATGGCTTTTAAAACAAAGTTCAGAGTTGAAGGAGATTTAAGCCTAAATGGAATCCAAGTCCTTTTGCAGAATAACAACAACAATGGAAGGTGAGGACTGATAGGAAAGACAAAAAAGCTCAATTTCTATTTTGCAAGTAACTACTTTCTACCTAGCCAAGGTAAAATAATGTATTTTATCAGGAGTACAGGAAAAAATGTTAAATTGAAACTTTATTACCTGCTTGCCACTTTGAGTGTATTTAGTAGGCTGGCCAAAAAGAAAAAAGATACTATGTGGGGATGATAAATATTTAGTGCTTATTTGTAAGAGATTCTTAAAATATAGCTAACCTATTATTACATAAGCACCTAATAGACTTTGAACAGAACAAGCTGTTTAAGTATTCAATTGTACCTCTGTGACAAATCAATTATGATAAACCCAATATGATAACCCCCGTCTTTGGCAACTTTAGATACTACCCCATTCCTTTGAAGCATTGCTTAGTTTCTAAAATGTCGTTTGAGCTTATCTCATCTGGTAAGTTGTATTTCATTAGAGTTTACACCCCTATAGAATGACAAACACAATCTCTTGTTCTACAGCTAGAGTTCTAACTCCTGGTTGTTGGTGCCACGTCATATGTGTCTTTTGAATTCCCCAAAGAGAATGTATGTATAACCCAGGGCTATACATAAAGTAGGCACCCAGTAAACACCTGTTAGTGACTAAGTAGACCAGAAGGGAGTGTGCCGCTTTATCATGCATGTGACATTAACAACAATGGGAAAAGCTCCTCTGTAACCTTTGAAGTGTATGATTTTTTCCGTTTTGAGCCAGCTTTTTCATTCTTTCTTTTGCCTTTTCCATCTTCTTCTACTCTATCACCTTCCTCCTCACTGCTGGCATCTGCAGTATTACCTCCTTCACCTTCAGTTTCTGAAGAACTCTGTTGCTGAATTGCCTGAAAAATAATAAAATATCAGCTAATTCAGCTAATTACATTGTGAAAAGTACCACAGATACACATACTCACATGGAAATGGTGATAAGAAATGCTATACTTTAGGGATTTTACTTAGAAACAGCTTGGCTTATTCTTAAGGCTCTGGAGAGAAAGCTCTAGCACAAAGAATTTCTTCCAGTGGCCACTTAAACACCAATGATCAGATGTAGAAGCTTTAACTCTGAAGGGACCAATCAAGTTTTGATGATGGAAACCTGCCCATTAAAGTCATAGTCAGTCAGCATTAGGAGCACTATTTACTGAAAATGTTTGGCTGGCCTTCTGGAGTAGACAGTTTGTGTTCCTAGTAGGTAATCAACCAATTAGCAGAAAGAATATACATCTGCACAAGATCATTACAGCATAAAAGCTAAAACTAAGAGATGAGATATGAAGGAAAATAATATAAATTATTTACCTGATATCCAGTAAACTTGACTCTGGGATTATTTTCTATTTCCCACAAGCCTTCATTAAATCCTTTTCTTTTGTTAGATTTTCCAAACTTATCTTTATATTCTTTATAAGGGAAAAGATCTTTGGGCCCCAGAAACGCTCTGCAGAAAAGACATTGGAAATACAACTGTCTTTTCAAATGTAATACATCTAAACATCAACAGCAACACAATCAAGGCATTTTTTACTTAAATAACCCAATGTACACACTAATGTAAAAAAATACTTGTTAGGTAAGTAACAAGTATATTTTAAGAAATAAGTGCCCAAAGATAGTTCAACAAAAAGGTAAGCACCAAAGAAAACAATCCTTATCACTTCTTAACACCATCCTTACCCCCCAGTGCCTAGCACTGTATTTTGTATACAAAGGATGATTAATAAATAAGAAGTTGAAAGAATGGATGGCTGATTCTAGTCTCAGAGCAATTTTTATTTTATTTTTCATCTATTTAAGACTTACTGTAGCATGGCATAATACGTAGAGTGCTGGCCTTGGAGGCCAGAAATACCTGAGTGAGTTCAACTTACCTTCAAACATATTTTCAGGCTCTGTATAAGTCATTCAACCCTTCGGTGGTCTAGGCAATTCAATAAACTATGAGATATAGAGAAGGGCTGACTTGCATTGGTATAATTTCCTTGTCTGGAAGTTCCTTCCATCAGTCAAATCAAAGGTCCTATCCCTATCCCCAAGATTTATTTTGATGAACATTTTAAGGCCCATTGATTCTTATCATACTACCAAAATTTATAAAATAGAGAGTAATATAGTAATAGCAACACTAGATAGAAAATATAACAGTAAAAATCAACTATGCATTAACTCATTATCCCCTAGTAAAATTTCTAGAAACTGAAAAACATTGATCTTAAAAGATTAAAATGCTACTGAATATACAGTAGTAAGTTCTATTATGCATATTAAAATCAATCATTAGCTAACATCATTTGGTCTCCTCACTAACAACTTGCCCTCTCTTAATCAACCATGTAGACTCTAAGTTGGAGGAGAATTTAAAGACCACAGGATCAGAGGATTTAGGGTTAATAAGAGACCTTAGAAATAATTTTCTTTCTGTAAAGCTACACATTTTACAGATAAGTCAACTGAGGCTCAGAAAGGTTCATCTTGTCCAACTTCCCATTCAATGAAGAAAGTATTTTTATAGCAACCATCATTAGTCCTGGAAATCACACCCCAGAAGCACTCTCTGTTACTGGGATCCTTCCCTCTGACTGGATAGGAGCCTCCATTTAAGAGGGGCACCTAAGCCCCGCCACCTCTTCACTTCCTACCAGGCTTTGCTGTTCTGATCTTCTCCAGCACCCAGGTACCTTCCTGGTAAATTGTTTTGATGTGTTTTCTCCCTACCCCCTTTCTACTTCCTTTTATGTGTTTTTGTCTTTCCCATTAACAATGTAACCTCCTGGGGGACAGGGCTTGTCCTTATCTTCCCAGTGCTTAGCCTGGTACAGAGTAAGTACTTCATAAATGCTTATTGACTTGAAACTGGTGGTACAAAGTTCTTTCTTATAGTGAACAAAAACCTACTTCTATCACTGGTTCATTTACATTCTGTAGTAATATAAAATACATTTTCATTCTCTTTATATTTTTTTCTCTTTAAATATTTAAAGATTGTTATCATATTTCCCCTAAGCCTTCTTTCCTCCAGGCTAAATATTTTCAGTTCTTTCCACTTTCCTTCAATACAACAGCCTGTAGATCAATCACTATACCGATCTCTAATCTCTAGTTTGTCAAGGTTCCTCTAACAATGTATTACCCATTAGTGAACACGATATTCCAGATAGCATATTAAAAGTATATAATGGGAATATTAATTTCTGTAATCTAGGCATGATCCTTCTAATATAATCTAAGAACTGTTAGCCTTTTTTCTAGCAGCTATAGCAAAAAGAATTTAATGAATGCCCCTTATAATGATCTTTGATAGATGCAATTAGGGGTACAAAAGAAATAAAAGACATCATACATCCTTGTACTTAAAGGAGTTTATAATCTAGTTGGGAAGAGAAGACAAACACATATGTAACAATTGCAGCAAAATGCAAAAATTCAAATTATATTTAAAGACGTAATTGGGTAGTATGGCTTCGTGCCCTTTCTAGAAGCTTGAGGGTAGTGAGCAGATAAATGTGCACTAGAGTAGTTAATAGATGCTTTATTAAGGAAAAGGATCTTAAACTGGGCCTTGAAAAAGGTATAGAATTTCCTTTGGCCCACAGTACTACTACTGGGCAATTAATCCCAAAACAAAGGGGAAGTTCCCAATATTTAGAGCAACACATTTTGTGGCAGCAAGAAATTGAAAACAATGTGGATGCCTATGCCATACGGATAACAGAATATTATTTTGCCATAAGGAATGGCAATTATAAAGAATTCAGAGAAATCTGTGAACATAAATATATTGTATGTACTTTATTCATTTGTTATATATTTTTATATTTTATATATAAATATATTTTATATATTTATATATTTTATTTGTTATATATTTTCTTTTTATTTATTCTGTATGTATAGATGCACATGTATATACACATGTGTGTGTATATATTTGTTGTCTCCCTTATTAGACTGTAAGTTCCTTGCCTGAGGAGATTGTTGCATTCTTTGTACTTGTATCCATAGTGCCTAACTCATAGTAGGCATTTAATACACACTTTTTCATTGATTGATATTTGTATAAAGTGATACAGAGCAAAGTAAGAAGAAACATGAGAATATCAATGAACACAATAATGGAAAGGAAAATAACATTCAAAGATATCTGAACATAGATTAATGCAAAGACCCAGACAACTGGTGAAACCAACCCTCCTCTTCTTTGTAAAGAGAGGATCTCTCCCTATATTTGACTATAGGTACCTAATGAAGCAAATGTATATTGGATATGGTCAAGGTGCCACTTTTGTTTTGCTTAATTGTCCTTTTTGGTTACACTAGTTCTCCATTCCCTTCCCAACAAATAATACATGAAACACCAAGGAGATAGGAACACATATAACGTGTCACAGAAAGAAAATGACTTTTTAAATTAGTCAACAAACATTTATTAAGCACCAACCTTGCGCCAGGCACTGTGCTAAGCACTGGGTATACAAAGAAAGATAAAAAAAAGTTTTCTTCTCAAGGAGCTCAGAGTCTAATCACAAGCATGTCAGAACCAAAGCTAACATTGCTAGGGGAGAAATATTTTTTTTTTAAAAAAGGCATTTCAGATGAAGAATTTAAGGTATTTGAGTAGGTATTGTGCAAGTTCAGTATGGGTCAAACAGTGTGATATGTCAGCCAAAAAAGCTATGCGATCTTAGATTGCATTGAGAGGCAGAGTGTCATTGTACTAGGAAGGTAAGAGTCATTGTACTCTGTTGTGTTCAAACTACATTTGAAGTATTATGTTTAGTTCTGGGTACTACGTTTTTGAAGAACACTGACGAACTGGAGAGCAGTAGGGGATGGAGCCTTAAATGTGGCATATTAGAATGAGTAAAATAAGTGGGGGTATCTAACCTAGAGAAGAGAAGACTCAGGGGAGACATGATAGCTATCTTCAAATGTCTAAAGGGATGCCATGGACAAAATGGGTTTGACTTCATAAGATCACAGACTTAGAAAGACCTTCAGAAGCCTTCTAGTCCTACCCGCTTTATTTTATAGAGGAAGAAACTAAGGCTCAAGGAGGCTAATTAATTTGCTCATCACATAGGTAGTATCAAAGGCAGGATCTAAACCCAGGTTCTCTTAACTCCAGACACAGTGCTTCTTCCATAACACAACACATATTCTCTGACCCAAGAAAACAATAAGGACAATAAGAGTAAGTTTCAGAGAGGGAAATCTAGTAAATTCAGAGAGAGAAAGGAAAAACTCCCTAACAATTAGAGCTATTCCAAAATGGAATGGAATTTTTTGGAAGATGATGGGTTCCCTTACCCTCCTGAAGTCTTAAAAAAAAAGCCTAATGATGTCTTGCTGGATATGTTATAGGGTAGAGCATTGTTCAGATATGTACTGGACCAGGTGGTCACTGAGGTCTCTTCTAACTCAGATTCTGTGATACTATGAGCTGTACCACCTAGAGCTGAGAAAGCAAATTCTTTGTGGATATGTATCCCCTCCCCCATCCCCACCCCCACCCCCAATTAGCAAATAGATAGGATCCTAGAGTCAGAAATATCTGGATTCAAATTCTGCCTTAGACACTTGCTAGCTCTATAACCCTGAGCAACTCACTTGCCTTCTTTGGCCTCCATTTCATCTATAAAAAAGGACACTGGACTCAAAGGTCTTTTTGAGCTCTAAGTCTATAATCCTATGTCTTTTCTCTCCTAGAATATTAGCTCCTAGAGGGTAAAGATCACTGACTTTCTGAAAATCCCTTACAGCATCTAGCACTTAAATCTTTGTTGAATGAATGGGCTGAAATCTGAATGAAAGACACAAAACTGAAAGCTCGTGGTCCTGTGTAGAGGATCCTTCTGTACTGGGATCACACATCTAATTAATCAGTTGATGTTCATTTAAACTTAAAGAGTCTTTCTTTAGGAGTAGTCTCAGAAAAGCCTTACATAAAGCTACATTCATAAATTGGGGAGAGCCTTCTGAGCAGGGTGACTGAGATGGTGAAATTGCCCTGAGATTGTGATATCTTAGGATGGGCAAAGGAACTGGGGATGGCTGCACATGTTTTAACAATCTGACTGTGCTGTCAGTTTCTATCTTTTGCCTAATCTATTGCTACTACTTAGCACTTTGTCTTGAACCCTGCTAATTCTGGAACATCTGAACTCACCTTTGCTTGATCTGTTATAACCCCTGCTTCAGCCCCTAGGACATCTGGTTATTCTCTCTTGGAGAGATCAGGGAGTTAATGCTAAAGACTAACTGGAAGTAGTTTTATGAGGGTAAGTGAGAGTTAGAAAATATACTCTCATCTCATTATCAACTCACTCTCACCCTGTCTTCACATACTGTCTCCTCATCCAGTCTCTCATTTTTACTAGTCCACATAGCCTCACTTATCTACCATATTTATCTTTTGATTGGGATCTTTGTGCAAGGAGCCATTTGTGTGGTGTATGACAAATCTAGGGAAATTTCCCCCAGGCTTTGTCCCTTGGAGTCTTGTATTATGATAGAGATTAAATATAGCAGGCCACAGAGACTACAGGGAACCAGTAGTAGGGAAAGAAGAAGGTGGTGTGGACAAATGGATAGAATGATGTGAGGTACCCAATCAGCATGTAAAAATAGGGGAAAGGAATGAGAGCTAGCCATTTGGTAATAACATCCCTTTCCTTTCTTCAGGCTGACCACTACTCTTCTATTACATCTCTTCCCTTAAAAAGCCTTTTTAAACTGCCTTCCATGCTCATTTTAACTGGATTTCATTTGGGGCAGCTAGAAGGTTCAGTGGAACTGGGCCTGCAGTCAGGAAGACTTGAGTTCAAATCTGACCTCAGATTCTTACTAGCTCTGTGACCCCAGGCAAGTCAATCAGTCTCTGCCTCAGTTTCCTCATCTATCAAATAGGAATAATAATGGCATCTACCTCCCAAGGTTGTTGTGAGTATCACATGGGAAAATAATTGTAAAGCATTTAGTATAGTAAGTACTATATAAAAATGGTAAGGAGGAGGAAACAGAGAGAGACTTGCCCCTTTCTTATCTCCCATTCAAGGATTTACCTGTATCTGTTTGTTGTATCTCTCTAAATGTCCACATATATGCATGTGTACCTATGTATATATTAGGGGTCATTTTCCCAACACATATTACCTACAATACAGAGTTATAATCTGTAATTGCATCTAATGCTTATTAGCAAAGGATTTGTAGAAAGTGGAATGAAAAGGTCAGCATCTCCTTAAGAAGATGAGAATCACCAATGCAATACAAAACTCCTAACCAAAATGAGGCTTAGAAAGCAGTGGCAATATCGGAAGAGTTATGTGATTCTGAGAAATGGACTTATCAAAGGTGTCATATTCAGATTCTCAAAGAGTTCTTTTATCATCTTTATCATCTACGTCTACTGAGCTTTATCTAGGGAGACAAGATCAACAAGATTCTGGATCCTAGCCAATCTAGAAGCACCAAAGCAATGCTCATCACAGTACGGCTCCATGGGGTTTGACCTATATAGGGAATGGAACTTCCCAAAGAGCTTTCCTATGTTGAGCTGAAGTGGGACAACCATAAATGTGGGCAGAAGAAATGTTTCAAGGATGTGTTGAAAAGCAGGATGGTCTGTGTATATTTGGGAAGCAAAAGCAGCAAAGAGTCCAGCTTGGTGTGTGGCATTCGAGGATAAGGCAATCATATTTAAGCAAAAAATTCAACTCATCTGTGAGTCTTAGGAAGCAAAATTCAAACATTGATGAGCTGTGTAAGCAGGGGCTGCAGGGGAGGACTTGTATGTGCTTAAAAAAAGATGTGATAATTTCTGGCAAATGTGGTCAGGATTTCTTATAAAAAGCAATCTGATTGCTACTAAATTTGGATGCAGAGGGATTCCTGAAATACTTAATTAGTTTTTAATGGAAGCAAAAACTTTACTTTCTGTTCTGAATAGTGAAGTGGGTTCATATTTCATTTAGCAGGGAAAGTGACATACTTCATTACAGCATCATTTCCTATCTAATGCCCTCTTAAAAGGTTGAACTCGATGATCTCAAAGACCTCTTCCAGCTCTAAAATTTGGATTCTATTGTGTTAAGGGAAGGGAGAGGTGAGGAATAAAAATACCAACAGCTGACATTTACTGAGCACTTTAAAGTTTACAAAATGCTTCCAGTACAGTATTTCATTTGATTATCACAACAATCCTGTGAGGTAAGCATTTCAAGCAAAATGCTCCAGGATAATTTTGCTAGAGTGTGAAAGAGGAAGCTGTGATAGATAAGCAGTTTGAAATTTCTAATGAGATGTAAAAGAATCTTAAGTAGTCCTTTGTATACCCCAAAGCCCACCATTAGCAGCTGTGTTCAAAGCTGTCTTATCCTTGAGGTTCTACCCGGCAAAGGGTGAGATGGTACCTAGGATACAGGTTTCCTTCCAGAAGGATCTCAGAACACCAGCCTCAGGTATGTAAGGTCTGGACAAGACTTCCTTCTCTAAAGACAAAAAATTAAGAATATGTGGGAGTGGTAGAATCAAGAAGCTAATTATGAAATTAAACTTCATAATTCACTCCTGCCCTCATTTATTATTTTCATTCCTTGGTTTTCCTATAGCTATAAGCAGATAAACAGGAACAAAACCCTTAGAAAATTTTATAAAAGACTGTTTGCTTGTTCTAAAGATGGAAGGGGAGATGCCAAGAGATTATGTCTTGTTCTGGGACAGGAAGAAGGGAAACTCCTGTATGAAAATGGGATAGTTTTATCCTGGAGAAGTAAGATGGCTGACCTGAGTCTTTGGAATTTGTAGAAAAGACAAGGAAGCTATCTGGAATCTATGGCAGGACCAGAGGTATCCATAGAATCTATGCACACTGACAGAAGGTCCCCATGTTAACACCAATATCTAGCTGAAAAAGTAATGCCATTCAATACCAAAGACATTCACATCTTAAGAGAGAGATATTTATTGTTTCAAATGTCTACTCTAATGAAAAGGCTTTTTGTTTTCTGTTTTAATCAAGCTGATTTTGATAGCATGTTAAAGTGTAGCTCCTTCATCAACAATATTTTACTGATTAAAACTAAAAGTTGTAATCTGATGATACTCATTTTAAAGAATATGGCATTTTTGTTGACTTACGTTTCATGGGTGCCAAAAAAGAAGATGGGGTACTTATTTGCTGGAGGCTTCACAGCTCCCTCTGGGAGTTCATCAATCTGTTGAGGATAAAATTACATAGGGTTGTTTTCAAACATTTTGATATATCATTTAAATCAGGTGAATCTCATAAAGGGATGACTACAATTGATGAGCACAAGTCTTTCTGTAACTAATTTCAAAGCATAGTGACTGTTTTACTGCTCAGAAACTCTCTGAGATTTTGTTGCTGTTGCCATTTAATTATTTGCCAGAAGAGGAATAACAGGTCCCTGCACTAAGAAGCTAGAAATATAATGTCACAATTTGATTATAAGTCACACTTTTGAAATTTCAAATTAGGTATTGTCATCAAGATAGATCACTTAGCATATCCAGCTCAGTGATTCTTAAACTTTTAAAATGCCACCATTCACTCTCTCAGGTTCCACATCAACTCTCTATAAATAACCCTAACTCATTTAATTAAGCCTCTTCCTCAAACAAGTATTTTAAAGAGGTGTTAATAAGTAAATTATTCTAAAAATTCACTAATTCAGAATAAAGGAGAAGTGAAGATAGTTGGAATAAATTAAAAACAGTCATTTAGAATATGTGGAAAGAATTAGAATTTTAATACTTCCAACTGTATTACTATCACCGGTCCCAAACACAGCACAGCATAGCAGAGACAGAGCTGTCATTGGAGGCTGTCATTGGAGTCATGAAGAAGATCTGGGTTCAGATCCTACCTCTACCACTCTGGCGGTGTCTCCCTGGACAAGTCATGCAACCCTCAGGTAACTCTCTAACAATTTAAGCTAGAAAGCAGTTATTGATGTTCATTGATAGATATAAGGAAATCCAAAACAGGTGTTCCTTACATCAGTGAAGTCACATATCTGAACCGCCCCCCCCATCAAATCCCAAACATCAAGCCAACAAAAAGTGGTCAATGGCCCTACATAATCTGTGTTACTGAGTAGATAAGAAACACTGTATATAATAGATTGTCTTATGCAACCAAGGCTAGAGCTGTTAATGAAATGCTTAAAACACTTTGCTTTCTTCAATAGGTCATGTGACTACACAAAATCTTATTTACATTACTAATCTGCTTACAAACTCCTTTTTTCACAGATGACAGAAAGATGACCTTGGGCAAGTCACCTCATTTCTCTAGGCCTCACTTTCTTTCCCTATAAAATGAGGACCTTAAACTAATATCCTCTAAGGTGCCTTCCAGTTCTTAACTGATGATCCTATACTTTGGTAAATATAAGAGGGTTTTTTCATAAGGTAGGGGACAAAATATCTTGGTCAAAATAAGATGTTTCCTACCTTTTCAGATTATAAGGTAGACCTAAGCTAGATCTATTCTACCTAAAATTGGAATCTGATTATCTTATTAAGTTCATGCTCCTAACATTAGCTAGATTTTCATTTAACAACCCTTCTATTACTGCACGATTGATTGTCATCCTTTCCTAATGGTTTTTGCAACTATCCTTTCTCCTAGAACCCCTTATTCCAATTACTATTTCTTTGGTGACCTTGACTCAAGCTTTCATCCTAGGTTTCTCCTCCATTTTATAGCCAGTCTCTCTCTTTTTTTTTTGTTTTTGTTTTTGTTTTTGTTTTTGGAGGGCTATTGGGGTTAAGTAACTTGCCCAAGGTCACACAGCTAGGTTTTTGTGTGTGCGTTAAGTGTCTGAGGCTGGATCTGAACTCAGGTCCTTCTGACTCCAGGGCCGACACTCTACTCACTGCGCCACCCCCCCCCCCAGTCTCTCTTTTTAAAGTTAATATATTTACTTTTAGTTTTCAACATTCACTTCCATAAGTTTTATATTTTCTCTCCCTCCCTCTCCTCCCTTCCCTTCTCCCCAAGATGGCATGTGATCTGATACAGACTCTACACATACCTTCATATTAAACACATTTTCATATTAGTCATGTAAAGAAGAATTAGAATGAATGGGAGGACCCATGAGAAAGAAAAAACAAAATAAAACAAGACAAAAAAAGAAAAGAGTCTGCTTTGCTCTGCATTCAGACCCCATAGTTCTTTCTCTGAATATTATTAGTATTTTCCATCCTGAGTCCTCCGCAATTGTTTTAGGTTCTTGCATTGCTGAGAAGGGCTAAGTCTATAAAGTCAGTCATTGAACACTGTGGTATAGCCAAACTCTTAGAAAAGAGTTACTTATGTTCCTCTAGTTCCATTTTTCTTACTTTTCAGACCTTCAATGTCCTCTTTTTGGCATTTAAAGCCCTTGCAATCTGGCTTCTAATTTCATCACTTAACTGAAACTGCTCTCTCTAAGATTAACAAAGTTTTCTTAATTGCCCATTCAAAATGGCTTCTTTTTAGTCTTCATCCTCCTTAACCTACCTAAAGAATTTGACACTTATTTCTCAATACTCTCTCTTTCCTGAGTTCTTGTAACACCTTTATCCTTGGAATCTTTCTCTTTCTAAAGGCTAACTGAACTCAAATGTCACTTCCTTCACAAAGTCTATCCTGATCTCCAATAGCTAGTACCCCTCTCCCCACCAAGTTTACTTGGCATATATTTTGTATATATTTTGCATTTCTTTATTTGTGTTTGTGTTATTAAATCCAACACAGAATGAAAGTTCCTTGAGGACAGAAAATGTTTTATTTTTGCCTTTTTATCCCCAGCACCTAGCACATGATAAGCACTTAATAAAGTACTTGATTGATTTATTGAGAAAATTGAAGTCATCCACTATGTACTTTCATTTTCCTTACCCCACATCTCAGAATTCTCTATTTACCTCCATATTTTCTTTCTTTCTTCTTTCTTTACTCTGGTCTCTAAAGAAGAGGTATCCTTTCTCCTTGTCAAGGCCAACCCCTTTCAATTCTGCCCTTGATCCTATCCCTTCTCATCTCTGACAGGAACTTGACCCAGAAACCACTGATCTCCCTCTACATTGATCATAATTTTCCTCTTCCAGTGTCAATTCCTTCCTTTCTACTGGCTCCTTCTTTGCTACCTATAAATATATGCATATTTCTTCCATCTTTTAAAAGCCCCTTTCACTTCATCCTGCATTTCCTTCAAACTTTCTTCTTATATCTCACCTTTATTTTTTTGCCACATTCACAGAGAGAGTTGTCTTTTCTTGCCTTCACCTCTTCACCAGACATTCATTTCTCAAACCCTCACAACCAGGATTTTATCCTCACTACTCTACTGAAATTACTCTCTTCAAAGCAAACTAAAGATTTCTTTCTGGTAAATTCAATGGTCTTTTCTCAAGCTTGGGATTTTGACAAGCTCTTCAGCCTGGATTCTCTCTCCCTCTTCAACAGCTATAACATCTTCCTTATTTCCCCTCCTCACTACTGCATCACTCACTCCTTTTCAGTCTTTGTTGGTTTATCATTGATTTCCTGCTCCATAAGCAAGGCTATCCTTCAAGGGACCATCCTGGTCTCTCTTCTTTTCTCTATCTGTGCCTCCTTAGGAATAAAATAGATTTATCACTACTGCTTGACAGACTGTCATTTGGATTCTAGATCTTTAGCACCTACTATCTTGTAGGCAACATATTAGTAGATTTTTAATAAGTGGTTGTGGCACTGAACTGAATCTCTACACAGATAATTACACACACACACAAACCCACACATCTCTAGCCATAATCTCTCTACTAGATTTTATTCCTGCTATATGTCTCCATCTGGATGCTCTATTGGTAAAATTGAACATGTCCCTTCAGAAGGGAAGCAGCATGATACAGTAGAAAGAACACTGTCCCTGGCATCAGAAGATCTTGGGTCAAAACCCACCTTTGATGCTTATTACCTGTGTGACTATGGATAACTCACTTAATCTCCTTGGTTTTCAGTTTCCTCAGATGCAAAATGAGGGGCTGGTCTTAATGGCCTCTAGGCCCCTTCCAGCTCTAAGTCCTTAAGACTATGATCCTTTTCCAAAGAGAATTTATCATGTTACCTCCCCAAACTGCTCCTTCTCCACAGTGCCATATTTCTTTTAGGGATAATACCAGCTTTACAGTCACCCAGATTTGTAAACTGAGTCATCTTTGACTTTTCACTTTCCTTCATCCCCAAACCTTATCAGCATTTCAGTATTTTTGAGTCTATCCCTATTACATTTCCTCCCATTCATTTCCTTCTCCCTTCCTTCCATTTGTAGAGCCACCACTTGAATTCCAGGCCTCATTACCTTTCACGGGGACTATTTTAATACCAACCTAATTGATATCCCTGCTTCTACTCCTTCCTTCAATCTTGAATTGGTGAAGTTTGCCATAATCAGTCTGATCTGATTCACCTTGCTTCCTGCTGCTCTCACACACATATCATTTCCCTTACCCCTTTTCCACTTCTAGCTCTAGGAATAGTAATCAAGTTAAATTTGTCATTCCTAAAAGGGATATATCAATCAGTTGCCTTATGACTCCAGTCACCAACCCTGTGACTTCACAGTCCAAAACAATCCTCCCTTGTCACCAGCCTTCTATATGTGTTGTCCTCATTAGAACATAAGTTCCTTGAGGTCAGAGATAATCTTGCTTTTTGTACTTTCAAAATTATTTTGTATCTGTATCCCTAGGACTTACAATGGTGTCTGACACATAATAAGTGCTTAATAAATGCTTTTTCATTCATTCAGTCATTTACTCATCTCCCAAAATAATTTTTGTAAGGTACAGGCATTATTATTATCATGTCACTATTTCCCAACTCAAAAATGTTTAATGGGGGCAGGTAGGTAGCACAGTGAACAGAGCACTGGCCCTGAAGTCAGAAGGACCTGAATTCAAATCTGACCTCAGACACATAACACTGGCCATGTGACCCTGGGCAAATCACTTAACCCCAACTGCCCTTCAAAAAACAAAAAATACTGCTACTACTACTAATAATAATGCTTAATGGTTTCTACTGCCTCTAGGATAAAATACAAATTCCTTAGTGTTGGTCTAAGATTTTACCCTGAACTCTAATGATCAGCGGGTATGACATGAGTTGATAGGGAAAAGTGCAGTAATACAGTGAATTCCCACTCAGGTAACCCAAAACTTTGGATCAGCATACCTTTAGAGTTAGAGGGATCTTAGAGGCCACTGAGTCCAACCTCCTCATTTTACAGATGAGGAAAGGAAGGTTGAGAGAGGTTCAGCAACTTGCCCAAGATCACCTAGTCTGTAAGAATATTAAGTAACATTTGAACTCAGATCTTCCTGAATTTCAAACCTAGCACTCTATCCACGATACAACCTAGCTGCCTCTTAGGGGATCCAATATCTGATAGAGACATCTAGTCAAGAGTAAGGGCAATAATAACTCAGTTAAAAGTTAAAGGTGCCATGGCCAACACCAGGGAATCATTTAATTTATAGATTAGTCCTTTTTTCTCCTGTCTACTTCCCTTAGCTTTTCAATAATTTATTCATGTTAGCACCTCCACTAAAGTGTGTGTAGAGGCAAGTAGGGGGCAGCTGACTGGCACAATGGACACAGTGCTGGATCTTGAGTCAGGAAGACTCATCTCCCTGGATTCAAATCTAGCCTTAGACATTTCTTAGCTGTGTGACCCTGGGCAAGTCACTTAACCCTGTTTGCCTTGGTCCTTCATCTGTAAAATGAACTGGAGAAGGAAATGGCAAACCATTGCAATATCTTAGGTAACAAAATGTCAAATGGGGTCATGAAGAGTTGTCACAACTGAACAACAACAAAGAGGCCACAAAGAATGGAGATAAAAATTCAAATTCATCTATTTTGGTATTTGTTAAAGGTGGCTGTAAAAATTATAAGCAGGCATTTGAAATCAATGGCTAAAATATTGGAATCTCCAGTCAATTATTCATGCTGACCTCCCATGGCTATGAATAATAAGCACTTGACTGTTCAGATAACTATATAGCTTTCATGTTTCTTAAAAGACTACTTCTACCAAGAATATAATTCTTAGAGTTTAGAAATCACCACACTAGCTAGTTAACTTTGTGTTTATTTGGAGCCTATTAAACAACAGGGCTTAATACTAAGTATCATAGGATACTTTAAAGTTTAGATCAGTAATAGCCAATGCCTGTACCAATCTTTTACTCTACTGATAAAGGAAGCAAATTTTCAATGACAAGATGAAATCTACACTAAAATATACTACACAGAAAGTTTTCTGGACAAAACATTCTGAGTAATTTGAGGAAAACACTAATTCAACCTTGAAGTGATTTCTACATAAAAGGAAAAGGTTTAAAATTTCTGATTTTGTCACCTACAATTATTTTAATCACATTTGCCTAACCAATAATAATTGTTTTATTTTTGAACAAGAATGATTAATGAGGTCAGAACAGTTGTGCCAGTAATTCCACTTATGTTCTTAATTAGACATTTTACCTTAACATCCCTTACTGTTTTGTACTTATTATGTCAAAACACTGGCTTCAACATAGGGACCTCAGAATGGGAATCCACTAAACCTATTAGAAATTCAAGTGGCATTTGAGCAAATCATGTTATTATTAAACTTTATGATCACCTCAGCCTTTTGTTGGATGTTTGTAAAACAAACTACTGTGTAACAAGAAAATGGACATTTATGAAATTTCCCATGGAAAATCCATGTCCTATGCTGCAGAGATGGAAGACTTTCCAACTGATTTTATATCACAATATATACATTAAATTTGAGGTAGCTCTTTGGAGATGAAAGGATACAAGGATATGTTCTATTTTACAGGTCTTGGCTATACTAAATAATTTGCCTCCCCAGCTTGAATAACCTGGCTAGAAGAGAAATAAAAAGGAAGAAGATCCCACAAATGAAAATTACAGAATTATGTTATTTCATTTCAACTGGGCTTTCACTGCTACACCATTATGTTTTTATTCTTCCATGACTGAAGATAGCACTCTCCACAGCAACTATTTCAGACCCTTCTCTTTCAAATGCCCTTAAACTATCCCTTCCTTGCCCTGTCTCAGCAGAGACAAGTTGGTGGATCAGTGGGTAGACTGCTGGATCTGGAATCAAGAAGACCTGGGTTCAAATCTAGCCTTAAACATTTATTATCTGTGTTACTACTTAACTCCCATGGTTGTTATTAGGATAAGATGAGGTGATTTGTATAAAACACTTTGCAAACCTTACAATGCTATATAAATTCTAGAAAAATGCTAGCACATCTCTTCTTATGAGAACACAGGCCAACCATCTCTTCAAGTGCATGCCTGAAAACTCTTTTATATTACTCACTCCCCAATTGACAATAGCCAAAGAATACAAAAAGGCAGTTTTCTGAAGAAATCAAAGCTATCAATAGTCACAGGAAAAAATGCTCTAAATCACTAGTAGTTAGAAAAATACAAATTAAAACAACTCTGAGATAACATCTCATATCTATCAGATTGGCTAATATGACAGAAACGGAAAATGACAAATGTTGGAGGGGATATGGGGAAATAGGTACATTAGTGCACTGTTGGTGGATTCCTTGTAGTGGTGAACTAGTTCAACCATTCTAAAGAACAATTTGGAGTTAAGCCCAAAGGGTAATTAAACTGTGCATAACCTTTGATTTAACAATACTGCTACTAGACTTTCTTTGATCAAGAAATCAAATAAAAAGGAAAAGGCCCTATATTTACAAAAATACTTACAGCAGCTTTTTGTGGTAGCAAAGAGTTGGAAATTAAGGAAGTGCCCAAGAATTGGGGAGCAGCTGAACAAGTTATGGTTTATGATTGTGATGCAATACTACTATACTGTAAGAAATGAAGGAGATAGTTTTGGAAAACCTGAGAAGACTTAATATGAACTGATACCAAGTGAAATGAGCAGAATCAAGAGAACAATGTATATAATAACAGCAATATTGTAATAATAATTAACAGAGAAAACTTGACAACACAATGATCAATAGGAAATCATCCTATAGCATCTATTCAACGATCCACAACAATTCCAATGGACTCATGTTCAAAAATGCTATCTACCTCTAGATATAGAACTGATGGATTCTGAGTGAAAATTGAAGCATATTATTTTCTCTTTATTACTTTTTCTTTTTTTTCTCACAATATACTAATGTGAAAATGTTTCGCCTGACTTCAGTTATATAATGAATAGCATATCTTTTTTTTTTTTTTGCCTTCTTAGGGGATGGGGGCAGGGATGGAAGAAAGGACAGAATTTGGAACTGAAAACAAAAATTAAAATAAAATTTAAACCCCAACAGCAAAAAAATAATATATTGTTTCTCCTTCTTTCTTTCTTTCCCCCAAGCAGAGGTGGCTCTCTTTCTTACTTCAATATCACTTAGTTACCAAGTTTTGTCAATTCTACCTCCATAACTTTTCTCCCATGGGTCCCCTTTTCTTCATTCACAAGTCCTACCACTCCAATTCAGACCCTTGTCTTCTCTTGTCTAGATTACTGTATTAACTTACGAACTTCCTCATGATCTCACTGCTTCCATTTTCTTCCCTCTCCAATTCATCCTTCACACAACTGCAAAAATTATCTTTAATTAAACACAAGTCTGATCACATCACTTCCCTTCTCAAATATTCTGTGGTTCCCTCTATTGCCTCTGATATAAAATGCAGACTCGTCTTAGCATTTAAAAGTCTCTACAATCTGGCTCACACTCACCTTTCCAAATTATTTTCATATTATTCTCTTTTACACTTTACATTCCAGCCTACTCATTGTTCCCCAACATATCATGCCATTTACTGCTTCCATGTCTTTTGCAAGGGCTTTTCCTCATGTTTTGAATGTATTTCCCATTCAGCTCCACCTTTCAAATCCCTAGCCTTCTTCAAAGTTCAGTTCAAATTCTACCTTTATTAGTAGACCTTTCCTGAGTTCTTCCATTCCCCCAACTCCCACCAGTTCAGAGTTCTCTACCTCCTGAAATTACTTTATATTTACTTTAAAATGTACATATTGTATCTCTCTAGTAGCATGTAAATTCCTTGGAGGCAGAACAGCCTTTCATTCTCTCTTTGTATTCCTTGTGTATAATAAATACTCACTGAGTTGAACTGAGAAATGTAAGCTTTTTGAAATGGATTCTATAGAGGAAAGTAGACTGAAAAAAGGAGGAAAAAAAAAGAAAAAAAAGTTGTTTAATAAAAAGAAAAGATGAACTTTAATTAAAGAGAAGAAAGTGACAAGAAGAAAAGAATCATGACCAAAAACCCAATCAAAGTACACAATTTGCAGGCTAATAAAAATTCTGAATTACTATTACATTTTTCTAACTTTGCTAAAAAAAATTACTCTAATTTTGCATGCCTCATTTCATCTGAATTCTTCAACTTTTTCACCTCATTAAGCAAGGAAAGTGGAAATATAGACAATAAAGTGAAATGATTGATGTAAAATTTTTATTTCAATTTCTGTATTTATGTTTTTGGTTTAAAAAATCGATAATGTAAAGACATTAAAATTAAAGAAATCATCATAAAATAGAATTAATTTTACATTGCAACATATTCAAATAATCTCCTAAGTAAATACTAAAAGTTATGGAGAAAACTATCTTTATAAGGTTCCTATGTAGATTTAAAAATTGGTGGATAAAATTTTTAATGATTTTTTCTTTTGCCAAACCTCATATCTGAGCTCTGTTAATTTAAAGAAATTTAAAGCTCAAAGATTATATCACAAATTAGGCATTAGAAATTCTAAATATCATTTGAGATAATATATTGAAGTAAACTTTTTAATTTTTTAGAAATAAGTTTTACTATGTAACTTGCTATCAGAAAAACACCTGAATTAATTCTTAATTGCTAAAGGTAAAATATGGACTATGCCACAGGCCATTTGGCCATAATTTTTCTTTAAGCAGCCAAAGTACAGTAAATTTCTGAGCTAACTGTAGATATTTAAGAAATATATTTGCCACCAAGATTTTTAAAGAGTAACTGTCAGTTCTCTTGGAGACAGAGTTCTAGAAAGAGCCAGACTGACCTCATGATCCCTGAGTTCAAATTCCTGATTTGTATGTCACTTAATCTCTGAATGTCTCAATTTCCTCATCTGTAAAGTAAGGTGGTTGAACTAGATGACCTCTATAGTCCCTATTACTTTCAGAATGATAATTCCACCCCCGCCCCCGGATTACTGCATTCTAAATTGGGATGTTGTCCAATATTTAAAATAACATAGATTATATTTTTCTATTCAACAATTTTCTTAAAAATAGAGAAGCAACAATAAGTCACACTGCCAAGCTTAAAATTTCTCCTTGACTTCATCTAACCTATTATGTTTTTGTTCAAAGACTTTATTTCATATTCATTATTAAAAGTCATCCTACACTTCAATAAGTACATTCTATATGCCCCCCGTCAGATTCATTTTCCCAAAATACTATGTTCTTCATATCACCCCTCTATACAAAAATCTCTTTGAAAGGAATAGTGCACATAAACACTAGAAAATACTATAGATGGTAAGCTGTACTTCAGCTTTTTGTAAGGCAGTTTTTCTGGGGAAAATATATTTGGGTCAATATATTACATTGGAAGCAGCAATGTATAATGGAGTAGGGGGAGCTGGGTGATGAAATGGATAGAGCACAGGCTTGAGTCAAGAGGACCTGACTTCAAATATGGCCTCAGACACCTACTAGCTTTGTGACCCTGGGCAAGTCACTTAACCCTGACTGCCTCCAAACAGAAGAAAAAGAATGTATAACAGAGTAAGTACTTGATTTGGACGCAGAAGACTTAGGTTTAAGTCCTACTTTTGATCCTTACTAGCTGTATGAATATAGACAAATTATTTTACTTTGCTTCAATGTTCTAATAATTCTATATAATGGACATGATAATATGTGAATACTTACAGAATTGAGGAAGTTGTATTTATAAAACACTAGTTATCTTCAATATAGTCTGTTATAATAGTATGTTTTTCCACTAAAATAGTTAAAGTTGGAGTTTCATTTGTCTAGAAAGATTACGTAACACAGGACATTCTAATTTATAGGATCACAGAACTGGAAAGATCCTAGGAGACATTTTAATCCAACACTTTTGTTTTATAAATTAAAAAAATAAAGCTCATAGTATAGCAGGTCAATAGAGCATTACTGGATTTAGTATCTATTTGTAAGAATACAGAATTACAGGCTGCTCCTAATGCCGAAACATGAAGGTTGGACCAGTAAGAATGACTGAATTCTTGTGCAAGAAATAGAGACTCTGATATATAAAGTGAAACATAATTCCTTATTTGATCATATAAAGCCAAAATAAATTTTCTCACAAGTCTCAGGAAAATTGGTAAAAGAAAATATAGGATAAGCAGATTCATTATGGAATAAAAAGAAATTTAGGGGTGGCTAGGTGGCGCAGTGAATAGAGGACCAGCACTGGAGTCAGGAGGACCTGAGTTCAAATCTGGCCTCAGACACTTAACACAAAAATTAGCCGTGTGACCTTGGGCAAGTCACTTAACCCCAATTGCCCTGCCCTCTCCCTTCCAAAAAGAAAAAAAAAAAGGCAGCAAAAAAAGAAATTAAAAATTTGGAAATAGATGGTCAACAGGACATTCTTAAGTAATAGGACATGATAATGATAAATGATAATTTATCCAATACCTCTTGTGTGACAATTGCTTTGCTAAGCACTTTACAATTAATATCTCATTTGATCCTTACAATAACCCAGGGAGATAGGTACTGTTTTACAGATGAGGAAACTGAGGCTGATGGTGGTTAAGTGACTTATAGTCACATAGCTCATAGTGTTTGAGGTAGGATTTGAATTCAACTCTTTTTGACTCCGGGACCAAGTCTACACCCACTGTGCTAAAAGTGTCTAAAGAAAACTTTCTAGGGGAAAAAAACAAAGAGGTTCTAAAAAGTGTGAACCTCTCCATTTAAAAATTGTTCTCTTCGAATGTATTTTAAAATGTTCAGAAGGGGAAAAACAAATCCTTTTAAGGAGACTAGAAAGGAATTGATAGGCTAGGCAATGTGCTGTCTTAAGCAACTGGTTCTAAATTACTGTGCATAAAATGGTAAATTTCAAAGGTGAGGAAAATTTGGTGATAAGAAATAAATTTGCTAATTAGAAAATAAATTTGGTGATAAGAATTAAATTTGCTAATTAGAAAACCACCATCAGGAGGTTTCATATGACCACTTTCTGGAGGTTGTCTAATGAGGGAAGGAGAAAAGGACAAGGTGAAATCAAGGATTTTCAGTAAAACTGGGCAGAAGAAAGGTGGGGGGAGGTAGTATTGGTGGGCAGTAGGAAAGCAATGGGCAAATCTCCCCAAAGCCAAGACTAAGTGAGAAATGCTTAAGAGTTTTTCTTTAAAGTAACAAGAACTGGATACATAGTGATAATACTATTTGACTACAGCAAGAGAAGGTATTTAATTTGTAACTAGAAGTTTGGATTTCAGTAAATATTACTTTATGGGTCAGGTTGTCTAGTAGAAAATTAAGCAATATTTGAAGCATAAGTTACTTTCATTACACTCTTTGGATCTAGGTATGGATAACTGAGACATAACTAGTTGGTGAATGAAGCAAAAATTCAAGGCACCTGGGGTGGCAAGGTGGCACAGTAAATAGAGCACCGGCCCTGGAATCAGAAGGACCTAAGTTCAAATCTGGCCTCAGACTCTTAACACAAAGCTAGCTGTGTGACTTTGGGCAAGTCACTTAACCATAATTGCCCTACCTTCCCCTCTCCAAAAAGCAAATAAATAAATAAAGTCAAGGCACTGCTTATTTGGGAGTAGCCAATTGAAGGGCAGATATAGTGATTCAGGACCAATAATAAATCTCTAATAGGCTAGTTTTGTGTACCTCAAAACCGAAGTGAGAGCAAAAATGAAAAATCACAAAATACACAAAGTACATTCCTAATTACATAAGGGGGCAGCTAAGTGGTATAGTAGGTACAGCACTAGACTTGAAGTCAGAAAGATGAGTTCAAATCCTACCAATCTTTGTGAGAGTGGGCAAGTCACTTAACCCTTTTGAACCTGTTTTCTCATCTATAAGAGGAGAGGTTTTTACTCAATGGTCCCCAAGGTCCCTTCAAACTCTGATCTATGATCCTATGATTATTAGAGAATGTTAATGAGGAAATAAGGGGGGGGGGGGGAATCAAAGATGAAGAAACTAAAGAAAAATAGCAAAAAAGGAAAGAAAAATAACAATTCTTTCTTTTTTTTCCTTTTTTTCTTTTTTTTGCTTTTTGGAGGGCAATTGGGGTTAAGTAACTTGCCCAAGGTCACACGGCTAGGTTTTTTTTTTTTTTGTTTGTGTATGTTAAGTGTCTGAGGCTGGATCCGAACCTCAGGTCCTTCTGACTCCAGGGCCGGCGCTCTACTCCCTGCACCACCTAACCACCCCTTGAAAAATAACAATTCTTCATGGACAAGATAATGGAGATAAGGGAATAAAGTAAAACAAAAAGAAAGGAACTACCTATAGACATTTTAGTGTGCATGAGGAAGGCTTAAGATAGCTCCAAAAGAGAATTTTTTTCTTCACAATTGAGGATTTAAAAAAAATTCTTCCCATCAAACCCCAGAGGAAAGACAGGAAGTGGGTGATCTACAGGTTTCTAATCAAAGGATGAAGAAATGAACATTATGGTCATTACAACCAACAAACAACTGGTGCACCTCTTTAATGAACTGTGCAAGGCAGTGGGAAGAGAGGTATAAGACAATAAGTGACATCAGGGGGCTTAAAAATAAGAGAATAAAGGGGAAAGAGAATTTATTGAGCCCCTCTCATGTGCCAGGCACCATGCTTAGCACTTTACAACTATTATCTCATTTCATCCTCATAACAGCCCTGTGAGGAAGGTGCCATTATTACATCCCCATTTTACAGCTGAAGATACTGAGGTAGACAGACATTAAGTAAATTTCCCAGGGTCATACACCGAGGAGGAGTCTGAGCACGGACTTGAACTGAGGTCTTCCTGGCTCCAGGTCTACCACTCTATCCACTGCACCACTTAGCCACCTCAAATTAGAGAAGTAGGACAGGTGTATAAAATCCTAACACCCAAGTGTCAGAGAAGGAGGCAGACAACAAGCATTACCAGAACTCAGAAGGTGTGGTCACTGAGGTTAGGAGACATTACAAAAGGTCCCAAAGAGGAGATAATACTTGAGCTAGGCCTCAAAGGAAGGTTAGTATTCCAGTAGAAGCAGAAAGGCATCAAAGGCATGGGGAAGGGTATGAACAAAGGTACAGAAGTGGGAAGGCACATGGGATATTGGTGTGTTTATGGGAAAGGAGCCGTGATGAAAAGGAGTCAGTCTTACTGGAGCAGAAATCTCCAGTGTAGGAAAGTGGTGGGACACAAAGATACAGAGATGAGCAAGGGCCAACTTGGAGAGAACTTTGAATGCTAGGCTAGATTCTGGAATTTGAAAAATGTAGGCAGAAGAGTCAGATAACACATACAAAGTATCATCTAGGAAGATTAATCCGGAAGTTTTGTGTAGAAGGTTTGGGAAGGGGTTTCAATGAAAAGCTCTGGTTTTGGGGCAGCTAGGTGGCATAGTGAATAGAGTACTGACCCCAGAGTCAGGAGGACCCGAGTTCAAATTTGACCTCAGACACTTGACCTTGGGCAAGTTGAAAGCCTTGCCTTCCCTCCTAAAAATAAAATTTTTTTTTAAAAACCTCTGGTTTTAAAATAGCCTCTGCCTGAGGCAATTTAGACCAACATTGCCAAGGAATAAAAGAAAGAGTGTGGACAAAGATGATGGTAATGGGTTATGAAAGGGATGGATATAATGGGCATTTGGAAGGAAGGAAGAAATGAAGAATTCCAAAAGCACAGAATATTAGATATTACCTAGTACAAAATTTTATATTTTAATAAATAATAAATGAAAAAACTGAGGCCAAGACAGTTTAAGCAATACTCCAGATCACATTGCTGATTAAGTGGAAGATCTACAGCTGATTTGAAGCAGGTCTTCTGACCCCTAAGTCCAGTGTTCTTGCTACCTTAGAATATTTTGCCACTCTATCTCTTTACTATACTTCTGATTATGGGGCAGGGGGAGAAATAAAGGAATCAAGATGAACATGGAAAGGAAAAAGCTAAATAGACAGAAAGAGGAAAGCCCAAAAGGGAATTAGTTTTTAGTAAAAGACATTTAGTTATTTTAGACAAGGTAGGTTGGAGTTGACAACAGGACATACAACACAGAGATTTGGAAAGTAGTAGACCTACTAGCCGTGTGACTTTGGGCAAGTTGCTTAACCCTAATTGCCCTTCAAAAAAAAAAGTAGTGGAACTCCTATTTACAGGTCAAAAGTAATGTAGATTTTGGAGTTTAGGTAATAGAAGCATTTGATTTCATGCCAATTTCTTCCTTTAAAAAGCTTGCCATTCAAAAAAACTGAAGCAAACTAAAATGAATAGCTTTGACAATCTCATTAAATCTCTTGATAATTAGAGTTACCCTCAGAGTGCTATAAAATCAAGCCTGGGAACTATTTAATTTTTTTTTACCAACTTTATGGGAGGGACTAGGTCAGATTTCTCAAGATTCTTTCTAGTTCTCATTTGCTGCATTTTCTAGGGATAAAGGAATTGTCTCGTGTCCAGATAAACTTGTACAGATGAGTTCTCTTTGATTGTAAATCAAAGAATTGGACTTTATCAATAATGACAGGGAGAATATGCTCCATAGATTTACTGTAGACACCTTCATATAAGTTGATCTCTATAGCTTCCAGCATTCATTCTCCACTTTGATCCAAGTAGCCGTATTTTAAACTTGAGAGGGGATAAAATCTGTTTCACTGAAAATAAGCTAAACCAAAATAAAATCTCCTGAAAAACAGGTCAGACAGTATTTACTCAATAGATATACTACCAAGAACCAGTGTGGGAAAAGGATGTTAAGGGAAAATAAATTTCAATTCAGAATCAATTTAAAAGGAATTTTAGAAGCAAGTTCTATGTAGAAGGCACTGTGATAAGAGACTGGGGATAAAAAAAATTGGAAAGAGTCCCTTACTTCAAGGACCTCGCAATCTTTTAATAAAGCATATATGACTTTTTTACCAATAAGTATGATACAAAGAAAAGTGTGCTAAAAGTCAAAGGGATCTCCAAAGCACTCTAGGAAAATCTGAAGGAGTAATTGTTTTTGTCTGGGCTGGGCCTTGAAAAAAAAAAAGAAGAATCTTTATTCTTAGATGAGCAAGTAGCAAATTTCCTGCACGTGGCAGGGGAAGAAGTGTGAGTGCACAAACTTCAGAATGGGATTTGGAAAGCTAGTTGTCTAAGTTGGCTGGAAAGTAAAAGGCTAGAAAAGTAACGCCTTCACATGCCAAAGGAAGGAGTTTGCATTTTACCATACAGGTATGGGAGTACTGAAGATGTCTGTGGCAGGGAAATGAAATGGTCAGACTTAAATCAGCATTAGGAAGAATATTTTTGTAAGATCAAAATTCAAACCAGGTCAATATGCAACTTTTGTTGGTGGATTTTCTTTATTTTTAGAAACCTAAAGGCCATTTGACATACTTAAATGCATAATCACTTCCCTACTTGAAAGTAACTTTTAAGTTTTAGAAATTTATGTAAAATTCTGCCCAGCTGGTCTTTTCCCTAATATGCGTAACACAGGTTGTCTGAGTTTTTGATTTCTAGAAATAATAAACCGTTTTTCAAAAACTGGCTCAGTAAATGTTAGAAATTGAGAATATGTTAAGTAGGCAGCTGCGAGGGTTAAGGAAACCCAGGATGTCATGCCACATTAAAGGCAACCTCATGTCAAAACAAAGTGCCAATGCACAGAGGCTAAGAAATAGTGGGTTAGAATGTTGTGCTAATGAGGCCAAGCAGCTATGATTCATGAGCACTAGATGAGATAATTTGCTGTATTTGCTACATAGTTAAATACTGTACACCTAGAAACCTTGAAAAAAATATATGATTGGTCAAAAGGTTAGGTGGAAAAGGGTAAAATGAGTGTGAATTTATCACCATGAATTATAAAACAAAGGCAGGTCCTCTTTGTGAGGAGTCAGCAGAAGACTTTCACAGAGGGAGAGTAGTGAAGGACTACTCTTCCAGCAAGAGTGACAGTGTAGTGTACAGCACACTTAGCATCTTGGTGGCCTTGGGCAGATAGATCATTGAACAAACCTCTTGAAATATCAGTCTCTTCCTCTATAAAATGTGGATAATAATATATTCCTTGCCTAATTTAAAAAGTTGAGATGATCAAAAAATAAGATAAAGTATGTTGGGCGGGGAGAGAATAAGCATTTATTAATCAATTATTAGGTGCCAGACACTATGCTAAACACTTTACAATTCTGATCTCATTTGACCCTCACAACAACCCTGAGAGGTAGCTGCTGTTGTTGTCCTCATTTTATAGTTGAGGAAACTGAGGCAAACAGAACTTAACTAACTCACCCAAGGTTACACAACTAGTAAGGACAGATATGTACTAAAGTCTTCCTGACTCCAGGCCCAGAACTCTAACTACTGTGCCACTTACTATAAGGACACTACAGCTTAAACACACACACACACACACACACACACACACACACACACAATGATTAATGTGATTGTTGGCTAACACTACTGAATGTAGCTAATGTATACACCTAAGGGGGAAAAACCAAATAAAGAACAATAAGCTAATTCCTACAAGTGGGTACTATGTACTTATTGACCCACAAAACTACTTAAAGAGAAGAAGGAGAGGATAGATCCCAAATGTAAAAGTCCTTATTTGAGGTAGACTAAAAGCTGACCAATATGATATGTCTAGCTATTTAACAAGTCAGTGATAAATTCACCATAATAGAGGGAATCACAGAACATCAGGGAAAAGGAAAAGACAGATGGAGGAAGAAAGAAGACTAGGAGAGGGAAGAAAAGAAAGGGAGAGAAAAGAGGAAGGTAGATTATAAGGCAAATGAAAAATTTCTAAGCTAGTGTTACTTTTAATAGTGATTCTAGTCCTTAAGCAAACACTACACCAATCCCTATCTCACCTGTAAGCCTACACCTTTAAAAGTCACATCTCAATTAAGAAACTTCTAACTTGAGTACTACCTTATGCTCTAGGAAAGGAGGGTCTCCTTACCTGTGAACACGAAATATGCTCTACCCAGGAGCCATCTTTAAAGAAAATACTAAATGCTAAAACTTTTCTATAAATTCACCTAAAGTTTCTGTTCATCTGAATGGCACATATTCATAACATGCATAAATAACAGAAGATACTCAACTTCATGGCTCCTAAAGCATTCCTTTTTTGTTTATTTACACGTTCCTTTTCTGGGTGAGACATTCTAGCTAGTTAAATCTTTTCTTTTCCAGGTCAACCTACCCAGGTTGCTTGTTTGTGAGATCAGTCCTTCAGTCAATAACCAGTTTAAGCACTAATTATGTGTCAAGAATCATGCTAATCCATGAGGCTACAAAGAAAAGCAAAAATAGTCCCTACCCTCAAGGAGCATGTATTCTAGTGGGGGAGATAACTTGTAAATAACTAAGTATATACAAAATATGGAGTAAATGGAAAATACTAGGAACTGAGGAGAACTGGAAAGGCTCCTCCAGAAGGTGAGATTTAGATGAGTTTTGAAGGAAGGCAGGAAAATGAAGAGGCTGAGGTGAGAGGACAAAGAATTCCAGGTATGGTTCACAGGAGATGGAGTCTTGTGAATGAAGTCCTTCTAATAGACCAGGGCAGCTGAATCACAATGTGCAGGTGAAGAGGAGGCATATAAGTATAAGAAGACTGGAAAGGTAGGAAAAGGCCAAGTTATAGACATGTTGAATTAGAGATACCTACAGGACATCCAGTTCAAGATGTGCAAGAGGCAATTGGTGATGCATGATTATAGCCCAACAGAGATACAAGGGCTGGCTTTATAGATCTGTGAATCACCTTCATACAAATAAATGCTAATGCAAGGGAGGTGATGAGATCACCAAGTGAAATAATATAGAATGAAAAGAGAAGAGGGCTCAGGACAGAGCCTTGAGAGCCACTCATGGTTGGAGGGCATGATATTAAGAACCAGCAAAAGTGACTGAGAAGGAAAGTTTAGAAAGGTAGAAGGAGAACCAGGAGAGAAAAGCATCATGAAAACCTAGAGAGGTGAGAGTATCCAGAAGAAGGTGATAAATAATGTTAAGTGCTTCAGACAGGTCAAGAAGGATGAGGATTTGGACAAATGTCCTTCCTAAAATGTAGTTCCCAAAATTGAACACAATATATGCAGATTTGGTCTCACTGGAGAAGAGTATAGTGAGACCAATGCCTCACTCTTTCTAGACATTGTGTTTCTTAATGAAGCCTCAAACTGCATTAACTTTTTTTTGGCTATCATGTCACTCTGAATCATATTAAAATTGACAACTAATTCTGCCTAGCTTTATCAAATAGACTGGCTTACTTGGTCACAATCATCAACAAACATTTATTCTTTTTTTTTTTTTTTTTTTTGCTTTTTGGAGGGCAATTGGGGTTAAGTAACTTGCCCAAGGTCACACAGCTGGGTTTCTGTTTGTGTGTGTTAAGTGTCTGAGGCCGGAACTGAACTCAGATCCTTCTGACTCCAGGGCCGGCACTCTACTCACTGCACCACCTAGCCGCCCCTAACAAACATTTATTAAGAGCCTGCCATATGCTAGGCACAGTGCTAAGTTCTGGGGATACATAGAAAGACAAAAAATCTCAAGCAGCTCATAGTCTAACAGGGGAGGCATTATGTAAGCAATTATACACAAATGATATATACAGGATAAATTGGGGGTAATTTCAGAGATAAAGCACCAGAATCATGGAGGACTAGGAAAGGGTTGGGAGTATTTTTGGAGGGGAGAAGGCAAGACAATTGGGGTTAAGAAACTTGCCCAAGTCACACAGCTAGTAAGCAAGTCACATTTGGACTTAGGTCCTCCTGACTCCAGGACCAGTGCTCTATTCACTGTGCCACCTAGCTGCCCATAGGAAATGATTTCTGCAGAAGGTGAGACTTCAGCTGAGACCTGAAGGAAGCCAGGGAAAATAAGAGGCTGAGATGAGGAGGGAGAGCATTCCAGGAATGGGGGACAGCCAGTGAAAACACCTTATGTTGAGAGATGAAGTCTTATGTATAAGGAACAGCAAGGAAGCCAGTATCATGGAATCACTGAGTAAGTGGAGAAGAATTAACTAAAAATATGGGAAGGGGGATAGATTATGAAAGGTTTTAAAAGTCAAACAGAGGATTTTATATTTGGTCTTAGAGGCAATAGAGAGCCATAGGAGTTTATTGAATGGGGGGGGTGTGTGTTACATTATCACATCTCTACCCTATACTTGAGAAGTTGATTTTTTTAAAAACTAAATCCAGAACTTAATTTTTATCCCTATTAAATTTCATTTTAGTCCATTTTGGCTCATTAATCTTTTTTTTTTTTTGTCCTGTCTGTCATCTAATACCTCAGCAACCATTCTCAGCTTATGTGTAGCTTTGATACATGGGACATCTCTATCCTTTTATACATGGCACTGATGAAAATTAAATGAAAAACATTAAGCACTTATGTGCCAAGGACTGTGTTATTAAAGAGCATACCGTTCTGATTCTTATGGTATTTATAGAAGCATGGTTTTAAAGCCAGATGAGACTTTTTGAGGTCATGAAATCTAACCCCCTCATTTTACAGATGAGGGAACTGAGGTCGAGGAAGGTTAAATGTCTTACCATCACATAGCTAGTAAGTATCTGAGGCAAAATTTGAACTCATATTTTCCTGACTCTGAGCCTAGCTCATTGTATCAACCAGCTGCCTCACTCTATTGGAAACCTCCTTCCAAACTGATATTGACCCATTAATGGGTCTACTCTTTAGGACTGTTTGGTCAACCAGCACTGATTCCACTTGAACTACATTATCAGCTAACTCATATCTCCATAAAAAAAATAGGATGAGAAATTAAATATTTTGCTCAAATTTAGATCTATGTTTACCATTCCCTCCCTCATTTACGAGTGATATAACCCTGTCCAAAAAAAAAAAAAAAAAGAAATGAGGTTAGTTTGCCATGTATTGATGAAACCATGTTTGCTTTAAGTGAGCATCACTTTTTAAATGCTCACAAATATTCTTTTAATGATCTATTATTGAAATTCCTAGGAATTTAAATCATGATCATTGACTTACAGTCTACCAATTGACCTCTTCTTTTGTAAAACAAAACATTTGACCATCTCCAGGTCAATAGCACTACCCATGTTCTCCAACTTTTCTCCAAAGGTAATCGTCAGTTCCTCAATAATCATTTTTCCACTTCTTTCAAAGTATACCTTGAGATAGAGTTCACCAGAGATCCGCATCAATTTCTTTATATAGTTATCTTTTATTTATTATAATTGTTTCTTTAATTTTTTTTTATGTTTCCCATCCTTCTTGGGCTATGACTGTTGAATTAGTCTCTAGAAACCTATTCTCTAGAAACATATTCTTTCTCTGAACTCTTTAAAATTAACTGTCCTCAAGTCTAAGATACATTTTAGACTACTATAGTTTTCCTTTCTTTCTCTATCACCAATTTGTAAATGGGGTAGTCACCTCCTCCCAAAGTTCCCATCACATTTACCTCTGCAAGTAGTTCCTCAACTGACCAGAGTCAGGTCTAAAACAGCAGTTCCCTTATCACTTCTTAAATCTTTTTGAAAAATGAAATTATAATAAATTCTTGATACCCTAATCAGCCACTCTACTTTGTACACAGTTCAAAATGGCTGGATAAATGCAGTTCCCCCATCACTTTGAAATGCCTCCCTATCAAGATTGTGATCTCAAACTACTAATTTATTTCTTTTTTTCCCAAGTAATATGTCTCACAATTTTTCTTGTTTTTCTTTCTATTCATTGGTCCTTACACAAATACTTTGTACCGTATTGCCTAGATTTCCTAACATAAGTACAACTTCCTAATTACATGTTACTAAATTGCCCCTTTCATTCTTTTCCTTTTGAATAAAGTATGCCTTCCATAGCCATATTCCAGACATGAGTCCCATTCTTTCACTACGAATTGGTACAAAGAAAGTCAAATTAGTCCCTTTGCCTTGGGGTTTTGTTTATCTTATTCACTTTGTCCATTTCCCATATCTTATACATTTGTGAGGCAGCAGATTTTATAACTGGTTTTTCTTCTTAGATGTTGTTTCCTGAGAATTGTTGACATTTTTTACCAATATTTTCCATCCTATATTATAGTTACCTCTCTGTGATACCTCTGTGCTACATAAATATGAGTTACTCTTTTTTTCCTTTTTAAATTTAAGACCTGAAGTTCACAAGACTTCAGATAAACATATTCCATCCCTGGCCAAGAACCCAATGTTCCTATATTCTTAGGCATAGTCTAGAAATCTAAATCCTGTTCTTGAACACCATCTTAACCAGCCACTTACTATCAAAATCTGCCTTATTTTCTGAAACCTGATTGGCAACAGTGATGACAGCATTGCACATCTGATATGTTTAGTTTCTCATCCATGATTTCAAAATATCTAGGAAGCGTCCTGGCTTGCTTCTAGCACTATCATTTGTCCATAAAAATCACTAAGTGCATTTTCAAGCTTGACAAGTTCCAGTAGGCTGTCCATTACATCCCAAATGTCCTGGGAAGTTGTTAGACCACTCTATTGCTTGTCAGGTTGACAGCTGCCTTGGTATCACATAGCAAGGAGTCACCAACCATCAAAAGTAATGTCTTCCTCTGATCATTACTGGAGGACTTTTGTCCCATTAGATAATAAAGTTCTGAGGGCAAGGGCGCTTGTGCTAACTGTGGGATCCCCGATATCATTCCTTGGGGAACAAGGAGATGCTTCATTTTCACCCACCCTTTTACAAGAAGATCCTTAAGCCTATCCCAATAGCTTCAAAAGATCATCTGTTCTTCATTTATTTCTGACACATTCTTCTACTTTCCAACCTCCTGAACAAAGATGAGTATACCCCTCTACCCCTTCATATTCCTTTTTTTTCTTTCTTTCTTTCTTTTTTTTTTTTTTGCTATTTCCAAAAATCATCTCTACAGCCCCTTCTAACTCTAAATATTTTCTTAGGTCTTATTCTTGAGAATATTCAAAAGAATGTGCCAAAAGTTTTGAAAACCATTTGAAAAAAGGAGTTCCCAGAATTTCTGAGCAAAGGTAGCTTCACCGAAGTATATAGCCTCCAAGAATGATTACTTTAAAAGAATGCATTAATGCTACTCTGGATGGTATGTTTTTTAATAAGTTGTACTAGACTAGGCCTACCACCTTGTAAATTCTTTGAGAGAAGGTCTATATTTTAGTTCTTTGGATCCCCAACACCCCATATAATGCTATCCACTTGTAAAATACTTAGTAAATTTTTGCTAAGTCAAATGCAATTCTACAATCCTACTTCTATCATCAAACTAGAGCAATAACTATCAGGAAATTTGAGGATACTTCCACCTGGAAGCGGGTATTATTCAGAGGTAACTTCTTGAAAATTCTTGTCTTAAAAGAGCAGTCAGTGGATAATTTTTATTGAATACCTGTTGTTTACATACAAAACACTGCATTACGTACTACTGGGAGTGGGGTAGGAGAGCATACTAAAGAAAGAAGATATTAATATTTCTTTTTTTTTCTTTTTGGAGGGGGGAAAGCAGGGCAATTGGGATTAAGTGACTTGCCCAAAGTCACACAGCTAGTAAGTGTCAAACATCTGTGGCTGGATTTGAAGTCAGGTCCTCCTGACTCCAGGGCCTGTGCTCTATTTACTGAGCCACCTAGACAATCCCATATTTGTCTCTAAGAGGCTTCTGTGTATAACTGATTCAAACTTTTGCCTTACTGGGAATGTTTTCCCTTCTCCTTATAGTCAATTTCAAATACTGTCTCCTCTATGAAGTGCTTTTCAAAAACCTTCTTACTTTCCTCCTGGTATTTTGTTTTACACCTCTCAAAGGCATCTATATAATACTGTGTATTAAGTGTTTGTGCCCTACCTACTAGATTTCAAAGCCTTGAGGGCAGAGATAATGGCTTATCAAAAGTTTTTGCCACCCTGTATGTACAAAAGTATTTATAGCAGCTCTTTTTGTGGTGGCAAAGAAGTGGGAATTAAGGGGATGTCTATCAATTGGGGAATGGCTAAACAAGTTGTGGTATATGAATGTAATGGAATACTATTGTGCTATAAGAAATGAAGAACAGATGGACTTCATATTTACCTGGAGAGTGTTATACAATCTGATGTTGAATAAGAAGAGCAGAACTAGGAGAAATTTGTACACAATTACAGACACAACATATGTGTGACAACCAACTCTGATAGACTGGGTTCTTCTCAGCAATGCAAAGTTATAAGACAACTCCAAAAGACTCATGATGGAGAGAGATGTCTACATTCAGAGAAAGAACTACAGAGTTTGAAGGCACATTGAAGCAAAACTACCTGCTCTCTTTCTTTTTCTTGTTTGATTTTGTTTCTTCTTTCCCACTGTTCATTCCATCCATTACAATCCTTCTTTATAACCTGACTAATGTCTAATGTGAAAGGATTTGCAGATCCTGTACTTGATTGCATGGGAGGTGGGGAGAGGAGAGGGAGGGAGAAAATTTGAAACTCAAGGGGTTGTGGAATTGAATCCTGTAAACTAGAAGTAAACAAACAAATTAATAAAGGCAGAAAAAAATAAGTTAAAAAAAAGGTTTGCCTCTTGAAGAGCCTAGCACAGCGCTTAACACACAGGAGGTGCTCTCCTGTTCCCCACCCGTGTCCATTCTAACAAAAGTCCTGGGTCCTTTGTTCTCTTTATTTTCTTTAAAAATGTATCCATTTGGCTTCAAACATAACCTCTAGAAAGTTGATTACAAAATGCTTAACTCATACTCTGACCTCTCTTAAGTTCCACATTTTGGCCTTTTTAGAAGTACATCTAAGTGGAAATGCCAACTGTCCCTTCAAACTTAACATGATGATAAATGAATTCCCCACCCCTTTTCTCCCAACCTACCATTACAAACTGGCTCTTCCTAGTTACTCTATTCCTATCATCAATTTGAAGTTACCCAGGCTTGCATAAATCCATCAAAATTTTCACTCCTTTCTATCCACAGATATCAGTCTTTAAGTCCTCTTGATTTTATTACCCTCTTAAGATGTCCTTAATCTGTCTCTTGCTATTTCCACTGCTTTCCACTTCTCCTAGCCCCATGCCCATTCAGGTCCTAGTTGCCTGAATCTTTGCAATAGTCTTTCAATTAATTTCACTCTCTCTGATTTCTCCTTCTTCCAATATAATCTGACACTATAGAAAATGTAATCTTTCTATTCCTTAGTTATAGCCCAAGACAACTGGAAATCACAATGTCCCCTCCTTGATGCCATCAGTCCTGATATGGTCCTCTGCTGATGTTGATGAAGGGAACAACCTTCATAGAGAAGAGACCTGCTATTTCCACCAATCCTACCACCAATACCAACCACTGACCAATTGCCACTGATGGGCAGGTTAAACCTAAGAGCATTTGAAACATCAGCAACCCCCAGATCATCAATCCTGCCTCTATCTTAGCCCCCAAAGACATTATCTAGGCCATCAACCCTTGTGGACACATGATAAGGCACTTGCTTCTGTAGGTAGCCCTCACCTCCTCTGAAGTCACAACTACTGAAGTCCTCGAAATGAAAATGTAGCCACTAAATTATTTGATATTTGATACATATTACTTGATACTTTATATTATTCAGTATCAGAAATGGAAAAGGTTTTGGTTCATGGAGATGACATTTTAAAAAGATGCATCACAGTCTGCTCTGCTGCTGAATCCTAAGGACTCAGACCTTTCCATATGGCTAAAGCATCCTGTCTATATTGTCACTCCACTATTAGAATGTGAGCACTAAGAAGGGATTCTCTTGCTTTTCTTGTTGTATGGTGAACACTTGGCAAATGCTTTCTACATAGCAAGTTCAATAAATGCTTTTTTTATTCATTTATTTAATCCTAGACTTTCAAAGCTTGACCTTGTAATAATACTACTTTGTAATCATTGTGAATTGAAAAATATGAAACCTGTTTAAAGGTAACCTGCATTAGGGCAGGGGCAGAATCTTATTCTTTGCATATTGTTCTCCCATTTCTTCTCACAAGCTGTCACTAATGTCTAGGACATATTCCCTCCTTAGCTCCATCTCTCAGAATCCCTAGATTCTTCCAAAACTCATAGGCACCTCCTACATGAGCTCTTTTCTGATTCTACTTGCCTCCAGCATTAAAAAAATACAAACAAACTACCTGGCATATATTTTATAGGGGCAGCTAGATGATGCAGTAGATAGAGGGCCAGACCCGAAGTCAGGAAGACTCATCTTCCTGAGTTCAAATCTGGCCTCAGACATTTACTAGCTGTGTGACCCTGGGCAAGTCACTTAAGCCTGTTTGCCTCATCTATAAAATAAGCTGGAGAAGGAAATAGTAATTTCCTCCAGTATCTTTGCCAAGAAAACCCCAAAATGGAGTCATGAAGAGTTAGACACAACTGAAATGCTTAATAACAATACCATATATATCGTTACATATGGACAAGATATCTCTCTTGAAAGAATGTCAGTAGGATAGGTAAGGTTTCATTTTTATCTTTGTATCCCATGTCTGGCCCATAGTTGGGTACTTAATAAATGCTTCTTGATTGATTGTTTTATAAAGTAACTTTTGATTCTCATTGCCAATTCAGGCTTTTATTCCCCTCATACTTATACTATATTACCTGAGCACTCTAGTCAATATTGACCTATTTCTTTTCTGAACTCTTAAAGTACTTCCTGACTACCCTAATTCGGGCATTTAATTGCATACTATTTTACTGTTACTTAATTCTAATGTGTATATTGTCTCTGACTAAATTGTAAGTTCACATAAAGCAGGGACCATGTATTTCATTTAATTTGTGACTTTCTCTAATCTAGCACAGTATTATTTACACAAATTATGGCAGCTAGGTGGTAAGGTAGACAGAGCACTAGGTCTGGAGTCAGGAAGATCTGAGTTCAAATCTGGGCTCAGACACTTGGTAGCTGTATCACCCTGGGCAAGTCACTTAACCCTGTTTGCCTCAGCTTCTTTATCTATAAAATGAGCTAGAGAAGGAAATGGCAAACCACTCCAGTATTCTGGCCAACAAAATCCCAAATGGGGTCATGAAGAGTTGGACACAACTGAAGAAATGAACAACAACAAATAAATTGTATCCAAAGTGGAATTCAAAGCCTGTCTCTAGAATATTACATTTATCATCTTAGGCATCACTCACTACTTCAAAATGTCTTCTCTTGACTGCAGCCAGGTTGATACTTACTGTTTGCCAAATATTCCTTAAGCTTTCAAGTAGTCTCTCTGCTTCTGAAATTTCTTTCATCTAGAATGTCCTCTCCCTCCTTCCTGCCTACTCAAATCCTATCAATTCATTTAAAGTCCAACTCATATCCCACCTCCTCCTTAACCCATCCATTCCCTAAACCTGTTAGACTAGATAACAGTGATCTTTTCCTTCTTGGAATGCCTAGAGTACTCACTTGTCTCTACCACTTATTTGGCTCTTAGTTATATGTGGCTTCCATGACACCTCTTATAATATTATTTGACTTTTCATATCTTATAACCTCTTTTCACCAATTAGGCTAAAGACAGAAGCTGTCTTTAATAACCCTGTGGCATTTGACTAATTCATACTTAGGCACTCCAATAGACGTATGGACAGGGACAAGGACTGAGAAAGAATGTATGGTTCTACAGGAGTAGGAAGCTTCCCCAGGTGAGGAATTTCCTCTACAATGCAAACAAGGTCAACACCTTCTCAGCATCTCATATCTCAGAAAGTCACCTAGAGCATTTAGAGGCTAAGTGACTTGCACAGGATCACACAGCTGCAATTGAACATTTATTAAGTGCCTACCGCAAGAAAATGTGTTGGGCTGCTGGGGATAAAAAGACCAAAAAATGAAATATTCCTGCCCTCAGGGAGCTTTTCTTTTACTAGGATGGATACAACGTGCACAGAAGCAAATAGACACATGAGTTATAGTCTAGGGAAATCCAGATGACTGAATTCAATCTAACAATTATAATTTCAGGAGAGAAATTGCACTAAGAACTGGGCTGTAGAAAGTGGAATCAAAATGGCCTTCCTGCAAAAGGCCTTCCTGTACCTAACCTCAGCCTTGGGGGAAAATAGGAAATAGAAGCAGTGGTGAAGAGGGAGTGGGAGTTCATATCAAATAGAACTGGTGGTACTGGGGTGTGGAACAACCAATATAAAGACATGAAGAAAGGAAAACAACTAAATTGTAATGTTTTACATTTATTTTGTATCTCTACACAGTTACTTGGTAAATATCCACTCAATGAATACTTGGTGAATGAAAGAAATTGCTAAGTTCAAAATGACATAATTGATACTGTTACCTACAAATAATACCAGGAAATAGATGCAAGATAACATGAAGATTGAAAAATACACTTATCTAGTCTAAACCTGATTCAAATGGAGGTAATAAAAGTTATCAGAAAACAAAATAGCTGAAGAAAGGAAAAATCAGTATGCCTTCGAGATATAGTTAAGTGATAGAAATTGCATCACTCTAATCAGAAGAGGTATAGCAACAAGTACCAAGAGGTACTTGGTGTTTCAGATAAATAACTGCAGATTGTTGAAGCTCTATGATTTAGCAGTGATTTTTTTTCAATAGAATCTACTCTTTTATTGTTTTTCCAAACATTTCATATAATATCAGAATTAATTGTTCTTCAAATTTTTGACAGGATTTGCCTATAAATTAATCAGGTTTGGGGTTGTTATTTTTTTTTACATTTTTTTATTTAAACAAATGCTTTATTAACTTCTGTTTTACATCATTCATTTCCGCCAGATTTTGAGTTACAATCATTTCCCCCCCCTGTTTTTCCCCTACCCACCCTCCCAGAACAGCAGTCCCACAAGACATCACTTCCTCCAATCTGCTCTCTCCCCTATCCTCTCCCACACCCCCTTCGACCTCTCCATTGGAGGAAGGTGAATCTTTGTGTCCCAATGCCTGCACATCTTATCTCCCAATTACAAGCAAAAGAGTATTAGTAATAGTATTTATATATATTTGAAACATTTAATCTTAAGACCTTGAATTTCAGATCCATTTCCTTCCTCCCTTGTCACCCATTCCCTCTGGGGAGATAAGTAATTCAGTATATGTTGTACATGTCTATCTATTAGCAGTGATTTTTACTCTCCTGTCTATTACTAGTTAGCTCAAATTCCATTAAAATAGGCTCCATGGGACAATACATTTTTTTCTGTGGTAGAAACTTTTTTTATATAATATAATGCTAGAAAGTACTATTTTGAGTCCCTAAAATTTGATCCAGAGCTCTCACTATTGGGACTACAAAGAAGTCAAAGATAGAAAGGCCTACTCTTTGTGGTTATAAAAAACTTGAAGCAAAATGGGTGCTAAAAATTGTGGGATGATTAAACAAACTGCAGTATAAGAACATCTGAGAATATGAAAAATTCAGAGAAATGTGTTAAGATCTGATGCAGAGGAGAACCAGGAGGACAATATATGAAATGACATAAAATATAAAACACTAAAAGGAAGAATAATTCTTGAGTAATTGTATTGACCAATCTTGGCCCTAACAGGAAATCAGTAAATTAACATCTCTTTTTTTGGTAGAGAAGTAGGAGATCACAGATGGGAAATGTTGCATACACTGTCAGATTGGTCACTGTTTTGGCTAGTTTTGCTTAACTGTTTTTTGTTGGGATTATTTTGTTGCTTTTGTCCTTTTGCTTTACAATAGAAGCTAGCTGTGTATATGGGATTGAGATCTGATTCTAAAGCCTGCTCTCTATCCACTACAACTAAAAATAAGTATTTCAATATGCTACTTTCTCAGAATGAGAAAAAAGGATCCTGAATGCCAATAAATTTAAGTCCAAATTCCTCATTCTTTTATTTACCTCCTTCTATTAAATGTTCCCTACCTATCTTTTTTAACCTCATTTCCCACTCTAGGGCTTAGCAGCAGTGCTTGACACATAGCAAGATCTTAATAAAGGTTCACTGGTTAGATGACCACTCTCTAAAACAATCCCTCTACTCCACTGAAATTGGTCCATTTTATTTATGGTTTTGCTCAACAAATACTTATAGGTATATTGTGTACCTGCTATAATGCAATGTTCTTTGCTAGGTGCTGAAGCAGATAAAAGACAAATAAAAGTATTCAAAACAAAACTACCTTCCAGGGGCTTATCATTTATAAGTGATAAAACATGCTCCTGGGAAATTCTATATCCATTTCTGCTACCATGTCTTTGGTGCCGACTGCTTTTCCTAGAGTGTCAAACTTTTTCATATCTGCACACTCAGATAGAATCCCAATTCTCTCCTGAAAATTTTCCTGACCATTGCAGTCTAAAGCAAGCAACCTTGTCCTCTATGGACTCAGGCATCATTTATAATCCACATCTTTTGTTTGGATCTATTCAAGTTCCCTGAATTTTCTTTTTCCAAGTATAATTACTGCCTTATCTCAACTAGATAGTGATCTCCATAAGGGAAGGGAGATGTCTTCAATTTCTTTGTATCACCCTCAGTATATATTGTAGTGTACTAATATATCACTCTGGGAAGACATATGATTCAGTGTTAGATCTGTAGTGATGGTATCTGGGTTCACATTTTGACTCTGCTATTTACTACTTGTGTGAACTTAGATAAGTAATTTACCTTTTCTTAGTCTCAGTTTCCTCATTTATAAAATAAGAGGAACCTCTAAGGGCCCATCTAGCTCTATTTCTATGAACTTATAAGCTATTGCAATTGTCTTAGGTGTGCCACCTGGTTTGATCTAATTCTTCTGTTACAGCAAACCTTGTCATCTAGCATTTTATCACTCCAAAGTCTGTATTCTTGCCCAATAATAATATGTTTATCATAACTAAGAATTGAGTTCGTTGTCATCTAATTTACCAAAGATAAAGCTCTGTTCAGTATAGTTTGTGTTAAGTGTATTTTATTGTATTTTAAATTCCCAAAACTGGCAAGCATATTAGAGTAGCTTTGATAATTCTCTGAAATAGAGTCAATAAACCAGAACACCTATTCCCAATAATAGAATTTAGTATATAAATTGCCTTGTGGTTTTTTAATGAAACATAAGTTGATTTTTCTTCTTCATTTAAAATCTAAAATAGGATTCATATTGCTCTCTTACTCTGTCATTCCATCTAAATAATGAAAAATTTACATCTTGAATATGACCCTGGCTTTTGCTGTGGATGAATTAAAACTGCCCATTTCATGCTTTGTGAATATTGTCCAAATTGACCTTTGCCCAAATTGGTAAACCTGACCTCTCCCCAATGCTCTACTCCAGATCTTCACAACTCTTTCATTGTATCCTATGGAAATCCTACTCTAGAATTAACAAACTTCCTTTCATCTTACACCTCTTTCTCACTCCTTCCATCTTCTGGCATTCATTGAGATCTGGTTCCATTCTGATAACACTGAATGCCTGGTCACCCTTTCCAGAACTTCTAGCATTTTCACGCAAATCCCCAATTTATGGTGGGGATGGGGGTAGGAAAGGGGAGGAAGGTGAATGGAATGCTTCACTCCAACTCAGCTGCACACTAGAACTTTGGATTTTCTTTATCTAATCATAAGCTTTTATCTTTCCATCTCTCCTTAGGCCTTACTCCTCTTAAACCTACTTTCTGTCCTCACTATGACCTCCATCGCTCCATTCTTTAGTATTATGCAAGGCTTTAACCCCTGTTCTAGCCATACTCCCCTCCTTTACTAATCTTGACCTTTTAGGAAACCAGTTAAACTCTATGTATTAACCACTCTTGAATCGTTTCTTCCCTTCTCCTTTCATCAATCATACCTAGCCAAATCTCGTCTCTGAATTAGTTCTGGCACCCGCTTCCTTCCTTTTATTCATGGAAATTACAAAACCAGCTGAGTTCATTACAAATTTATTCTACCTAATCTTAACTGGGTTCTCACTAGAGCAGGACAATACTATTTACTCCTCCCAAGTTGATTATCTCTCTCTATTCCCACTTAAAACAATAGCTTTTCTAAATCTTTTCTTCCTTTTCTCAAACCTTTCATGCCATGCATGCCTTCTTCTCATACTCTGTGGTATGGATCCCACCTCATATTTCACAACAATAAAAAAAATATGAAATCATTCACTGAGGCTTCCTCTACTTTCTCCCCATTCATCTCACATCCTTGTAACAAATCATATTCCCCCATTTTCTCCTTCATTCATATCTCTGATAATGAGGTGGCCCTTCTATTTGCAAAGGGCAAATCCTCTATATGTACCCTTGATTCTATCCCTTCTGTCTTCTTCAACAGATTGCCCCACTATTACCCCTACTTTTTAATCCTTGACCTCAGTCAATAGACTTTTATTAAGTACATACTATGTGCCAGGCATCATGCTAAGAACTGGTGATACAAATATGAAAAAGAAAGACAGTCCCTGCCTTCGAGGAGTTTATAATCTAATGAGAGAAGACAACACACAAAAAGAAGTTGAAAACCAAGGTGGGGAGGACTGGAAAAGAAGCACAGGGAAATGGTAGAGTCCATCCCAAGATATGCAAGCAAAGATGATTCAGTTTTGCAGGATGAAAACTTTCCCAGTAGGGAGTTTTCCTAGTCCAAGGAGTGCAAACTGGTGAGAAATGAAGAGATGTTTGGTCTACAAGCCCTCTTTAAATAGAGGCTTTGGGAACAGTTCTTTGCTCTGCCTTCCAGCCTTCCAATCAGAGGGTGTAAGGGTTATGGGATTTAAAGATTTTTCATGTCCCTTACTTGGATGCCCATGTGGAAAAATCAAAATTGGGAGATTCATGGCAAACTAGTCTGGGGCAAAGAATTATGGGAAGATATCTGGAGTATGTCTTTGGTCACTGACTTGTCAGTTTTTCACGTAGATGCTCATGTGGCCCTCACCACGCCAGAACGTGAGTATAATGCTCATGCTGATCGACTGGCAAAGATTGCTACTCAACATATTGTCCCTACCTTGACAACAACTGATGATCCAGTATTAGCAAAATGGGTCCACCAAACGGCTGGGCACTTGGGGGTTCAGGCCACACACTGGTGGGCACAAGATTGAGGTATTAGTATCTCTCATTCGCTGTTAAAACAGATAGCAGCAGAATGTCATATATGTCAATTGGAAAAGGAGCGAACTGTCCCTCAGGTAGTAACTGGAGAGATAGCAAGAAGAAAAGTCCCAGCCCAAATCTGGCAAATAGATTATATTGGTCCACTACCACAAGATAAAGGATGTAGATTTATATGTACTTGTGTTGACACCTATTCGGGTGTACTAGTGGCTTGTCCTTATAAGAATGCAACCCAGAAAAACACTTGTAAAACTCTAGATCTCTTAAGTCTATATTATGGAACCCCAATGCAGATTCAAAGTGACAATGGGTCACATTTCAAAGGTAATGAAATGAAGAGGTATTGTATATTAAACAATATAGAATGGATATATCATATTCCTTATTATCCAGAAGCATCTGGGTTAATTGAAAGAATGAATGGATTACTGAAAGAACAGTTAAGGAAGTTAAGTTCCAATAATTCGTATCAACATTGGAAGGATAATTTGTTCGTGGCTTTACGTAATTTGAATAATAGGCCATTGGGAGGAAGTACACCTCTATCCAGAATGATGACACCAAATCTGCAAATTAGAAAACAACAAACACATAAGATCCCAAATATTGAGTATTGGACCTTGAGGCCAGATGTCCCAGCACCATACCCAGGAATACCTGGTTCGGTGGGATATGATTTACATTGTTTAGAGGACTTCTGGTTAGATAGAAAACAAATAAGAAAAATCTCCACTGGGATATGCATAAGAATCCCTCAAAATCACTTTGGACAGATTTTACCCAAATCAGGATTAGCAGCCCAAGGAATACATGTATTGGCTGGAGTAATAGATTCTAATTATCAAGGAGAAATTGTTGTGACATTCCATAATTTAGGTGAAGGGCCCATACAGATTCGTAAAAATGATAGGATAGTCCAAGTGATTATCGTTCCTTGTAAAACAATACCACTTGTAAAAACTGACCCTCCTCCCAAAATGACTGTCAGAGGAACTGAAGGATTTGGTTCTACTGATAGAATAAAATCGGGAGCTAAAGTATGGGTAAAAAGGAAGCCAGATGATATTCCAAAGGCTGCAGAGATTATAACACATGGGAGGGATAACACTGTAACTATTGTTTATTCCGGAGAAGATGATTACAAAATTGTACCCTTAACTCATATATTCTACCGTGAGTGAGGCTACAGTAGTCTGGTTATTTTCTCTTTGCTTTTTCTTGGCTTTTTGTCTGTTTACCTTGTTTGCTAGATTTGTTTCCACAGGTGGTACCCTCCACCTATAGATGCCCAATAGCTTAAGCTGGATGTCACCCCCTGTCTGCAACTGTGATGTGTCACCCTTGGACTTGGCATCAAGCACATTAAGAAATGACCTCTCAAATGGGACCCCTTGGGACAGGGACAGCTCTACATCCTATTTCAGCAGCAAGTAGCCATGGAAGAAGAGATCTTCGCCCCTTACCCCAAGATTTCGGGGCCCCATTTGTTCGGGGGAGAATGATGGGGAGCTTGTGCTCAAACCCCACTCTGAAATATTGTTTTCTGTGTTTATTGTGTGCTATCTTTGTTATATTGTTGTAAAATTCTGTTGACACCAGTTATTCCTAATATACTTTTGCCAAGTAAGGGACATGAAAGATCTTGGGGCCGAATGTAAGGGTTATGGGATTTAAAGATCTTCCATGCCCCATTGGACTTGCTGACATAGCAGGAAGGGGAGGGGCAAGAGGAAGTGGAAGAAGAGTTAGAGTTCCGTTGGGGACTGTTGGTGGACACAGCAACAGCAGTAACTGCCGAGGTAGAGGTGGAGGCCCAAATCTCTTTTTAAGCCAGCCAGAATTTCTGCTAAGGACTCTTGTTGGGGGCTGCCGGAAACTGGAACTTCGGGGGGCCGGAGCTGTTGTGAGCACGCTTCCTGGACGCTGAGCAGTTGCTGAGAGTCGGGAGAGAAGGACCTTTGCCTGAAGTAGCCTGTTCTGTTTTGAAGGCTTAAGAATGTGGTTGTTTACTATGTTAACTACTTGTGTCAATTTCATAACTACCCTGATGGCTTTGACTTTCTGGTTTTGGGACTCGGTTATTTGGTATTTTAATAAATTCTCTGGCTTTATCCCCCATATAGAGAGACTGATATATTTTGTGATTAATAACCACATAAGCCTATTTATAATTGCCATAGGCATAGTGAATATTGCATTGTTAATACAGAGGGGCAGAGGGTACTGAAGGAAAGCTGATGCAATCTCACAGGATGATGAGTTTCCTGATAAGTTTTTGTGCGTGCATGTGGAGTGTAGTCAAAGGAGTGCAAGCTGGTAGGAAAGGAATGCAAGCTCTCCTCATCTACCAGTTCCTTCAGTTTCTTCCTTGTTACCTATAAGTATGTCCATGTCTCCCTGATCCTTAAAACTCCCAAACTAGAACTTACCGTGACCAAACAGTCATGTCCTATATTTCTCCCCCACTTTTTAGCTAAACTCCTTGAAAAAGCAGGCTACAATTGATGTCTACATTTTTTTCTCCTCTCACTCAATTCTAAACTCTCTGCCATCTGGCTTCTGACCTCATCATTCAATTGAAATGATATACTCCAAAATTACCAGCGATCTCTTAATTGTCCTCCTCTGTATTTCCATCCTTCTAGACCTCTGAATAGCATTTGACATTGTTGACTACCTTCTCTTGGACACCCTCCTTTCTCTGTGTTTTTAATGACTACTCTATTTTGGTTCTCTTCTTAACTTCACTCCTCAGGTCCTTTTGCTAAATCTTCATTTGTGTCACTCTCACTAACTGGGAGTGCTCCCCAAGGCTCTGTCCTGGGTCCTCTTTCTTTTCTATCTATTCTCTCTCACTTAGTGATGTTATAAGTTTCCATAGGTTCAATTATCCTCATTATGTATCAGGTTTACAACATAAGTGACATCTGAAACTCCTTTATCTCATTCATTACATATAGTCAATCCATTGCCAAATTTTGGACGTTTTTCCCCTGCAACATTTCTGATTTTTGTCTTCTTCTCACAGCTCACACAATCACCATCTTATTTCAGGACTTCATCACCTCTTGTCTAGACTGACAATTGCCTTCTAATTGCTTCTCTGCCTCAAGTTTCTACCTACTCCATGCAGCTGCCAGAGTGATGTTCCTAAAGCATATTTTTGACCTGGTAACATCACTTCCCCAGCAGCTCCAGTAGCTCTCTGTTACCTTCCAGATCAAATATAAAATCCTTCATTTGGTACTTAAAATTAGTCACTCCTACCTTTCTAGTCTTCTTATATTGTACCCCCTTCCACACACTCTAAAAGCTAGCGTAAATTACATGAAGGGGGCAACTACCTCCCTCCATTATGATAAAGATATTTCCTACTACTACATCCTCTCCTACATTTGCATGCAAAATATAATTTTAGGCAGATCTTCAGAGGGCAGATGTGAGCAGATGCACAAATGTGGACAGAAATTCACTCTTCCCATAGCTGTCTCAATGCAAAGGTTTAGAACCTAATTCTAATAGTAGCAAAGGTATGCCTCAGGTAAAAACAAAAATAAAACAAAACAATCTAAGGAATACCTAGGATTTTGTCTAATATAACCAGAACTCTGGAGTTCTTCTCAAGTCTGCGTTGGCCCAAACGCAGGAGTTTCCCACGGTTCTTATTAATGATTATTTCAACTGTCTATATGGATTTCTAGCACATTAGATAAATCTATTTTTTAAAAGGTAATGTGTTAAATAAACAACCCTGATCATAAGCAGACTCAATACCATAGCAGCTCAGTTATATGGGTTAACAACTTTAGTTACACAGCGAAAGTGCTGAAGTCAAGAATAAACTTGTATAAACCATATAAACTTCTAGTCAGAATTCTTCCCAAAATAAACAAACTCTACCAATTTGTCTCTTACATATTTTTTAATTATATAGTACTTGGTATCAACCAAATCTTTAATCTAGTAACCAGACCGGCAACTAAAGTGTCAGCATCTTTGAAAGACATCACATAAAAATATAAAATTACTTATCTGATGTTTAAACAGAATAAGCCTGGAAGAAAAAAATTATCATCCTCCAAAACCACAAAAAGGGTGGTGGGGAGGGGATGCTTCAGAAGTTGTTAAAACATGACAGTTTTTTTAAGTGAGATATTCTAGAAAAAAAATACTCTAATTCAGTAATACTCAAGAATAATCAGCTTTGGTGATGCAGTAATAAAAAAGTAATTATAAATCCCTAATCACATAAAACAAACCAGAAGTCAGTGAAGCAGTAAAGGAAATAGAATAAGGAAACCAGATCTCAAAACAGGATATGAGTTTGAATCCCAACTCTGCTACACACTACCTATGTGACCTCAGGCTAGTCATTTCATCTCTCATGCCTCAGTTTCCTCATCTGTAAAATGAGATTGAACTATGATCCTTAAAATCACTCACAATTCTAAAATTCCAAGATTTTATACTCTAGGATGAAAAAATAATTCCACTTCACAGGATAAGAGATAGCACTGGAAAGGACTTTAGAGAACTGTTTCAATCTTCTCATTTTATAGATGAGGAAACTAAGGTACAGTGAGATGACATTACTTGCTCAGCAAAGCTAGTTAATGGTAGACAAGAGCAAGATCTTCTGACTCCCAGTGTAGTGTTCTTTCTACAACAAGTCACTGCTCCAAAAAGTTCTAAAGACTGACATCAAGGAAGAAAATTTAAAAAATTCCTGTGGAATGAAAATTTAGTGGGTTAATAATCTAGTCTGTACCATCTAGATAAGAAAGGAATTAACACATGTGTTCTTTTTTCCATTCCTTTTTTATGGTCATTGGTATAATTATGATGAATAAAAACAGTCTTTCAGACAAATTTCTGAAAATTATTTTTTTATGTCTTTGTTCAAGCAGGCAACTTTTGAGAACAAGATCATCATATATTTTTGGATTACGGGAACTAATGATTTCCAGCTTCTGTGGAGTTTCTTGTTGTTTAGGTATGCCAAGTTTTCACTACCTGTGAAAATGTATAAAATAACTGAAGTAGGAAACCATGTCTTCCCCGGATCCTCTATAACTATTGCTTCCATGCTTCCTGACCCCTTAATGTGACTTTCCTAACGGCCAGTCCTTGGCCATCTATATTCTCTCTTTTTATACTTTCCCTCTTGTAAACTTAAAAAAATTCCCTGGCTGTTAACTACCCCAACAAAAAGCATCTAGTTTTACAGCTCTCTAATGCACTTAACTATAATAGACATCATTATACAGTATGTCTTATTTAAACTTTGTATATATTCTTTTAACTCCTAGCATAGTGTTCTGTACATAGTAAATACATGGTTACATACATCACCTGGTCTTTTTACAGTTAAATATTTTCTATGATCCTGTCACTGACTGCATTAAAAATAACAAATGGATAGAGTCATATTCCACAGCTATACTAGTAGTATCCATTGCCTCTGCCACACCAATCACTTCTCTGAAGAGCACTTTAATTTTAGCAACTGAAACAACCATCAGAGATCCCCCTACAATACATAAATATGTTTATGTATGTACATGTGTGTATGCATGGATATTATATATTATTAGCTATAATAGACCATATATTATGTTATGTAATATAGTATATATTTTAGTAACTATATATAATAGATTATATACAGTGTATCATGTAATATATAACATTATATACAGTATATATTACATAATATATGACATCTGTTTCAGTTGGTTCTATCAGAGACTATAGATACTGTTATGCTTTTACTGTATCTTTAAGAGTCAAATAGAATGTTGTGAGGAAAAATCAGTTTATTCTAGAAGTCAGTTGAAGAAACTGTCTTGCTATGAGTTGTTTTTTCCAATGGAGTCATGGACTGTGTGTATGTACTTTGTTCTTTGAGGATTTATGAGGACTGTGTGGAGAAGACAGAGAAGATGATGACAAACTTTTTCATTATCAGAACTGTATTAATTGGTCTGTTCTAAAGGAAATTCTATTAAGAGTTTGTATGGAGCTGATAAGTATATTATATTGTGGAAAGATTTTCCAGTTATGATTGTTGAGGACAAAGGAAAAAGGACTAAACTAGCTTATTTTCTGAGAGAGTAAATTTAACCCTTACCTTAAGGAGAAATATTAAGAAGATTCTTAATTCAGTATCTAAAGTAAACAGAATGGTAAAATTTTATTTCTGTAAGTAAAGTCATCTATGGTCATACAGAGGGTTTGTCTAACTGTGAACATTCTCATAGCCAAAATAGTATAAAGAGTCATCTGTGTTTTATTATTGGATTTATTGCTAAAAAATTCTGTATGAGTACTACTGGAAAAGGAGATTTCTCAAGGTCATTCAATAAATAATACTGAATGAATTGGTATGGGGATTTGAGTCAACTGGTCAATGAGAAAAATAAAACTATTAATAAAAACTATCCAATTAATTCCCTAGGTTGCTTCAGAGCTCAAAATGAAAAAAAAATTAAATATAGCAATAAGTTAAGTGGCAAGCTGAAGAGTTACTGGTAAGTGGGTACTTGACCTCATCTAACTTGTGTGTGCGTGCCTTTGTGTATGTGTGTGAAATGGGTTAGATGATAGAAAGTTTTATTGATTTACTAAAAAAAAAAAACCAACTACTTAGTAGGACCTATAATTATTGTCAGTAATAACATTGCTATAATACCTCAGTGACCAGAATGATCCATGGTATGACTGCATATAAATCTCTTTGATGCCAACATACTTCCAACTATTTAATAAAAGATTTTTTTCAAGAAAATGCAGCTTTTCCAATATGTCAATTGGAAAACTAGATGTGACAAGCAAAAATGCATTTATGAAAGTTTATACAAACTTTCAAACTTACACCAACATTAATGTTATGTTCTTCCATTATTCTACATAACTGTTGTAGTACTCAATAGGAGCAAGAAATTATGAAATATAAGAATTACCATATAAATTGATTGAGGAGGAAATATTGAAGTAAGTGGTATATTCTAGATGCCTGGAAGCCTTTAACCTCACAGGTACTTGATCATGTTTAACCCCACATAGTTAAGTGTGGGACTGTTAACCCCACAGAACTTCCCCTTCTTTCTGGCAACCTTCTGGACTTAGAGACAATATACTAAGCAAAACCCTTTGGACCCTGAGGTCTATATTCCAATGAAAACAGTGTGGTATTCCAGTAAATATGGTCATTGCAGGTGCTAAATATTTAGAGCTTATTACCCCAAGAGGATGTATATTTGCTGTATATAGAAGGTATCAAGAAAGGTTTGAATAAATTCATGGATGAGAGAGCCATAAAATGTAATTAAGGAGAATTTTGAGGTGTTTGTTCATTTTCCTAACTGTTTAAGGTCAATGGAAACAGTGGGTTCCTTGATCCAATCAAATATGGATTTTTATATTCTTGTGGGATTAACATCAGGCTAAATTTGGGTGGCTTCAAACATCTGTGTGTGTGTGTGTGTGTGTGTGCGCACGCGCGCGCGAGAGCGCGCTCATGTGTTACACTGGGAAAATGTTGTAATGAAAATATGCCAAGACCAAATGTGAGAATTAATCTCATCAAAGACCTCAATTCTTTTCTTTTATATGGACATGAAACATAAATCTATTTGTTGCTGTTTGGTTCTAGTGTACGTGTCCACAAAACTAGACTGAAACATACCAGTAAGTATCTCATTCCAAAGTTCAAAGTACTTTATAAAAATGATTTGTTTAATCTCATATTACCTAAGAAAGAATCAACTATCACATTTTTCCCCAAAAAATCCCAAGTCTCAATGGGCAAGTGTGACAGCTGGAAATGAGAACTCATCACTTATTAACCCAGTACTCTACTTCCTGTGTCTCAACAAATAGCAAATTAGTTGAAAAGAAAGTATTACACTGCTTCTTCTATATATAAAAGGGATTAGCAATTTCTCCAAAATTGTGAGATATTTTAACTAAGACATTTTATTTCAATGGTAAAGACACAAGAAATGTAGGTCAGTAGCTGGTACCAAGAGATCTGATCATTTCACTAATTCTGAGTTAGAAATGTCACCCCTTGTAATTTATTTTCCCTTCAAATCTTTTTTGGAATATTTGGTAAAATAATTTTTAAAATTTGCCACTTTTGCTGAAGTTAACCCCTTACACATACAGAAATGAAAAACTGAAATGTTATTAATATAGTGCCAAAGTCAGACTTTTCTAGTTCCCCATACATACAACCTTTGGATTATTGACTTGGAAATTGAATATTCCAACCTTTATTCTAGTTTCATAGATTTCTAGAACAGATTCAAAGGATCTGATCTGGAGCTTGTGCTTTGAGGTGGGAAGGAGGAGGTACTATGGATGACCTAAGGGGTCTTTGCAGGATGTTTATTTTTAAAATGTTGTTTTAAAATCTCACTATTGATAAGACTTTATTAAAAGGCACCAAATAAACCTTTGAGAAATGTTGTATTGTACTGGTTATTCACCTCAATGAAAATTCTATTACATTATAGAAAATTTGGCAGTGGACATTAAGCCAGGGTATGCCAATTTGTCCTGATGTGTGTAATATTAACCCAAATTTATATTGCACTTTAGGATTTGTAAATCATATCATTTTTCTTTTTCTGTTTTTTTTTTTTGCAAAGCATATTCTTCATAACAATTCTGTGAGGAAAATATTGCAAGCATTATTATCCCCATTTCACAGATGAAGAAATTGAGGCTATAACTTTTTCAAGATCATACAAATAATAAGTTTCAGAGTTGAGATTTGAACCTCAGTTTCTCCTGACTCCAGGTCAGAAGAATTTTTCCATCATATCAATCTACATCTCTATTATCTGGACCAGGAGTCTCCAAAATGCGAGCTGGGGAATTATGCCAAGAGTCCTGAGACTTAACCCAAAGGGTGGGTGATCAACCAATCAAAATATGGGAATATGCATTTCATTCAATCCTCCCCCCATAGTCAATGATGGGTTTGTCTCTAACACAACTACACCATCCCCTTTAACACTCTTGCATTCAGCTTCCTCCCCTGGCTGGCTTTTTATAGCTGTACCAGGCACAGGTCCCTCAGGGTGGGAAGGATATAACCTAATTGGACCCAGTTATTCAGCCAAATTTCCACTACAATCCTTGTTCCAAGAATCACTACACCCTGCCCCCCAATCGTTAACAATACGATCTGTACTACAGAGAAGTGAACAGAGTCAATATCCCTTACCTCCCCCCACATATACCCCTTTTATTTCTCAATGGGAAGGAGTGAACAGCACAGGATAAACAGGCATAACTGAGTTGTAATTACATAATCTTTCCCTTAAACCCATTCCTTTTCCAAATTTCTCTATTTCTGTGGATGGTGCCACCATCCTTCCAGTCCCCCAGGTTTCAAAGCTCCTCCTTAATCTAGATTCCTCAATCAAAAAAATTCCTTCCCACTATCCACCCTATCCTTTGTCCCACTTCATTGAGATTTTTGACTCATACTTTACTGAGAAAAGAGGGTCCATTTGCCTTGAGCATTCTACACGTCAAAACTTTTTGTGCCCTTGACCTCATCCTCTTCCATGTTCTTTGGCAGCTTGTACTCTCAATTATCCTTTCTCTAATTTTTAATTTTGCCTTCTCTACTGATTCTTTCCTGCTGCCTACAGATATTCCCAGGTGTCCCATCCTTAAAATATCTCCTTTCAATCCTATTATCCTCTGAAGAAATCATCCTATATCTCACCTAGCCCTAGACATCATTATTCCACGAAACTGCTCTCTCTAAGGTAACTAGTGCTCTTAGTTGCTAATGTTGATGGTCCTTCCTCTTTTGGCCTTCTGAACCTCTCTGCAGCATCTGACATAGGGCATTCTCTTCTATCACCTGTCTGGCTAATCCTCAGTCTTTTTTTTTTACCAAGTCATTATACTATGCCCCAACTATGGATGGATTCTAAACATCTATTTTGGTTCCTTTTCACTTCTCTCTCTATCCTTTATTCTCAATGTTCTAATCTGCTTCCACTGATTCAACTATCATCTCTGTGCAAATGACTCCCAGAGCAATATAGCTAGCCTCTCTCCTGAGGTCCAAGCCCTGGTTACCAACTACCTATTGGACATTTCCAATTGAATATCCAATCAGCATCTCAAACTCAATAAGATTAAAATAAAACTCATTACCTTCTTCCCTGCCAAACCCACTCTTTTTCTTTACTTTTCTATCTGTTTTGCAAGTATTACCATTCTTCAGATCATGCCAGTTCACAACTACTGAATCTTCCTCAACTCCCCTTACTCTTCATATCCAATAGATTACCAAGTGTTGCCAGTTCTACCTCCACAACATTTTTTAAACTCATCCCTTTCTCTCCATTTGCATGGCAACTACCTTAGCTTAGGCTCTTATCACCTCTGATTATTAACTGCTATCCTTGACTCTTTTTTCTAATAGATCTTCAACACAGTTGCCAAACTGATATTCCTAAAGCATAGGTCTACTGTGTCACTCTCCTACTCAGGAAGCTTGATTAGCTCCCTATTGCTTTTATGATAAAATATAAATCCCTCTATTTAGTATTTAGTTTTTCGTGGTCTTTTCCAGACTTTCCAGACTCCAGTGGACTTTTCCAGACTCATAACACATCATTTTCTTTCATGCATCTTCCATTCCAGTCAAATCTACCTACTTTTAATGTCCTCTGCAAATGACATCCCATTTCCCACCTCTAGCCTTTGCACAGGCTGTGCCCTGTCACTAGAACATATTCTCTCCTCTTTCCCTCTCAGAATCCCTACTCAAGTACTATGTTCTTCATGAGGGCTTTCCCTATCCTTCCCAGTTGCTAAAGACACCACTCTGAAATTACTTTGTCTGAACTTTGTATATAGTCTGTGTTTAATTTTCTGTATGCATGTTCTTTCATTCCCCCAAATATAAGCTCTTTTAGGACAAGTACTATTACACTTTTGTCTTTGTAACACCTAGCAAAATGTCTAGCACATAGTAGATAACTTAATAAAAGCTTACTGGTTGAATGGGTGGGGAACCAGCTTCATTACCTGGTAAAGTTTCTACCTGCTAAAGTTTCAAGAACTATTTGTAAATAATGATCTCCTACTTGGAGATAGTTGGCCTAAACAATAGTCAAGAACTATGGGGCTGGAAGGCACCTTAAATGTCATCTAGATCCATTCCCTCATGAAGAAACTTGAGGTTCAAAGCAATTTAAATGATTTTATTCAGTTCATACACTTAGCAGTTACAAGGAATGGATTTATAATCCAGATATCCTGATGCCCAGTAAAATATCTGTACAAATAAAAGATAATTTTCTTTATTAATAATCAGAAGTATTGGCCTCTTCACTTATTTAGCTTTTCCTTTGTGGTAGTCTCTTAATTTTCTAATAGGATTGACATTTTCTATGGAGTCATATTAACCTTAAAATAACATGTAAAGAGAACAAATAACTATATCCCTTTTAGTGTAAATTTATACTATATGAAGCAATACAGTTTCCAAATGTCACACACTTAAGAGAGTTGTAGTTCTTGGGACATGCTATTGAACACAAGTATGGAATGCAGCTTCACAGAACTGAAACACAATTTGGTGAGTTCCAGTGGCCAATATGACAAAACTGGGAAACAAATGACCTACCAGTCCTTGACTTAATATACTATAATTTCTTGGGAAAATGAAATCCATCCCCCAGGATGCTCATACAGTAGAGCTGGAGAGAGCTTAGAATCTGCTACTACCTGAAAAAAAAAAACAACTTAATAACTATAGTAATTTCAGTGACAGGACAACAAAATAGAATTCTAAAAGAGAGGGCATTGTTCTCTGTTGACACATAAAGAATTTAACTCTTAAGTAATCCTCTGTACTTCAATTATGGTCAACCCAGCCACAAAAAATTCAAATGAACATGTTTCAAGCCCTCAAAAAAGAAAAGTCTGCTGTTATAACAGCTTAGAACTGATGTTATCACTTTAAGAGACTTGCCCAAGGACACCTAGATATAAGTTGCAGAGCCAGGATTCAAATCCAGGTCATTTGAAATACAAATTCACTGCTCTTTCCAGTCTACCATGTCTAGAAAAGGAAAAAGTTCCTCTCATTAGAGATTGTGTAAGCATGTACATATTTAAATAACTGAATTATAGTATACTTTGCAAGATCACAGAATCTCAAGAGTTAGGACCACAGAGGCCATCTACTACAAGCTGTACCTGTAAAACAATCTTCTCTGTAACATCCAACAAATGGCCACTCAGCCTTCACAACAAAATCTTTAACGAGGGGCACCCCATCGCTTCCCAAGGAACCTTGGGGACAATTCAATGTTAGGAGTGTTTTCCATGAGTTGAACCTAAAATGACTCTCTGTAATTTCAATCCTTTTATTCCCTAGTGTTGTCCTCTAGGGCAGAACAGAATAATACGATTCCTCCTTCCACATAATAGCCTTATAAATACTTTGAAGCTATTCTCAAGTCTTCTTTTCCCTAGGTAAAACATTTTCAATTCCTTCAGCAAATTCTTGACATAGTTTCTAGGTCTTAGAGGCAGATATAAAGTAAGGTAAACAAGAATACAATATCCAGAAAATAGTACTGCATATGAGCAAATGTTCAAAGGAACAGTGAAAAGACTAGTATTCTCATATCCAAGAAACCTAGAAGGAAAGGAGATGCTGAAATAGTAAATTAAAGTTCTAGAGCTCACAAGACGGGGAAGGAAGAAGCTTGGCAGTACTGAGAATAAAGGGGGGAAAGCATCTAGAATTGCCAAATTTGGGAGCAAAAAAGGATCACAAAAATCTTCTATTTTAACACACTTGTGAGAAGCCCAGAAAAATGTAAAGCAACTTCATTAAGGTCTCAGAGGAAAGCTATTAAGATAGAAATCCATTACCGTCAAGTAATAAATTACAGCACCATAAAACTTTTCTTTCTTTAAAACAAATTATGTACAAATGTATTTCACATAATTTAAAAATTTTGAAAATTTAAATATAGAGAACTGAAAAAAATTTTAAAGAAGCATATTCTTAGTTTAAAACCAAATATTTCTGTAGGCATAGCAGAGTGACATCAATGCAAATGATATCACAAAAATTAAAACTAAATATATCTTAATAAATAAGAATTACTAAGTTACTCATGTGAAAATTATTTTTGAATCAGTTTTCTCTGGATTATCTCTGGCTTATTATGTAAGAGCAAAACCAACACCAAATTTGAACAATTTGAACAAGCTATCAATTATTTAAACAAGCTATCGATGGCAGGGAAAGGGAAATGGATAAAGGAAAAGACACTGACACTATCAACATTTCCCATAAAGTTTATATCTATATAAATAATGCAGGTGCAACATGGGGAGGTGAACAAAGCCTAGCAACCATCACAGCTAGTAAACACTTTATTTCCTAGCCAAGCAGAGGGGTATGGCAGCCAAAGGCAACAGATTTAGGATATGAACTACTTTGAAAAATCTTGAGTGGAGAAAGATGAATAATATTAGCTCAAAAAACAGCAAGAAATAAAGGGAAAATTAAGTTTACAATTGAAGCATATTATCCAGAGAGCATTTAAGGATGAAACTAGAAGGGTGATAAACATGTAGAAAGCAGAAAATAATGTGTCTAGATTTTAATAACAAACTATTTTCTCCATCAATGAGAGTGGAAATACTATAGATGCACTCTAACATCATAATCCTTAATGTGCTATATAAGAAAGTAGAAATGTCACTAAAGAAAAAAAAAAGAAGTGATGAGCAACTAGATCAGAGAGAGGACATCTGTGCTTGAGGCTGCACTATTATTCCTAAGGTATCTGTAAAATGTGTATAATCTATATCAGACTCCCTTTTCAGGGAGTCAGAAAAGGGAGTGAGAAAAGAATAGTATTTGGAACCCAAAATTTAAAAAAATGAAGACAAAAGTTATTTTATATGTAATTGGGGGAAAAATAAAATATTTTTAAGAAAGATATCTGTGAGTGGGGAAGATATCAAACTATCAAAAAAAACTAGAGACATAATTAATACCAAAAAGGAGATAAAAAGGTAACAACTACAATTCCATATCCTACATCCTCTTTCTTACAAAATCACTGAGAATATTTTACATCTGTATCAAAGGCATCCTTGATGAAAATAGGAGAAGAGAATTGGTAGATTTCATAAATGATATTCTAAAGCAGACTATATTCTTTAGTCATAAAATGGGCTGAAAATTGCAGAGAATACAAGATCTCACTCTGCTTATTGTTTGCTGACTACATAAAAAGCATTTTATTCACAGGAAAAAGTTTCCTTAAAGCCATCTCTCCAACAAGGTGTTTCTCGTGAATAAATTAAGATCACAAAAGATTACTAGATAGAATCAACAACAAAGAGAACTTTGATGATCTTCTGATTATCACTATCAAATGAGGTATAAAAGAGATGTATGGTTGCCAAAGATGTTTGCAACATGTCCAGGGCAAAATTCAAATGGAAGAGAATCCTTATGGATAAAGAGATCCTCCAGATGTTGCACTTTTCAGGTGACATTGGACAAATTGCATCAAGCCCCTGAACACTGCACAGTCTCCTAAATAAGATCCAAAAAATGACTCAGAGTTTGGCCTGTCTACATAAGAAAGCTCAAATGCCTGAGGAATGTCTATTGTCTAGACTATGACACAAACTAGGATGGAGAGCTAAAAAGCATGTTCATTGGGTATGTTCATGTGTTTGTGTATGTGTATATGTATGTATGTATACATGTGAAGGTGGCACAGTGATTAAGATGGAGCACTGGGCTTGGAGTCAGGAAGACCTGAGTTTAAATCTGGCCTCTGACACATACTAGCTTTGTGACCCTGAGCAAGTCACTTCACATCTGTTTATCTCAGTTTCCTTATCTGTAAAATGGGTACCTACCAAGTTTTTGTGAGGATCAAATGAGGTAATGTTTGTAAAATACTTAAAACAGTACCTAGCACATAGTAGGCACTATATGATTGTTGGCTATCATTTTATTATTTTTAACTTATGTATATATTTATACCCATATCTATTCTATATTTATGTTAATATCTATAGATATGACACCGCAAATGGACATTGTGTTGAGCTTTGAAGAGGAGAAATGAAGCGACCTGGTTTGCCTTAAGGAAACTACTTAAGTGCTTTCAATAACCCCAGATGTTTCCCTGGGGAAAAAAAAAAATCCTTTATTTCTATTTATTTATTTATTTTGCTTTTTTGGAAGGGGAGGGAAGAGCAATTGGGGTTAAGTAACTTACCCAAGGTCATATGGCTAGTTTTTGTGTTAAGTGTCTGAAGCTGAATTTGAATTCAGGTCCTCCTGACTCCAGGGCCGGTGCTCTACTCACTGCGCCACCTAGCCACCCGAAATCCTTTATTTTTTAAAACACAAATGTTCTTCAAATAAATGCCACATGGGTGCAAAACATGAACTACCACAATCTCTAAAGAATGAAAATGACATGTCACCCAAAAGTCAAAGGAGAGATATATGGCAGACAGAAACAGTTTGCAATACAATACCAATGAGGAACTGAATATTCAAAGAGTATCAAAGTTATCAATAAAGGGACATATGACCAAAAAAGGTGATATAGGAGGAGAGATAATAGATGGACAGTGTGCTTCCTTAGCACACATGTAATGTCAAGAGTACAAGAGAATGTAAGCTAGATCTATCATCAAAACTTTACAAGAAGAAATAGATCATAGTCACAGAAAATGAGAGGGCAAGAACGGGTTTCAATCTATGTTGATGTGGTTAGTACTCACATTGATGAGATCACACATGCATTGAAATGTCAGTAAGAAATTAAGCCAGCTGTTGTATATCTAAAATCCAAAGTAATACAATATTAAAAAATATAATAACAAGTTGGCAAAGGACTTCACAAAATATTGATTTTTAAATACTGTTGTGACAAAGAGGGGAGGAAAATGTGCTGTTATAGGTAATTTATAGATTGAGGATTTAATTTTTGTGTAACTGATATGTTTTCATAACATCAGCATATCCACAGTAAAATTATCACATTTACCTGGAAGATGTGTATGTATATGTGTATGTGTGTATATATGGCATATATACATATATATGTATACACACACACATACACATATATTTAGAGATACAAACTTTTTAAATAAGGAAGACTTTGGAACCCCAATTTAATCAGTTTTATAGGTCATAAAACCTGATTTAAAATACTTTGCTTGCCTCACCAAAATTGATTTTTATGGGATGGCTTAATGGCACAGTGAATAGAGCACTGGCCCTGGAGTCAGGAGGATCTGAGTTCAAATCAGGCCTCAGACACTTAAAACTTACTAGCCATGTGACCTTGGGCAAGCCACTTAACCCCAACTGCCCAGCCTTCTTCCCTCCAAAAAGCAGGGGGGAAAACACCCCCCCCCAATTTTTATATTTGGAATTGAAATGTATATAATTTTTGGTATCTCAAATTGTGAATGTCACTATTATATGTTTTCCAGTTCATATGAATTATTTTACTTTTCCCCACTGAATTATTTGCAACCCAATTTGATAAAAATTCACTATAAATTACTTTTTCTACTCTAATAAACTGAATAAAATGAAGCTAGCTGATGGTAACCATTACTAGATTCTTCCCTAAACCCTAAAATATTTTAAGGTATTATCATTATTGGATTATCTCTATGACTCTTTCCAAGCCCAAGAAAACTATAAGACTTTGAACTATTTTGTCCATTCTTTTTTGTTTCTTTGTTTTTTTCTGATGCTGTATTTCTTTTTTTTTTCTAATTTATTTACTTATTTTTAGTTTACAACATTTAGTTCCACAACCTTTTGAGTTCCAAATTTTCTCCCCCTCCCTCCCTATTTTGTCCATTCTTTCAATAAATTCACATTCTGATGCTTCTGGCACCTTGAGTTCCCAAAGGTTATGCCAGAAGGACTAAAACTTTGACAGGTACTAACAAATTAGAAAGGTTTTGCATATAGGCCCAGATACATGGACTGTGTGTCTGGCTTATGAACACCAGTCTAGCTAAATCCAGAATAACTCATCTCCATGATGAGCTGATTTTCATTCAGCCAAAGCAACTCATAAGAAGATCTAAGATCCACAATCTGCATTAGTAATAGAAATATACATCCTTGAAGATTTGAAGGAAGTATTCTATCTGCTGAATGGCTTTCCAGAGGAAATAAGAATCAGTGATACTAGTTACCCTTCTGAACACATAATATTCACGAGCTTGAGGTATTTAAAATACTGCAGTGCATGGTAACTGTCTCTTTGTATACTTACTGAGATGTTAGTACTTTTTACTGTCACCTTCCCAGTTTGGTGAGTGTCTGCAAGCTAATAGTTTTCTGAGCACCAGACCCTAAGCTGCCCATTTGTTCAAAGACCATTTTAAAAAATGGTTCTTGTTATGTACAAAAGATGACCTGCCCAAGGTGGATTTTGTATTGGTTTCAAGGTTCTCTTGTCTCTAGTCTAGTTCTAATTCTGCTGGGCTAACTGCTTGGCTAATGGATAAGACATTCTGTCTCATCTGACTTCTGATTTCTACATAATCCTGGCTTTTGACTTTACTGGGAGAAGGTCAAAGCCAAAGGGTCTTTGACTCTCCACTACTACAACTCCTTCCCAATTCTCCCCCTCCCCCATTCTGGATTTTCTGTTCAGCATGACATGTGTGTGTGTGTGTGTGTGTGTGTGTGTGTGTGTGTGCACCCGAACCTATTATCTCTCCCCTGTGCTCCTAGCCCTGATTTCCAGTTCCACATATCTAATTAGAGAATGCCAGAATTGCAAAGAACTGTGTGATTCTGTAATAAATCCTATCTACTACAGGCTGGACAAGTGGTTATCTGGTCACTGCTTAAAGTTCTCTAGTGATTAGGGAACTCATAATTCTGTTTTGGGGTCAGTCAAATGATCAGGAAGTACTTTCTTAAAGGTAGCCTAAACTTGCACCCATTGATCCTACTTCTACCTTTTGATGTAAAAAAGAAAAAGTTTAATCCCTCTTGACAGGACAACCCTTCAAATATTTGAAGAGTGCTATCATATTCTCACTAACTTCCTAAGATCCTTCAACTGATAGTAAGTCATATTTATGTAGGCTTAAAGGCTTGCAAAGCAAACCTTTCCTCACAAAATTTTATGCAAAATTTTCCTCACAAAAATCTTGTGAGGTAAGTATTATACATATTATTATCATTGTTTTACAGATTAGGGAACTGAGACTCAGGCTCAATCCTGCCTAGTCACATAGCTATTAAATATCTTAGATGAGATTTTAAAAATCAGGGTTCCTGATTCCAATACCAGCATTATAGCTATTCACTATGACTCAACCTGCAAATCACTTTGAAAAGCTTCATGTAGTTTGGAAGTTAATGCATGAAATCAAATTATTTGAAATCACTTACTTCAATTTTGATAGCCACAAGTTTTATATGTTCAAATTGGTCATTCTTTATGCCAGATTTGACTAATTTTACAAATTGACTTTTTATGAGCTTAAATATAGTAACATAAATTCATAAAATCCTAGAATTCCCATGATAATTTGTGAAAAAATATGTCAAATGCAATTTCCTATTTATAAAATCCTTAATTAAAATCACAATTTCCAAGGTAATTCCCTATTCTACCTACAATTGGTATTTTAAACAGTCTACTTTGTCTTCTGCTCTTCTGTAATACTGGAGAAGAAAAAGAGGGTTCACAGCTCTTTTTCAAGTTGTAGATTTTACTCTCTCTACTTATCTTGCCTTTTTCATCTCTTGCTCTCCTACAGTTCATAACATTCAAAATAAGATGGAAAATGTCCCCTTTTTAGTACTATCTCAGGTATTCCTTTGTTGACTCTCAAATCTTCATCACTCAGTGTGACCCAGCTGGAATGACACAAAGATGATGCAAATAGTTTTGCTTTCACTTTTGTGTTTATGTATAACATTTATTTGCGAACACTTAAAAGCTTCAGGAAGCTAATGCTAATGAGAGATTCCCAGTATAACCACAAAATTGCTGGAATGAATCACTTTTAGCTTTGAACTTCTTATACTCTACATTCCACTTTAACAATACTCTTAGAATCCAATTATTATTATTTACTAAGCCTTTAGCACAAAGTACAGAACTTTTGGGGGGCTGGGTTTGTTGGGTTTTTTGTTGTTGTTTTTGGAGTGGAGAAGGCAGGGCAACTGGGGTTAAGTGACTTGCCCAAGGCCACACTGATAGTAAATGTAAGTGTCTGAGGTCACATTTGAACTCAGATTTCTCCTGACTCCAGGGCCAGTATACAATCTAGCTGTCCCAAAGTATAGAACTTTTAAATAAACAGTTCCTACTCACAAGGTGCTTACACTGGAAATATGGATGGATACAGATTGTTCCTTCCTACTTCTTTCTGCCACCTGCCCCACCTCTTTTACCTGCTTGTTTAGTTTCCTAGTTTTCCTTTTTATTTCCAAAGACTATACATACTATGCTTTTCTTTTGGCTATCACTTTCCTGAAATTTATGATACAATCACCAAGACCAAATACTATATTAGGGATTATTTTCCTTGTGTCCATTTGTTCATTTCACCCAGGACATTAGCAATCTATAGTAGGTGATATGTGAAGGTTTTCTAGTGTTTATGGCTTTTTATATCCATTTCCTTCATTTTTTCTTTTTAGTTATTAGGGGGCTGTCTTCCTCCCCTTGCCTCCCACCATATGGAGGTGGATTGATGGAGTTTATAAAGCAATCTTATTGCAGAATAATTTCTATAGTCATACCGTAGAAAAATAATAACTACCCCCAGGAAAACGGCATATAAATTTTACATGCAGGTCCCTTTTTGACATCTAAGTTTTGCAGTCCCTTTTCTCTACTTGAATGTAGGTTGCCCTCCTCTTAGGCTTAACAAGAACACATCTTACTCTCTTACTTTTTACAGGGTTACCCATTTCGTTTCTATTGTAATCAACTTTTCTTTTTTTAATCTGAATGGTTATCTGAATATTAGAAATAGTTCTAACGTGAACATAATTTTAAGCAGAGTTTAGAGCCTCAACAAGAAAAGGACAAATGATTTTTGACACTATGCTACCCAAAATGAGTTGACAGACATGAACATTATATTCTCCATTTTCATTTTGTTGATTTCTTCTATTCAGTATATATTTCTAAAAAAAAAAAAAACCCAACACCCAACAACAACTATCCTTTGTCCACTGATTATCTCTACTTCACTAAGTTTCTGTTAGGCCCTCCTTGATGTCATATCCTCTTTTCACGTGTGTGTTTTATTTCCTTGTTTTGCATTTTTCATTTGACTCTGACTTAGAATGTTTTATGGATCACACTTTCTAATTACAACTAACTTTCCCTATGCCCACTTTTTTTTTTATTAAGTTGACTAATATTATCTAAGACTCCTTAACTTGCCTTTTCATTGTATTCCTGGTACAGGAATCAAGTTGCAAATGATAAGACAAGACCAACTTTCAACTCATTAAAGCACACATGACAGAGTCAGCATCAATCATTGTCACCTAATAGAACCAATCAAGTGGGAAAGCAATGAATATGTAATTCACTCAGATGCTTTCTAGAGAGAGAGCACTGGGCCAAAAACACATATACACAAATGGTTATTGGAGTATACCGGTGACAAAAGTGAAGCATGGAAAGCCAACTTACTGTATAGAGTGACTATAATAAACGAGGTGAAAAATTGCTTATTGTGCTTTTTACTCAGTGACAGTTTGCAAGCTTCCTGTTACTCAAGGCCAATTTAAAAGGAAAGATGAGAATACTGCACTATGAACCCCCAAATACAAATTAGTAGTCCAACTGACATATAGTACCACAACCTGTGCCCAATGAAAATTCAACAAGTCTAAATTTTGAAGGGCACATGGAAAGCTAGATGGACGACCGCCAAGAAGCCCATATCTTCCTTTGGATTAACACCAGGGATATATTATTCCAAATATTTACCTAACTTGTTTAGAAATCTATTTGCATTGATCCTACCTGCTCTGATGGCTGCCTTAGAACCTGAGATATTTATGAACAACCCTGGAAAGAGTTGATGCTTCAAAAACAGGCTTGTTTTACAGGCCTTGTTTTCTTCCAAGTGTATTTCCCCAATCACCAGATACTTTCTGGAAGAAGAGGCACCATTCGGGCCTGTGGCTGCTGCCGGTGTGTGGCAGATTTTGTGGGGAAGGGCAGTTGTTTTCTTCGGAAGCTGCTGGTGCACTTACAGACGGAAGAAAGGATGGCTGCCCTCCCTGCGGGGGTGGGGGGGTGGGGAGAGGTGGGGAGGAGGAAAGCGAGAGGGGAAGACGGGGACGAGAAGGGTGCACCCCACAAGCATCAACCCCCCAGCAATGCCAAGCCCCCAAACCGATGCCCTCCACCTCCATCGCCCTGCTTACAGAAAACGAGCCCCCCGCCCTAGCCCCTAGCCCCAGGCTGCTGGAGGCTCGCAATCCTCAGACCGAGGACAGGGATTCATTCGTCTGGTTCCGGGTGCGGAGGGGTAGGATGGGCGCGGGGGTCCTCGGGGACTGCAAAGGAGGGCAGGTGGGTGGGTGAGTGGGTAGGTGAGGGGGGTCCTTGCGGCCATAAAGAATGAGGAAAATGGTGGGCGAAGCGGCATCTTCCGCAGGGCCCCCGCCGGGCCTGCCCCCATGGAAAACTGGAAACATACTGGAAACGCTCACCCGCTCCCTACTCACCCGGGCCGGCCAGTGCGGGTAGCCCTTCATCTTGGCGAACACCAGGTCCCCCGCCTTGTACTCGCGGGGCCGCGGACGCGCCATCCGGAGCCGCCTCTGCTTTCCCGAAATGTCGCCGCCGAAGATCCCGGGGGGCCGCCCCCCTGCGGGCTGCGCCCCGCGCGTCCCCCCCGGCCTCGGAGCCGGGACAGCAAGGGAAGCGCCCGGCGAGGCGGGGCCGGGCCGGGGCCGGGAAGGGAAGCGGCTTCGGGGCGGCGGCGGCGGCGGCGGCGGCGCTCGGCCGGGCGATGCCTCCTCTCTCCCCCGGCGGTGGCGGCGGCGGCGGCGGCGGCGGGAGCCTCGGCGATGGAGGGGGCGGGGAGCGGGGCGGGAGGACGAGGCGGGGGGAGGGGGACGGGGACCAGGCCCCGGCAAATCACAGCCCCCGACAGCGGGGGAGGGGACACAGCGGCCACCGCGCGGTCACCCCGCGGCGTCCAGGAGGGAGCGCGTCCCAGAGGCTCCCGGCTCCGCGGCTCTTCGCTCCTTCCTGGAGCTGCGGAGGCGAGCCCGCCCGCTGGTCACAGCCGCCGCGTCGCCCGCCTCATCCCCCCGCCGGCGACGGCGGCTGGCCTCCCTCCCCAGCCCGGTGAGGGCGCGGATGGGTTCCGCTCTGAATTCCTCCTCGGGCAGCGTCCGCCAACACGATCTTATTATTGTTCTCCCTCGCCCTCAGCATCCCCCCTCCCACCCCACCCCCCAGCCCGCCGTCCTTTCCCCCTCCTCTCCCCTCCCCTTCCCTCCTTCCCCTACCCCCTCCCTCCCTCCTGCCCGCCCGCGCGCCCTGCGCGGCTGCTCCCAGCGCTTGCTGTCTTCGGCCGCTTAATTTCTAGGTACGCGGTAGCCTTACCCAGTGAAACCCGAGCGCCCCCCACCCCCACCAGCCGCTACTCATCAGGCCCCCTCCTCCCTCCTCCACTTAGAACAGGAGCCCGAGCCGGGCTGGAGCGCCTACTCCGGAGCCAGCTAACTGAAGCTCCTCTTTTGTTCTTGGTCCGAAGCTATCTCCCCAGCCAACAGCCCAGCCCAGCCAATCGTTCACCAGGTCGCCCGGTCCCCCCACTCCCCACTCGCCCATTGCCAGCTGGCCCAGAGGGGGCACACCTCCAATCAACACCCGGCCTCTTCCATCACCACCCCGCTGGAGGACACCCCTTTTCTTCCAAGGAGGACACCCCTTCTTCTCCTGCGCCATCCTTAATATCAAAATCGCAACACTGGGTCACACCCATGGCCCATCCAGCTGGTTTCTGGTGTTGACAGTGGCAACAAGGGACATTCAGGGGTAGACCATCATGGTTTCTCCAGGCTTTCATCTCCAAGGTTAGGGGGTAGACCCTAAACAGAACTAACGGTAGGCGAGCTAATGAAGTGGAGGAAGTGTCTCCTCGGGGCCTCTCCATCTCCTTCTAAAGTGTTGTGACCTATAGAGTCAGCAGGAGGGAGTCAGCGACTGGACGATGATCCTAGCTCTGCCACTTACTAGCTATATGACCTTGGGCAAATGAAAATCTTTTGGGGCTTTAGTGTCTTCAGCAAAATGTACTCGTATTGTGTGCCTCGCTTATATACATTATTTGGGAATCTTAAAACATTTGATCTCAAAATTTCCCAACTAGAAGGGGCCTTAGCATTTAGTTCAACTGCACTCAAGAACCCTGTCAGTGGAATGGCAAGGTCAAATGTCATAACCTCCAGCTTCACAGATGAGGTTTTTAAAGATTTGCCCAATGTTGCTTATATTGCAAATGGCTGATGCTAAGACTAGAACCCAGGTCTTCAAATCTAACTCCCTGCCTAGCTTTCTACCTTGCCTATCACAACATGGTAGTGAAGCTCAAATGAGATGATGCATTGTGAAAATAGATGATTTTTTTTTTGAGAGATTGTTATTATTTCCTTGTACTTCCTTCTTACCTATATGTTCAGTGCTCTTAGACTGGCCAAATAATACCACTGCAGTGCCCTTTGGGGACTACTCCAAACCTTAGTGCCTGTCTTTTATAAAATTCCCTTGAAATACTTCTAGGTGGTTGACTTATAGTTAATATGATAAATTAATTAAAGTTAGGGTGGGAACTGGTTTATTAAAATAGCTTAAAATCATCTTGGAGTTAGAAGGGACTCTAAAGGTCATTTATTGCATCCTTCCATCCAATGATGAAGTTTCCCTTCATGCTCCTCTTTATAACACCAAGTCTCTGAATCTTATAGGTGGTGATGGTGAGCATTCCATTCTAATGTTGGACAGCTCCAAGTATTAGATAGCTCTTCCTTATGTTGATTCAAAAATTGGTTCCCTGTAGCTTTCAGATCACAACAAAATGAAGATGGAATTGAAGAGATGAAAGGGATCTCAGGGGGCATCTGATCCAACATGTAGTTGACAAAAATCCCCTCTATGACATTTCCAATAAATATCTTTTACCTCTATTTGAAGACCTTAAGTGAAGATAACCCTACTATATTTTTTTGCTAACTCTGATTGTTAAAAAGTTTTTCCTCCCATGAAACCTAAACATGTTTCTCTGAAACTGCTGTCCACTGCTCCTCGCTGTGCCATCTGGGGTCAAGGAAAAAATGAGTCTAATCTCTTTCCTATGACAGCCCTTCAAATATGTGAAACCAATTATCATAATAACACATCACATTTTCATATATCACAACAACCACTTAGGTATGTAATAGAAATACTATTATCTCTATTTTACAAATGAGGAAACTGAAAATCTGATAAGTGATTTACTCAAGGTCACATAGTTAATGTTTGATGATGGTCTTAAATCTAGGTCTTCAGTCTGACTATGTTCAATGTTCTATCCACTAAACCATGATGTCTCTACCCTTTGGTTATAGTTTTGTTTTCTGGAACTGCAGAAAATAAGTGTACTTTTTCTTTCACAGGACAGCCCAGAAATTGTCAAGACAACTATCAAGTACCACTGTCCTGAGTCTTCTCTTCACAAACCCAGTTCTATCATCTCTTTTCACATGACAAAGTTTCCAGACTACTCACTTTTATTGGCTGCCCTTCTATGGATGTACTCTAACAAGTCAATGTCCCTTTTAAAATATGATGCCCACATCTATACAAAGTATTCCTTGTTTTACATTTATCTACTTTATTTATTTAACATTAATTTTTAAAAATTTTGAGTTCCAGCAATTTCCTCACCCATTGAGAAGGCAAGAAATTTCATATCAATTATACATAGACATTGTATTCTACATGTGTACTTAATGTATTACCCTTCCTAGGTAACATCTACATTTTAACAGATTCTCAATACCTCAGAAAGTAATGTCTTTCTGAACAATGTAGCATGGGGTTTAGGCTAGGGATAGCATTGCCAATCTCCTCAAATCACAAACATTTACTCCTAATAATGATCCTGATGGAAGCACTAATGGGCTAACTAAAAGGCCTGAGTTATAATCTTGGTTTTGTCATTTCTCAGTCATGTGAATTTGGGTAAATGACTTAACATCTCTCTTCATTTATAGAATAAGGGAGATAGCAACAAATGCCATGTTTACCTCATAGATTTATTATAATGATCAAATGAGATAATATACATGAAATGCTTTGTAAACTGTAAAACTCTAGATTAGTATCATTAGCAAAGATATAAGTAACTCACTTTGGACCTATTACTCATAAATTTATCTGAGTCTTTTTTGGTACTATTTGTGTTTTGAGGTTATGTTATCCCTTGGGACAATAAATTACCTAAGTCCACTACCCACTGTATTAGGTAGCACTTTCTCTCATTCCTAAATTTTCCTTTCTCTATCTTCCATAGGAATACCTTCTAGTCATCACACACATTCTCTCATCCACTTCCTGAAAAGTAATAAATATCAGCTTACTGTTCTCTGTACACTCTGTGCCATTGCAGTCTCTTTGCTCATGTTGGTTTTCCCTTACCCCTACAATGCCTTCCCTCTTCCACTCTCATTATCCAAATCATAGGATCATAGGATTTAGAGCTGAAAGAAACCTTAAAATTCATGCATCCCAACCATCCTGTTACACAGATGGGGAAACTGAAGCCCAAGGAACTTAGGTGACTTGCTCAAGGTAAAGTGGCAGAGCCAGAATTTGTATACAGCTACTCTAATTTCATATCAAGTATTCTTTTTATAGTACAACATACCTCTGAGACCTCTCCTTCAAGGTGTAGCTCATGTCCAGTTTCCTCCATTGAGTCTTTGTTTTCTCTAATCTACACCCTTTCGCAACTTAAGTTTTCCTTTCCCTAAACTAGATCAGAATCTTCTAGTACACAGCTTGTCACATTATAAGTGCTCAATAAATATTTGTTGATCAATAGCAGTAGCCCTTTATCTCTTCCTGATGAAGTATCTTGTCAATCAATCAACAAGTATCAGACTCTCAAACCAACTTATTCACCAATTTCTAAGTTTTATACAAAAAGATCCCCTTTAACTAGTGCCAGGCAATTGTGCTCTTTCATGATTACTAAAGCACAGACATTTCTTTTAACACTTAGAGTTTTGATTCAAGGTTTTCAACTGAGTTTTACATATATCTTGAGAATATACCACTTTCCCTTTTCCCATCTTCTAAGCAAGACAGATTTCATAACAAGACCATTTGAGGTCTATTTGTGGTCTTCTTTTGGCTAATCATCAGGAATCTCCTAATGTACATGGCTAAGTACCCATTTATCTGGACCAGGATTGACATATTACCATCATGTCAATACGCCTTTAATGAACCACTGCTCTATGGCTTCAGTTGCAGACAGGGCTTTCAGACTTGTTCCTCTTGTCTTATGTATGAGATTGATACCATTCTTTCCATATAACATGTTACTCATTCAAATATTTACAAAGATTAATTAACATGCATTAGAAGAATAATTGCCCTTTTTAAAGAGGAGAGGGAGTTTCCTTTGATTTGAGAACTGGTCCTAAATCTGCTTTATTTGGAATTCTAGGAATTAAGTCAGTTTTTAAAAGAAGGAGCTGAAGATCATTCAAAGAGGATATTTTACAGGGGATTTCTATTTCAGATATGTGTTTGACTCAAGGACTTCTGAAGATCCTTCCCGTTCTAAGATTCTATAAATTTTGCCCAAAAACTAACCTGAGGCTCCTAGCTTCCCCACTTGGTAGGAGCACCCATATTGATAAAATTGCAAACCTGCTAATGTTTTAAAGTATTACCCCACCTCACAGAACTGTTGATGGAGGTATCCTAGACTAGGAATATGCTACAGAGTAAAGAACATTGTTTTATATGTTGTTAGGAAACAGGCTTTCATCCTGGTTCTAACACTATATTGTTTGATCTCATGCAAATTTCTTCTCTCTCTAAGACCCCTTTTCTCATCTATAAAATGAAAATATTTCAGTAGAAGATCTCTAAAGTCTCACCTCAGCCACACACAGGGATGTCACACACTGAAGCTCACTATTACATACAAATATCCCACTTTCTTAATTAAAATTAAAAAAAACTCTGACATTCCTCTAACTATATTATCATTCTGCCTCTCCCTGTGCTTCACCCTTCCAAAACCTATTATTCATTCTCACCTTGACTTCCATCTTCCATTCCCTCCATCCTGTAATACTTTCCCTCATCATTTCTCATGCTCTCACTTCACTTTTCCTCCTTCCCAATCTCTGTCTTAAAGTTAATCAATTCAACTCCACTCTGTCCTCTACTCTTGATTTTTCACCCCATTTTCCCATCATAGCTCTTCCCTTGGAGTATCTCTAATCTGGATTACTTCCACCATTCTTTTCTTTTGCATCTATTCACATACTGTTGGGGCATCTAGGTAGTGCAGTGGTTAGAGTATCAGGCCTGGCATCAGGAAGACTCATCTTCCTAAGTTCAAATCTGTCCTCAGACACTTAATAACTGTATGATCCTGGGCAAGTCACCTAACCCTGTTTGCCTCAGTTTCCTCATCTGTAAAATGAGCTGGAGAAGGAAGTGGAAAACCACTTCAGTATCTTTTCCAAAGGGAAAAAACCCAAATAGGGGTCATGGAGAGTTGGACACAACTGAAAAATGACTTAATAACACACACTGCTGAACAGAGCTAGAGGAAGTCACACAATGGTGCAGACTAGATGAATTCATCTAGCCAACTTCAACTGGGTCCTTACTATGTAGCAAAAAAGATTCTTTTATTCCTTTTTAAAAATAAACACACTCTCAGTTTTATTAACATGTTTTTATTTTTATATTTACAGATTACTCTTACATAGTGAAAAGTCTCATGTAACAAAGTAAATTAAATAAATTAATATATAATAAAATAAATTAAATAAAACTAATAACATCATGAAAAAATGAACAGAAATCTATTTTATATCCTTTCCACATCCATTCTATTAAAAAGAAGAAGAAAAAACAAATTTCTTGTGTGAATATGCATCACCCCTCCCTCCACGAAGGCTGTGTAAAAAATATATATGCCTCGTTTCACACCTCTCTATAATAAATAGCATGTTTCAATGGAATCATTAATAGTCAGTATCAATCACAGTTCTTACAACTTTCAAAAAAGTTGTCTTTTATTCCTTTCTAATTCTCTCACTCCCCACAGAAGCTATTTCCAAACCTCCTCCTCTTAAACCTCCCAAACCTTGTAATCAGATAGGCCAAAGACTATGATAGGCAAGAGGGTTCCAACATAGTTGTCAGAGTTAAAGAGAAGGTTGAGTAGGATTAAATGTCAGGCAAGCCAAAATCAGCAAGTTTGGGGACAGGCAGAGAAGAAACAGGGGAAAGCTAGTTGTAGCACCAAGGAGAGCTCCAAACATGCTGCAGTGGCACTCTTTTCCTGACTGAAGCCCTTCACCTAGGTAACTCAGAAGCATTCACTCAATACTATTGCCTCCTTGGATCTCCAGTAGAAGACTTCAATTCCTGAGGGATTTGGCTGGTTGTACATTTGTACTATGGCTTTCTTGAGAGAGTCCCTCTATCCACCTAAGAGTTTTTAGTATCTATAGGCACAAAATATACTGTGGGTAACTCTGGGGTTGAGCTGGGAGATAGTCATATTCTTCCCAAAGATCTGTCCATATGGAGCAGAGAAGGCTTAGCCACCTTTTCATTATCAAAATACTCATTCTTTTTTTTTTACAAAAAGTATTTTTATTTGACATCTGAGTAAGTGTTGACTCCTCAGGACACGGCCTTTGGCATCTTTTCCAACTTATTCATCAGCTTGTTGCACTGTGCCTTTCTCAGAAACATAGATACCATCCAAAAATTTTCTGATATCCTTGTTTTTGACTGTGGTGGCCTGTTGGATCAGGGCAGCTGAGTTTGAAACAAGTTCAATATCATTTCCTTCAAGAATTAACTCATCTTTTTGGGCTTAAGAAACAGCACAAGCAACACCTGGTCTCATGCGCACTCTTCGGATATATTTTTCACCCAAGAAATTTCTTATTTCAACAAGTGAGCCATTCTCTTGAATAACAACATTTATGGGGAAGTGAGCATACACAGACCTCATCTTATAACGAAAACCCAGGGTAACGCCTTTGATCATGTTTTGTACATGGCTACAGATTGTGCACACAGTTGCAAGTTCTTTTCTATTTCCCCACCACTTGTCTACCCGAAGCTTTTTTTTCTTCTTTCCAAGGAGACTGAGCTCAACATTGATATGATTGAAATCCCTACGGAGGATTCCTCTGGGCCCTTTCACAATAACTGTCCGACCCTTAAGAGAGATGTCAACATTTTCTGGGATGTCGACGGTCTGGTTGCTTAGAATGGTCTTCATTCTGGTAGTGAATGGGCCAAAGAAAGTAAAATACTCATTCTTAATGTCCTAGTTATCCCCTGTGTCTGAAGCAAGGGTCCTAGCAATGGACATCTTCACACCATCCCCCTTCACAGCCATCTTCTAGTAGTGAGATACAGTATCAGGATCAGTGACCTGACTTCAGTGGAAATGCCTGTTGGTCAGGAAAAATGGACATAGATGAAAGGTTTCCCTAGGCAAAAACTTTCAAATTCAGTGAAGTGCTATCATAATTGTTGCTGCCAGATGTAAGCTCAAGGTGCTACGGCCTTTTAATTTTCCCTTATCTTTGTGGGCTGAGAGTAGAAGCACAACCTGGTTGTGTACTTCATGACCAAATTCCATACAGAGCTAGACTACCACAAGGAACCTCGGGATATCTAAGGACAGAGTTTATAGCTACAAATTGATGATCTTATTGATGAAAAATAGTCCAATGATGGGTTGTCTAGCTTCTTAGAAAGATAACTTATGTGCATCCACCAAATAGGGAGTAGTGCTTAATCTCTCACATTTACTTTTCCCATTACCTGTCACTACTTGGTTTTGTCCTTGTAAAGTTCTGTACAGTTTATAGCTCTGTTCTGTAAGCCTGTACAATGTATAGATCAATGAAGTAGTCATTTGGGGTTGTAAGATTCCCACTGTATCCAGAGGGAATAGATGTGAGAGGGATGGTGAAGGAAAGGACCATTGGTGGTGAATGTATCTAACAAAAGCAATTGCAGAATGCATAATTACATTCAAGCATAATACTGGGAAGAAATGCAACCTCATTTCTTCATTTGACCATAGTACACCAGTGGATAGGTAAACATTGACCTCCATGGTAGAGAAGAGATTTCATCCAACACATTACACAGATTTGGTTCTCCTTGAAGGGATGTGATCTGTGAGTCTATGGAGGAAAATAACTGCTTGAAGGAATAGGTAGGTAGCAGTGCTGGTTATAGATGCTATGTGGCTTATGATTATATAGGTTAGCTTTGATCTCATGTCTACCACTATGAAAATCATGTTGAACTACTGTGAAAAGGGTAAGTCAGTGATAAGATCCATGATGACAACAGTCCATATTCTTTGTGCATACAGGGGTTATTGTCAATCCTTTGGTTTCCTGATGTGGCCTTAAGTTCTAGTGAACAAATTTTACAAGAGGCCACAGGCAGGTTTGTTTTACCATATTGTTTTTTTCCTTCTTTGCATCTTTGCATCTTTTCCATCTTTCATCTTGCAAAAGATGGCTTGCTGGAGAGGGAAAGGTGAAGGTATATATTCAGAAATGAAAGTGATATGAAAATAGATAGCCATAAAAATTTGAAATAAAAAGGTGAACCTACTTACCTCAGGTTTAAACAGAACAAAAATGATTGCCTTATTTGTTTCTACTTTTGTGACCTTGGATAAGTCATTTAAGCCCTCTAGGTCTCAGTTTTTCTCATCTGTAAAATGATGAGGTTGGATTAGATGTTATCTAAGGGGTTTTTATTTCTAAATCCTATGATACTATTATTCTGCTTGCTCTGATAAAATAAAACCTTTTGTGTTTGGAAATTTCATTGTCCTAGAGCTTTCAAAGAGGCCACACATTTTTCTATTACGTCTAGAAGTTAAGCTAATGCATTAATGGACAAATAAATTGTTTCTGGCTGATTCTACCATCTTTCCATACCTTCCCTGACAGATCATTTTTGAGTCTGAAGAAAGTAAAGCTATTCAACTCCTCAACAACTATAGAACTCATCTTGAAGAAGCAAGGTTAGTGTCTAGGAATACTTTTACCATTTCCTTGTTCCACAAGTGTACCTTACTGTTTCAATCTATGAACCACAGTGTTATTCAGAATATGAAATGTCATGGAGGAGATTTGATGAGTAAATTGATGCATTGATCAATTAATTGGCATTATCAGAGGTAATGAACCTCTGAAACAAGCACAATCTTAGAGAAAGGAAGATGACTAAAGCAGTAGGAAGTATTAGGGATGGTTTATGCCTACCATCTCATCATTGATGGACTTTCTTCTTGGTGTTTTTATAGACAAACTTTGGAGCTGCTTGACTTTTCAGCCTTAGATAAATACAACTCGATTGAGAGAACACATATAAAACTACCCCTTTAGGTAAAAGATGTTACAGTAAGGTTCCAAAACAAAGAAGGAAAGACTCCCCAGGGAGCACGGACCACCAACAAGACAGCATCCTACTCCAAATATCCTTTTCCAGTCTTTCTCTTGCACTCACTTAGTTCTAGCTTGCCACTGCTGAATAATAGGGCCAGTGTCAGAAACACCAGGAGCTAGTCACTGCTCATCCTTCCCCTAAGTAGTTAATTATACCTTCGTAGGCATGGGAACACAAATAAATTTCCTGTAGCAAGCTTGACTGCTTATTCCCATACCTTTGTGACATTGGTTCTTTTATGCACCTTGCAATTGATGATAGGAAATAGTCGATCCTATGCAACTCTTGTGACATCACAGATGGAAAACTTAATATTGTCAGTTTATTTAATGCTGTCCAGAGGCAAACATTAAAGAAAGCTTAAAGAAAAGTGTAACTTGGTATCACATTGAAGTGATGCTTCTTTCTTTTGGTGGTGAAGACTTTCTAAATTTTAATCCTCCCACTAAACACCTTACTTCCAGTTCTTGAAATAGTAAGAAATACTTCTTCACATCCTATCCACCAGCAGAATAAATATGAGATAAATAAGTGTACACAGGCTGAAAAGGAGGTGACTTTCATCCATTGTGCTAATGATACAGAAGTCATAGATGTTTTGAATGTTGCTGACAAGAAAGAGGATACTGATGGCAGTCGTTCCAGTTCTCACTGCCTGTGATACAGATATCAAAGGTTATCAAATCAGAGAGAATAGTGAACGATATCCCCAACCCCCAACCCCAGGTGAAAGTGAGCTATTACTAAAATTTTGATTATTCTTTTCTTGACTTTCTTTTGCCTGTCACATCTTATCATGCATCACACATACACACACGCGCGCGCATAATACATGTGTGTGTTCATGCCATCTCTCCCCCTGCCTAATATACTAGACATTGGGCTGGAATCTCCTTGAGGGTATGCACTGTCATTTCTTTCATCTGTCTACAGTATGATACGTCATTCCATATAAAAGGCACCTAATAAGTATTTATTGAACTGATGGTATTGTCAGGGGTGTAACTGTTGCTGATTCTGTGACAGATTCATCACCATTAACCCTTCAGTGATTCAGTGAAAAGGCCCAAAGACTTTTCACAGCACAGTAAAGAACTTCTTTAGGATTTATAAAGGAATATTAACTTAGACACACAATAAAATCCACCAGAAACAGCAGCCACCTGTAGGTGCACTCCTCTATGGTGAAGAGGTTTCATCAGGATTCCTTTCTCCCTCCTTCAAAGACAATTAGAACTTCCACAGCAAGTATTATGAACCAGTCTTTAACATGAACAAAGAAGTCCCACTTCCTCCAGCTTTTCTGTGTTGATTGACATCAGACAGCCTCAGTTGTGAGAGCCTAGGGTTGTCACTGGTGCTCCTGACAGCAGCTGCTCCTTTCCATTCCTTCAGCTCAACTGCCCTGCCTTGTTTATAATGGTACCAGTGGCAAAAATAGTACCCTTTAATGAGGGTGAGAAAACCATCTAGGGAAAGGCTACTTCAATGTTTAATTCAACAAATAATTTTTTGTGGAATAACAGAAAAAAAGTCATGTTACACTGACCAGGAGGTTATAAATGTAATAGGCATGCCCTGAGCTAGAATCTTGCCTGAAATATACACTCATCTGGGGCCATTTAGAAAAAAGTAGCATGGAAGAGGACGTGAGGTCACCTAAGTGGGGTTCTGAGTCTTTTGAGAAAAAAAGAGAGGAGAAAATGGTATTCTACTAGAACACTTTTTCTGCCGCATGAGCATGACTAGGAGACCTAGTCCATTTATGATCTGTAGGGGAAATCATTCCCTATCACTTGCCTAGTATGAAAGGGGAGAGAAATGAATTAAATTAATTCATCTGAAATGTTTTTTTTGGAAAGAGGAGAAGAGATAGAGGTTGTTTGGATTAGAGATCTATGCTGAACACAATCTGTCTGTGGCAACTTTGCTGCTTGACAGAGATCAGAAAGTTTTCTGAGTGTTTGTATCATTAGATTGAGCTCTGACATACTGGGAAGTTTTGTTGAGTGAAAAAATCCTAAGGCGAATAATTCATCAGTTCCCCTGGTAGAATCTATGGGTATGGAGACTGAGGATCGAGTGTTTTTTGGGGTCATGCCTGCTATATGGGTCGGGGGGGGGATTGTTGCCTAGTTGGAAAAGAATTGTATAGGCTGGAGAGATGTACATTCTGGGTTCATTGGTTCTATTTATTTATTTCTAATATTCTGAGTAATAGTTTATATATGTTGTAAATGAATCAATGAAGCATACAGCTAGTGATATAATGAAGAGGAGGAGCCCATAGGATGGGGATAATAATCACAAGATTTGATTGGACACTCCATATATGCAAACCCTAGACCTACCTCCCAGGGTTTTTGTGAGGATCAGATGAGATAATCATTGTAAAGTGCTTAGCACAGAATCTGGACTAGTAGGTGCTATATAAGTGTGGCTATTGTTGTTGTCCCAGTCAGAAGCCAGAAAAAGTACATATTGTCACCATTACAATTAGAATCTTAAGACTGCCTAGTTCTATTCATTCTTTCTAGTGTCAATGAGATACAATAAGTGGAAAGATTATTGGACTTACAAATTCATAAGATTACAATTCATTCCCCAATTGATAAATGGTCAAAGGATATAAATAGGCAGTTTCAAATGAATAAATCAAAGCTTTCTATAGACATATGAAAAATCCTCTAAAACACTATTGATTAGAGAAATGCAAATTAAAACAACACTGAGGCATCACCTCACACCTATCAAATTAACTAATATGACAGAAAAGGAAAATGACAAATGTTGGGGAGGATGTGGGAAAATTGGGACATTAATGCACTGTTGGTGGAGTTGTGAACTTATCCAACCATTCTGGAGAGCAATTTGGAACTATGCATAAAGGGCTAGAAAACAGCGCATACCCTTTGACCCAGCAATACCACTAGTAGGTCTGTATCCCAAAGACATAAAAGAAAAGGGGAAAGGACTTATATGAACAAAAATATTTATAGCAGTTCTCTCTGTGGTGGCAAAGAATAGGAAATTGAAGGGATTCCTAGCAATTGGGGAATGGCTGAACAAGTTGTATATGATTGTGATGGAATACTATTGTGCTATAAGAAATGACAAGCAAGATGCTTTCAGAAAAACCTGGAAAACTTACATGAACTAATGCAAAGTAAAGTGAGAAGACCCAGGTGAACATTGTACACAATAAGAGCAATATTATATCATGATCAACTTTGAATGACTTAACTATTCTCATCAATATAATGACCTATGATGGCTTTGAAGGACTTATGATAAAAAACACTATCCACTTCCCAAAAAGAACTGATGGAGTCTGAATACAGATTAAAGTATACTTTTTTTAAACTTTATTTTTCTTGGAGCTTTATTTTTGGGTGGTGTTCTGTGTTTTCTTTCACAACACAACTAAAATGTAAATATGTTTTACATGACTGTACATGCATAACCTATATAAAATTGCTTGCCTTCTCAATGAAGGGGGAGGAAAGGGAGGGAGGGAATTTGGTACTCAAATAATTTTTTCAAATGGATGTTAAAATTGTTTTTACATGTAACTAGGAACATAAAATATTTGAAAAAAAATTTTTAAAAAGAATATCAGACCTTGAGTTAAAGAGACTTGCATTTGAATCCTAACTACATAGTGCAGTGGATAGTGCTGGACCAGGAGTCAAGAAGACCTGAGTTCAAGTCTGGCCTCAGAAATGTTTATGACCCTGGGTAAGTCATTTAACCGCTATTTGTTTCTTCATATGTAAAAAAGGATTATAATAGCTTCTTCCTCCCAGGGTTATTATGAAGATAAAATGTGATAGGACTTGTCAAACACTTTGTAAACATTAAACCTGATATAAATGAATATTTACCAGGTGCAAGACCTCCAGCAAATCACCCTCTTTGAGTCTCAGCTTCCTAATTTATCGAATGTGAATTATTATACTTGTATTGCCTACTTCATAAAGTTATTGTGAGAAATGTGCTCTGTAAATTTATAAATGTGAGATATCATAATAGAATTCTGTCTACTCATAACATTCATTTCCTATCATTCAACCTTCTCTTCCCTACCCCCCTCTCAAAGCTTTTTTCATTACTATAATCTCTACTTAATAACTTAGGTACAAGCCCCATCCTATCCAACTTACTATCATTTCCTGTCTTCTTATTCCTATTTACTTTAGCCCAGTGCCTTCTTGTAGGCCTATCAGTTCTTTCCATTGTACTCTTCAAGTGTTCTTTTGTAAATAATCACTCCCATATCAGATACTCCTTTTTTTTTTGCTTTTTTTTTTTTGAGGGCATTGGGGTTAAGCAACTTGCCCAAGGTCACATGGCTAGTAAGTGTTAAGTGTCTGAGGTTGAATTTGAACTCAGGTCCTCCTGACTCCAGGACTGGTGCTCTATTCACTGCACCACCTAGCAGCCCCCAGATACTCCTTCTTGAATGAAACCTGCACTTTCCCTGATAGCATCATATCACTGGCTCCCTTTCCAACAGTTACTACCCTTTTTCCACTCAATCAATCAAGTTGGAAGAGATCTCAGGAATGGATCCATTCCATAAACTGAGGCATACCTGTATGTATTTCTCAAAACTGAGAGTCTGGATGACTCTGTTATTGAGACACTGAAGCCTCCCTCTTAGCCTTACCATTGTGAATACTAGGAGACAGTACAGGACTTGAAAGAAAAGTGTAACCTCTATCTCCAAGTCCATTGGAATGGGAAACTCTCCTTTTTGGTGGAAATTAATACCATGCCCTACATAAGAGCAGGAGGAGCTGGTGATAGGGAAAGGTGGGAAGATGACTTAGACCCATTTCAGGTGGCTGAAGGAAAAAAAAACTCTGGGAAGAAGACAATATAAGTGAAGCTGGAAATATCCATCATTTCCTATCCCCAGCTAGCTATTCTAGAGACTTTGGGGACTTTCCCTTTGTGTGAGATATAAAACACTGTCTCAGTTGAGCTGAGTTATCTCACTCCCAATGGGATAACTACTTCACTCTGTATTGCCTAGTATATCTTGTCCTTTGTAGACCTTATCTGATTTGTGTTTTGCTACCAATTTGGATAAATGGGTTTTCTTTGCTATTAAAAAACTGATTGGGGCCAATCAATCGATTAATCAACAAATATTTATGAAGCACATACTTTGTGCCAGACACTAGACTAGGCATTGGGGATATAAGGATGAAAATGAAACAGTCCCTCTCCTCAAATAACTTCCCTTTCTATTAGGGGAAACAACAGAACTCAGAAAAGCAAGAATAAAACATGGGCAAAATAATGTGATCATTTCAGGGGATGAAGCATGAGTCAGGAAGGGGAGCTAGCATGTTCCATGCTCTCCACTGCTACTTCTAGATAAATTTTTCTGCAACCATCACACCTCACAGTGCTCATAGTGAATGTTTTCTAAATGCTTCTCAATGGGTTGATGTCCAAGCCATGTGAGTATGTCACACTCTCATCTTCTTTATTGTTGTCTTTTGACTATCAAACAACTTCCCAATTTTCTTAATGCTTTCAGGACCTTTCTCACTATTTTCCTTTTCAACTTATCCCTTGCCATCAGCTTTGATGACATTAACATCCATATTGATAAGTATTTATCCCACACTAAGTTCACAGTCCTTCAACTTTCTCAATTTTCAGTATCCTTTGTCTGCTTCCCCTTCAACTACCTACATAGATATCCTAAATGGCCAACCTTCACACAGAATTGCTCTGCCTCTCAGATTTTGAACTCTTCAAAATATTCTTTGGGACTTCCATGTCTCCCTCTTCTTCACTATTACTGAACTTGCTTCTAACTAAAGTCTTATCTCAATCTCAGTGCCGTGATCTCTCCCTAATCTTCCAGTTATCCACAGAATAATTGTTTCCATTTGCATAGGATTTTCATGTTTTTCACAGATGATCACATCTGAACTTTCCAACATCAGGTCTTGCCTCTATTTTTACAGATAAAATAATTCAAGGTCAGGGGAGAGAAATCATTTGCTTGTGGCCATATAGCTAATAACTGTCAGATGAAGGATTTGAACCCAGCTCTTCCTCACTCCAAATGCAGTGCTCTACCCACTACACCATGACGTGACTCTAAAAGCTGGAAGGAGCTTTAGAGATTAAGTTCGTGCCACTATTAGTTCTGACTTCATTTGCTTCCCTTCCAAGTCTGCCCAGATAGTCCAACTGTGCAATTCCTCCTATCTAAGGGTTCATCTTCCCCTGTACCATCTCCCTTTACTACTATGCAGAAATACTCATTTCTATAAGTATGAATTTTGACAGTGGGAATTAGGGGAAAGTCTTGAAAACCCAACTAGATGGCTCAATCTATAGAGTACTGGGCCTGAAATCAGGAAGACCTGAGTTCAAATTCAGCCTCAGACACTTACTGTGTGACCCTGGGCAACTCACTTAACCTCCATTCACCTTAATCCATTGGAGAGAGAATTGGCATCCACTCCCGTATCTTTGCAAAGAAAATCCTGTAGACAGTAGGTCTGCAGGGTTATGAAGAGTTGGGAATGACAAAACAAGAACAATGAGGGGAAGGCTTCAAAAACACATTATCAGACGTGTTCACCAATGGTCTACAGCCAGCTTCATCATTGCCTCATGTTTATAGATTCATGACCAGCTGCAGTAGGTCCTTCAATACTACTCTTTACCCATAAAATCACACAGGTCAACCTCCCCCAGCCAAAGGAATTATGTCTTTTCTAGGTACACATATATAGGATTATTTGTCCCAGACCCCAGGTGGCAATAGAATGAGCCCATAGGGAGATACATAAAACTCACACAAATGAAAATCTGGGAAAGGTACTCCCAGATGGCTATAGTTAATAAGGATTCCCTAGAGTTGTAGCTCTTAACAACTCAGAGTGGGCAAATGCACAGCAATAATGCTGCAAATAATTCCCCCTAGCATATAAAAGAGTACATCTGTTATTAATGAATAGCTCACCAGAAAAACAACTAACTCTTTTGGTGACCTTTTCGTGCATATATGCATGTATGTCAATGAGTGGGTGCCAGGGAGAGAAACAATGAAGGAAACATTGGAAGAAAGTGACATAGTTACTAAAGAGAAATGCCGTATATAAAAGACAATTCAAATTTGTTTTTACATAAAATTGGAGAAAAAATTTTAAATAATTTTTAAAATAGCAAAACAGTTTGCTATACTAAAAAAAAAAGGCAGTTCAATACTCATAGATTTAGAGCTGAAGGAATCTGATGTTGTCTAGTTCAATCTATTAATTTCTCGATGAGGAAACTGAGGGACAGAGAGGTAATGTAATTTCCCCCAAAATCACATACATAGTACATAACTATATCCTCTGACTCAAAATAATCCTACTTGTTTTCTGTCTATATTTTTCCATTCTTTTTCTGTCTTTGCTAAACTCAACTCTGCATAATTCTTGTGGTCTATTGTCTCTGTTCCAGCTCCCAGGTTACTGATTATTACTAGAGAAAGTCGCAGCACCATGATGATTTGGTAAACTAAAAATTCATGCTATGTAAGCTAAGCTAGGCCCTTGATTCTGCTTATCAGTCCTTTGATTTATCTCTTCTTGATTCCCTATCACATTTCCTATAATAATTATTCCAAATCTTTTCCAAGTCCGGAACCCAACCTTCAAGTTTGGAACTCAATCCCTCAAGTCTGGAACCCAACCTTTATCTCCCCTTCTCATAGAAAATTACTAATTTTCTACTTTAATGAGAAGATCAAGTTCATCTAACATAAGCTATGGTCAAATAGGAGGTGACCAGGATATTGTACTTAGACTTCTGCAGCATTTTGAGTTCACACCTTAGTTTATGTTATTTTCTATGCTCTCTCCTGTCCTCACCTTTACCCTACCTGGTTTTTTAAAAAATCCTGCTCATCCTGCAAAATTCAGCAGAGATATCATCTCTTTTAGAAAACCTAACCAGCGAAAATTAATTTTTCTTTATTCTGGTTTTGAATTACTTTTAAAACCTATTTTATGGCCTCAGTGCATTCTGCTCTATAGTTATGGTATAGTGTATATATTTGCATATGTATCAAGTTCCTGCTCATAAAATATAAACTACTTTAGGGCAGAACACATTATTTTAATATCTTTTTGTCTCCTCTCAGTGCCTAGCTCAATGCCAACTATGTATCAGACAGTATGCTAAAACACTGGATATACAAAAACAAAAAAAATGGGAGAGTTCTTGCCCTCATATGTTTTCCATTTTATCAGGGAAGGCAAATATGAATACAGATAAGTATATAAAAATGAATACAAGGAAATTTTGTGGAGAGAGGCAAGATGGGAATGTTGAAAAATACATTTTATTCACCTGTGTTTTGAGCATTTCAAACTTTTTGTCCCATGGCCATCTCAATTTCAACATGTCCAGAACAGAACTCATTTCCCCAATCCCACCCCTCTAATGAATTTCCCTATTACTGTTGAGGGCACCATCATCCTTCCATTCACTCGGGTTCCTAATTTCATTGTCATCCTCAATGCCTTACCTTCACTGGTCTCACATATCTCCCCAATGGTCCAATTTTGTAATTTCTTTCTCCACAACATCTCTTGGATATGTTTCCTTTTCTGTACTCACAAAGCTACTGCTCTAGTTCAGGACCTTATCTCCTCACTCCTAAATTACCTTAATGGCCTTTAAATCCAACTCCTTTCTTCAAGTCTTTCCCTATTCCAAGCTGTCTTCTACACAGCTGCCAAGGTGATTTTCTCAAAATATAGGTCTGACTACGTCACCCACTAGTCAATAAATTCCAAATGGTTCCTTATTACCTTAGGACCAAATGCAAAATTTGGCATTTAAAGGTCTTCATATGGGACCCCTTCCTGTCCTTCCAGACTTTTTACACGCTATTCTCTTCCATTCTATGATCCAGTTATATAGTCTGTGTGTGTGGATTTTTTGTTTTCTTTTGTTTTTTGCTATTCTTCAGACATGACACTCTAGTTCTCATCTTCATGCATTTTTACTAGTTTTCTTCCCTGCCTAAAATGTTGTTCTTACTCTGTTTTCTAGAAACCCTGGTTCTCTTCAAGACACAGCTTTAGCACCATATTCTGTACAAGGACCTTCCTGATCCACCCATCTACTTCCCAGTCCCTTTTCTGGCTAAGACTGGCATCAATCCACTTTTGCATGTATATTGCATTTTTCTATTTATATACATTATGTCTCCTCCATTGAAATGTAAGCTTCTTAAGGGTAGGAACTCTTATTGCTTTTTCATTGTATCTCATGGCCTTGGCACAGTGCCTGGCACATAGTAAGTGCTTAATAAACTCTTGTTGTTTGGTTGGTTGATTGACTGATTCATATCTTTTGTAATAACCCTTTTAATCTCCCTCCCTTCAGATTGAACCCTTCCTCATGACAAAGAAAAACAATTAAGCAAAAATATCTGCTACAATGCCTGTAAACACCAATGTATAAGATATTACATTCTAGATATCTTTTACCTCTCTAGTGCGAGGGGGAATGCTGATTTATTGTAGGAAAAAAGAAGTGCAGTGAGTAGAAAGGGCAAAAATGAAAATGCAAAAGAAAATGATTGTTGGAGTGCCATACCCAAAAAGGAAGGAAGGGGATTTATCAAGAATAATCAATGGTAGCACAAAACAGTAACAACTAAGCAATATGGTCTTTTCATTAATAATTGCCAACCTACAACTCACTAACACACTTATGACTTGCTTTGTCATTTTCAAGTAATATTTTTTTTTTTGCTTTTTGGAGGATAGTTGGGGTTAAGTGACTTGCCCAAGGTCACATGGCTAGTTTTTATGTTAAGTGTCTGAGGCTGGATTTACACTCAGGTCCTCCTGACTCCAGGGCCAGTGCTCTATTCACTGTGCCACCTAGCCACCTCTCAAGTAATGTATTTTGTAGCAGGTATTGTTTGGGTTGTGTAGAGGAGAGTATTTTATTTCAAAACAAAATGTATCAAAAAATTTGAAAAAGTTAGATTGGGAGAGAAAATAGTATATGGAAAGGAAGGCCAATGAGGGAGTTCCTTCATTCGCTCATTCATTCAAAAATAATTTAAGTACTTGCTACTGGTTGCTAAGTGAAATTTAAATTCCTTTGCCTGGCATTCAAAGCCCTCCACAATTTAGAGCCATCTTAAATCTTATAGGCTTAATCTAACTCTATTCCAGCTGATATGATGATTTATTATTTGCTGACTACACTTCTCATTTTTCATTCTTTCTCCCCTTCAGTTCTCTATTCCTGGATATTCCTACAGAAAGTATCCTTTGCATAGCCAATTCTCACCTGTCCTCTAAAGACAAATTCAAATTCAACCCTCTCCATGACGGCTTCCTCTATTTCCCCTAACTGGTAAAAAATTACCTATTCCCCTTCTCCTTCTCTCACCTGTATTAGCAAGCACCCTCACACACCCAGGATGGCCTGCTAGCACAGGTTTTTTGATCTGCTTTTCTAAAAGAATGGCAACTTTTAAAAGGGTTAACAATCTTACTTTAATTGCAGAGAAAGAAGTGAGTGTAGAAAATACAAGCAGAGAAATTAGGACAAAGACCAACAGATAGGGCTCCAGCTGTCTGAACATAGCAATATTGCTATATACTTTACCTACATCATTGGATTGAGGGAGTACAGAAATCTGAGCAGTCAGGGGGCTCTGAACATATGACTACTCAGTCTCAACCAGGAAATCAAAAGATCCTTCTCATGAACAAACCCCAAAGCAAAACACCAGCCTCCTACATATATAACAAAGACTCAGCCCCTGATTGGCTCAGAGCCAGAATGGGGTGGGGGGAGGGGGGAAGGAACCTGTTTCATTCAGCGCACCTGTGAATTATCAGGGTTCAAAGGAGATTAATCCTTCAGATGTTTACAATTTTGGCCAAATCCAGGAAACTGAACTCTGATACAAGAAGAAAAAAATGACAAAAATTCCATCTTGCTTGTACCACCCCAAAACATTCAGATTTCATGCCATACTTTGCTTATACTTCCCTTATAAGTGGAGCACTGTTGCAAAGTGGTTGTTGAGTTTCTAAGTGATATTTCTCCAGTGACTGCTTTATTGAGATACTTCCCAGACTGAGCAAAATACAGCCAGTGGTGATGATGGATTCCTCAGTATGGCCTAATTAGAGGGAATGATTTGTGATGTGGCAATGACACAGGACCACAACCTCTAGTGTATGTAGCATGAAGGTTAATCTGTAAAGGAAAGGGGAACAAATGGCCATGGAGTAGGATGGCTGTTGATCATGCCTCCTCCAGTTCCAGCTTGCAGATATTGAGGTTCTCCTTTTTCTCTCTCTTCTGAACTGTGGCAGTGTGGTAACACCAGGAGGATAGTTCAGCTGATCACAGTCAAGGAGAAGGGGATTTCTGAGATCCCTGCTGGCCAGTTCTGCCTTAAGTCATGTCCCAAAATTTCAGGGATTATCTATGAATCAAGCCCAGCACTCTCGGTAGGTACTGCCTCTAAAAAGTGCAACAAGTGACTAAGGAAATCCTTCATTTTAGAGCCTAATAAGAAGACAATGAGTTTCACAATTTCTACTGTAAGAGGCAAGAGAATGAGCCAAGAGAAGCTTCACTCTAGGGGGCAGGGATTGAGATTTGTTGCTATTTGTACTCTTGTGCCTGCTACTAACATTATCGTGCTTTTCCTAATTAAACTGTTTTGCTTTCACTACCATTAAGAGGTCCGGGTCATTTGTCAGCAACAGCTGGATGTAATAGGAAGGAAAGATTTCCCAGTGAATGAGGGTGGAGCCAATGAGAATGTTTTGAATTCAGGAGTAACAATAAAAGTGAAATTTCCCATAACCACCCCAAAACCCGTTATATTTCTGGGAATTTATTCCTAAGATAGTTTTTAAATGTTGTGGATTATATTTTTAAAAGCCTCATTGAGTACTTCAAATATCTTTCAGTATTCTGAGGCAGTGGACAGAGTGCTGGACTCAGAATTAGGAAGACCTAAGTTCAAATCTAACCTCAGAAATTTACTAATTGTGTCACCCTGGACAAGTCATTAAATCCCTCAGCTTCAGTTTCCTTATCAATAAAACAAGAGTTAATAAAAATGCCTATTACATGGGGTTGTAGTTAAGATCAAACTAGATGCCCTGTATAAAAGCATTTTTCATCTCTTAAAGTGCCATATACCTTCTCTACAAAATAGGGATCATAACAGCACCAATATTCCAGAGTTGTTGGGAGGACAAAATGAGATAATATTTGGGAAGTGCTTTCCAAATCTCAAAGCATTACATAATTGCTATTGTTATCACTATTGTTGTTATTATTAACCTTCCAACTTGAAGATATTTCCCTTTGACACTGAAGATCCATTGAAGATTATTCCAGCCCCCTATTTTCTAGGGTGTAATTGACAGCTCAAAGTTTTTTGTTGTTTCCCACTGGTAGAATGAACCAGTTGCTATTTCATTAGACACCATGGTGCAAATACTTCCAACGTGATGTGCATAATACTTTATATAGTATTGCACAGTGTAACTAGGTATCCACCATGTTGCATGGTTGTGTGGTTAAGTATTGACATTGTTGCTCTGCTGTTAACATTTTATAATTATGATCACGGCTCTAAAAGTACCAGGGTTGTCTCATCCTTGGAAAGCTGGTGCTCAATAGCAGAACTGAATCCTATTTACTGATAGATCCTCATCAAGGACTTTAAATGTAGGGGGAGGTCCTTGTTGACTATGAAGAGAAATATATGATATTGTAGACAATTTTGAAGAGATGTCAGTATAAGGTATACAAGATGGAAAGACAAAGAACCATTCCTATTATGGAAATTATCTGACTCATAATTGAGAAAAACAAAATTTGAGGGAAGTGTTTGGAAACTAATTGGAGAATAGCTAGGTGGTGAAGTGGATAGAGATCTGGACTTACGAGCTCAAACCCTACCTTAGACACTTACTTAGCTGGGTGATTCTTGGCAAGTCTGTCTCAGCCCCAGTTTCCTTGACCACCTACTTCACAGGTTGTTATGAGGATCAAATGTGATACTCTATATAAACATTTTTTAAAATCTCAAAGTATTATATAAAGGCCAGGTATTGATATAATAAAAATATGCTCCTCTCACCATTCCTTTCCAGCCCACTGTGGCTATGAAGATAACAAGATAGCTTAAAGCACTTGAACTTAGCCCAAATAGGTACGTATGGACAGAAGCTGGGTTGAAGTATACATCAGGAAGCAAGATAATGTATCAGACAGTAAGCTGCTAATGAAAATACAAGAAATTCATTATTCTAAGCTATGAAGACCTAGGGAAGAACCCACATCCCACTGGGAAGGACTGTTCAAGTCCAGGATAGGACATACTGAAGTCCATTCACTGAAGTAATACAGCAGAAACTTAGAACTAATGTAAGACAAATAGAAGAGGTGAATAGCTTTAGGAAAATTACATTGTATCTATGTCCTCATCTGAAAATTTGGATAGTAAATAATAATATCTACCTTGGAATTTTGTTGTGTAGTTTAAGTAAGATAATGTTTGTAAAATGCTTCGCAAACCTTAAAATCCTATAGAAATACTATTATCATTGTTACTGCTATCATATTATTATTATAATTTGAACCCAGAAAGTGCAGATTTCTGAGGTCATAGGTTTAGAATGTTTGCAAAGACTGGATAGACATTGCCCAAGCATAGACTGCCTCAGCAGGCCTATGTTCAGTTTGTCAACACTAACAAGCTCAAGCAACAAAAGCTGAATTTGGAAATTGAGTTGAGGTGTCAGGGTATGATCTAAGAATTCCTAAATGAAAAAACCTTAGGATTCTTACACCTGTGCTTCCATAATGGAATGAAAGTAGTGAGGTACATTTTATCTTTCTTCTTTAGGGCCAAATTTGGTCATTAGCATTTAATTTCAATTTTTATTACTCTTGTTCTTTCCACTTACACTGTTATAGTCATTGTGCATATTTTTTCCTTTTTCTGCTTACTTTACATTGCATCAGTTCATATCAATACTCACATACTTCTCTGAATTCTTCATATTCATTGTTTCTTACAGCACAATAATATTCCATTACACTCTTGTACCACCATTTACCACTTATTTGTTACCACAAAAAGTGCTGCTGTGAATATTTTTATATTTATGGGACCTCTTTTTTCTGACTTTGAGATTTTTGAGGGCATAAGCCTAGTAGTGGGTTTCCTGGGTCAGGGGATATAGATATTTTAGTTACCTTCTTGGCATAATTCCAAAACATATGATGGAATCAAGTCATAGATCTACCACCAGATTAATTCCCTAAAGCATAGTAGTAGCCATTTCCATCCTTTTCTCATCATCACAAGCCTGAAGTCAAATATCTTTGGTAGTTTACCACTATTTCTTTAACTTAGTTCATATTTCTTAGCGGCATTCTTGGATCTCCAGGTTCTACCCCTCATACACTACTGTTCCTCTATAGACACCCTATACTTTAGGCATGTTTGACTTGATATTCCCTTCTTTCCCTGATCTTTGTCATTAGTTTTGTTTTGTTTTTTAAATTCTAACTTTACATTATTGTTATCTTCCTTTTTTTGCCTTAAGACTTCTCCAATTAAAAAAAAAAAGTAAAACAGAATCCTTGTAATAAATACATATGATCAAGCAAAATAAATCTACAATTTTCCATCTTGAAAAAATGACATCTCATTCTGCACTCTGGGTCCATCACTCCTCTGTAAAGAGGTGGGTAGGATGCTTCAGTATTGGTCTTCTGGAATCGTGGTTGGCCATTGCATCGATTGAGAGACATGTCTTTCTAAGTTGTTTTTGTTTATGATGTTGTACTTACATATATGCTTCTATTATTTCTACTCATTCACTCTGAATTGATTTCTACGTGTCTGCCAAGGCTTCTCTGAAACTCATTTTTTACAATATCATAATATTACATTACACTCACATACCATAATTTGTTCAGCTATTCCCCAAATGATGGTCACCCTTTCTCTTTTCAGTTATTTGCTATAGCAAAAAGAGCTGCTATGAATATTTTTGTACATGTGAATATCTTTCCTCTTTTTTGGATTTTTTTTGGGTATAGGCCCACACCTAGTAATGGCATTGCTGTTTCAAAGAATATGCACAATTCAGTGACCTTTTGGCCGTATTTCAAAATTGATTTGGAGAATGATTGGCCCAAATATAGCTCATCGGTAGTATATTAATCTGCTTGCCTTCCTGGAGCCCCTCCAACAATTATCATTTTACTTTTTCATTTTATGTCCCCAAATCTGATAGGTGTGTAGAACCTCAGAACTGTTTTAATTTGCCTCTCTCTAATTATGTGGAGCATTTTTTCATATGTCAGTTGATAGCTTGTATTTCTTCCTTTGAGAACTGCTTAGTCATATCCTTTGACCACTGAGGAATGGGTTATAATTCTTATCACTTGAATCAGTACCTTATTTTATGTTGGATATCAGGCCTTTATCAGTGAAACTTTCTGTAAAGATTCTTTCCAGTTAATTGCTTCCCTTCTAATTTTAACTGCATTGATTTTTTTTCTTAGTAATAAAACATCAATTTTGTACAACAAAATTGTATATTTTATGTTTTTTGATGCTCTCTCCCTTGTCTGGTCATGAAGTTTCCCCCTATTTATAGTTGTCAAAGATATTTTCTTCCTTGCTCCTCTACTTTGTTTATAATGCAACCTTTTATATATAGGACATGTATCCACTTGGGTATTATTGTGGCATATCGTGTGAGGTAGTGGTCTAGGTTTAATTTCTTCCAGTCTGTTTTCCAGTTTTCCCAGCAGACTTTGTCAGTGAATCTTATCCCAGGAGTTGTGGTCTTTGGGTTTGTTGAACACTAACTTACTTTGTTTTCTTTGTTATATTGTGTACATAATCAGTTCCTTTGTATGACTTCTCTATTTTTAGTTAGTTCCAAATAACTTTGATGATTACTGCTTACAGTATACTTTGAAATCAAGTACTATTAAAAACCCTTCCTTCTCACTTTTTTTTCATTATTCCCTTTAAATTCTTGACTTTTTTTTCCTTCCAGGTAAATTTTATTATTTTTTCCCCTTGGTCTTTTATGGAACTAATTAAGTAAATTAATTTAGGTAGGATTGTCATTTTAATTATGTTGGCATGGCCAAACCATGAGTAATGAAAATATCTCCTCTTATTTGGGTACATATTTATATAAATATTGTTTGGTGGATATATTCATATAGATCCTTTTTTGTGTCTTGGTAGGTAGACTTCCACTTTTTTGATATTCCATAGTTATTTTGAATGGCAATTCTATTTCTGTCTGTTCCTGCTGGGTTTTGTTGATAGTATGTAGAAAGGCATATGATTTGTGTGGGCTTATTTTATATCCTGCTACTTTGCTAAAGTTATTATAGAGGTAGGTGGTAGCACAATAGAAAGTGTCATGTCTAGAGTCAGGAAGACAAGTTCAAATACAGCCTCAGAAACTTAACAGCTGTGAGACTCTATCCTAGTCACTTAATATCTATTTGCCTCACTTTCTTCAAAGGCAAAGTTGTTGTGAGGATCAAATGAGATAATATTTGCAACAAAACACTTAGCAGAGTGCCTGGGACCTAGCAGCCACTATGAAAATCTTTATCTCCTTTTCCCTGTTTCCTTATTATTTGTTTCAATTTTTTTTACTTATGCAAAAAAAAATGGTGATTTTGGGTTTTCCCCCTTATCTATACTTATTTCCTTGATTTTATTTTTCTTCTCTTACCTTGTCAACTTTGTTGGCATGTAATTGGGCAAAACAGTTTTAATAATTTCCTTTATGTTTTATTCATTTGTTGTGATTTCTCCTTTTTCACTTTTGATAATAATAGTTTGGTTTTCCTCTCTCCTTTTTAATCAGACCTGATAATAGTTTATATATCTTATTTTTATAAGATAAGTTTCTCATTTTATTTATATATGCAATTATTTTTTGCTTTCAATTTTATTAATCTCATATTTGATTTTTATATTTCTATTTTGGTGTTTGGTTAGAGTTTTAGAATTTGTTAGTTTTAGTTACATGCCCAATTCACTGAACTGTTCTTTCTCTTTAGTATTAATGAAAGTGTTTAGAGATATAAATCTTTACTGTGATTCCTTGGCACTTGAATTCTTTTTTTCCTGTTGGCTTGCAATATTTTTCTTTAACCTAGACTCTCTGGATTATGGTTCTGACAGTTCTGATAGTTTTCATTTTGAAGTTTCTTTTGGGATGAAACACATGAATTATTTCTATTTGTACTTTGTCTTCTGATTCTAATACATCTAGACAGATTTTATTTATGATTTTTTAAAATACAGTATCCAGAATTTTTTTGTTGCTGGTTTTCTGGTGGTCCCATGATTCTTAGATTCTCTTTCCTTGACATGTTTTCTAGGTCAGTTACTTGTCCACAGGAGGAGCCACTTAACCTTTTCTTCTATTTTCTCAGCCTTTTGATTTTGTTTAATGTTTCCTGCTCTCACAGTCATTTATTAGCATTTGGTCCACATTAATTTTTAGGATAAATGTTACTTGGTTAAAATTTTACATCTCCTCTATGAAACTGTTTAGGTCTTTTTCTAATTCTTTCCCCTTGAATTCTCATTTCATTTATAATAATGTCCTTTTGTATTGCCTTTCACCTCTTTCACGAATTCTTGTGGGCAAGACAAACAGTGGTTGTGCTAATAGTGGTTGTGTTGTTACCCTCGTCCTCTAGGCCTGTGTCATAGAAGTCTCTAAATACCTAACATTTCTTTACCATTAGTGCCTCCTTCTGTTCTGAAGAAGTTCATTTCTGATATGAAATATTTCAAGATTTCTTTCCTGAATTGGGATTTCCTCCCCCGCCCCCATTCCCATCACTGCAAAGATCAGGCTTAGACTTTCACACTCTTGGATAGGATTGTGGCCTCCTTGGTTCAGACTCAGTCTGTATTTTCTGAAAACCTGGCCCTGAGCCTCCCTTCCTCTGGTGTCTGGTATATACAAATTGCTACCTGGTACCAGGCTTATCTGTATCTTGAGCTCTTTTGGGCTGTCAAACATGGATCAGTTCTGTGGCTGCAAACTTTCAGGAAGAGTGAACGGATTGTTGCCTTCTCACTGGCTTTGCTGGCTCCCAGGATGCTTAAGTAGTATGAGGCCTTCTCGCTAGAGCACTGTGGTGGTAGGGGTGCACTTGACTGCCCTGAGACACTCTGGCTTGCAGGTCTGTTCCAGAAGCAGGCTTGACTGCCCTGGTGCTTCCTGGCTGTACCTAGAAAGGCTCTAGAAGTTGGATGGCTTCTTACTGGTGGGTTTGCCTCACCCTAGCTCCTCTGCCTAGGTCCCCCTTCTTAGTGCCTGTATGGTCCTAGGTGCCCCCTTTTCCAGACCTAGGCTGGAAGAAAATATTCACTAGAGTTTCTATTTCCTAATCATTATTCCACCTGGAGCTCTTTTTGTTTTCTCTTTTCTCACATATATAAGTTTAGACTTCTATTTCTGCTTTCTTTTTTTTCCTATCATCTTGACTAGAAGTCACATCAATACTTTATTCAATCTCTTTCTGTCTCATCCCTGGGCTATATTCCTCTTGCTTACAAAGACTATCCTAGCCATCTTTGTCTGTTGAAATTCGATCTATCCTTCCAGGTCCAGTGCAAATGCAAACACCTTCAGGAAGTTTTCCTTGATTTTCATTTTGTGCATCTGTCTGTCTTTATCTCTCTCTCTTCTCCTCAGCTAGGGGTTGGGGGAGGGGCAGATATTTCCCATTCGTTTGGGAAATTCCCAATGCAGAAACTCCCTCCATTGATAACAGCTATATAATCACTGTAACTTTATAGTCTTAGAGAGTTGCCTCAGATCCTGGGAGTTAAATGGCCTGCCCAGGTTTCCACACTGGTCTGTATCAGAGGCAGGTTCTGAAGCCTGGTCTTCTTAATTCCATGGCTGGTTCTCTATCAATTGTTAAACACCGCTTCTCTGGTAATTCTCTTACGGTACCTACTCCATACCAGGTGCTGTGCCAAGGGGATTCAAATAGAGAAAGAAAAAAAGGAACAATTCCTACTCCTTTAGGAGCTAAATCTAATAGGAGAAGACAGCCCACAAAAGGAAGTTTGATAACAGAAAGAGGTACTCCTCGTAGGGGCCTGGTTATTATGAAGTTCATTCTAGAGGAGTGAAGCCAGCTGGAAAAGGGAGAGATAACTGCCTTAGTTGCTGTTCAGTCATGTCGGCCTCTTCATGACCTCATTTGGGGTTTTCTTGGCAGAGATACTGGAGTGCTTTGCCATTTCCTTCTCCAGATCATTTTATAGATGAGGAAGTGAGGCGAACAGTATTAAGCCCAGGGTCACACAATTAATAAGTGTCTGAGGCTGGATTTGAACTCAGGAAGATGAGTCTTCCTGACTCCAGGTCTGGTACTCTAGCCACTGCACTACCCAGCTGTCCCTGGGATTCCTCTTTAAATGGAGGCTTTGGGGTGAGTTCTTTTCTCTTTCCTTCCCCCTCCCATCAGAAGGCAGAAAGTCCTAAGAGTACTGATGAGGTGTGAATACTTAGGCTGATGCAATCTTGCATGATGACGAGTTTCTGGATGATGAGGCTCCTAGGGCATGATCATGATGGAGTCCAAGCCAAAGAAATATATTCAGTTTATAGCTATTATATTCCGCATTGTAAAATAGTTTTTTGTGTACATCTTTTTTCCTAGTAGTATTCAATATTAATTGGTAGATACTACTCAATTTAGCCATTCTGGGATATTTGGGGAAGGTTACCTTCTGCTCTCAATGTTGTTGAATATGTTGGCTACCACATATGTATGATTCATCTAGCCACAGCTCTTATCTGTATCTGTCACCAGTATTCTTACCCAAACCAGGAATATCCATATGTGTATGTGCTCAAGACAGAGAAATGACCTCTAGACATTTAGCCCGATTGTGCCTTCTATTTGATTTGGGGAACCTCAGTTCCAGGTGGAGAATCCATTCACTGACCAGGTCAGAGGGAATCACTAAAAATGGTTCATCTGGCCCTCTACCTCTGATGTATACCTAGGTTATCCAATAAAAAGTTGGAAATCAAAGATTTGGCATGACGATAGAGCCCTGCATGCCATCACCATCCAGGATAAATATCCCTTGTTTGATATTCATGGATCAATTGTCTGGGGCAGTAATATTCAACTATACCATCTTATCTAGAAAAAAAAAAAGCACAAGGGGCGGCTAGGTGGCACAGTGAATTAGAGCACTGGCCCTGGAGTCAGGAGGACCTGAGTTCAAATCCGGCCTCAGACACTTGACACACTTACTAGCCGTGTGACTTTGGGCAAGTCATTTAACCCCAATTGCCCTACAAAAAAAGCAAAAAAGAAAAAGAAAGAAAGCACAATAAATTAAACAATGGATTTCAAAAATTTAATAAGTCCTGTTTGAATATTCAGTTATGTTGTTTGGGTTCTGTGGTATATCCTCCAGTTTTTCAGAGGTTCATGAATTCTGTTTTAAGACCTACTGGTTCAAAAGGTGGTGGTTGATCTTGATTATATCCTCATTTAATCCTGGGATCCTGTCCAATACATTAAATTGACATAAGCTGTCCATGCCAGCAATAGTTATTTGCCAAATTAGAATAATATAAATTAGCAAAGGGGGAGACTTCCTGAAACACTTAGGTTGTCAATGTGCAGGCCATATAGAGTCAGGTGAGGTGGAGTCTACACTATAGCAATTAACTTCCTTCTTTTTTGAGAAAACCCTGCAGTGGTTCCAAGGCTTCCCAGGGTATTGCCACCACTTCCTTAATGGTGCCTCTCACCAATTTGCTAAAGCATTTCAAGGCTTTTCAGAGTTGGAGCATGCTTTTGACTGAAGAACCAATTCATCTTAGCCCCTATTTTGGTTTATCCAGAATCACAAGGTTGGTTTTAGGGACAACATATTCAATGTTCCTGTGGAAACTGTCCTCTTCTAGGTCATTTCCTCCTCCTTCGTACCCCGATCCTGCATGTACTACCTAAGTGCTGATCAGTGCAGCATAGAACAATATAATCTGGGAGGAGATGCTATTTGCAGTTAAAGCTACATCAGACCCTAAATGGATGCCACCTGAAGAAACACAGTACCAGGGCAGCTAGGTGGTACAGTGAGTAGAGCACGGACCCTAGAGTGAGGTGGACCTGAGTTCAAATTTGACCTCAGACACTTAACACTTACTAGCCAAGTGACCTTGGGCAAGTCATTTAACCCTAATTGCCCTGCCCTCCCCCCTGCAAAAATATTTTTTTTTAAACGAAAGAAATATAGTACCTCAGCATCGTCCACACTGTCCATAAGTTGTTAGAGCTCCTTCAGTCTGAGTGCCAGTTCAATCAGTGACAGACTGTGGGAATGATTTTTCATTTCAGAAAGTTCATCTTCAGTATTACTTACATTCCTAGATATCATAATTTGTAGGTATTGTTGATGTCTCATCACTCAACAAGCTCTTGTATAGTACATAAACTTTATAGCTGTTATATCCTTAAATCTCAGCCAGAACCTATTAGATGTAGCCTGCCAATAGCAGACTCAATATTCCTATACTCAGACCAGCTGGTTGCTGTCTCAGCCATCCCCTCCAGCAAGCATAATTTCCATCCCTGAGGCATTCAATCTTTGATCAGTTCCCCTTACATTTGTTCAATAGGCACTCTACCTTGGCCATAATAGTTCAGTTAAAGCCATAGGGCTTGATATTTTTAAATATAATTTTTTTTCTGAACTTGACAAATACCAACATACATGAGCATACCATACAAGACACAGAAAAAAAGGAATACACATGAAGCCACAAACCTCTATTTTGTACAGCATTTGTTTCCTTTCATAATTATATAATAAAATAAATTCAACAGTTTCAAAGCTATTTTACTTACTGTCTGTGTTCTCCAAAGCTCCTTGTGTTTTCTTCTGGGCACTTAAAAGTTTTTTAATTCTGAACTTAATCACCAAAAACCAAATCATGTTTTTGCCCATAACATAAAAAGTAGATTACATATGAAAACACAAATCTCCATTTCATATCACTTGCTTTTTAAAAAAATATATGACACATGCACATGTTACTTTAAAAACTGTCCTGCTTTTCTATGCTTCCTTCTGAATTTCCTTCTGTTCTTTCTGTGCATTTTAAAAGTATGGGATAGGTAGAATTGGAATGGAGGAATGGGAAAGGCCTCTAGCCGAAATTGGGATTTAAACCTGTGTCTCAGGAAAATTCAGAGGTAGAGATGAGAATAAATCACTATTTTCCCCTCAAAAAAAAATACATATATACATATATATATATGTGTGTGTGTGTGTGTGTGTGTGTGTGTGCGCGTGTCACACACGCACACATACACACACACACCCCTTTCAGGGTCAGAGGGCATCACAATCCTTGTGACCCACTGCCTGATGATTAAGTAACAAAAGTTGTGGCCTTTCCTGAAAACAAGCCTCTCCTAATCAAGCTTCTCTTGTTGAGTTTCATGTGAGACCTATTAATGGGAGAGGAAGATCTTCACCTCCCATTACCCTCCTCCTCCTCCTCCTCCTCCTGTTCTTCCTCCTATTCTACTCACTCTATCCTATCCTTACACGTGATTTTGATCACTTATATTTTGCAAGATATCTTGGTGTTTGGTGGCTAGATTTTTCCCTTCCCTATTCATTTATTTATCCTATCACTTTTTTTAAACTGGGACAATTAACTCTTTTATCTCATGTAGTTTTCATTCATGATTTCTTGAAATGTAGCTCTGGTAAGCCAGACTTTGATAAAACCCACCGGGATTCCAATGGAGCTACTCGACTATACCCTTAAACCTGAATCATTCTGGCTCTCACTGATTGGCCAATAATATAGGTCCCCAGACCAAACCTTACTTGCACATTGTTTGGGTTTTGATGGCTCAGAGTGAGTGTAAATAGCAATTATTTATTTTCTGGCCAGAAACTCTGAGGGTCTTCCCCTCCCAGACTGATTCTTTTGGGAAGCTGACTAGGCCATCTTCTGCCTCAATTCTTACCTAGCCTTTACTCACTGAATGGGTGTTGCTTCAGACAAACTGAGACCTGGGAAAGACTTTAGCTTAAAAAGGCCAGGGTTTTCCACTGCATCTGGAGCCGTTACCAATCATCCTGACCTATGTCTTACCACTGGACTCCAATGACTCTAAAGGAGAGAGTGAGGCTGACAATACCATTCTGGAGGTAGTAGAATCCCTAACTAATAGAAATAGCTCAGCTCCTTTCCTGGCTTGAACTCTTCATTCTGGATAGCTGCCTTCCATTTACAAAAGAGAAATTTTAGACTCTGTATCACCTCTGATATGGACTTCCAGCTTAACTTGGATTCCTAGATTTCTCTTTTTATAGTCTTTTAGGTAAAAATATATTCACCTTTCCACAGCTAATTACCATGAGTCAAATGGAGTGAGAGTGCATGAACTGAACCCTGGAACAGTATATCCAGGGCCATATCTCCTATAATCAGGATAAGTAGGCACCACCTGACTATGCACTGTGCAGGTTTAAAATTCTCTATCTACTCATCCACACAGAACAGGACCTTCTGTGAGAGGTAGAATTTCTACCCACAATTTTTTCCTGCATTCTCCTACTTATTACAATTCCTCTAGTCAATGATTATCTGGGAGGGTTGGAACTTACCTAGGCTGACTTGTAACGTAGCCTACGAATAGTCAAAGTAGTATATATTTACAGGGCTGACTGTTATGAGGAAACCCTTGAATATTGTGGATTAGCTCTAACACAAGATAGGCTCTTAATATTTCTTTATTAAATGTTGTTGAATCCTCCTGAAACCTCTGTACCAGCAGACCTTACCATAGGCTAATGTAAAGCCATCGTAGAAGATCCTTCCATCTCCTTTAGATGGTCAGTTTGGTTGGGGTTGCCAACTTTGCTTCATATCCATTTATGCTTCACTAGTTTTTACAATAGGCTCAGCTTTTCCCTAAAATAAAACACTTAAATCATTGTCTACCATCATTAATTGTCTTTTTAAAATAAATTTTTATTTATATATTTTGTTTTTACATAGCAAAACTTTACCCCTCTAAACTTCCTTCTCCTTTTTTTCAGAGAACCATCCTATATATCATGAAATTTAAAAAAAAAAGAGGAAGAGGAAAAATAATCAAAACTAATCAATGTGTTAAAAAAAAAAATCTGGGGGCAGCTAGGTGGCACAGTGAATAGAGAACTGGCCCTGAAGTCAGGAGAACCTGAGTTCAGATCTGGCCTCAGACACTTGATACTTAACTAGCTATGTGACCTTGGGCAAGTCATTTAACTCCAATTACCTTGCCTTTCCCCCTGCCAAAAAAAAAGATCTGATAATCCACACTATGCTTCATATTCATAATCTGCCACATCTATCAAGGAGTAGGGGAAGGTGTCTTCTCACATCTCTTCTTTGGGGCCAAGCCAGTTCTTTGTAACTTTGCAACATTTGTTTTTTAATTATTATTTTGTGGTTGTTCTTTCCATTTACCAGTTTATAAGCATTGTGTATATTATTTTCTTGTCTCTGCTTACTTCATGCTGCATTAATCCATCTAGGTGTTGTTATGCATCTATGTATTTGTCATATTCTTGATGTCTTATAGCACAGGAGTATTCTATGACATTCATGTACCATAGTTTGTTTAGTCACTCCCCAAAAGATGGGCATCTCTGCTATCACAAAAAGTGTTGCTATCAAAATTTGGGGATATATGGGGCCTTTCTTTTTATCAATGACCTCCTTACAAGTATGTCCCTAATAATGGAATCTCCAGGTCAAAGGGCAGAAACATTTTAGATAATTTATTTACATAGTTCCAAATTGCTTATCAAAATGGTTGTACAAATTCACAGCTCCACCAAGGCATCGCTAGTGTATTTGTCTTTGCACATATTGTTCAACATTGACCATTTGTTCATTTTCAATGGTAAGGAAGAATATATGAATATATCGTCAGAACATCTATGACATATAGAAGTGGGAGGGTCAACTCCAATACTGAGTGGGCTTGTAAATAAATAGACTCAAGGAAAGGACACAGGAGACAGTGAACAGTATGTATGCCATAGAATTTATAGACTCCTTCCACCAACAGCCTCCCCACCAAGCCACAGCCTCAAACTTCAAGGAAATATTTTGGGGACTGAGATGATGATTCCATGACCCACTGACAGGTAAATCAGAACCAGGCTTGCTGGACTTTGCCCAGGCCCATACCAGAACATGAATACCAGGAAAAGCTAGGGAACAAAATTAGTTGCAATAAAAGACAAGTGCTTTATTGAGTTGTGTTGTATCAGACAACTGATCATCTTCACAAAGTCATAGGATTAAGAGCTGGAGGAAACCTTAGAGATCTGCTAACTCAATCCTTTTATTTTATCCAAAGTCACATAGTCAGTAAAAAGCAGAATCGGAATTTGCACTTAGGTCTTGTGACTCCAAAATCCAGAGTTCTTGCCAATGTTGTCTCCCTAGTACTCTCTCAACTTTGGCTTCTTAATCTTTGTGCTTCCTGTTCTTAAATTTTGCTTTGGCAACCAGATTTCCCTTTATCTCTTGAATTTGTGTGCTCTGAAGTCACCAGTCCAGCCTGAATTTTTGGCTTGTGATTGCTTTCTTGCGATTTGGACCCTGTCTTCTCTCTCTGTGGGAATTATCTTTCCCCAACACTCAGGGGTTTGTCTAATCAGGTAAGACACAACAGGGGTACTGCACTGTGGCCAATTTGGATAATTCAAGAAAGTACTTGTTGGCAATATCCTTTTAATAATTCAGGTCTCTGAACTGCAAAAGCAAGGTCCAATTATGGCTGAGTTTTCATAGACTGTATTAATGTCCATGAAGTACCTAGTGAGTTTCACAGATTAAACTCTGCAATATAAGTCAAGTTGTGACAGTTTTTAGGTGGCTACAACATTTGATGATTAAAATCTAAAGCAAGTGGGATGATTTCTACTTCAGTTAATAAATTGAATTTCCTAGTAGCTAGCTCTTTTCTTACTTTTGCTTAAAGCATCATTTGTGGGATTTAAAAAGCCAACAATATGGAGTAGTCAAATATTAATAAAGCACATGTTTTTGCACTTTTATTTTATTTTTAATTTATGGAACAAAATAAGCATTTCCATAACATAGTATAATAAAAAGATGATTGCATGTGAAACAACAGATCTATTATGTACAACTTGCTATTCCTTTTAAATATATAATAAAGTTATCATGTAAATTTCTTTTTTCCCTTTCTTTCTTCCCTTCCCCAACACTGTAGAGATGTCTACTGTTAGACACAAATAGGTATATATGTGGAAAATTATTACATAATACTTCTATGTATCAGTTCTTTCTCTGGATGCAGATAGCATCTTTTTTCATATGTCCTTTATAGTTAATTTGGATATCTTAACAGTCAAAATGATTTATTCACTCAAAGTCATTCTTACTCATTCTTTTTTTTTTGCAGAGGGGAAGGCAAGGCAATTGGGGTTAAGTGACTTGCCCAAGGTCACACAGCTAGTAAGTGTGTCAAGTATCTGAGGCTAGATTTGAACTCAGGTCCTCCTGACTCCAGGGCCAGTGCTCTATTCACTGTACCACCTAGCTACCCCAAAGTCCCTCTTAAAACAATATCCAATACTATACTAAATATCCAATATCCAATACTATGCTAAAATGAGGGATGCCCCCAAAGTACAAAATGGGGTTCATGTCCTTGGAAAGTTTATATTCTATTTGAAGGGACAAAATTAAAAATATCTAAACATAATAATCCAATCCAATGCATAAGGTGCTGCGAGTACAGAGAAAAAAAAGCAAAAAATAATCCTTGTCCTCAAGGAGCTTCCACTGTACTGTAGGACATAACATGCACACAGATAAGACTATATATGTCAAATTGAAGCCAGAGGGAACAGTGACAGCTGGAGGAATAATAAGGAAAGGCTTCCCAAAGGAGGCAGCACATGAGTTAGGCTTTGAAGGAAGCAAAGGGATTCTTAGAGATAGGGATGAGAAGGAAGAATATTCCAGGGAATAGAGATAGCTCATGGAAAAGCAAAGAGGCAGGTAAAGGAATACTAAATCCCAAAGAATGTTAAATAGACAAGCTTGGTAGGAGGCAGAGTGCATAAAGGTCAGTAATAGAAGATAAACCTGGAAAAGTAGATTGGAGCAAAATGTGTAAGTCTAAGAATGCCAGCTAAGGTATGTGTATTTTTATCCTAACAGCAACAGCCTTTGAAACTTCTTGAGCAAAGAACTTGGTCTGACTTGAGTTTTAGGAAGATTGTTTTGGTAGCTGTATGGAAGATGAACTAGGGAAAGGAGAAAGTAGAAGTCAGAAATCCCCATTAGAAGCAGTTACAATAGCCCAGGGAAGAGGTAATCAAGGTCTGAACTAGTATGGTGGCCAGGAATGGAGAGAAAAAGGACAGACTGGAGATACATCATGGATGTGGAACTAACAAAATCTGGCAATTTATGGGAGGGGGGTAGGGGAAAGAAAGAGTCAAGGTATAATTCCAAGGTTGTTAATGGATAATTAGAAGGTTTTGATACTTTCAACAGAAAGAAGAAGGGTAGCTTTAAGGAAGAGTAAATACTAAGTTCTATTTGGGTCTTATTGAGTTTGAGATGTCTTCAGGAGATCCAGATTGAAATATCCAATAGGCATTTGGGGATGAATTAAAGAATAGCCTATGTGGTACTTATGTGAGTATGATAAGTAGGTGTTCAGAGAAGAAAGGTCTATGTGAGTTGGATTGCTCAGATAAGAAAATATCATGGGGATAGGGGTGAAACTTTAGTTGATCCTTGAAGGATGGATACGATTCAAATAGAGAAAGAATAAATAACAGTAATAAATAAAGGCATCAAGGTAAGAATGAACATGGTATTCATAGAAGATGCCAAGGAAGCTGCCCTGAGTGCGGAAGAGGGCTCATGCTGGGAAATAGCAGAACATAAAAATCTTGGTAAATGTGTTTCAGAGAAAATCTATGCTGTTGACCAGCAAACATTTCCTTACATAACCCCTATACTCTTTTCCATCACCTCCAAATCATCTATCAGAGTATAATTCTCTTCCTTATATTTGAATGCCATGCAGACAAAATGGTTCCTAATATCATCAAATTCTAGATTACATGATAAACATTATCTCTGCAGGTGGACGACAACCCCGCTGAGAAAAGGAAAGCTTTGCTTCTTTGCATATTTTCTCTAAGTAATGTTATAAAGGCATCGTCTAAAAGCAAAGCAAAGTTATAGTGAGAGAAGAACGTTAAGAATTGACAGAAGCATAATTTTCTTGTGATATTAATGACTTGAGTCCCAAAGAGATTTCATCTCATAAATACCAAGGAAAAATATTTCTCTCCCATGTCTTGTATTATATTAACAGAAACAATTTCTTAGATCGGATTTAATGGAAAGCTATACCTGGAAGCGGACAGCAGAACATATTTATTAAGGAAGCTTTTTTAACTTCACATTAACTTTTAATGAATGAGTTAGAGGCTGGAAAAGCAAGCACTGCTTCACATATCTCCTCCTAGTTAGGCACTGCTACTGCACTTTTTCGGAAAATTTCATCCCAGATGTCAGGTTTAGGATTTGAAGTAAGGATTGCCTGTCCTTTGGAGCAAAGGATGATTCTACATCTACTAAATATATTAGGATGAAGGAAGGAAGTGTATCCCTTAAGCAAATTCAAACTCTTTTTTCTAACTTGGGAAACATAACCATGACTATAAATAGATGCCCATTTTAATGGATTTCTTAGGAAAATTATTATAAGACTGAATTGGAACATTTACTAAGGAAATTAGCACCTTAGTTTTTCATTGGATTGATGGTGGTTGTTAAAGATACTAGTTAAAGGTTAAGTAGTTGTAATGGAAATGCAGATTTAAAGATCTTCCTTGCCCTTAGGCCCTTTGATTGGCTTAAGAGACTCTGAAAACCTTCCTTGATTTGAAAATATACTCTGCCTCCTAATAGGCTGAATGTGGTCACATGGAGCCTGTGGTAGGAGGCTTGGTTTTCAGGAATAACCACACCTTGATGCTGTGTGATTGGGCAGTGGGTCAAGAGGGTGGTTACATTCTCTGAGCCGGATGAAGACTATATAATCCCTGATTTGAGGCTTTGCTTTGGGGCTCACTTTGAGAAGTGTTGTGTGATTTGGCCAGATGAGACTCTGGGAAGCTATTGAGAGCCCCCCAGCTTTGAAAACCCAGATGTTGATGCTTCCCTCTCTGGTAACTGTGATTTGGTATTGATATAATGGTTGGACAATTTGGAAGCCTGTCTGTTTGATCTGTAAGTTCTGTAACTCTGAAGTTTGGGGTGCTGACCTTTTTCCCCTGAACTAGGTAATGTGTGTTTGTTTGATTAAAGTAAGCTTGTTAACCCATTTTGAGTTGCTTTCCTTTTGAAAAGCAGATCTAAGAACCTGTGTTGGCAGTCACCCTGGGGATATTGGGGTGCTTGCTGCTACAGTAGTAAATGGTCTGATTGTTTTTTTTCTTGCTATGATTAAACAGATTTCTGCCTATTAAAAAATAAATTGGAGCAGCTAGGTGGCTCAGTGGAGCCCTGGAGTCAGGAAGATCTGAGTTCAAATCCAGCCTTAAACACTTGACACTTACAAGCTGTGTGACCCTGGACAAGTCACCAAATCTCAAATGCTTCACCAATAAATAAATGAATGAATAGATAGATAAACAAACAAATGAATGAATGAATTCCCTAGTGTAATCTAAAACCCAAATTTGAGAACTCATATTTTGAACTTTTCATAACCCACACATGGTCTCATAGGAATTGGTTCTTCTCTTTGTGTTGTAGGTGGTAAAAAGAGGGCTCCGGAAGCCCTGTTTCAAGATTTTTGTACCTGGCCACTCTTGTAACTAGGCTATTGAAAGTATATTGAAAGAAGTATGGGGGGGCGGCTAGGTGGCACAGTAAGAGCGCCTGCCCGGAGTCGGGAGGACCCAGGATCAGTTCTGGCCTCAGAAAATGAGCACCCACACATAAATAATGACTGGCCATGTCACCTTGAGCAAGTCACTTAACCCCAACTGCTTTAAAAAAAAAAGAGAAGACCTATGGAGAGGTAGGGCTGGAATAACGCACTGTTCCCGTCTCACCAAGCTTCTCTTGGAAAAGGGAGTGGGGTCTAGGAGCCAGCATGGGTTCACTACACATATGTCATGTCAAACCGACTTTCCCTTTCTGAAATATTCTGCTAGTGGTACTGTAGGGCTGTGAATCACGGCACACCACAGTTTCCCATAAATCAGAATTGCAGGTTAACCAAAGGCATTGTAGGGTACGTGGCTGTTGGAGAATATTGCTAGGGATAACCCATTCAACAAATATCACAAACGATATCATCCGGAAATGAACGATTTGGAAGAAGCATGTGGGCAGGTCAAGTAGCTAGAAAAGTAATAAACTTTGGACACTTCACACGTTACACTTGCAATCACAGACCATAAAGGGACCTAGAGAAAAGCTTCCATGTTTGAGGCAGATAACTCTAGGACAGGGGTGGGCAACCTGCAGCCTCAAGGTCACATGTGGCCATCTAGGTCCTCAGGTGTGGCCCTTTGACTGAATCCAAACTTCATAGAACAAATCCCCTTAATAAAAGACTTTGTTCTGTAAAACTTGGACTCAGTCAAAAGGCTGCACCTGAGGACCTAGAAGGCCACATATGGCTTTGAGGCCACAGGTTCCCCATATCTGCTCTAAGGCAAAGTAAAATACCTGTTTCCCACACCCCAGCCCGAATGCTCTCATTCCAAATTAGAACCAAGGAGAAGCTTAGATGTCCAAGATTCAGATACATTGCCTAGAACAGAATCTGATGGTGGTATATGGGGTATTCATGTAGCACTAGAGACTAGACCACAAGCCCATGTTCTCATTTGCATGCCTCAGAAGAGGAAACAGATCTAGAGCAAAGCCTCACTTTATCAAGGGTTTGTACCAGGTCTCCGCACCCACCCCCTCACACTTTCACCTGTCAGGGCACACCCACACCATCTCCTTCTCTTCAGCCAATTCCAAAGGTACAACCACTGAAAAACACTTCTTTCCTCCTCACTCTGTGTTCTCAGGTAAATGCCCAAGTTCCATACTCACACCCACCTGTTCTGACTCATACACAAACACACACCCCTATAACACACTCTCATTGCAAGTGCTGACTTTCCTTCCATCCTACTCACAGATGGCAGGCTGGTCTCCCAAATCAGCAGCTGACATTCATCAGCAATCAAGCCACTTTATGGAGTTCCTAAAGACTCTTGAACAATTGTAGATTGTCCAGTATTCCCATGGGACAGTCCCTTACCATGGTGGGAAACTCAGAGAAAATCTCCACTCCTGGTACACACCTGCGTCTTTCTCCCTCCAGTGCACATGGCTGTTAAAGTTCTTAATGAATTATACCTGGATCTCAAGAAGGCATCTGATGCTATCATAATGGTAGAGCTAGAAGAACATAGGATAGCTGATAGTTTGGTTAAATGAATTTATAGGTGGTTGAACAACTATACCCAAAAGAAACTAATGGATGGAAATCAGTATGATGGGGAGTCTGAAGTTCCATGCTATAGAGCAGTGGTATCAAACTCAAATAGAACTAGATTCCTGCAGGCTTCATATTGACTTAGAAAACTACAAATCAACATTATCTATGTTGTATTGCATTTTCATTTATTTTTGTTAAATATTTCCCAATTACATTTTAATCTGGTTTGGGCTGCAGTCCGGGAGTTTTGCTGATTGCTACATGTCTGCTATGTGGTGCTATCTTTGTTCCTGTCCTATTTGACATTTTTAGCAAATGATCCAACATTTAGGGGAATCCCTAAAACATTAAGCGACAGAATCAGGATCCAAATATAGAATTAGGGAGAGAGGGAATTTTAGTGAACTGCATGTTCAATTAGGCGCAGCTAGGTGGCACAGTGAACCAGGCCTAGAGTCAGGGAGACCTGAGTTCAAATTTTACCTCAGATATTTACTAGCTGTGTATGACTCCAGACATGTGACCCAACTCTGTCTCAGTTTCCTCATCTGTGAAATGAGCTGGAGAAGGAAATGACAAACCACTCTAGTATCTTTACTGAGAAAACCCCAAGTGGGGTCACAAAAAGTTGGATGAAAACTGAATGACTGAGCAACATCAACATGTTCAATGAGTCAACAGTGGGATGTAGTGACTAAAAACATCCCTCTGTTCCCCACCCCAGATCTAACTAAAGTTAAGGGCTACATTAGTAAAAGTATCCAGAAGAGAGATCTGTTATTTTACTATACTCTGTGATGATTGGACCATATTGATAATATTGTATTTCATTCTGACTACCACATTTTAGGAATTTTAGTACATTTAGAGAATGACCTGACCAGGATTGATCATGGCATAATCATATGTTATCAGGTTTGGATGTAAAAATTATGCTCCCGAGCCACCACTCATAGTGCAATGGACTTTGTGGGGTTTTTTTCCCTAGTGTTGCTGAGGAGTTTCAATTAATATCCGTCCCTAATTAGAACCATGTATGTTTAGAACCAGAAATGGCATTATGGATCATCTGGTCAAACTCACTCATTTTGCAAATGAGGAAACGGGCTGAGAAAAGTTAAATAACTTGCCAAGTGTCACACACCAAGTAGTAATGGAAGTAGGACTGGAACCCAGGTCCTTGGGCTTCAAATCGAACGAGATAATATGTGTAAAGCTCTTAGCACAATGCCTGATACACAGCAAACGCTTGTTTCTTTATTCGCTGCACCCCTTCCTCTTCTTTCCCTTCAGATTCAGTGTTCTAATCATCCTACCATGCCTATCACGGTTTGTTTGATAACACCCATGATTCATAGTTGGCATCTGACCACATACTTAGCTAAGATTATTTATCAGTAGATTCTTTAGCCATAGAGGAGAAAGAATCAAACTGATCCCTGTAAATGTTTATGTTCTTCCCCTTCCCAAATTTCTTTTACTTACTTTGTACAGGTTTTTTTTCCCCTATAGACAATAAGCTACTGGAGGATAGAGGCGTTTTTGTTTGTTCGTTTGGTTTGGTGTTTTTGTCTTTGAATCTCATTGCCTACCACAGCGATTTGCATTTCATAGACACAATGAATATCTGTGTAACTGAACTGAAATGATTCTCAGGACTCATAATGGCAAGGAAAGTAAGTTCAATGTAACCCATGGCCTCAGACCTCAAGGTCTGGGTTTACATGAGTCAAGTTTAATCTGGGGAGCTTCTCTGGAATATCATATCTCTTCTGTTGTGTTTACCAAATGACCAAGAGAGAAATCTCAGAAAGTAATTTGTCTAGGTGTCCACAGGCATGGGTAAAAAGACCTCCAGCTTATATGCAAACACTCTAGATAGTAATGCATGTTGCATACAAGGTAGCCTTTGTTCCATCCCACAGAAGATGCAAAATAACATGGGAAATTTATGGCAGCCAGTAAATAATCAATATAATTCTTAGTCAAACACCACATTGCAGTGAGTCCCACCCTCATTCCATAAGCCATATAGATCTTAAGACTTATAGTATACCCTAACAGTTTACACTCCCTATGAAAGGGGAAAAATACCCTTGTGGTTATTTGGTTATTAGAGGAGGAACCCCCTCTCTTTACATGGTAGTGAACCTCAGGGACTTTATGGGCTTCCAGTTGGAAGGTTTCAACTTCCCGTGGAAGGAAAAAGAACTTGGGAATCCTTTAGAAAGAAAACAGTGACTTTGCAGTAAATCCTCTTTTTAGGACTTGGACTTCCCCCATAATAGAAACAAATGGGTTTGCTAAACAAGTGTGTTTGTTTGGGCCAGGGGGTGGGGATGGGGAGTGGGCATGGGGTACAGGAGGATGGGGGTAGGGACAGATGACAATACTGGTCATTCCCACCATTCCTATCAGATCTGTACTGTCTAAATAGTGGAAGTCAAAGTTCTGGTTTTGTTCCCCTGTTGTTGTTTGTCCTTTGTTCTTGAAGAATACCATGACATCAGGGAAGTGATGCTATGACATACAAGTATATTGAATTTCAGTGAGAGAGGATTATGCAAAGTCACCAGTGTCACATTCTCCTTTGGAGCCACCTGTGTCCAGTGGTCAGATATAGATCAGGACAACTGGAGATGGTCCAGGATGCAGTGAGTGTTCCTCTATATCATGTCTCCAACTCCAGGGCTGTGTGCTCAAAAATTACTCCAGGAACTCTTTCCACTCCTTCAGAAATTGGGTATTGAGGAATTCTCACCTCTGTCCTGGAGACTGGGAATTTCTCCCACTACTCAGGTATGTGGTTCCCCTATCCACAGTTACCAACTCTTGGGCCAAGGAACTCTGGAACTGCCTCTAGACAGATGTCATTTCTGAAGCTGAACTATAGTTATTGTTCCTAGGGAGGTTATGCTAATGGGCATAATTCATCCCTCCTTCCCACCAGGGATCAAAATTTGCTCTCAGTTCTCTGGTCTTAGTTCTCTCTGGATCTCTCTTTCTGATCCTGGAAGATTTGCTTGTCCCCTTTCATATGTCTATTACCAACGGGTCACTGTAAACCACAATAGCCTGAGTCAATTCAATTATTTTCATGCTGAGATGTGACCACATCTTTAATGAGATGTGAATAGGTGGCCAAGTACCTAAGCCTAGGATACTCCTCATCAATGAGTGTTCTCCATCATCTCAATATGATATCATTAGATACGTCCATACCTTCCATAGGGAGATGTCTTCAAAGCCCTTTTTTTACCCAATAAATCTATGGGGATGTCTTATACCCATGCAAGGAGCACTATCAAAGTCTTTCCTATATAATCAAAGTTTCTCTCTCTCTCTCCTCTCTCTCTCTCTCTCTCTCTCTCTCTCTCTCTCTCTCTCTCTCTCTCTCTCTCTCTCACACACACACACACACACACAGCATCATTCTTCAATTTAATTACATTTATCTGACTCCCTTGATCAATTCTTTTTATTAGTAACATAATAATCTTGGTAGCTGTACAACTCCAGTGTGTGTAGCAGAGGAGCAAATTAACCCCTTTGATCCTCTGGCCACTGAAGACTGCCCAGAAACAAGAGAGAATTGTCATATTTTACTAATGTCTGCTTCTGAACTTTCATGCCAATGACTGTGGATATCACTGTGGATTCCAATCTATTTTTGTTCAGTGGTATATTAATAGTCAGTTCTTAGACTAAGCCAAATATTTCGGTTCACTATTAAATTACTGGGATCTTATTATCATATGCACTTGCTTTTAAGTCTGATTTTAATTTAGTATCATTATCAAAACATAATTTTCTGAAAATGTCTGCTCAGATCCCTCACTATGATGTGGAGGTGATCCTCTACCTCAGTATTCTCAAGGTAAAGTTAGCCAATGGAGAGTAAAATCTACCAGACTCTCATAATGAAAACACTTTGTTTCCTCCAAGTTGTATTGATTCCTTTGGATTTTATAACACATACATTTCCAAATACCCTCTGGCTTCTCTTACTCTGCAAATCTTCCCAAAATAAGGATTAAATAAAAAGCAAAGCCAAACAGCACATTTACTGTGTCTGATAGAATATGTAATATTGCAAATCCATAGTCCCTCAAGTCTTCAATGAATGAAGTGCATTTTTCCATCTTTTCTCTATGGTCTACCTCAGTCATTATGATTATACAACATTTATTTTAGTTTCATTGTTCTTTTCATTTACGTAGTTGTAGTCATGGTGTATGTTATTTTCCCAATTTTACTTTCTTCACTCTGCACAATTCACATGTTATAATAATCTGCATTCTTCCTATTTATAATTTCTTATGTTGCAATAATAATAATCCATCAGAAAGACTTTAACATGGACTTTGTGACAGACTAAATCTACCATCCAAGGACTAACCTAATAAAATATACTGAGGCCTATCACCCTTACGATGTGAATTATTTGGTCATGATAACCATGAAATAAATTAAAATATAAAATAGCAGTCCATCCTGTGGACCCTCACGTTTCTACAGTGAGTGGTAGAATGACAGAAAGGTCTATACATATGAACTTTAATCCTTATTTGGATGAGTCTTCCTAGTCTGAAAGGGAGAAGAGATGGGATTTTGATAGGCTAGCAGAATCAAGTGAAGGTTTTTAAGGAAATTTTTGCCAGTGGAAATTTCAGAATGTTTGTAGGTAGCAGGGAAAGAGACAATGGAATGCATAAAGAGAGACTGAAGATGAGAGAGAGGGAATGATAGAAGGGAAAAACTCCTGAAACATACAGAAGGGGATGTGACCAAGAACACACGCAAAGGGATGTCCTTAGTAAAAAGAAGGGATTCTTCTTCAGAGCCTGGGACAAAGAGAATGGGGAAGGGGTATGTATGGGGATTTGAGGAGCAGAGTGGGAGAGAAAAGGGAGCTCTCTCTATATTGTCAGTAAATAGGCAAAGTTATCTTCTGAGGGGGTGATAGGAGGGAGTGGCAAAAGGGGAAAATAGTAAGTTTGCAATAGCTGCTGTAAAGAGTGTGATGGAGAGTTAGTCACAGAAGAATACAAGTATTTTTCTGCAGTTAGAGAGGGTTCAGTCGAGCTTAGATTCTCCCTTCCCTCATTAGCAGTGACCTCTTGGAGAATACTAACTTGCCCAGTAGAAGATACCTCTGTGCTCAGCAGAGATTCCAACAAAGGAATCAAGCAGAAATCTAGAGAAAAACTGGCCCAGGCTAGGGAAACCTGCTCAGCAGAGAGATGGCTGCTTTGTGCAGAGGTAAGAATGAGGAGTCACCATGAGAGAAGCCAGTGGCGCCCTGTAGTGTCAGAGTTTTGAGCTGTCTTTCATGTTCCCCAAGAGTCTGCCCACTCTTCTCACTGATGATGTATGTATGTATGGGAGAGTCCTCCCCAGGTTACTATTTGCTAAGCACTGTTTTAAGAGCTGGGGATACAAAGAAAAATCACAGCAGTCTGCTCTCAAGGAATTTACATTCCAATGGGGATGACAACTTGGACATATATAAATAAATAGGGTAGGCAAATGTACAAGATACACTTAAGAGTAGATATAAATTAACTTTAGAGGGGAAGGAACTAGAAGTGTGTGGGTGGTGAGGAACCTGGGAAAATCTCCTGCTGAAGGGTGTATTTGTGTGAGTCTTGAACAAAGTCATGCATTTTAAGAAGGATAACTAGGGGTTAAGGGGGCAGGGAGAAAGGGTCAAAGCACCTGAAAGAGACACAAGATGAAGAAGTACTGTGGGAAAAAAGGCTTGCTATTGCATGGTGCATTGGAAAAAGGGCTAGTGTGGTGTGACCCAGGGCAAGCCACTTAATCCTGCTTGCCTAAGTTTCTTTATGTGTAAAATGAGCTGGAGAAAGAAGTGGCAAACCACTCCAGTATCTTTGCTTAAAAAAAACTCCAAATGGGGGCGGCTAGGTGGCGCAGTGTGTAGAGGTCGGCCCTGGAGTCAGAAGGACCTCAGTTAGGATCAGGCCCCAGACACTTAACATACACAAACAAACAAACAAACAAAAACCTAGCCATGTGACCTTAGGCAAGTTACTTAACTCCATTTGCCCTCCAAAAATAAAACAAACAAACAAAAAAACAAAACTCCAAGTGGAGTCTTTGGATAGAATTGAAATGACTCAACAACAACAAAACAAACAACAAAACTTGTCAGTTACTGTACTAGTAAAGGCAAAAAGGCAAAAAATTTAAAAAAAATATAATGCCAGATTGGGAGTCAAACAACCTGGGTTCATATCTTGATTTCACTACTTACTACATTATGACCCAGTGAAAATGAGTTGACCTATTTGGGCTTCAATATCCTTGAGGGTTTCATTCATCTAAATTCATGATCTTTTGATGCTGTCATTACAGGGTGATTTCTTAGCCTACTTAAAACAAATGGTTTTCAAAATTCGCATGTGGAGGTAGTGTGGTACCCTGTGCTATCAGTCCTCATGAAGAGGCCACAGAAAACATAAATGGGTGTATGAACTTGCTTCAAAGTAGGGGCTCTCTTCAGTCACCACCTGCAGATGGGGGATTGGTGGAAAGGAAGCTGATCCAGCGTCAAAGCAGGTGCTAACCCACTTTGCTGTCTGTTTGACTTTGGCCAAGACACTTAACTTTTGGGGGCCCAATCTTCCTCACTTGTGAAATGAGGGGATAGAACAAGAAGAAGATCCCTAAGATTCCTGCCAGATCTAAATTTATGATCCTCCAATGTGTCACATGTAGTCCATGTTCATTTACACAATCTAGACACTAGATGGTTCCCATGAAGGCAAGTCACTCCTTTAGGGTCTCCAACCATTTTCTTAGCCAGATCTTTTTATTTCCCTAGACCTAGACATCACTGGGGTGGGGAGGCAAGGGTGGTAACCGAATCATCTAAACTAGGAAGAGCCCGCCATCTAGGGTCCAAACTTGGTAAATGCTCAAGTTGAACAGGACCCCAATTAGTCGATCAGGATTTCTCTGTAGAACCAGAATGTCTTCCCTGATGGATCTCCGTGCCAGTTAATATTCAGCCCTCCACTATCCTCTCTGCTCTAATCTCTTTCCTATGAATTTCTGAGATTCCAACCTCAGATGGGCCAGGGGAGGAAGGAGGCACTTTAGTGCTGTCTTGGAATGGACAAAGGAGCCCATCACTGCTATTGCTGCTGCTGCTGCTACTACCACTACTACTGCTACTGCCACTGCCACCATCACCAGGACTACTAACCTTACTACTACTCACTATTACAACTACCACTACTCTTGTTACTACCACCATCACCACCACCACCATTACTACTATTGCTTTTATTCATTATTACTACCACTACCACTATTGTTATAAGCATTACTACTACTATTATTGTTAATTACTATCACCACCACTACCATTACTACCATGATGACTACTCACTATGATGACAACTACCAAAACTATCGCCATCACTACTACTATAGTCATCACCAACACTACTCTTATTACTGCTCACGAATATGACCCTGACTACTACAACCACCACCACATTTACAAACTCACAGCTTAAAAAACAGGAAACAACTATTTCCAATATTTATTAGCATTATTTTTGTCTGTTAAATAACATATAGCAGAGAGTCAGATGAATGCTTCACGTTACAAGGCTTTGAAGGTAAAGAGAAAGATGTTAGGGATTCTTTGAACACATACAGTCTTCAGGCCAGTATAACAGCCCCTTCTCATGCCCATCCACAAGAAATATGGGATTGGAGATTGTTTGAGAATTCTCTGCGTTCCATTTTATAATCCAGACCATTAGGCAAATCTTTTGTGATCTCTGTGTCTCTATTTTACAATTTGTTAAGTGGAGACAACGTTTTCTGCTTGATAATAGCCTAGGTTTTAATCTTCCGTGACCATGATAATTGCTATGCTATTATTTCCCCCCAAAAGAGCCTTAATAAAAATAAGAGACACACTTTGGAATGACATAATTGTATTCATCAAGAATGTTTACAAATATTTCTCTCCTGGATAATTCCTTGGAATTTTCTCTGCATTCAACATATAAGATGACTTCTTGGTTTAAGGCACTGAGTCTCAACTACTAACAGTACATCCTATTCCATGATATCTACCAGCTACTAACTACATTCATTTTTTAAAATATGCCATAATTTAAAGAGTGACTATATGTCAACATTTCATAGTGAGAACAAATGACTGGAAATAATGTGATAACTAAGGCTACTGTGAATTTAGACAGTACCTTCCTTCAGAAGACCCTAGAATGCTAGCTATACAAGGAAGAAAATCCTATCAGCATTTAATAAAATAAGAAATTTATGCTTTTCTCCAGCATCTGATCATTTATAACATATAGTTCAATACATCTTGATTGCAGACAGTCACAATTGTTCCTAGTCAGTCCTCCTGCAAACTGGTGATGTTACCCAAAGCCATCAGAATAAGTAGAGTTGAGGGCAGGTGACTAATGACTGAAACCCTCTTACTCCCACACTAGAGATAGAACATTCCCTAAAAAAAGGAAACACTTTAGAATGGAAAATGAAATTCTGCCAGCATAACTAATTGAAACAAGTTCCTAGGTGATCAGTGTGACTGGTTTGCAAAGACAACTTTAATGTACAACACCATCATCACTCAGCAATATAAAGAGGAAGACTGAGCCAATAAATCAATACCTACCCATTCATCTCTTGGAAGGCAGGATTCCAAAGGATCACTTATACTACTTTGGTGAGGAGGTAAAAGTCAGTGTTTAAAAACACACATATACACAGAATATAGTAGAAAGAGCAATGACTGTAGCAAAAGGACCTAAAACAAATCCTGCCTATGATCCTCAATGTATTCCCTATGTGACTTTAGGCAAGTCATTTTACTTCTCTGGTCCTCAGTTTCTTCATCTACAGAAGAAGAGGATTGACCTAAGGGCCTTTGACTTCTCTTCTGCCTTTAGATCTAGGTTCCTATGATACTACCAAACAGAAGGGCCCAGCTGAGCAGTCAAGAGACAGTCCTTCCTTTCCTTTCCATTCCCTGTCATAGTCTACTCATGGCCCAGATCCCACTGGGCATGGAAGGCCCATTTGAACAGGTACTTGGGAGACCTTCCCCTCAAATTTTCTACCAACATTCCCTTTCCCTTTCCCTTTCTTATTCCCAGATGGTCTCCTGAGTCCTATGTTTACCCCTGCAGGAAGGAACCTAGAGCCCCTACTCCAGTCCAATTCTCAAAGTTCCAGCATTTCCAATAAATATTAATAAATGGAAGTTTTGTTATTTATAAAGGAGAAATAATAATGATGGGTAAAGGATTGTTGAATGGAAGATATATATATATATATATATATATACACAAAGATACTTATGTCTGCATACAGATACATAATATGCATACAAAAATATTTATATATGTTACTATATATATTTATATATGCACATACACACATACACATTACTGTTGTAAAGTGACATTAATTTTGTGGGAGGCTTTTGTCTTCTAAGTGCTTTTGATTATCTGACTAAAATGAGAATATTTTATGATCCTGTAATCCAACCTCAGACACTTAATGCACACACAAACAAAAACCTAGCCGTGTGACCTTGGTTAAGTTACTTAATCCCAATTGCCCTCCAAAAAGCAAAAAAAAACAAACCAAAAAACAAACAAACAAAACAAAACAAAACAATGTGGGGAACTCCCAGCATTTAACCTTTCCACTAATACATATAAGCAGTTCTTTTGTAATTTATCAACTAGATGAGTTACCTTCTATACCTAGTGCTTAAGTGACTTGGCCAATATCACAAAGTTACTATGCACCAGAAAAAGGATTTAAACCAAGAGAGACCAATTCTCTCTGGATCCAAATCAGCTATGTCAACCTACGTTAGGAGGAGATAGGTATTTAAAATATGCATTGATAGAATGATAAGGAACTGGTTGCACTAACAACAGAAGAAGAAAAAGGAGGAAGAGGAGGAAGGGGGAAACGAGGAGAAACATTTGTATAGTGCTTTAAGGTTTGCAAAGCACTTTAGATATGTGATATTCAATCCTCACAACAACTCTATGAAGTAGGAACTGAAGGATGGTAATGACTCATCCAGGATCACCCAGCTAATAAATATCTGAGTCATAATTTGAACTCAAGTCTTCCTCACTCCAAAGCCAACATTCTAGCAGCAATGAGTGAATAAAAGGTGAAGGACTGAAATAGAAATGATAAGAGATCCTGAGATAGAGATCACATCCTGAGTCTAAGCTTTTCCTCCCCCAGTTTAGATAAGATTATTTGGTGGATACCAACACTTCTGAAGAGAAGTGAAGGATGGGGCAGCTTCATTGTACTGCACAAGATTCATTTGATATTTCTAGACTCTCCTTTTCCTTGAAAGGAGGATAGGAGCCAGGGCTTAGTTAGACCCTTCACTACAGAGTAATTTTGCAAAAGTAATAGCCTGAACTCTATTAATCTCTATTCATTCTTCTACCTCTCAACTTGAAATGAAAACAAATGTGCATACATGGCATTAGCCAGTGGGCAATTAAGCAATGCAGTGGAAAGAGAGTTGGGATTGGAGTTAAGAAGATCCGAATTAAAATACAGCTTCAGATACTTAACAGTGATGTGGCCCTGAGAAAGTGACTTAACCTTTTTCTGCCTCAGTTTCCTCAACTCTTTAATATAGATAATAATAGCACCTACCTTGCAGGGTTATTGTGAGAATCAAATGGGATAATAATTTATAAAGCACTTAGCACAAAACTAGTAGGCATTTAATTAATGCATTTTTCCTTTCTTCTTTGTCAACCTTATTACAACACTAGACAAAGAAATTACTTAAGGGAAATCAAAGGGACTAAACACCTGACAATCTGACCTGATCTCAGAAGAATATGGAATAAGTAGAAACCAATACCTTCCCTGGGGTTCAAATCTGGCTTCTGATACTTGCTCCCTGTGGGCCTCAGTTCCCTCATTTATAAAGTGAGAAGGCTGGACCACAAGGTCTCTGAAGTTTTTTCTAACTTAGTATCTGTGAATTTTATAATTCCTCCTGCCTTGCCTCCTAAAGTCTTCCAGCAATGATCACTGTGGACCCATTTAAAAAAAATCTATTTGTGAAGGAGTTATTGCCATCACAAAAAATAATTTACAGAATTTCTGTTGTGGGCTACAGGGAGCTAGGTTGTGCTCAAACTGTGTAAAAATAAAAGGCCAGTGGAGAGTGACACAAAGCTTTAGAAGCCTTGGAGGGAAATGGAAACATGAGGAGAGATTTGGTTCTGGTCTCAGCTCTACTATTAATGACTTTGTGTGACTGAGTAAGTCATTTAATGTTCAGAGCCCTAGTTGTGAACTGTGAATCTGTGAACTTGGCTTGGACTACATAAAGTCCGAGGTCTCTGCTAGCATTAACATTCAGGGTCAGTTGGTCAGTCCCAGCAGATATAACAGCCACAATAGGAGTGGTATTTTAAAAAGTCATGAGCAGGGGCGGCTAGGTGGCACAGTGAGTAAGAACACTGGGGCTGAGTTGGGAGGACCTGGGATTGGTTCCGGACTCATACTTAATACCCACACAAAAATAACTGGCAGTGTGACCTTGAGAAAGTTACTTAACTCCAATTGCTTAAAAAAAAAAAAAGGCATGAGCTGCTTTTGGTGTTGTTTCAAAAAACCCAAATAATTTTGAGGCCCCTTCTATCCCTCCATAGACCTCCCTCAGTCTCCATTGTCAACTTTCTCTTCTTCCTATTTGACAGTAAGATATATGGTCAAGATGTGTCTATCAGTGCGCAGAAATAGCAAAGTAGCATGGCAGCAGGAGTGGGTTATAGGATTCCAGAGACTCTTATGTTCATCTGAACAGTTAAACTTCCTGGAGAAGGTTCTGACCACCAAGTCTCACTTGATGACAATTGCCAATGAGAACAGATCTGGACTTTATGAGAGAACTAACAGTTCTTTCAGGGTAGAATTAGACTAATTGGCCTAGGAGTTAAGTAGATTTGAGTTTGAGTCTTGGTTCTATAACTTCTTTTATATGTGAATTACCTCACCTGTAAAAACAGAAGGAGGACAGGAGTAGGCAATGTAATGACATTATCTGAATGACCCTTAAGGTCTCTTCCATTTGTAAATGCAATAAAATTAATGACCTTGGGGGCAAATCTATTATATATGTTATAATGGACCTTTGGGGTAACAGATCATTCAGCATGATCAAAATCTCTACTCCTGATTTAGGTAAATCATGAGGAAAACCTTGGAGCTTGTGTCTGGCCATGTGTGATACTTGTAGTTTAGTCTTAAACTTTGAAATGATGAAGAATCCCTTTGTTCATAGTAGAGCTAGGATAATTAATGGCTCCATGGATGACAAAAGAGTGCCACTTTGGGGGGGTGGAGTCAAGATGGCAGAGTAGAAGCACAAACTTGGTGTGAGCTCCCTCTCCAATCACTTTCAATACATATTAAAAAATGACTCTAAACAAACTTTAGAGCTACAGAACCCACAAAGTGACAGAGAGAAACAAATCTCCCACTGATGGTAGCCTGGCAAGCAGATAGGAAAGGTCTATCACACTGAGCTGGGAGCTGAATACAGTCCCCCATGAGCTGCAGTTCCGGCTCCACGGAGGTCCCTGACCAGCAGCTGGGCCAGAGCAGACTTCAGGAGAGTGAATCACCAGCAGCTATGGTGTTTTCCAGACTTCTTAACCCATAAATGCCAAAGATAAAGTAAAAGGTCGGTGTGGAGCTCTGTTGGAACAGGGCGGGATGGAAGAGCAGGGCCTGGCCCCTGCCCCAGGGGTGAGAAGCAGTGGAGGTTCAGTGGCTGTGCAGCCACCATCACGTGGCTGCTTCCAGAGCTCCTGGCCTACAGACTGTAGGGGGACCAAGCAATCATTCAGAGGGTAATATCTCTTGCTTTAACCTGCTTGGATCTGGATCACCATCTCAGATGGTGGTCCTGGAGTGTGTGGCCAATGTGCCAGAGCTTCTGGAGGCTGCAGAGAGGGCACCCTCCTAATAGCTCTGGCAGCTGCAAAAACCCCAGCAATTTGGGACAAAGCTCTCTCCGTTCTGGAAGCAGAGTTCTATCATGGCAAAGACCTCAAAAGTCAAGTAATTGGCTGGCAATATGAGCATGCAGAGGAAGCACAAACAGATCATAGAATCCTCTTTTGGGGACAAAAAGGATCAAAGCATGGAGCAGGAGGAAGACAGTGAAGTCAACTCCTGCATCAAAAGCCTCCAAGAAAAATATGAATTGTTTACAGGCCACAGAGGAGCTCAAGAAGGATTTTGAAAATCAAGTAAGAGAAGTAGAGGAAAAACTGAAAAGAGAAATGAAAATGAATCAAGAAAATCATGAAAAGGGAGTCAACAGCCTGCTAAAGGAGACCCAAAAATACACTGAAGAAAATAACACCTTAAAAAAACAGACTAACTCAAATGGCAAAAGAGGCCCAAAAAGCCAACGAGGAGAAGAATGCTTTAAAAAGCTGAATTTGCCAGACAGAAAATGAATTTCAAAAACTCACTGAAGAGAATAACTCCTTCAAAATAAAATTGGAGCAATTGCAAGATACTATAAAATGGATCCAAACAAATGAATAAAATAGAAGGCAATGTGAAGTATCTCATTAGAAAAACCACTGACCTGGAAAATAGATCCAGGAGAGATAATTTAAAAGTCATTGGACTACCTGAAAGCCATGATCAAAAAAGACCCTAGACACCATCTTTCAAGAAATTCTCAAAGAAAATTGCCCTGATATTCTAGAACCAGAGGGCAAAATAGAAATTGAAAGAATTCACTGAGGGGCAGCTAGGTGGAGAAGTGAATAGAGCATTGGTCCTCGAGTCAGGAAGACCTAAGTTCAAATCCAGCCACAGACATTTTACATGAAACTAGCTGTGTGACCCTGGGCAAGTCACTTAACCCCAATTACCCTGCCTTCCCCCCTCAAAATAAAAGGAATTAATGTAGCTGCTGACTTTGGGGGCAGCTAGGTTGCACAGTGAATAGAGCACCGGCCCTGGAGTCAGGAGAACCTGAGTTCAAATCTGTCCTCAGACACTTAACACTTACTAGCCATGTGACCTTGGGCAAGTCACTTAACCCCAATTGTCCTGCCTTCTCCCTTCCAAAAAGACCCCCCCAAAATTTAAGTTCTCTAATAGGAAAGGATATTTTTGCTTCTGTTTCTTGAGCATTTTACATATAGTGTCTGTTAAATGGGGAGCAGGTTTGGGCTTATGTCCTCTGAGGTCCCTGCTGGTTCTAAATCTACAATCCTATAACTTAGATGGTCTTAAAAGTTCTATTCCGCCTTCAAAGTATCCTGCTCCTAAGAAAAGTGCTTTCATTTTAGAGGAGTTAAGGATGAAATTACTTGTGGCCAATGAGAATGAGAATCACTAAGCTACCTCTTTCTAAACTTCCTACGTGAAAAAAATCATTATCATCCTCCAAAAGCCTTTGCTGTGAATCCACACAGGTGGTGTACTGCTATAGGGCTGTGCTTTTATCAAATAACGAGACGTTATCAAATAACAACAGATCTGGTCCTTGAGAAAGCAGACATCTAAGTGTGAGAAATAAGATTTAGCAGGCATCTATATATAGATCCTTACATGGAGCAATGCTCAGGGCATTGGTGTGGGCTCAAAGACCCATCACAGTAGTGGAGGAAATAGAAATTGTCGAGCAAAGATACTGTTAGTGGGCAAGCAGTGCCCGGGGATCATCCCCTTCTGGATCAGGGAAAGGTTTCTGAAGAATGAGATTTGTTTAAGCTTAATGAACAAGCACCTCCAGACTAATTCATTAGGGTGACTGAAAGGTCTGAGGGAGAAAAAAAAGCAGGAAGCCTATAAAATTGATTTTAAACCAAACTTCAAGCATGCATTCACCAGGTGGATTTTCCAGTTAAAGCTCTTTCTTAATTGCTAACTGCTAACACAGGTTCCCCATCCCGGGGTAGATGAAGAATAACATCCTTTCCAACATTGATTGTCTGATGGGTCCCAGTTATCCAAGTCCTTAAGGCAGTATTGTAAGTCATGGAAAAGGTACTAGGCCTGAGAGAAAGTTAGAGTAAAGGGACACTCGTCACAACTTACTATATTGCCTTAATACTACATTACCCTAACTGGACTGAGAGCTAGGAAGTTCTGGGTTTGAATCCTGTCTCAGATACTTGTGACCCTGAGCAAGCCATTTAATACCCATTAGCCCCAATTTCCTCATCTGCAAAATGATGATAATACTAATACCTACCTCACTAGATTCTGATGAGGATTAAATGAAATAATGTACATTATGTGAGGTGCTTTACAAACTTTCCACTTCTATGTAAATGTGCCTCAGTTCCAAAAATGTCTCTCCTGCTTACTATGGGAGTGACCTTAAACAAGTCACTTCCTGTCTATGGGCCTCAGTTTCCCCATCTGTAGAATAAATGTGTTATATTAGATGATTTCTAAGGCCTCTTCCTTCTTTAAATTTTATGAGCCTAAAAGGTCCAAGCTGAATATCTGTAATACCCAGTGGGATCCAGCAGAGGTCTCTATGCCCTAATAATTAGGTTTGTACTAGGCTTGTAGGTCAGTATTAATAAGGCCTAGGGAACATTTTTTTTTTAAAGAGATATTCAGAATTCTATGAAGATTGTAAATAAAGTACATGCATAAGCCATAATTGATTTTTTTAAATTCCCCGATTACATGATGTTTTTGGATGTGGCTTTTGGATTGGCAGGCATCAATAAGATGGTTGGTTCTTACTATGCAGCAGTTTACATTGAAACATACATCAAAAACCAAAGTCAGAAGGAGTCATGACAAACCTGGGTATATGAATCATCAAGTTTCTGAATAGGTCCTTTTTTATTTTCCATCAGGTGAGACCAGATTTGTGGGTGATGTAACAAGGAGCTCTAAGAAAGGCTTTTACCTAATATCCCAGAACAAAACAGACTTCTCTGGTGAAGGTAGGAGAGTCACAAGGACGTTTGAAAATTTGTGATTTGCCCTTGCTGGAAGGTGGTACATCTGGAGGGTAAACCATGACAGCTTCTTCATTGGTCAAATCAGAAGACAGAACTGTATGATTATTAAGGTCCCTTCCAGCCTGAGATCTATGTGAGAAAACTGGGGCTGTGAATAGATGACGTAAGGAGGGGGAAAAGACACAAATTATTCTCTTTAAATATGTGAAAGGCTGTTGTGTGGAAGAAGGAATAGACATTTTGTGTATTTGGGGCGCGGGGGGGGGGCTTAAAAAGTGGAGCAATGGAGCTGTCCAACAATCAAATGGGCTTGCTTTTAAATGTGGGATGTTACAGAAGGAGTTTCTGAACTGGGATGGGCTAGATCAAGGGTGGGGAACCTGTGGCCTCATCTGACCCTCTGGATCCTCATTTGGGGCTCTCTAGGCCCACATGTGGCCTCAAGGCCACAGCTTCCCCACCCTGGGGTAGATATAGAGTAACATCCTTTCCAACTCTGATTGTCTGATGGGTCCCAGTGATCCAAATCTTCAGTTGAATATACAAACTCTTCTGCTAGACCAAAAGCCTAATTGGGGACTTAGTACCAAGAGGTCCTAACTGACCTGGGGGCTATGACTCTACCCTTGACACCATACAACTAATACAAATTCCCGTAGATTAGTCATTTTAATTGTTTCCCCCCAATTCTGGAGTAGGAGCTGTGCTCACCCAATCTCAGATGTTGTGGGAAATGGTAACATTCCCTCTGTAGCTGGGTGTAGTAACAAGGAAATTTTCTTTACTTTGACTAATTATACAGGATTTGTTGGCCATTTAAACCAATATCATGTGGTTGAGTGTAAAGTAAATGCTGTAGTGAACAAATTCAAATGTTATTGGAATTAGAAGCTTTCATTCATTAACAAATAAACATAGTTTACTTCCTCTTATCGTGGAGCCATGGGGCAATACTTCTATCTTAATGATCTCTAATCTTTACTTCCCATAATTCAGCAGGACACAGGGATCATTTGGGATTCTCATAGTTATTGCCATCAGAGAGGCAAGGTGATATAGAGGAAAGAGTCATGCTCTGAGTATCAGGTAACCATGGTTTGAATACTGTCTCTGACACTCTTAGCTATGTGACCATGGGCAACTTAACCTTTCTGAGTCCTTAAGTAATTTCTGCCTTAAAAATTAAGTCTTCTAGGCAGGAAAGTGAAAGGGAAAGAGTCAACCTTACTCTCTTTGGATTTGGCTTAAGGAGGGAATAACATACACACTCAATTGGGTATCTTACCCTACAGGAAAGCAGGGGGGAAGGTCACATGGGGGGATGATAGAAGGGAGAGCAAATTGGGGAAGAAGGTAGTTAGAAGCAAACATTTTTGAAAAGGGATAGGGTCAAAAGAGAAAATAGAATAAATGGGGGGCGGGATAGGATGGAGGGAAATATACTTAGTCCACAATATAACTATTATGGAAATGTTTTGCATTACTACACAAGTATAACCTATATTGAATTGCTTGTCTTGTCACTGGGGGTGGGTGAGGAGGGGAGAAGGGAGAGAATCTGGAACTCAAAGTTTTAAAAACAATTGTTAAAAAAAATTGTTGGGGTGGTTGGGTGGCGCAGTGAGTAGAGTGTCAGCCCTGGAGTCAGAAGGACCTGAGTTCGGATCTGACCGACCTCAGACAACACACACAAACAAAAACCTAGCTATGTGGCCAGGGCAAGTTACTTAACCCCAATTGCCCTCCAAAAAGCAAAAAAAAAAAAATTGTTGTTGGGTTTTTTTTTTTACATGCAACTGTGGGAAATAAGATATACAAAAATGGGGTATAGAAATCCATCTTGCCCTACAAGAAAGTAAGGGGGGGATTAGGGGGAACATAAGAGAGGGCAGATTGGGGGAAGGGGAATTCAGTATGCTTACCATCTTGGGGTGGGGGGGTAGGAAAGAGATGGGAAGAAAATCTGCAACTCAAAATCTTTGGGAAATGAATGTTGAAAACTAAAAATAAATTAAGAAAAACAAAATAAAATTTAAAAAATGAAGTCTTCTCATCTGAAAAATGGGGATGTTAATACTGGCTGTGCTGCTTAAAGCTCTCTATAAATGTGAGTTGTAAATGTGAGTATTATTCCTCCTTAGATCTTAGTGGTTCATAAGATCATAAATTAGAATTGAAAGGATCTTAGAGCCTATTAAGTCCAACTCACTTTTTTTTTTTTTTTTGCTTTTTGGAGGCCAATTGGGGTTAAGTAACTTGCCCAAGGTCACACGGCTAGGTTTTTTTTTGTTTGTGTTAAGTGTCTGAGGTCGGATCCAAACTCAGGTCCTTCTGACTCCAGGGCCGACGCTCTACTCACTGCGCCACCTAGTCGCCCCCCAATTCACTTTTTTAACAACTGAGGCAGAGAAAAATTAGGTGATTTGCCAGAGTTACACAGCGTATAAGTATCCAAGGTAGAAACTGAACCCTGGTCTTCCTGATTCCAGGTCCAACACTTTATACTCCATACTGCCCCAATTCATCATCATGACATGGAAACGACCCTAGGCTCTCAAAGGCTAGGCCAACAGCACATAAGCTCTGGCAGGTTGCAGCAAGCTGGAAAGGCTTTGAATATTGGCCTGATGATGTCTGTTGTCCAAGAACTAGCCTAGGTAAGTTTGGACAGGCTCACTGCCAGACTGGCTGCAAGATGAGAGGTTTTTTGGGCTTCATCAACTCTTCACAACCACTTAATGGAGGGGTTGTAATCTACATCTGTGAGGAACCTCATCACACCAATGAGACAACAGATTCTTGAAGCAGAGGTTTCTCTTATTATGACCACTGGCATAGCAGAAAAATATATAGAATTAAATACAAAATTAATATTATTAATACTGTAAAATCATCAGGTCAAATTATGTGTAATGTGTTGAGTTTGTTAAGGTCAAATAACATATATATTACTTAATTCTTGCCTTTCTGGGTTCTACCCTTCCATGGATACCAGAGTTCTTACTTCTGTGAAAGTAAAGTATTTAGGTTAAGTAGGGAAAGTTGCTCCTGGTAATCCAAATGACAAGTCCCACTTGGTGAAATAAAGAGATGGAATTGGAAGCCTAGTTTTTCCAGTGGGGAGTTGAAGTCATAGACATCAAATTTTACCCATCCAACAAGAAAGCTCCTCCTAGAAAAGGCTACCATATTCCTAGGATTAATCCCCTCTTCTGAAAGGGAAAAATTGCTTCCGGACCCTAAGGTGCTTTTCTGATTATTAAGCCCCTAAGCAGTCTTGCTGTAGGACTAGATTAAATGGCCCCTCCTTCTGTCTGGGAACTCCTAGGGTTGATTCTACGCAAACCAATGTTTTTGTCTAAATGTAGCTTTGTAATGGAACCCTGAGGGGAAAGGAAGAACTGTTTCTTTTATTAGTTTGAATGCATTAGTCAAGCTCTTGGCTTTCACTTCCTGCAGTAGCTCACTCAAATTGTTTCCTTGATTTTTTTCAATGAAATCAGGATGTTTCCTAACTTAGCTAGTCTTGCCTTTATGTTGGGGTTTGAGTTCTGGGTTAACATGCTTATGGAAATTGAAATATCTACAGAACATTTGAGTAGAATCTATGCTCCATATGAGCAAGAACAGTTTTCATTTTTTCTTTTGCCTTTGCATATACAACAGCCAGGAGTTGAGTGATATGGTAACTAGAGAGCCTGACTATGTGAATTAGGACAATATAGGTTCCAATGTCATCTATGACGTGTACTGGCTTTGTAAGCATGGGCAAGGTCACTTCTTAACGCCACAGGTAGTCAAAGATGATAGATTTGCAGAACAGTTGCTTCTCTAAATTGGTAGAGGGAGTTTTCTTCCTGGGAATTCCCTGGGAATTTTTCATGTAGGTGAAATCATAGGTCTAGACCTCCTCCCACCAAAAAAAAAATTTCCCAGTACCTAATACAGTACCTGACACATATGTAAGAATTAAATTGAATGTGGGGATTAAGTGCTCATCATTAAGATGGTAACCATTGAGTTTGCTGGACTGAGAGAAGAGCCAGGACAGCAGGCTGGCTTGTCAGCAGGCACCAGTAATTCTCCTGGGCCACCAATTAATTTTACCACCAATACATGTTAACTATAATAGTTTCATTCATTTGGAACTAGGAGGGATATTAGAGGTTGTCTAATCTAACTCATTCATTTTATAGAAGCAGAAACTAAGACCCAAGATCTCATTGACTGTACACTGCACAGTCTAAATTCAATCCCAGGTCCTTTGACTCCAAATCGAGAACTCTTTCTACCTTGCCAACAACATCTTCCACCCCTTGGGATCTTACTCAAATAGGGCAAAAGAACCTAATCTCAGATTTCTTGTAGGATTTTGTTAAGGAATCTCATTGCTTATTTCTTCTACATTCAGTTTTTCACACTTGAGAGAAGTTAAAAATGTTTTAGAATTTCAGTACTGGTATAAAAACACTTTTGAAATCTGGTTTATTAATATTGTGGTACAGAATTAATATTATTACAAGGGAAATATAAATATTTTAAATATTTGATTATTTGCAATAATACCTTTATTGTCAGGATTGCTCAACTACTGTTTGTGGGAAAGAAAAAGACAATCTGCACAGCATCTGTTGGATGGAGGTTGTATGTAAGAGTAATTCTTTCATAACTTAGCTGTGGGATCAGCCCGAAACTGTGATTTATCTAGTGACTTGAAGGTGTATAGTCACTCTTGTCAATGGAGTAAACATAGCCTCGTAAAGCAAAAATCTCTAAGAGTTCCTTGCATTCAGGTTGCTCAGATAGCAACTATCTCTTTTATAGACTTATTCAACAATAACATTTTTAAGAGAGGATGGGATATGTTTTCAGAAGGTTTAGAAGTCGGGCTGTGCCAACTGTAATATTTCCAGTGTCAGCATTTACAACTTAAAAACTGGCAAACTATACAAATCCAGGCTTGATTTATTGTTTTGGTGATTATCTAGACTACTAGTCTCAAGATCAAATAGAAAAGGTCAATAAACTGAACCATAACTAAGGATCCCTACTAGCCGAATATTGACTTAGATTATCTATATCTTATTGGCAACACTAAGGGAGTGTTAAGGGCTACATGAAACCTGCTACCTCTGCATGTTTGACACCTTTGGTCTAGATTTAAGAAAATTTTGAGGAAAATATTAACTGTACAAAAGAAATTTTTAAATGTACCTTGGGTATATTTGGAGAGCTGATAGTTAAATATTTACCAGCACATCACTGATTAGAAGATAATCTATACAGTGCTCTTACTATTTTGTTTTATGAAAAGATGAAGGGTGTTACGCATTTTAAAAAAGTGGGGGTAATTCACAAAGTTGTCTTGCTTTAGATAAGTTGCTTTGTCTCTCTGGGCCTCAGTTTCCTTCTCTGTAAAATGAGGTTAGACTAAGTGACATGTGACATTTCTTCTAGCTCTAAATCTTTTGTTCATATGAGAGCAAAATTAGTTAATATTTCAGTTGTAAGTATATCTTTTGGGATCTGAGCAGGGTAGGGGTTTTGCAAAAGGAAATATAGTATGCATTATATTTCCAAAGCGATATTTTCCAAATGTGGCCTTTGAATTGGAGCATATGTCTGGTTGAACAGAAATTCAACATCCAGTGAAGTGATTAGTCGTTGGTCTCACTGCCTTGCCAAGGCTAATTTCACTCTGGATTTTAAGAACATGGGTTAGGATTTGTATTTGGTTGTTTCAAGGATTTCTCTGTTCTTTTTCTTTGGATCTAGGGGATAGTGCCAATAAATATACCTGCATGGTGCTCAATCACAAAATATAAGATACTCCATATAGAAGACAGAAGCAAAACATTTATTCAGAAACCAGAAAATCGAATCCCCAAACCAATAAGCTGATTCCATCATAGTATCAAAGAAGTTAATAAGCCATAATGGCACAGAGAACCATACCATCTGTTAGCCTTCCCACAAACCACAAGCCTGTCTGCTTGTTTGTCTTTTTCTGTCCTCCTACCCTCTAGCTAGCTCTGACTCCCAGCTTCCTATGGGCTCTGCTTCACCCTTCAGCAAACTCCTCCCACCACAGGCTCCATGTGATTAGTCACATTCAGCCTATTAGGGGGCAGTGTATATTTTCAAAGCAGGGAAGGTCTTCAAATTCCCTTAGGCTTATTAAGGGGCAGGGAAGATCTTCAAATTCCCATTAGCATTACAGATCTGTATTTGGTTGTTTCAAGGATATCTCTGCTTTCTTTCTCTGAATCTAGGGGATTTGGCTTCCACCTCATTCCCAATACTTATCCTTCTGGATCTGTGGAAGACAGGATTTGTTCTCTGCCTAGACACCAGATTTTGGAAAACATAATGGAGAAATGGGGCCAAGATCAGCTGGTTCATCAGTAAGCATTTATTAAGCTCTTAATTTGTGCCAACCACTTTGTTAAGTGCTAGGGATAGAGAAAGGGGAAAATACTCCCTGCTTTCAGAGAACTCACATTCTAAAGGGAGAGACATAACATGAAAATAATGAGATAGACATAAGATATACATAGTCATCTTAGATTAGAAGATATCAGCAGCTGGGAAAACCAAGAAAGGCCTCCTGAAAATGGGATTAGAGCTAAATCTTGAAGGATGTCAGGGAAAATAAAGAGTGAAAAGTGAGGAGAGAAAGAACTCTAGGCATGGGGATCAGCCAGGGCAAAGGCATAGAGATGGGAAATGTCATGTCCAATATGAGGAAGACTAAGTAGGGTTGGACTGGAGAAAAAATGGAATTAAATAACAAAAAGACTAGAAAATTAGAAGACTAGAGGGGAAAAAAATAAGACTAGAAGAGTAGAAAGGGGTCGAGTTGTAAAGCACTTTAAATGCCAGACAACTTTATACTTGATCTTGGAAATAACAGGAAGCCATGGATTTTACTGAGTAGATACTGTCATGGTCAGACATGTGCTTTTCAAAAGTCACTTTGCCAACTAAGTGGGTAGATTGGAGTAGGGAGAGATTTGAGACAGAGAGATCAATTGGAAAGTTACTGCAAAAATCTAGGAGAAAGGTGATTAACTTGAACTGGGCCTGGTGATTGTGTGGCTGGAGAGAATGAGTTGGATGAGAGACAGGCTGAGGAGGTAGAAAGGACAAGTGTTCACTCCTGTGCCTTCTGCAGAGTAACCTGGACTATTCCTGAGGAGGTGATGGGATCCTAGCTAATCTTTGGAATTTTCAGGCCTGGGGATGACCTGGAAACCAGTCTCTTCTGGCTGAGGCAGTGCAGTTGGGGGTGTATGTATGCCTTGGAGTGCCTCAGGGCCAGACTGATCTCATCCTGACTACTGAATTGGTCTTGGGAAAACAGTCAATTAAATGCTGTTTGACAGGTTTGTTCTTTGACATATTAAAGCTGCCAAAATTCTTTAGAGATACGTTTAGGGCCAGCATTTATTTACTCTGAGCCTTTACTTTTTTTTTTCCAAACCCAATTCTTGAGGTATATGGCCAATGTGTCTCTAATGGGGGAGGGGGGAGGGGATATAAAATGAGAATTAAAAATTCCTTAACTTGAACTCATCATTCATAATCAGCTCTTATCAACTTAGTGGAATGAAAGCTCCCTGAGGACAGGGATTATTTCATTTTTGTCTTTGTGTCTCTAGTATCTACCATAGTCTCTTGTACACATAATCCCTACATATAATTATCTGCTGTATTGAATCAACCCTTTGGAGGCCAGAAGGATGGAATGGCTATGTTAGTCAATGAAGAGCAGGAATTATTTTTTGCTTTGTAAGTGCTAGGATCAGAGAGGATAACATTATCTTTTAGTCCTCTCCAATGACTAGCATTTGCAGCTGGAGTTTCCTAATCTCTATACCACAACATTCCAAACAGTTGTCTGACTTCTTTTTCTAAAGATCTTTGGAGAATAGAACCTTTTCAAGACTGTGCAGGAGTCAGTTCTAACGGGCTTGCCAGAATAGACTGTTACATTTTCGGTGTGACAATTTACACTTCAGAAATCAGTAAGGTCCACAAACCCAAGCTTTGTTTATTGTTTTGCTGATTATCTAGACTTTGTGAGAAAGTGATGGAGAAAATTTCAGTAATGTATTTCTCCTTCACCTGGTTGTCAAACATTTGTCAGCACACCATTGCTTTTAACCCTCCAGATTCTCCCCATATCCACTCCCCATCACACACACACACACACACACACACACACACACACACACACACACACACTTTTTGTCGTTGAAGTTGAATCAGTAATTTGAATAAATTATTTGATCTCTATTTGACTTAATTTTTCATCAATTTAATTGCTCATATTTATACAGTACTTTAAGGTTTCTAAAGCAATTGTCATATATTATTATCTGATATGATCCTCACAACAACCATATAAGGTAGGTGCTATTATTAGCCCTATTTTACAGATGGAAAAACTGAGCTAAAAGAAGTTAAGGAACTTGCCCAGCCACATAGCTAGTGAGTTTCTGAGGCAGGAGTCAAACTTAGGTTTTCTTGACTCCAAGTGTTAGCACTCGATCTATTCATTTTCTCACCTACTTGTATAAAATGGAGGGAAAGAGAGGTTGGACTAATTGCTTTCTGATTGTTTTTCCAGATTTAAATTTCAATTATTCTAAATATCTGTTGAAAAATCTCATCACACAAAACCCAAACCCCTCTGATAATCTGAAGTTTATATAGTTCCATTCATCTATAAACTTGCACTTTTATTGTGGATCGGCTATAAAAGTTGTAGGTGAATTCGAACCTGGCTCCTCTCTTACTTAGTAGTTTATTACTTCTGACATTATGCTTTGCAGGCATCAAATCAAAACATTAAGCTTTTTTGTTTGTTTGTTTGTTTGTTTTGAGAGCACTGTGCTAAGTGGGGGGTGGGAAAATAGGGCTTACAAGTCTGGTAGCCTGATAACCCACAGATAATATCATTATAATAAACAAAATGCATTCAAGTGGTATAAAGTTTAAAGGTAACTTCATCCCTCACAAGCCTGTGCAAAGCACAGCAGATAATGATGCTCCCCCAACACAGATTTCTGTTGCATATGAGAATTTGCAGTATGTCTGGTAAGAAGACGGATACATCTCATCAGAGAAGTGATCAGAGAGATGGAAGAAATCAAATGAAAACCAGAGGAGAGAGAAGAAAAATGCGAGGTAAGGCTAGACTTTACTCTGGGCTGCATCTAACCATAGGATTATCAGGAATTGTCTATATTCATGCTGGTGTTAGATTTTAGCATTGTTTATCTCCTACTGCTGCTAATAGGGGTTCTTTCGGATCCTGCTGGTACTAGACTTTTGCACAATGATATGACAGGGCTGTGTAAATATTGAGTCTTTACCCCCTTCCATTCAGGACCCGGAGGGCCTTAACAATCTGGTGATGAAGGATAATGCTGTGCTAGGCATCAATATGTTAGCATTTGTCCACTAGGCAAATCGTCTCATCCTTTCTGGTACATTGTTAGCATTGCTAAGCTAAGAAGTGAAGTTTAGGAGTAGGGATATATAAAGTCACACCCTTCTGGGGACTCAAGGGAGAGTTAGGGTAGTTTGGGGACTAGCATGTTAAGGGTGTTGGCAGCTTGACTTTAATTCCTTGTTATGTATCTTGCATTTTATGTAATTATTCTTTTGTATCACTATGATGTCTCAATTAAGCTTGGTTGGTTAGGTGGGAGGGTAGGGGAACAATATAGATAAATGGGGGTGGGTGGACCGGTGGTTTACTAGGTGGTAAACTTGAACAGGTTGTAAGAACTTGAATGTAACATTTGAAGACTACAAAAATGTCATGTGAGATTCAATGGAAAAGTTCATTACTGACTGGACAATCGGGCAAAGCTTGCTGGAGGAGGCAGCATTTTGATATGGCTTTAAATGATGGTTTGGAATTTGACTCCCAAAGAGGAAAAAGGGACTCTTTTCCAAATAAGAGCAAGGTGAGTTAAGGCTTAAAGGAAGCAAAAATGCAGAACTTGTCTGAGGGTCAACAACAACAATATTGCATTTGTATATTGATTTAAGGTTTTCTTAATGCTTTGAATACACCATCTCAACAAGTTTTTTAGGCAGGTGCCATTTTGATCCCCATTTTAGAGATAGAGAAACTCAAGAAGACTCAAGGAGGTTAGTGACTACAGATTCTGAATGCAGATCAAAGTATACGTTTTGAGGGTTTTTTCCCATGGTTTTCCCTTTTGTTCTGTTTCTTCTTTCACAATATAACTAATGTGGAAATATGTTTAATGTGATTGCACATGTATAACCTCTATCAGATTGCTTGCTGTGTTGGGGAGAGGGAAGGGGAGAAAGAGGAGGGAAAAAGTTTAGAACTGAGAATCTTATTAAAAAAAATAATGTTGATATGATCTTTACATGTCATTGGAAAAATATTATTTACAGTGGGGAAAAAAGACCAACCTAAAAAAAAAATAGAATGTAGAGAGAAAGGAGAACCAAAGGCAAAGATTCTTAGTGAGTACCCAACTAAAGGGGTAAGGAAATGGATGAAGAGCCAATGGAGACAGACCCAAGACCGATTGGAAATGACTAGAGTTAGAAAAAGAACCAAGAAAGTATTATATTTCTAAAGCCAAGGGACAAAAAGAGTATTTAATAGAAGACGGTAGGTCATTGACAACAAGGTTGTAAATTTGTGTAGTGATATGAGGTTTGCTTGCTTCATAAGTGACTTGGCCAAGGTCACACAGCTAATAAGTGTTAAGTGTCTGAGACCGGATTTGACTTCAGGTCCTCCTGATTCCAGGGATGGTGCTCTACTCAGTATGCCACTTACCTGCCCCTAATAGACAGTTTTTAATGGAATAAATCCAAACTATCCACAACTACACAAAAAAATGCTCTCCATCACTAATAAAAATGCAACATAAAGCAATTTCAAGGCTTGCAGATAATGCATGTATTAATTTTCCCATTTCATTGATGAACAAACCATGTTTCAGAGAGGTTCAGTGCCTTGTCTATGGTCACACAGCTCTTTAGGAGCAGAGCCATGAACCCATGTCTCCTGACTCTAAATACAGTACTTTACTCTATATATCTTACTGATTCTAAACAGTGTCAGATACTGCAGAGTAATTGAAAAGGATGAACTTTCTTGGGTCAGTAAAGGCCAATGGATTTAGTGGTTAGGAAGTCATTGGTGTGGTCAAAAGCTATGGTGCAAGAATTTGAAGACAGAATTGGAAGTGATGTGTCAAAGGCATTGGCTGTAGACAACTTTTTGAGAAGTTTAGCACTTTGGACTCTGAGCAACACTACTGAATACTAATTATCAGACCAAGCCTATCCTTTGTTGTAATTTTGCATTAATCCATCCTTCTGTCCTCCCCTCCCCCAAATTGGGTGATTTTTTTTTTTTTTTGCCTTTTGGAGGGCAATTGGGTTAAGTAGCTTGCCCAAGGTCACACAGCTAGGTTTTTGTTTGTTTGTGCATTAAGTGTCTGAGGTCAAATCCGAACTCAGGTCCTTCTGACTCCAGGGCCGACGCTCTACTCACTGCACCACCTAGCTGCCCCCAAGTGATTTTTTTAATGTGAAAAATAAAGCCCTCAATAATATATCTGCATTGTCCAGCAAAACAAGTTCCCACACTGACCATGTCCAAAAATGTATGTCTCTTTCTGCATTTTCAGTTCATTACCTCTTTGTGAAGGAGAAGCATGTTTCCTCTTCATTCTTTTGGATTCCTGGCTTATTATTTCATTGAGTATCAGAGTTCTAAAATCTTTCAAAGTTGTTTTTCTTCTTAATAATTTTACAAATTGTTCTCCTAGTTCTGCTCATTTCACTTTACATTAGTTCATAAGGGTCTTTCCACTTTCCTGTGAAACCGTTCATTGAATAATTTCTTATGGAACAATAGTATTCTATTATGTTCATATAATACATTTTAGGTTCCCCAATAAATTTGATTGCCTCAAAAAGAGCTATTGTACAATACCACCATTATGTCTGCATCCCAAAGAGATAAAAAAAAAAAACCAGAAAGGAAAAGGACCTATATCTAAACAAACATTTATAGCAGTTCTTTTAGTGTTGACAAAGAATTGGGAATACAAAAATTTTTTAAAGTGCATATTAAAAATTGTTTTTTTTACATGTAATTGGGGGAAATGAAATATTAAAACTATACCAAAGAAACCCTGCTATAAGTATTTGGCTTTTCTTTTTTTTTATTTCTTTGGGATATAGGCCTAGTAGTGGCAGAGCTGGATTACAGGATATACATAATTTAGTAATTTTATGGGCATAGTTCTAGATTACTTTGCAGAATGGCTAGGCTAGTTTGACCAACAGTACACTAGCATTACCTGTTTTCCCACAGCCCCTCCAACATTTGTTATTTTCCTATTTGTCATCTTTGCACATCTGATAGGTATGAATGGAGCCTTGAAATTGCTTTATGTTGCATTTTTATTAGTGATGGAGAGCATTTTTTGGTGTAGTTGTGGATAGTTTGGATTTCTTCCATTAAAAACTGCCTATTAGGGGCAGGTAGGTGGCATAGTGAGTAGAGCAACCAGCCCTGGAATCAGGAGCACCTGAATTTAAATCCAGTCTCAGACACTTAACACTTACTAGTCATGTGACCTTGGCCGAGTCACTTAACCTCAATTGCTCTTCCAAAAAAAAAAAAAACCAAAAACCTGTCTATTCATATCCTTTGACCATTAATCTCTTGAGAATGGTTTAGTCTTATAAATTTGAATCAGTTTCTTGTGTATCTTGGAGAAGAGGTCTTTATCAAAGAAATTTGCTGCAAATTTTTTTCTGTTATCCGTTTTCCTTCTAAAAGTTTTACATTAAATTTGTGCAAAAACTTTTTAATTTTATACAGTGTCATTTTATCTTGTGTTGATCCTCTCAATCACTTAATCATAAACTCTATTCCTACTCAGATTCAAAAGTGCATTTTTTACTTGCCCTTATAATTTACTTATGATGTAACTTCTAAGTCATGTATATACATTCTGAACTTATCTTGTCATACTGTGTGATGCTCTATACCCAGTTTTTGGGAGACTTCCTTCCAGTTTTTCCAGCAGTTTTGGTCAAATATTGAGTCTTTCCCTTGGTAACTAGGATTTTGGGGTTTATTAAACATTATGCTACAGTGTTTGTCCCCATATGTTGTGTGTCTTTACTGTTCCACTGATTGACTAATTTTTTTAAACCAGTGCTAAATAATTTTGAATGATTACTGCTTAATATTCAAGTTGAGATATGGTACTGATAGATTCCCTTTATTTCCCACTTTTTTCCTATTATTACCCTTGAGATGCTTGACCTTTTGTTTCTCCATACAAATCACGTTATTTTTTTATTGATCTATACAATATTCTTTTGGGAGTTTGATTGGTACAGTACTGAATAAGCAAATTAATATAGGTAATATTGTCTTTTTTTATTCTATTGACTTGACCTACCCATGTACAACTATCATTTCTCTAATTATTTAGGTTCATCTTTATTTCTACAGAGTTGGATTCATACCTTCCCCGAAGAAGTCTTGTCAGATATAGTCCTGAATATTGTATAGCTTCTGTAGTTCTTTTGGATAGAACCAAAACTCAGTCACTGAACCACACTGCCAAAGAGGAATAAAGAAAATACACTATATCACCTTGTTACCAAAAACCCCAACAAAACCAAAAACCAAAAACCAAAGGCATTTCAATGTACTGACTTGAAGGGATGGAACTCTATTGATAATACCATTACTAATAATATATAGGGAGTATTTATTGGAAAAATATGCTAAATGCACAGCATTTAAAATATTTGAATTTTTAAATAATTGTATTACTAAGACATATGCTATGTAAAAAATTTAAATCATGTATCGATGAAATAAAAAATAAAACTACTTCTAGCTCAACCTGTGGGAAACTAAAGCATTATATCCCCCCACCCCACAACAAGCATTTTAGCAATAAAGAGAAAGAATAAGATGAAATGGAAGTTTGGTAGAGTAGAAAGGTCAAGGAAAAGTAGGAAGTAGAAAGGAAGGCTTAAAAAATAGAGGAGAAACCAGTGTTAAGACAGACATTGAAGATGCCTGAAAGAGATGAGAGAGAGCATGTGTGGGGGTGGGAGGGTGTGGTTGTAGAATGGTGACTTCTAGAGAAGAGAAGACAAAATAGGATCAAGGGATCAAAAATTAACCTTAGTGGGGAGAGAGAACTTCTTTTTCTATGACAAGATGGAAGGAGACAGCTGATGAGGCTTCTCAAACATTTTGAGGAATGAAAGATAGGAGGGAAGGGAGGTTATGTCAGAAAATCTCAGTGTTCTGAGTAGAGTAAGACTGGCATCTTCTGTGTCTGGACAGGATTTCAGTTGAAGGGCGAAAGAAGGAGTAACATATTTCCAACTGCCACTGTGGGAGGAAAAGATTGGCTAGAAGGATTATGAAATGGTAGCGAGTACCATCAATATGGAGTGTCCAAAAATGAACTTACTTTTGCCATTTTGTCCAGGGATGTTCAGCAACCTGGGAACAGAACTAAAGAGATCAGATGTTGTGAGAGTTGTCCCTAGAATGGGAATTTGTAGGCTGAGAACTTTAGAAGATCAAAAAATTCTCAAGTAGTAGCTAATGATATGTTTAAGTATCAAACCACAGCCTCTAAACTGGGTCTGGAGGTAAAGGAAGTCAGAGTGGAAGAGACAGACTAAGAAAATAATGATAAACAAAGAGACTAGAGGTTACTATGAGAATGAGGAGTAGGTTTCTATGATCGAGAGTAGGGTAGCTGGAAGGACAGAAGGTAGTGGTAAGAGAGTGGTCTTTAGAAGCTCAAGATTATGGAGACTCTACAATTGTTTTTAAACCCTTTATTCTGAAATTCTATTCGATAGCCTTTTTTTTTCTTTTTGGAGGAGGGAAGGTAGGGCAATTGAGGTTAAGTGACTTGCCCAAGGTCACATGGCTAGTTTTGTGTTAAGTGTCTGAGGATGGATTTGAACTCAGGTCCTCTTGACTCCAGGGCCAGTGCTCTATTCACTGCGCCACCTAGCCGCCCCTATTGTACAATTCTGAAAGAGGAGAAGCACGAAGGGGTGGAAATAGCAGTGAAGGGTTAAGGTGGGTAGATGAGGTTCAGTTGAGGGAGTAGGAAGAAAAGTATAATCAGGTTGTCAGAGGTCTCACTGGTGTAAATAACAAAGTCCCTAAGGATGATGGCTGGGAATAGTATGGAGAAGACTGTGAGCCACGTATTAGTCATGGAGAATGTGGGGCAGTCATTCAGAGGCTCAGAATTGGCCACCACAAAGATGAGGAAAGGGAGAGCACAAACATATTTCATGTACTTCAAAAGAGCCATTAAAAAAATTTCTTTAGGGTTTTTTTGGAGGCATGGTGGTAGAATAATTGTCTAGAAAGGCAGGGGATACAACAATCCTTACATGACTTTGAAAATCGTTGTCTTCATATTTGCTATAGTTAATTTTTCAATAAAATGGTTGAAATTGAAAAAAGAGGGGAAATGGAAACTTGAGTTTTGATCTAGATCACAAATAAAGTCATATGGTTAGTACATAGATAAACCAAACTATAGCATTCCAGAATTGGAAGAAACCTTAAAACATCTCATTTCTAACCCTTCATTTTACAGATGAAGATACTGAGGCTAGATCAAATGACTTGGTCAAAATTACACATTATTGTCAAAGAAATGCATGATGGGGAAATGGATTTCTTGCTGATTAGGCAATAACTAGAGAAGCCTTGTGGCACCTCCCTCTCTTAAGGAAGTTCTATTCAGGGACATGGAACAAACTTCTATAACTTATCAAGATGAGTGGAGTATGCTTATTTCCAGAGATGCTGTTGTTATTGCCTATCGTACAAAAAATAAACCAGCAAGAAGATGCTTGTCCCCATGTGCATTTGGTATCATGTTAGATACTACTGGAAATCAACTAAAAGAACATCATTTTCCTTGCTACTAAAAAAACAAGAAAAGTATTAACAGTGAAACAGAAATTGAAAGATGCATTTGCATTATACAAAAAAATTAAAGCATTTATCCTCTATTGATAATGCACTGGCAGGGTTGTGGGTTGGACCAAATCAGAAATGTTTTTTCCACTTATTCAAGAAGACTCTTGGGGAATGCATGGGATTTTAGAAGCAGTTTCTATTCCAGGAAGTAAGGATTTGGTGGGGGCAGTACAGACCTGGAGTGTGGCATGAGAGAAGGCTCAGAAAAGGAAGGGAGATGAATGATCACTGGATATACCAAGCATAGAGTATTTGCAGAAGTGGGTGGACTAGGGAGAACAAATATTTATTAAATACCCACAATATTCCAGGCAGTGTGTTAAAGCCTTTAGAAATATTATATTATGTTATCCATACAACGATCCTGGGATCTATTATAAGGGATACTATTATTTCCCCATTTTATAGATTAGGAAAATTAGGCATATAGAAGTGAAATGACTTGCTCTGGGCCACACAGCTATGAAATATCTAAGGCCACATTTGCACTAGGCTCTTTGTGACTCCAGATCCAATACTCTTATCTCTTGGGCCATCTTAGCTACTGGATTAGAAAACAGAAAATAAGGGAAATGAGCTAAATTTAGGGAATCTAGAAAAGGTCCTAGAACTTGAGAGTATAGTTACTGATATTTAGGTTGAAAAGAAACCACTGGAGGGTGTCAGAAATTGGGCTGAAGTGGTCAAAATAGCAGAGAGAGAATAGGGCTTTCTCTGTGTTGGTCAGGTTCGACAGAATGAATGAAGCCCTTTAAATTATGTCACAAAGACGGAGGTCCAGGAGATTGGGATTCCATTTCAGGCTCTACCATTAAATAGATGTTTAAATACGGTGTTTCTGTGTTTTTGCCCTCCTTTGAGAAAAAAAAAAGGTCTGAGTCTGGACTGCACCCACCTTTTGAGGTCTTTTCCAGCCTCTCTAGATTCATCAGGAATGACTGAGGCCTGGACTAAGGAAGGAAAGTCAAAAACAGTATAATTCACTGGAGTGGGGAAAAGTGATGGTTTTGGAATTTGGAGTGACCTGCTTGAATCCTACCTCTGAAAGGTACTTACTTTGTGACCCTGGGTCTGAGGTCAATTCTCTAGGAGCCAGAAACATGGGTTTTAAATCTTGTTCCTCCACTCCTCTGCTTCACAGGACCTTTGAGCTAATCACTTAACTGGAGTCTCAGGTTTCACAGGCTTATTGTGATCAGATAAGCTAATGTAGGTGAAAGTGGTCTTAACACCACACTAATGAGGATTCCTAACCGAAGGATACTCTTTGAATTCTCTGTCACCACCATATTTGGGGGTATCTGAGTGAATTTGGGTGCATCTCTCTCTACATATATACACATATGGGTGGATTATGTGTATGTATAGCTATACCACGTGTATATGTTTATACACACATGTGCATGCATATATATATATATATATATAAATATATATATATATATATATATATATATATATGAGTATATTGTCCTAAATAAAACTGATCTAAGCATCAGGAAGACCTTGGTTGCAGTTTTGCCTCAGACACATATGGCTGTGTGACTCTGGAAAAGTCACTGGGTATCTAAATGCCCCAGGCAGCTCTCTAAAATTAATCTGCATTGCTAAATGAAGTTCCTCATTGGGAGGATATATGAAATCTATTCTCAGACCTGGGACTTCCTCTGTGTAGGGGGTCCCCAGTGAGAAAATTCCCTCTACCCAATGCTTGGGGGCACCGAGTGTTAAATAGTATTCCCAGGGTCACCTGGCCAGTGTTTGTCATTGATTCTGGAAAATTTCTCTTCCTTAAGCTTAATTTGATCATTTCGCCCAAACCAGTAAAATGTATACAGTGGGTGGTTAATACGTTATGCTTTTTTTCATAACACTGAAAAAGATTTTAATTTGTTTTAAAAAACTGTTTTTAAAAAAGAATCTCTTAAAAATCCTCCTCAGGTGTCTCCAAGTAGCATGGTGGTTACCTTGAGCTCTTGAAGGCTGTCCCAGGTTTTGGCAGGTCCTATTATGCTAAAAGGGCTTTAAGTAGGAGTTAGATAACAGATCGTAGGTTGAGGACTGTCCTGGATAATTTAGGAGTTTCATCACTAAGGTGCCTGTTGGTTGGTGAGTTGTACTCCCACAGAAGCTCACAAAGCCCTGGATGGGGTTGTAGTCTACTTCAGTGGAGGGATTATCCAAGATGATGAAATCACAATTCTTTGACATTTTAAAGCAAAACTGAGAAGTTGGTCGCACATAGTAGGAGCTTAATAAATGCTGATTTTTTTTTTTGGAGGGCAATTGGGGTTAAGTGACTTGCCCAAGGTCACAAAGCTAGTTTTGTGTTAAGTGTCTGAGGCCGGATTTGAGCTCAGGACCTCCCAGCTTCAGGGCCGGTACTCTATTCACTGCACCACCTAGCTGTCCCTTAATAAATGTTGACTGATTGATCACCTGGACCTTAAAGAACTGTGAAGAGGAATGACTGAAGATAATTTCTATTTTCCCAGCCAGTTTACTCCTTGAAATGGTCTTGCTCACACAATAAAAAATTCGAATCTTTATTTCAAACACCCTGGAACTATTTTAGGATGTATGTCATGTATGCAGTAATTTTCAATAACCAGTCTCAGTTGATAGAGGAGGGGGGAATTAATCTTTCCTTAGTCCCAATCTTAGCATAGTATCTCTAGTGCTCAGCACTGTGTATGGCACATAATAGGTGGTCAATAAATGTTAGTTGATTGAAACAGTGGTACTTAACCTTTCAGTTATCACAGACGCCTTTTGTACTCTGGAGGTACTACTATCAGCCCATTCTGAGAATAATGTTTTTAAATGCATAAAATAAGGAAGCCAATTATTTTGAAATACAGTTTTCAAAATATTTTAAGAGATAGGTTCACAAACCCAAATGAAGAACCCCTGGTAAGATGTTTTTCTCTTCCTTTCTTTTGTAAAGTCATGCAAGATATCTTAATATTTCTGAACTTCAGAAGTTCAGGTATTTTGCTAATTGGATCTGATAAAGCAAGTCTTATCCATTGAGGCAAATACTACATGCTTGGGGTTTCGGATAGGGTACAAGACAATTTCAGTTTGGGCAAGGGGAGGCAGGGGGTGGGGGTGGGGCATCCCAAAGGGTACAATTTAAACTGAGACTCTGGTACACTAAGTGGCAAAGAGGACGCCCCAGGAGTACAAAACAGATAGGTGCCAGTCTGAGAAGTTCACCTTGCCTTTGTCCACTGGGCTAATTATTCATGCTAACCAGGTGTTAATTTCAGTTGTAAAATTGTCAAAGCAGCATCATTACTCTCTAAATTTTGGCACCCTGGGGCAAAGTCCCAGTCACACTATGCTAGTTCTGGATATGGTAGTCTCAGCTCATGAAGAAATCTTGAAATGTAGTGGAGAGAGCCTCGGCTTTGTAGTCAGAGGACCTGGGGTCATACGCTGGTTCTGTTTCTTGCTACCTAACCTTGGACAAATCATTCATCTCTTTGGATTTAATTTCCTCATCTGCAAAATAAGGAGGTTGGACCAGAATCAAGTACATGAACTTCTTATGAAAATTTCTGATAACTGTATATAAAAATAACTGGTTTCCCTTTGTAATTCTTTGTTTTATTTTATGCATTTAAAAACATTATTCTAAGAAGGAGGCCATAGGCTTTAGCAGAGTATCATGAATCTATGATCCAAAAAAGGTTAAGCACTCAATTCTAAACCACAACTTTAGACAAAAGTACAACTTGTTTGGGCTTGTCTATTTAATAAAATAATGTAACTTTAAGAAAGGTAACCTTTGGGGGGTGGCTTGGTGGCACAGTGAATAAAGCACCGGCCCTGGAGTCGGGAGGACCTGAGTTCAAATGTGACCTCAGACACTTAACACTTACCAGCCATGTGACCTTGGGCAAGTCACTTAACCCCAATTGCCCAGCTTTCCCCCTCCAAAAAAGGGGAAAAAAAGGTAACCTTTATAGCCAATATGGAAGAAAAAAGGAGGCTCCTATAACTGTTCGTGGGATTTTGAGCTGGAAGGAATTTTAGAGATTGGCTATTGATACCCTCATTTAATAGAGAAGGAACTGAAACCCAGAAAAGATAAAAATAATAACAGCCAATATTTATACAGCACTTATGTGCCAGGCACTGTGCTAAGCGCTTTACAATGATCTCACTTGGTCCTCACCACAACTATGGGAAATTGGATGGTATTATTATTCCCATTTTAAAGATGAGGAAACTGAGGCAAACAGGTTAAACCATTTGCTAAGGATCACAGTCAGGGTCTCCAGCCATTGTGAGTATGCAGTGGAAACCGCAGGATGTGGAGTTAGAGGATCTGGGGTTAAATCCTGGTTTTGCCACTTTCTAATTTTGTAACCTGGGCTAAGCACTTGAACTCTCTGATACTTAAATTTTTGTTTACTTTCAGTTTACGACATTCAGTTGCAGATTTTCTCTCCTTCCCTCTCCTTTCCCCCCTCCCCCCCTCCATGCCATCATACAATCCAATATACTACAAATACCTTCGAATTAAACATTAGTCAAGTTGTAAAGAATTATAACCAATGGAATGAACACTGAGAAAGAAGGAAAAGAAACAAGACTACGCACAAAAGAGAGGGAGCAAGGAGTTTGCTTGAACCTGCATTCAGACTCTCTAGTTCTCTTTGGATGTGGATAGCCCTTTCCATCAATAGTCTTTTGGAGCTGTCTTATAACCTCGCATTGCTGAGAAATGAAAAAATGAAGTAAAAAGCAGGGTCCGGGATCCTCGAGAATTTCACCCTGGGTTTCTGCGGACCTTCCAAAGGATTTCTATGTGCAGGGTTTCTGCGGAAGATAGTTCATTTTGTTAAGCTTTTGAATTGAACGAAGCCTTTGAATATCACCCAGTCAAATGTATGTCACCCAGTCAAATATAAAATCCTGGAGTTTCTAAAGGCTTTAAATACTTGGCCGGGGGTGGGGGTGGGACTCAAACTTACACCAGAAGGTATAAAACAAAAAAAAAAAAAAGGTTTGTATCCAGCTGAGGGGGAGGGAGGGGACAGTGTAGCCAAAGATTTGTGAAGCTTTACAAAAGTATCTTCTCCTCTCCATTGGACTGGAGCTGGCCTTAGAGCGTTGTTTCCTGCCACAGCCCGTTGTTTGCACAGGATGTCGGGTAACCTGGGGCTGCTGGGGGGTGAGGGGGGAGAAGGTGGAGGGGTACTGGAGCGCTGGGACCCCGCCACATTTTGCAGGTTTTGCCTACTAGCCCAGAACCTGGCAGGTGGAAGGGAGCTAGAGACTCCCAGCGCAGAGGAAAGAAGCCTGAGCAGCCGAACTGTGTCGTGCGGAGCCGGGCTGTGCCAAGCTGTGCTGAGCCCTGCAAAGCCGAGCCGTGCTGTGGACCCGGAGCCGAGCCGAGCCGTGCCATGTCAGCCATGCCATGCTGTGCGGAGCCAAGGGGAGTTGAGCCTTGCTGAGCCAAGCTGAGTCCTCTGGAGCAGAGCCTTGTTCTGTTCAGCCGAGCCCAGCCAAACCGTGCCCAGCCTTCCCGAGTTGAGCTGGGGTGGAGCAGAACCTCAAAGCCATCTGTCTTTTCTCATTCTGGGCAATTTCATATTTCACTGGCCTTAGTTCCTGCCCCAAGTGATTTTCTGGGGAGAGGGCCTTTCCCCTCAGATTTAGTGCAAGCCTGTTGCCACAAGGGTGGATGAAGCAAAAGGATAGCCTCTGAGTCTCAGTTGGACAAGGAAAGTAGAAAAAATAGTAGAAAAATCATCAAGGAATCTAGACCTGGGCTGGGCTCATATTTGTGTCTGGGGGTTGCAATGAAGATATGCTTGCTTGAGGTAAAACAAGTTTCAGATTTTCAGATGTCTAGAGTTTATTCTTTTCTCTCCCACACACAGATACATACATGATCCATCTGGGAGTAGACTGGGAAGGTGTGGAGACAGTAATTAGAATGTAACAATCAACTAGTTTTTACAAATTTATTGCAATTTTTACATGTTAAATAATAGAACAGGATTTTATAAAAGGAAAACACAATAATTATAAATTTGAATGTTAAGGGATTCTCTCATCCCATACAAGTAAGATTAGCAGACAGTCTCCAATTTGTCCACCTCATCTCTGCCTCCTGGCTTCTTTGGAGTTCTTTATTAAAGTTGATTAAACTTAGAAACAGATAAATAGAACAAATAGTTTAATATAAGAATGGTATTAATAATATTATATTGATACAATGATTGTTAATAAATGCTAATTATTTAATATATTTTAATATATTATACTAATATTAGTATAGCATATTAATATATTAATGGTAGTAATATGTTAAATAGAATATTATATAAAGTTAGTATTAATAATATTATGAGGTGAGAATTTCCTGGCCATCTCCTCATCATGACCCTATTCTAATTTGAAGGACTTGGCCTCATCCCCTAGAATGAGGAGGTCTCTAAAGATTATAATGAGCCTCAGTGGAGTTCTTCACTAGACTCAGATTTGAGAGACAGCATGGCATAAGTGGATAGAAAGCTGACCTTTGAATCAGAAAGCTCAGCATTTAAGTCCCTCTTAGGACACATCAGCTTTGGGATGTAGGGCAAGTCACTTAGATTCTTGGTGTCCTGAGAAGCTAAGATTATAAATAACAGGGAATGTAAAGCTCTGTAATTAGTAGAGGGCAAGTCTTTATCTGAGTGCTCTAACAATTAAATATCAAATCCATTTTCTGACACTGCACTTGCCCACATTTCCCTTTCTTCTTCCATAGAGGGACAGGGATGGGGCCTATGATTTCATTGGTCTGAGGAACTAGATAAAGAAACTAAAGCAGTTCTGTGCCTTCTCTTCAACTTACATAGTCTTAGAGAACTGTCTAGAGCACTGAGCAGGTGAGTGATTTGTCCAGGGTTGGAGGTGGGCTGGAGACAGAACTTGAACCCAGATCTTCTTGACTGCAGGGTCAGATCCCTATCTGTTGTCATTCTACTGGAATTGAAGAAAAATAAGTGGTTTGGGTCAATCTAGAATTTGCAAGGCAACCCAGATTTTAGGGCTGATCCAGATCATTGCAAAGAAAAAATACTGGCCAACAAGTAGGGCAGGAAGGCAGAAGAATCAAGGGAAATAACTTTTAAGAAAAACGGGCAATAGAGTGGGAATGAAAAGGAAGAGAAAACTAAACAAGAGTTAGTTTCTTTGTTAACTGATAAAAGATTTATGAATCTTCACACACATGCAAAGTAGCATCAGTACATCTGGAATCAGAAGACCTGGAGATAAATCCTGGTTTTGGCAATTAGTACTTATACAACCTTGGGCAGCTATCATTTAACTAAGGGTCTAGCTAGGTCTTAGCTTCCTTATCTGTCAAATGGGAATGAAGTAAGTGACCTCCAAAATCCCGTGGCACCAAACCTGTGGGCTTGTGATTATATATAGATTTACTTGGATATTTGTTCACTATAATCCCACCATTTAATCCCTTGGAAAGGAGAAATTCTCAAAGTCCTGTGTTCTTGTAGTTGGTATTATACTTACTCTTTGGTACTGGCCTAAACTCCAACAATCCTGAGGGCTTTCATTTGGTTACTCTCAGAGTGGAAGTAGCATCAAGAGAGACAGACTTAAGTAAATGTGTTTATGGATTTAGAAATTCGAAGGATGAAGTTGAAGGTATATAGGAAGTTCATAAATTTCCAAAGTTCTATAAATGTTTTCTAAAATAATTCATCTAAAAAATCTTCCACAAAAAGTAGTTGCTTTTAGTGTCTGAAATGAAACAAAATGATCTCAACATCACTCTGTATTCATTATTTACCAGGACAGCACGTAATAACTGAATCATTTCAGCCCAAATCTTCCCAGGTAAAAAAGTCAATATTATACCAACAGAAAATATTATTACATTATTTACACTCTAACTCATTCATCTCCATAATTATGTTCTTGCTGTGGTAGCAATAACTATGATGGTATCTAATTCACTATAAACCCACTGGGCATGCAACGAGATAATATTAATTGAAAAACGTAGTCTTTAAAACTAAACTGCAAAACGAATTCTGATCTAAAAATGTATTCATTTTAAAGCAAAAGAGGTGTCGTATATTTTTTATTAACTCATAAAAATGCAAAGGTATACAAATTTTGCTTTTTTGAAAACAGTGAAAAAACAAAATGACTGTGTATAACAAATATTTGAAAGATACATCACATTTGACTTGTAAACAGAGCCTTAAAGTTTAAGCAATTACACTTATTAAAAAAAAAAGTGGAAATAGTTGGTTAACAAGTTATTGGCTTTTTCACCAAAAGGCTAGAGTAATAAGACTCTTCTTGGGACCAAATGTTCTCTTAATGGATATGTAATAATATTTTAGCCTTCTGTAAATATAAAAGATTTAGTTCAGCTACATTCTGAATATGAAATTCATTTCTCTCCAGATTTGGACAGTACTGCCAATCCCAAATTTCATAAGGTCTTATTTCATTGGTCTGATTTAGCTTCCTTTCTAAGAATATGAAATGGGTAGTATATGGTATTGGATATATCTTAGAATAAGTTAAGCATTTAAACACACAGAATGGTAATAACTTTGCACTATTCTTTCTACCAACTAAATTCAAAAAGTTCTACCTAATCTTAATACATCCAAAAAATGTATCAAGATTAAGAGATACAGTTATGGTGAAAATTAAAACAAATCTTCAAAACCACATACTCTAAAACACTTAAATATATACAAACTGTGCTATAATAATCATGCTTGTATACCACAGGTGACCAAAATAAATCAAAATTCAAAAGTTTACAAAATGAAAATAAGAAGTGGTTTTGCAAAATCTCGTTTTAGCATTTTTCCTGCTCTCCTGGAAGGACTCAGTCAAGTATACTGTTGCACAACATATATACATATACAATACTCATAAGACATAACCACAAATTAAATATTATCAAAATGCTTTTAAATAAAATGCAACACCAGGAAGTGCACAGAACACAATGCAGAATACTGTCAATTACAGTGACCAGAAAGAACAAGGTGAATCACCTCAGTTTCAGAACCAAAAATAAGAATTGCAATGGTTTTAACTATTATTAAGCAAAATGAACCCTTTTCCTACCTGGATAACCAAAGTGTAAACATCTACCACTGCTCCGTGAGCACATCTTTTGGATGTCTATATCCTCCATGTGTAGAATTTAAAACTTAAATAACTACCAATTTGGGGGTGCTTTTTTGGGGGGCGGGGGAAAAAAAGCAGGCAGGAAAAAAATGATTGCTTCCTAAAAGTAGTTTACAGAAAGTGCACTTTAAAATAAGATTTTTTTCCCATCCAATTCTAGGATGTATTTTGCTACAAATCAGGAACCCAAAAAGGGCATTTTATACATCAATACTTTATTCTCTGAGAATGTTTTCTAAAGCAAAATAGGAGGCTACCTTAGAATAGAAAAAGACTATTCCACTCCAAATAACGTGATCTTCTTATCTAATAGTCTCCAAGTCATTTTCCTAAACCCACATTCTGGCTTTTGGAATTATGAAGGGGTTGTTAAGTTCAAAGTAGGATCTTTAAGGACAGGTTCTCGTGCCCTATGATTCCATTAGTCCCCAGGACACACAAAACAAAACTGGTACTTAATACTGCAAGTCTCCCTTAGTCTATGAATCTCACCCTCTTCACTCCCACTCTTAAATTCAGGATCCCAAACTGTCCACTGGTCCAGTGCTTCCCCAAGGTAATATGTAAACAAAACTGGGACCAGCTGGATTATCTGCAGGCTTCTAGATTCTCAATGAATAATACTTTAGGTATAAGAGAAGTAATACTAGATAGTATCACCACAATACCATCCTTCCATACTGCATATTTTTATTTTTTCTGTCTTTTTTGTCTGTTTTAAACACTACCCAGCCTCTAGGAACTTAAAAAGTCAAATGAAGTGGTGGTTTAAAGCCAGGTACCCTGTGGGCTTGGCCAAAATGGAGTAAAAGAAAATCAGAGACATTTCATTTTATTATTTTATTATCTGAAATAATTAAAGCTTATCAAAAGAAAACTCAGTCTCCCATTTTGTTACTGGAGATTATTTGGAGATGTGGTTAGACTTTTGTGCAAGTTGGGATTCTGGCTATGCCTATTTCGACTGCGGACTGATGAAAACATGGTATTGCAACCTGGTACTTTACACTTGTGAAGCTGGCGGAGGTGTACAGTTTTGTAGTGGGCCCTGAAGGTTCCTTTATTACTGTATATCTTTTGGCAGAGGTGACAAGTTATTGGCAAACCAGAGGGAAGGTTTGAAAAGCTGTGATTGGCCTTTTCCATGAGGGTGCAAATTGCGTAGCCATCTTCATTGGGGATCAGGCTTGGTCCTTCACAGCTTTCATCACTGTCTTCCAAAGCTACATTACCTTCTTCACTCCCTCCATCGGAGTCCCAGGAAGAAGGGGTGCTGCTCTCGGACTTCATGCTGGAGGTAGTGCTTAAATCGAGGACTGTGGCCTCACTGGTAGGACCACAGCCGTAGCTCTCTAGACAGGACTCTCGGATTTTGGTGATTGGGTAGACAACACTCCCAGTCCGATTGGTTCCTTTGAAAATGACAGAAGTCTGGGGAGAGTGCTGTTTGAAAGCTGCGTCCTGATAAACCTCCTGAGCCATATCTTTCAAAAGGTAAGTTGCACCCAAAGGGTTATCATTGCTTTCCAGGGTATCTTTGGTGATGACTTTCTGATGAAGACTTAGGTTTGAACTGTGTCTAAAAGAGTGAAAAGAAGATTAGCAATCAACAGATTGTGGGTTTTTAAACCTTAAATCATCAAAATCATTATGAAGTCACAGCTTAGGGGAACACCTATAGGCTGTGGGTAAAGAGGTTCTCTGAGAAGAACACCAGCCCTTGGCAGACTGGACTAGACTGTACTGACAGGCATGTGATAAATGCCTAGCTTGTTAACTGACCCAGGGGTGGACTAGAAGATCCCCTTCTAGCTTTAAGATTCCATGGGAGAGCAGCCTGTGAGGTACTTTGAAGCTTACCAAACTGCAGTTCTCATCACTGCATCAGATTTCACAGGGTCCAGAAATAAAACCAATGCTACAGAGGCCTCAAAAGTTCAATCTCTCTATTGTACTTCTACATAAATGTTGTTTCTTTCTGTGACCACACCCCAAAATGAAAATTACTCACTCATTCTGCAAGTACAATTACAACCGTACTAAATTCTTCCACCAGATTTCTAAGTTGAAAGAGGAAGTGTATTTCATTGCAAAAATGGGCAATAGTCTTACATGTAGATGAGACTACATACAACTTGTTTATTAGCAAGATATCAAGTGAACTACAACTACCTAAAAAGCACCCAGCTATAGAATTTAAATATAGGTACTCTAGGTATAACTATTTGACTTCTGAACATCTTGGATGTATTAATGACATGCCTATGTTGGCTTTTCCCCATGACTCAAAGATGTTTCCTTAGCCACCATGTTTCCCTTTTTTTCCCTTGATTTCTAAATATGTTGTACATACTAATGCTATACCTATGCTGACCTTTCTGCAGTGACTCAAAAATGTTCCCTTAGCCACCATCTTTCTTTTTTTTTTTCTAGAAGTGGAAGGGGAAATAGGCAGAAAACTGGTGGTTGACTAGAAGAGAAATTCCTTCTCCCTTTTAGGATTCTAGAGCTAGAGTTGGAACATCTCTAGTCTATCCCCCTCGTTTTATAGATGAGGAACTCAGGATCAGAGATATTAAATGACTTCGCCCAAGGTCATCCAGGTGGGTTCTGAACCTAGGTCCCTTGACTCCAGAGCTTGTGGCCCAAGCACAGAACTACAGAAATTGCAAAAGCAAAGAAGGAAGGGTTCCAAGCTTTAAAGATGGGGAAAACTTTTGATAATCTAATGTGACAACTTCATTTTATATATGAAGAAACTATTGTGTAGTTATAGGAGAGAGAACACTGGAGAGAGAGCAAGGAACACCTGGCTTCAAAGTTCAAATCCTATCCCAGATACCACCTGTATTAATCTTGGGCAAACAACCATTTTAGCAGCCTCAGTTCCATTATAAGAATAATGGGGTTAAAAATGGTATGGACTTTACAGGGTTGTGAGTTTTGACACAGACGAGGTATACAAAACACTCTGAAAACCTAAATGGGCTACACTGTGTTGTTAAATTGTTTTTCGTGGGCTGAGGATGACAGGTGACTGGGGTGTCACTGCATTCCCTTTCCTGACTCCTGTGGATTTCATTTTCCCCACAGAAATGATGCTCCATATAGTTATTAGGTTACTAAGCTGGGTCACAGAAGTATATTTAACCCAGAGTGTCATTGATTCTAATTCTACTCCAGACACTGCCTAGCTGGGCGAGCCTGGGACCACTTCTCCTTTGTCAATGCTGGTCTTCTTCATGTGTAAAAAGGGGCATAAGTGCAGCTAGAGCAATCACTTCCCAAGAGCTGGGAGGATCAGATGAGACGACATACATAAAGAAAGCCCACCACACACCTTTCAGCATTATAAAAATAGCCATTGTTGTTATTATAGAGTAGTCACAGGTTTTGTGGAAACAATCTTGGGATCTGACCACCATTAAAAATAGCATTTCTCTAGAATAATGTATCCCAAGTTCATGTAATCAATGATGAGTCCAATGGGCCCTTGGAAGTCACCTTGTCCAGCCACCTCATTTCATAGATGAGGAGACTGGCTTGCCCAAGATGAGTGAGTGACAATATTGGCATATCAATCTAGGTCTTCTGACACCAAATAAATGCTCTTTTTAATGCAACACACTTCACAATGACTAATAACTGCTAGCATTTACACAGTGCTCTAAGGTTGGTGAGTAAAATTAATCCTCTCAACAACCCTGGGAGGGAGGTGCTACCTATTATCTCCATTATACAGAGAAGGAAACTGAGGCTGAGAAAGATTCTCTCAGCCTCCATTTCCTCCTCTGTAACTTGCCCAGGGTCACATCTGTGTGACTTGCCTAGATTCACATAGCTAGGAGGTGTCTGAGGCAGAATTCACACTCAGATCTTTCCAACTTCAAGTCTAGCACCCCATACACTGTGTGACCTTACTGTTGTGAGGTTATAACTACATTATAAAAGAACTTTCAGAATATATCCTGCCCACAAAGGGGGCCTGCTTATTTTCATAATAAGGCCAAAGTATGAAGACACCAAACACATGAAATTTAAAAAAAAAAAAAGCTTTTTGAATGAAGTGACAATTTAGCAGATCTTGTACAAAATAATAAAAACAATATGTAATATGGATTTTAATCTCAAGACTATGTCTTACTTCTCTCTGTGGCCCCCACAGCACCAATGAACAGATATTCAAAAGATCTTTCTTTAATGACCAAATGAACCCTCTCCATTTTCTCTCTACCTTCTCTCTGTGTATTTTCTTTGCTCTAAGACCACAGCACTCATTCACAGGAACACATTTGCTCCTACTATCTATACATGAAGGGGCTGTGTTGGCAGGGAGTGGGTTATCCTCAATACTCCAGTTGGGTTTGTCATAGAGGGAAGGCTTGTCTTCATGTGGACTGGCCTAGAGAATCTCAAAGGTCCATTTCAAATCTGAGATCCTGTTATAATTTCTTTTCAGCTACAGAAACTCATCAATACAGTATACTGGAGTATGGTAGGGGCAGTCATGCTTATGAAATCTGAGATACTTGAATAAATCATGTGTTTTATTAGTAATAATATATTCTTATTTGCTCCATTCAAGAGTTTCTTTAAGAAATGTCTTTAGGACTTGAACATTTTTCCCTCTTAATTTCTCCCTCTAGAAAGCTTTCTGAAATTCAGTTTGAACTCAAGTTAAAAGAGGTAACTGGAAATTAAAATAATACTCATTTTTCAGATAAGGAAATTGACATGTTTCTGTATCTTTGAATTGAAACTCAAGGCCTGCCAGATTTTGGCCCCAACCTTTCCAACCTTGCCTTTCATTACTTCAAATTACCCCACTGCTTCAAGTCAAACTAGCCCAAACTTCCTATTTTCTCACCATTTCTCCCCCACCCCCATGCTAATTTTTCTATATAGAATGCCCTTCTCTATAAAATTACTGCCCATTCTTTGTACCATTGATCAAATGCCCTATTCCTTCATTCAGCTTTCTCTAATCCTCCCAGGCAGATGTGATATCTTTCTTCTCTCAACACCCATAACCCTCAGCATTTGCATTTCTCTTGTGACATTTACTATACCAGGTCTTGGTTTAGAGTTATCTATACACACCTCTCTCTCTGACTAGACAATAATCTATTTGAGGGCAGAGGCCAGTGTCAAAGACAAATAGAACAAAGTTGAGTTTTGTATTTCTAATAGTACTTAAGAGATGCTCAGTAAATGTTGAATTAATGGATAGGCTACAGCAAGGCATAATGCTCAGAAGGAAGAAATGTATTTATCATTTCTCATGTATTTTATAAATGTTCTGATCTCCTCTGAGTTCTCTTGTGGACAACGTTTCAGAATCACTGTGACAGGAATGGGATCTGAAGACTTGCCAAGTAACTCAACTTTGCTGAAGACAAAAGGAACAAGATTATAACCCAGGACACATGACCCTGTTGGACTGACTGGATGTGGCCTATAAGCTGCTTAGTAAAAGGCTGGTTATATTTGAACTTGTGAGTCACAGAATGTCACAATGAGATGAGACCCAAAGAGATGACTTGTACTACATACAACAATGTGTTATACCTACAGCCCTTAAATTGGATAAATAGGGAAGTTGATACGTTTGTGTGTCAGAAACAAAAACAAAAAATAAAACCCCAAACACAGTCATCTACAGGGAACCATAAACCATACATTTAAAAATTAAAAAAAAGTCAAAATCCTCAATATGTACTCAATAGAATCCTCATATTTTAGTGTCTTTCAAATTATTCTTTAAAAGATGTCAAATCACTTCGAGAAAAATAAAAGTTTCTATAAATGAAAAATCCTTTCCTTCAAGGCTCCGATCAAATGGCACTCACGGTACAGCCCTTCCTTGATTCTCCTCTCCTGGCTGCCAGTAATCTCTCCCTTTTAAAGTTCCACAGGACACCTTTCATAGTGTATTTTCACACTGTTTTTAGTTCACATGTGACACTAGAGGGTAAGCTTCTTATGGGAAAAGTCTGGGAACTTTTCTTGCATGTATGCCCTCCCCATTCCACCTCGGTGCAATGGTGGACCCTTCATATAAAGCAGATGTTTATAAAATGTCTGCTGAAGTGATTCAATAATTATATTTTATAAACGGTATTTTAAAAATCCATAGAAAATAAGCTCCCTGTATAAAACCATGCATACCCTTTGACTTAGCAATACTACTAACTAGGTCTGTATCTCAAAAGAGACCAAAAAAAAAAGGGAAAAGGACCTATATGTACAAAAAAATTTATGGCAGCTTTTTTCTGGGGTCAAAAAGTTAGAAACGGAGGTGATGTCCATCAGTTGGGAAATGGCTGAACGAACTGTGGTATGTGATTACGATGGAATACTATTGTACTGTAAGAAATGATAAATAGAATGCTCTCAGAAAAACCTGGAAAGACTTACAGGAGATGATGCAAAGTGAAATGTACTAGGCACTAAGCAGTAGCAATATTTTAAGATGATCAGCTGTGAATGACTTAGCTATTTTCAGCAATACAATGATCCTAGATAACTCTGAAGAACTTATGATGAAAAATGCTATCCACCCCCAGAGAAAGAACTGATGGTGACTGAATAGAGTGAAGCATATATATATATATTTTTACTTATTTTATTTTACTTGAGGTTTTTTTTACCCTTTCTTGGTCTAAGTTGTCTTTCACAACACGACTATTATGGAAGTGTTTTGCATGACTACACATGTATAACCTATACTAAATTGCTTGCCTTCTCAACGAGGAGGGTGGGGAGGGAGGAAGGGAAAGAATTTGGATTTTGAAGTTTTAAAAACTAATGTTAAAAAACTTTTTTACATGTAACTGAAGAAAAATAAAATACTAAAGAAATTTTTAAAAATGAAAAAGAAAAAGCAGCTCCCTAGCCCCTTTACTCAAGTAGCTAAATTTCAAATGAGTTGCTATCATGCCTGCAATAAATCAAACCTTTTACAAATTTCTTACCTGTCTCTGCTTCTGCGGGAAGGGAAGGTTGCACTGCAGCCCTCAACTGTACAGAGATGCATTTCTTTGGCATGCACGTTTTTGAAATGAATTTTCACGCTGTAAGTGTTTTTAAAGGTCTTCTTACAGATATCACAGTGAAAGCGAGTTTCTTCCTTTTGTCTTCCTAGTGCATGCTGACTGACCTGATCTCTCTCTCTAGCATCCTCAAAACAAGGAAGAGCCATCCCCCTGTTGGACAAAGCATTTAAAAATCCCCCAGTCAGTAAGTGGTGCTGCAATTCCACGCAATCCGAATTGGGAAGCTGGTGTTTGGACTGTTCTTTCGCATACATTGGTAGAGGCTCAATGACTGGTTTTAAGACATTGGTGTGTTGTTTGGGATCGCTGAACACAGCTTCCCTGGGCACAATGGCTAACACTGGGTTTTGTTCAGTCTCTTTCTCTGAGCTGTTCAAATCCTGCTCTGACATTTTTTTTAAGTGTTTGGTCTCAATCACTGATTCTGGTTTGGGAGGCCTCCCTCCCTCAGAAAGAGATTTCCATAAGCTGGCAGAGTGTGAGTGCTGCTCTGCTTGGTCAATGACCTCTTTTTCCACCCTGAGCTCACATGTCTCTAGCTCTCCATCACTGACAACCTGCAAGGGCATCTCTTCATCTGAACTGATGACATCACTATTTTCATTGGCAATTTCCACTGCTTCCTTCTCTATTTTGATAGGCATGCTTGATTTCCGAGATTTTTTCTTGGGAAGGGCATCGAATGGCAATTCATTGGAAGCCAGCTGTTCAGGTATGGAGGAGGACACTAGAGGCAGAGAGGGGAGTGTTCCTGGGGTGTTAGCAAGCTCAGCTGGTGTGACTGGATTGCGGTAGAAAGGAAGAACTGGCTGAACTGTCTTTAAGTTGGGGAAAAGCACACCATTTTGCCCAATACTGGGAAAGGTTGACTGTGCTTTGGAGTCAGTGCAAGGCCCGATATAATTGGGCATGGGCCTGCTGTCTGGTGATGTCACAGGAAAGCCTGTTCTTTTGCCCTCCTCAGGGATGGTCATGTTTAAACTGTTCCTCAGATCTTTATCTCGGTTGTTCCTATTCATGGGCATATGAAGCCGTGGATTTGGGTTTGCACTGTGTCGGTTCCGGCTCCTCAGGGAGCTGAACACCATATTGCATCCTTCAATTGTGCATTTGTGCTTGATCTTCAGGTGGACAGCATTATAGTGAATTTTCAGGGTCCCTTTGTCATAGAAGGTCTTTTCACATGCAGTGCAGAAAACCCGGCCTTTCTTTGGTCCGATACCATTTCTTTCAGTAGTTTTCCCTTTGGGCTCTGGGGACAACCGGCTCATTTCAAGCTTGGCGACTGTGTGGTGTGAACCAGAATCACTGAAATGGGCATCATCTTCACTTTTGGGTAGGACATCTGGACAGTTTATACACTGTTCATTTTCGACTTGAAATGAAGCAGAAGTGGGAGTTAAGAAGCCATTTTCTGAAAAGGGTATCTGGACATCGTGTTTAGTGTCATGACTTCTATCTTGACCTTGCTCAATCACATGTCTCTCTGGTGGTGAACCTATCAGTGGGGGAGGCACTGGGCTGAAGAACTGAAAAGGCAGCATGAAAGCCATGTTATTGATGAGGTTTTCAAAATGATGAAGGTTGCCAGGGTTCACCTTGTCCACTGGAACAGAAAGGCTAGGACTTCTCTGGTTGCAACTTTCTATAAAGGCCCTAATATCCAAATTGGTTGTTGTAGATGGTATGATAATGGACTGTCCTTCTTTCTCCTGAATTGCCATGAGCTCTACAATGGACTTGGTCTCTCCAAAACGAAGAAACTGCTGTAGGGTGGCCAATTCTTCTTCACTGGTCATGATGCTCCAGTGATCCAAAACCTTTCCTGATGCATCCTGAATACAAGATCAAGTTGAAAAAAAAAATAATCAATCGACTGTCCTTTTTTTTTTTTTAAGAAATTATTCCCTTGATTCCCCATAGCTATTTAATGGCAAGTCTAACCCAAGTCTAAGCCAAGCTAACTCAAGTATCCTTGTTTCCCTCTTTGTTCCAACCCAGTGATAAACTACTCAGCTGTCATGACCCAAAGGATAAATTATTAGAAATGTATATAATTTCATCACCAAAATTAAAATATGTACAATTTGAACAATAGCAGCACCTAAGTTCAAGGAGAAAAGATAGAGCAATCAGTCTAGATATATAACTCGAGTATTATTTCACTGAAAGCTTAATAATCTTCCAAGCAACTAACATCAGAAAACAAATGAACCTGTATTGATCTGCTGCCAGTGTTCACAAAGCACAGCTGTAATTACACTAGAGTGTTGGAGTTCTTTCAAAGTCTAGCTATGCCTAACTTTTCCCAATAACTATAATAAATATTTTATCACAGAACATGTATTTGATGGCCTACTGAGATTTTTCACAGTGCATGTAAGAGTTTCTAAGATGATAAGGAATGTACATCATAAATTTTTCATGTGATAGAGGTTCAAGGTAATTGATTCCATATTTTTAATCCGAACACTAAAAAGCAAGATTATCAAGATCATTAAATATTGATCTATGTCATAATGTAAGATCATAATACTACTTTACATAAAAGGTCATTTCCATCTAGTTGCAAAGCCTAGTCTGTGTGAGCACATTTTTTTTTTTTAACGTCCACACAGGTTAATTTGGGGAGATTTGTTAGTCTGGCAAATGTAGGACACAGCCAGATAAAATTCTATCTAAATACTTAGGATCACTATCAAAATTAAGGTAAATTTGCTAGTACACTGAAACCAAGCAAAAGTAACATTCCATGAGATGCATTTCCCCCCAACATTTCTTAGTCTAGGCCATTGATTCTACAGTACCTGGAGCACATATCCACGAATATAATCCTGAAGAGTCCAGTCCAAGGCATGAAGAATCTGGATTACCTCCTCTTGTTTCAGTACACTGAAAAGCCGATCTAAAAGAATTTTAAGGCGAATGGGAATAGCTTGGGTCCCGTAGAGCATCAGACTGCTGATATCAAAAACCACATTGGACTGGACTATCTCCACTTGGCTAGTTGGGTACACATTTGGGATCCTCAATTTGCTTAGTGCTGAAAACCAGACATAAGAAGCATTTTAAAGAGGTGATCTCAGTTCAGAGGCAAAGTCACTAAAGTCCCCCCTCATCTGATTATGCTAACCAAGACAAAGAAAAGCTATTAATTGTTTTACAATTTTGATTAACCCAATGACTTCCTGTTCATTCCCACCAAACTTTTTTTTTAAAGCAGGAACTATTCTGCAAGAAGTGAAATGGACAGGTCTCAGAATCTTCTCTTCCATCTTTTCTTCACTCAGCTACTGAAATTCACAAGCAGTGAAAGTGTCACATACAGGAAAGGGAGGGGAATAAACAAGGGACAGAAATAATCCCCCAAACTACATAACTAGTGACTGAATAACAGAGTTGACTATCCATCATAAGCAGAAAGATATACAAATAGTTGCTTTAAAAAATTGTGTTTTTTTTTACCATGTGCCACCCATCCATGTCTGCACTGTTCACACTGCCGATGGTGTATTTTTCCTGGTTTGAAACCTTGACAACTACAGTTCAGAGTGCATCCAATAGCCTGAAAAGTAACAAGCACAATGGTGTATAGCAGATAAATTGACATTTGGAACAAGAGCAGGGTGTTTTGTTTTCTTTTTTAAAAGCCCAAGCACAACGAATCTGATCAATTTCAGCATAGGAAAATAAATAGTTAATTTGGTTCCTGAAGCCATTAATGTATCAAATGAATATTCCCTGCACCCAAAGAAGGATCTCATACATACAGGCTGAAATAGAAACAGATTTCTTTATTAGAAATAGACACACTTGGTTTACATGCAACTCAGAACCAGCAGAGCAAACTCTGCAGACTTAAGTGTTACAGATGCTCCATTTAGAGCAAAACGGATAAAGGATTGTAACTGTGTTGCTTTTAAGTGCTAATGCATTTGAGCACAGAGATAGGGCTGATTAGATAATTCCCTATCTTCTGGCTGGAGAAAGAGAGGAAGCTGTTTGGCAGGCAGCTGGACTTAGTTTATAGTAAAGTATCACTGCTACATCTGCAATGCAAATTCAAATGGAGATTCATGATCTCATTTTAATCATGTTTTGGGTGAGGAAACAACATCATCTGCCTCAATCTACCTGTTGTTGCACACATATCCCCTCTTCTATTCCTGATGGTAAACCCCATAACTCTCCTTACAGGGCACTCCTGAAAACTATTTCCCTGCAGCCCCTGTTGTTCCAAGCAAGTCTAGTTGTTGTGAACTCTTTTCATTGTGGAGCTGAAGGGTAATGAAAAAGATCAAGGGAATAAAGATTTTTGTGTGAGGGCAGGCAAAAAAAAATTAGTCTCTTTCCGTCTAGAAAGGCAAAGGTAGGAGGAGGGGGGTCAGGAAATATGATCAAAGCCTATAAAATTGTGAAGGGTATTGATAGGGGAAAGCCCAGACTCATTTGCCACATCCCAGAATATTAGAGCTAGGGAACATCTACCCCTTGAAGCTTTAAGAGAGGTAGTTTTAGAACAAACAAAAGGAAATACTACTTAAACAGCGGGTAGTAGACATATGGAACTCATTACTCAAAGAGGTGGCAAAGATTGAATACAAATTGCTTCAAGAAGGAGACATCTATTAAGGGAACCCAGGGATGTTTGGGGGTACAGCCTTTATCTCTTACATTAACTTCAGGAAGGGAAGGCCTACTATCTTTACTGACCACTCCAAAGGAAATGGAATTATGGGCAGGATGGACCCCAGATATAACCCTGTATGATTCTATAACATTCTCCAAGTGGAGAATTTGGAAATTAGAAATTTTATTGACTAGAGAGCAGATTACTAAGAGCAACAACACCTCTGTCTTGTAGGTGACGGCATAAATCGTCTTATTCCCACTATACAGATGAGGAAAACTGAAGCTTAGAAAGATTAAATAATTTGCCCAAGGCCATACAGGTAGTGTTGGAGCTGAGATCTGAATGATGGTCTTTTGTTACACATCTGGTACAATGCCGTGCAGCGGGCTGGGAGCTCTATCAGAATAAAGGAATGTTTAAGATAGAAACCTCTGGCGCATCATATAGGCCAGCCCCCTTGTTTTATGAAGAGAAACAAAGGTGATTTGACCAAGGTCACACAGCCAGAGCTAACAGCCATGCTGGGAGTAGTATTCAGCCCAACAGTTCCCTGTTCAGAGATCTTTCCAATACACAACCCACAGTGCTTTCTCCATACACAAATATGTAAGATAGGCATGAGTCCAAAGTGGGTAGTGTTCTTACTGACAAAGTTTTGGAAATATTTAAGTTTAACTGAATTTCTCAGACCTTCCCTTCATCTCCAATCCTCCAGTGAGGGATAAAGGTCTAAAGAATGAAATGAATTATTAAATAGCAAAAGCCCTCACACGAGACCTGCTTGTCAGATATGAAATACTATCAGGAGTGGTAAAAGCAGTACACGGTCTGTTTGGGCCCAAGAACATAAGACATCAGTGTGGAAGAATTGCCTTCTGTTTGGGTCAGGGATAGGATGAAGGCACTGGAATACAAAAAGATTGGGTTCACTTGCAGTACTGGTTAACACAATGACTACCTTACCTTTTGGGGGCTTTAGTCCTTGCCTCCAGAAACATAGGGATAGTGCTTATTTCAAAAGTGTTTTGAGATCCTCTGAACATGAAGGAAGAAAGGAATCTGTTATCAGGAATTGGAAAACCTGCCCTTAGAGAATATATCGGGTGCCTTGGCAGTGATAATTAGTGACTCTTTCACTTTAGAATTTCACATCTCTCCAGCTTGCTCATTTCCAGGATTTATTCTGAATGAGGATGACATATTAGCATGCCTGGAGATACAAAGATGGCAGCAACTAGGCAGACTTCGGTTTTCATCTGAAGGACTGGAACAGGAGGTAACAGGGTATGCAGCTGACTGGAGTATTTCTGCATAATCCCTCAAAGAAGTCACCCTCAAACGATAAAACGGGGGGGGGGGGGAGCTTTTAGCTCCTTGTAAAACAGGAGAACCCATGAGGATGTGGGACAGTATTAATTAATCACTTTTGTTCCTGTAACAGATCTATTTTAGCTTTGTTATGGAAACTCGTGAACAGTAAAAAGTCACACACATCTAAATCCAAGGTTAAAAAATAATGAATAAAGTTCGCCTTTACCTAACAAGATGTCAAAACAGTTCAATTAGTTCCAACAGTTCAGACTCCCATGAAAAGCTTTCAAGGTAAGCTGCTCGAGAATCAGAAATCTTGCCCTCTGGCTGTTCTGAACACACCTAGTGTCCGGTGGTCATTTATAAACAGCAGGAGTATTTCACAACTTGCTTCAGCTCCAAGGCTCTGTGATTTCATCATAATGGGCACCCCCTTCACCAACAGATTGTGACCACTATAAATTTTAGTAGACTGTCCTCACAAATTGTTGGGACACAAATATTCATCATTTATAAGCCAACTGGGTCACAAGCCTTTCTGAATCCAGCTAACCTGGCTCTCAAGTGAAAAGGACGTGTTCTGGGTTTATACTTGGTCTTTTTAATTTCTTGAGAACCTGCCAGACCCAACATTCTGTTAGTATATCACTATGAAGACTAAGTCATTCTTAGCTTATATTTAATAAATTAACCTATTTAGAATTTCTTTTTCTATATTTCTTTTCTCTCAAAAGGACTACAAAAATAAGAGATTTAATGTTTCCTTTTCCTCTTGCATCCGTTTCCCTAGAATACAATTTACTCTTAAAACAAGGTGTCTGGATTATAGTTGGTTAATTCATATTTCAGTTATCTGCAATCTAGGAAAATTATTAATAATATTAATACCAATGATAACAATAATCTCTCATATCACACTTTATAAAATACTTTCCGGTACATTTTTCTCACTTAAAAGGCAGGAGACAGAAATCTGTACTTTGAAGCCAGGAAAATATGGATTTAAATTCTGTTAATATCGTGCTTTGTGACACACTAGGGAAGTCACACAACGTCTCAAGGTTCGATTTCTTCATTTCTAAAATGAGAGGTCTATGACCTCCTAAGGTCCTTACCAGCCTTAAATCCATGCTTTTATGACGCTTATCTTTAAGGTAGGTAAAGATAGTACAGGTCAGACCATGTCTCAGAAAGGTTAAGGCCAAGGTCAGTGGGCTAGCAAGGGGAGGAGGTCTTTTGATTAGACAGAAACAGACACACAGATTCAGAAGACAGGGTATGACTAGGGTCTTCAATGTTTATCCTTGATACATGAACTTCTTGAGAGCAGGGATTATTTAATTGTTTGTGAATCCCAGCACCTAGTATAATGCCTGGCATAGGTACTTAATAAATACTTACCGATCAATTAACTTATAGGGATTTTCAAAAGGAGCTTCCCATGCACAGAGGGAGTTTTATGCATGGCTCCTATTGACAAATGGCAGCTTTTGATTCACCCCAACCTAGGAGATTCATACATGTTGTTGAGTTGTTATCAGTCCTGTCCAACTTTGTGTGATCCCCTTTGGGGTTTTCTTAGCAAAGATACTAGGAGCAGTTTGCCATTTCCTTCTCCAGTTCATTTGACAGATGAGGAAACTGAGGCAAAGAGGGTTAAGTGACTTGCCCAGGGGTCACACAGCTAGTAAGTGTCTGAGGCCAGATTTGAAATCGGAAAGAGAAGTCTTCCTGACTCCAGGCCTGGTGCTCTATCCACTGTGTCACCTAGCTGCCCCGAGATTCATATATATTTGAGTGACTAATTCTACTTTCCTTTACGAACAGGACTTTCTGTCTTGAATATCATGTAACCTGGTCACTTCATTTTAGAAGCTTTCATTTCTCATTCAGGATTTCCAAGAAATTTATCAACAACTCTAATCTCCAAAACTGGGTTTTATAAGCTATACTCAGATCAGTTCTAACTTAACCCATTTTAACAAGAGGTAATGATGCTAATTAAGCACCTAGGGAAATAATCTCATCTGAATCATTTATTAAAAAAAAGAATGCTAATTACAGTGGCTAAGAAAGCTTCTAATTTCAGGGTGTTTTTTTTTCAACAAGCAAGACAGTCAACAGAATCCTACCAGCTGAAGAATTGCATTCTAAAGTAAAACTAAACATTGAAAGTCAAATAAAACTGCAAAATTCTAATCAAAGGACTAGATGGAGGTGCACGTGAAAATTAAAATGGAAAACTCTTTTTAAAGTTAAATCCTTTTACTCGGCATCTTTTTTTTTCACTCAGCATCTTAATATTTCTTCCATTCTCTAAAATCATTAAGCAGATGTTTAAAGCATTGTTGACCCATGAAGTTATTACTACTATTATTGTTCTTTCATTATTCCTCTTCTTAAACTGATAATTTCCAGAATCAGTATTAATCATTCTAATATGCTTTAAACCAATATTGAAAATTCTGGTGTCCACAATGACTCAGTCTTTGCTCATGCCAGAGCTGGAAGCATCTTTTGGCCACTCAAGAACCAAGGAAGGATACTGATTGGACCTTGCGTGACAGGCATGTTTGGGCCGTCCAGGCAGTGGCTGCATCCACTGTTAGAAGGACATGTACCTTGAGTTATTTTTCAAGCTACAAATGACTGCATGAACACTTGTAGCTGGCCAGTCAGGATGTGCTTCTTTGGAGAGAGGACCTTCAAGATAACACTTCTATTTAGCTCTGTGACAGGATTTGGACTGTGTTCAAGAAGCAAAACTACACTCATTTAAAGCAACTGCAATCCCTAGCATGTGTAACTGTGATCACATGACAAAAAAAGAAATTCCAGAAGATCCTGGATGACCCAAGGCAGTGGGGAGGGAGACCCGAGTCCTGTTTACTTCTCAGGGATGAGGTGCCAGACTAAAGATTCTAACCCCAGGGTTCTGTCACTGATGTGCCCCAGAGCTTTAGGACAGTTAATTAACAGTTCCTATGCCTCAGATGCCTCATCTATAAAATGGGAATAATACCTGCCACCTACCTATCTCAAAGAAAGGTTTAGGAGAATTAATGAGGTAACAGGCATACAGAGCTTCAGAGAGTAATTACCATGATGTGGCTGCTATTATTCTTAGTTTGATAAATAAACCAGAATTTTGGTTTTTTTCTAGTACTATCAGCTCAACTCCTGTCACCACGAACAGAAATTACCAGGGGGAAGAAACCCATTGACAAAACATTTATTCATTTATTAAACAAATATTTACCAAGTAACCATGTGCGAAGTCTGTATTCCACCCTGGAAGGGCCTAAGAAAAATGAGTAAGAAACTATCCCTGCCCTCCAGCAGCTTCCAATTAAATGAGGTGATTACACACACACACACACACACACACACACACACACACACACACACACACACACACTAAACTACAAGGTAGATCATGTCAAGAGTCTAAAGAGGGAAATACTAGGGCAATTTAGAGGAGACAGAAAAACCAGCTGGTTTGAGAAGATAGAGAGGCTGAGGTGAGGGGGAAGGGGACCATGAAATCTTCACGAAGGAGGTGATGTCTGAGCTGGGCCTTCAAAGATGGACAGGTAGGCTTTTAACACAAATCCTAGTTGCTAAGTGAACAGTCCCTGAATGAAATAATAAAATGGAACATGTTGTTTTTATCATTGTCACACAAACCTGGAAATCTGCAGGATCACAGGAGCTCAAATTTTGAGCAAAGAGGGGCCCAAATGGCTTTCTCCAAAATTATCTATGGCCAAAATCTGATGTTTTGCTGTTGGCTTTTTTTTTTATTTTGGCCCCCAGCCCTCATCCTACTTGACCTCTCTCTGCTGACTGCCCTCTCCTTTTGGACAGTCTTTCTTCTAAAGATTTTTGCAACACTCTTTTTTCCTCCTACTTGTCTTGACCACACCTTCTCAAGTCTCTGTTTCTGGATCATTATCCATAATCATGCCCCTGTGGGGTAGTCAAGGAGTGTGGCAGTAAATGTTTAACAACCTGCTTTCACTCTGCTCTCATAAATGTACACAGGACACACTCTTAAATTTAACCTGCATTAAATATTTAACAACTGGCTTCCCTCCCCACAATGTACACAGGCTATACTTTTAAGTTTAATCTGCATCATGTACATTTCTCCATCACTTTCTTAAGTCTAAATCATCAACAAAACAATTAGTTAGGACTTGATTTATAGCATTGGTCAATTTCTGAGGTGTAAATACTCAAGATAAAAATTTAATGATCAGCTCTTGTGAGCCATTTCAAGCTGGCTCCAGCACACACCTGGAGTAGGCCAGGTCTCTTCTTTCCTATGCCGCCTTATCCCTTCTCTGCTCCATTGACCTCATCAACTTCCTCAACTTTAATTATCATCTCTATGCAGACAGCTCTCAGCTCTATACATTCAGCCCAAATCTTCCTCCTGAACTGACAGTCATTAACCGCTTTACTGAACCTTTTAAACTGATTATTAAACAGACATACCAAATTCAATGTGTCCAAAACAGAACTCATCTTCTCCCACCCCTGCATTCACTAATACCCTTATTTCTTGTGAGGGCCTCATCATCTTTTTTTAGACTCCTAGTTTTACAATCTCAACATTATTCTCAACTCCTCATTCATTTCTATTTTGACCATATTTCTCCATCCATTGCTTCAGGTCCTAACTGCCTCGTGGCTATACTACTACAATAGCCTTCTACTTGATCTCTCTTGGCCTCAACTCTCCCCCAATACATCCTCCAGCACTAACGGTCAGTAGCATTCCCCCTACTCAATAAACTCCAGGAGCTCCCCATTGCCCCTATACCAACTTTTGCTGTTTGGTTTTTAAAGTTCACCTTTAAAGCAGAGATGTTTTTATTTTTTGTCTTCACATTCTTAGCACCTAGCACAGGGCTGATAGGTAATAAATGATTGCTGACTGATCAATTCTAGTCCAATCCCTTCAATTTTACCAATTTGGAAACTGAAGCCCAGAGTAAAGATTAGATAACTTGCACAATGTATCCAAAGATATATTTCAAAATACTAGTAAGACTGCATTCATCTTCTTAGTGAGTTGACTATCATAGTTTGAACTTACCATATATTTTTTAAGATACTTATTCATTCTTTCAAGTATTTTCAAGCACCGAATATACAGAAGGCTATAAAGGAAGCATAAAACATGGTCCCACCCTGTTGAGGTACTTATAACTTCACCACAGAGACAAGCACGTAACGGGAAAGAATAAGGTAATAACAGAACATACCCTAAATGTCAAACAATGAATCCTAATGGCATTGTGGCCAGAGTTCATGGAAGGATTCATGGAAAAGATACTACAGAGATTAAGACCTTTTTCTGGACATGGCCAATGGGAGAATTTGCTTTGCTTGACTTCACGTGCTGTAACAGGGGTTTTGATTTTCTTGCTTTGTCAGTTGGGGGTAGGGGAGAAAGAGACGACAGATCCAAAAATAAAATAAAATGCATTTAAGTAAAAAGAAAAAAAAGCAGTATGGGGAGTGAGGGGACAACCCAGGGAAATGTGCAGAAGTGTAAATTAGGATGACTTGCTCAGATGAAGGGAACGGTAAGAAGACTGGCTTGACCGGAATAGACAGATTCATCTTGTAATGTCTTATATGAGATCAACTTGGTTTGGATTTAAGCCTACTGGTAATAGGAAAACTTGAGGATTTCTTCTTTTAAAAAAAATCAGGAAAGTGATCTACTTTTAAGAAGTACAAGTGAGGTAGAGCTGGATGATGAGATGACTAATTAGAAGGTAGCAATTAAGATGTGAAGTGATGATAGTTTGTTACAATAGGGTCGTAGCAGTGGGCATGAAAAAGGATGGTCCCGTACAAGATACATGTTAAAAGAAAACACTGGAAAGTGACAGAATAAATGGCAAAGAGGGATGAAGAGAAAAAGGAAGGGGGCAGTCAACAGTAAAGTGAAGATTCCATCCTGGATTACTGGAGAGGATGGTGGTACCGCTACGAAAGGGCAGTTATTGTGGGAGATGATAATTTGACAGAGTTGTGGGTGACGTGTTTGTGTGAATCTTAGAGAAGGGAAGTTATAGTTCTGTGGCTGTCCAGTACAGTCAGGTGACTAGTAAATTCCTTTTTCTTTCGATCTCTCTCTAAATACAAGTATAAACCTCTCCTCCAAAAAACATATAACATTCACGTCTTTTTTATTTTTAAAACTAATAACTTCAATGACAAAAAAGAAAAGAAATATAAAAAACAGTTTTAAATAGAATATTTAAAACAAAGCAAAACAAGACATTTCTATTCCTTTTCAAGACATATGTAGAATTAAAAACATTTTCACTAACGTCTTCCGTTTGATACTAAAAATAGGAATGTACGGTAGCAGCCTTCAGACACACTTAGAAAAGTCAATGGGCAGAAATGAAGTACACTTCTGGACTGGTATTTTGAATTTTACTCAGCTTGGAGGCTCAACTCTTGCACTTTGAGATGCCTTCAATCCTAAACCATCATCCATGAGGTAGGCACTTAGCAGAGCTATAAACGGCTGCAGTGGGATCTGAACTTTGCTGAGGAAGATCCAATACAACCTACTGCCAATTAAAAAGAAAACCAAAACCAAAACCATGAGCTGTGCCGTCCCATGTTAATTCTCTAGAAGCTCGGCTTCAGTTTAATTCCCAGGATGCCACTGAAGTCCAAGGCATAATGAAACGAGGAATGCCATTCCAAACAAACTGTGCGTGCACCTAAGGAAGCCAGTACGTATATCATGAGATGTCAAAAGCACCAGAGTAAGAATTTATCCTTCAATGAAAAATGGAAGCAACAAGGCAGGGCCTCCAGTTCTCTGGAATTAGACGCTTATCTCTGAAAGTGTAGGGAAAATGTTTCTGAAATATGGGGGGTGAGTGGTTGGCTGTTGGTATGAAGCAGGAAAATCATTCAGATGCTTATTTTCTTACACAGCAGGACAGCAAAAACTATCCACATGGGATAAAGAATTAGAGTAGCTTCGACCATCCTCTTAAAAAAAAAACCAAAACCAATACCTATTGTTAGGTCTAGTTGAGTCAAAACATACATGTGACAACCGTTTTCCACATGGTGTTGTTTTGACAGGGTTTTCTCTGTCTGCTTTGGACACAGTTTTCTTTCTTCATTTCTGCTGAGCCCCAAAATGACTGAATAAGCCTATTCCCACCCTGAGGCGATGTTACCACAGTTTACAATAATTAGACCATGTGTGGACCTGAATGGTGTTGCGACTTGTTTGGCTATAACTGTGAAGAGTTTTGGGAGGTCAGAAACTGGACTCTAAAAGAGTCTAGGCTTCCTTTTTGCTTTTGTTTGTTTGTTTTTTTAAGACTTTCTTGTTTTGGCTAAAATGGGAGCGTATACAGGGGTGGAGAACTACCGAACTTGAAGCCCAAGAATCTCCAGAAAATGGAAAGTTTCAAAGATTAAGAGAGTAGTGGGAAATACTGCCTTTAAGTCAATCTCCATTTGTAAAAAAAACTTTAAAAGTACTGCTATTAATAGTGAGTGACCTGCCAGTTAATTATTTTTAAACTTCTAAATAATCTCTTGAAAAACCAACATATTTCATAGAGAATTTGTCCAACTTCAAAAAAAATTTTTTTTTAATAAAGTTTCTCCCCAAACAGTGACCCACAGTACTGAAAAGAGGGGAGTTCTGGACCTGAAATAGGAAAATGTAGGGTGTAAATGAAGGGTGACATCTCTAAAGAAGGCTTGTTGGGTGTAAAAGAAGGGTGACACCTCTAAATAAAAGCCACCTCTAAATGAAAATGTTCATTTTGGGGGGCGGGGAGGAGAGATAACAACAACAACAACAACAACAAATCACAACCACCATTCTTCTGGCAAGTCATTTACCCTACAGGGCCCCTCAGGGCAACTTCTGTTAATGAGCACTGTCAAAATAATTACTAAGGCCACAGACAACTGCTGCTTTTTTTTTAAACGTCAGCAAATACTCCATACTGTAGTTCAATTTTACTGTCAAATTGATGTCGTGGGCTCCTTATATCATGTATGCTTAATCCCACACATTTATAAATCACAGGCATGTTTTGAGGCTCAGTTATATACTCCACTGGATCATAGGGTTACGACTTCTTATACCTCTAAGTAAGAAATCAGGAAGACATCCTTCCTTTTGCTGGAAATTTTACAACTGCCTGGCTACTCAGCTCAGACCGACCTTAATAACAAACTGCCAATCCGCACCGTACTGAAACACATGCAAGACTGGAATGTGTCTTCTACTGCAAAGAGAAAGAACCGTTTTGGGGAGCTTATCTGCAAGTCATTACTTAGAAGACCTTCTCAAAATGGACAAGGGAAGCCATTTCTAAAGCAGATTACAACCCAAACTAACAGATCAAGTTTTGCTATCTATTGAGAACCAATTAGCCATTTCAAGCTCCCAAGCTTTCTGTTCAAGGTTTAGAAAGCAGCTCACTCCCCAAATTCTTATCAGTTTAAATATACTAAATGCTTCCAGATGATATTACAAATTATTTAAAAGATGACACATCATCACAATTACATGACAACTACATGTATGAACTATACATGTGCTACTGTACAGTTTCTTGCCTACACGTTCAAAACTTTTGATCATTTAACTTTTTGGATGAAGCAATAATATCCATTTATTCAACAGCAGCCTAGGTGAATTATTCACTTTTACTGATGAAATCAGACTTGTTAACATAGTTTTTCTTCTAACATTAGATAAGTAATGATCATCATGATCCTTTGTAATTACTTTAAAGAAACTAGTTGTATGATCTAATTTTTCAAAACCAAAGTCTTTAAAAGTAAATTTTTTTTTGTACTTTAAAATTTGTACTTTTGAATCCATTTCATATTTTGTAACATTTAAGTTATGTGCATTCCTGAAATGGGCAAAAGTTATTTTAATATTTAAAATATGGTGGTTGGGTTTTTTTTTCCTGCCAAATGCACTGTAATGCTTATATATTCTTTTGGTTAATTCCCCAAAATTCTCAGTTTTTTAAAAAAAATCCCAAGTGGTACTCCAAAATCCTTTCCCCTTAAACATCAGTCTATGGCTTCTTTCTGTATGCTTGTTCACACACCCTTGAACTAAAACTCTTGGAGAAAACTGTGCAATGATTATGCAAAAGTCTAATGATAAGTTAAAACAGTCAAACCCAACATTTGTTATGGAGGAGGGTTTGCATGGTATAATAGAAAAATGACAATCTCTTGCACAATATAATCCAAGTCATTTAATAATTAACATTTTTAACCTTGGTTAAATATACAAAAATTCATTTTTAAAAAATCCATGCTAACTGTGGTTAAATATACAAAAATTCATTTAAAAAATCCAGACCTCCACCAAATGGCAGTAATTGTCACAGAAACACACATATGTATGTATGCACAAGTTCCTCAAAATGTCCCTTCTGCAACCCACCTCCAACAAGGTTTTCCCAGAAAATCTGTGGGTCCCTCCTCTTTAGGACTCCTAAGCACTAATAGAAAAGCTGGTTCTGACCATGAATTGGAGAGAGATATTCTAGGAGCCTGGACTTATTTAAGTGTTCTCATCCTCAGAGGACTCTAGTGAATATAACTATAAAATCTGGAGGAAACATAAAAAAAAAATACAAAGTGTGATTCCCACCTTCTCCTCCCCCTCCTCCAGCAGAATTTTATTCATACAATTAAAGGCTGTTAGTTGGCATCCCATTTAACCGTCAGACTTCGACCAGTGGCAGCTCCAGAGCCACAAAGAGCGCACTAAATGAGAAGAACATGTTACTACACAGCATTTGAGAAAGTTTGGCTCCAAGCTATGCACTGATTAATATCAGATCTCCTCCTTTACTTGCCTCTTGACAATCTTGTCACATCTGGCTGACAAATCCTTACAAGCTTATCCAAACCAAGGCAGCCCGGATCATGCTCCAGGACTAGCTGGAAGGAAGTGGCAACACCAGCCATGCATGGGATGTGCCATCGTGAGACTAATGAAGCTGACTCCGTTTGCAGACTGCAGGAACACTAAGAAACCCAGCCCGCCTCCAGGTTTTGCAACATAGAACAGAGTCAGCTCACCCAAAGATAAGACAAACAATCAGCTCCCTGGGTTCGAGAAGCTGAGCAATTATATGAATTTTAAAAAGGGGAGGGGGGGAATTTATTACAGACTTGAGCAACTCACACACAACCCAATGAATATAGTATAACATACAATGCCACTGTCTGGCCAATTCATTAAGCTACTTTACTTTAAATCTCAGATCTGTGGGTTGTTGTTTTTTTTTTAAAGTGACAAGTGACCATTTTATTGGGCTTTCATTTCAAAAGATTAAAAATTCAACATAACTCTCAGTTTTAACTAACCCTGAGGAGATTTTTTTTTTTTCAGAAACACAATCCAGACTTTTACAAATTGTTCTGAAACTTGACGATCCGGATGGAAAGTAATTTTACATTTTCCCAGAAACTCTTTCACATCAGTCAAAGCTCTCCTTCCTACCCTCTGTGTTACAGAAAATATTTGGGAAATGGTGGGGACATGGTAGGGGTCTGGGGGAAGGGGGAAAGACAGTAATTGCCACTCTGCTTTCTGTATAATTCTGCCTAGCAAAATGATAATGGATTTAAGTTTACATTTGAGGCCATGTTTAGTTTTCCACAGGCAACCAAATCTAGCCAGAAAAAATAGCCTGTCTTAAATGTCAGCTATTTAGCTGCTTAATTACTTCAAAGAAAAACACTCCACGGAACCAAACAATGCCAAGTAGAGATGCCTACCTCATTTGGAAAAAGTATTACTGGCTTTAGTTTTTGAGAGACAGAGAGAGTCAGCAATGAAATGTGTCTAAAATGCAGACATGGGGCTTCGATTGCTGAACACTTAGACGTTCATTCCTAAAGAACTCCAGAGAGAAGCTGGTATGGCTTTCTGGTCTCCCAGTGTATTTATACATCACAATAACTCTAATGTATTTGCTTAAAGCATTTGGCCTTAGAATACATTTAGGTCACAAATCAAAGATTTTTATTGTGATTAATGTATATCCCAGCCTTGTACAATTAGACATCATCAGGTTCTCTGGGTTTTTAGAGCCCAACCACTTCAGTCTGAAAACAATTACCCAACTGGTGTTTATACCTAGGTGCAGTAAGCTAAAATTTTAGCTTTCCTCCTTTGCAGACAGCTTGGGAACACACAGCCTAGCAGCCCAGGTATGGCAGCTCTTTTGAAAATTAACTCATCAAATGCCTCAACACGCAGCACTAGAACCCATTAAAGCCCAGACAACACTCCCCTCAAAGGGCCGCCTCCACAAACCCCATCATTCCAGCTGCAACACACACCCCACAGTCCCCAAAATGAGAGAAAAAGTTGTCCACTACAATCAGGCATTCCAGTGTCTAAAATGGGAACTTTTCTTACCTCAGCCATGGTGCTGGTGCTTATGTTTCCTGAGCTTTAAAAGAATTTCCCATTCCTCGGTGAGCTCTCCCAAGAAGTACTGGAAACACTCCTGTCTGTACAAGTACTAAGAAGGCAGGACCATCACCCACCCCTTGACTCTTGTCTGAATCCGAGCACCTCAAGGTCTGAAGTACACTCAGCCCGCAGACGGGAATGAAATAAGATCCTCCCCCTTAGTGTTCTCCAGTACGAAGTTGTGTCTGCCTCTCTCACCTTTGCAGAAAGCTCTCATCTCTGTGCCCGGTGTGCTGTGTTCCAGCATGCCCTAAGAGTCCCAGAGCAGTCCCTCTCACAGCTGGCTTGAAGAGGGCATGACACTCATCATTCACAGAAATTTGATCAAAAGGAGTCATAGAGGCTCGAGGCACTTCTAATGCGGTCTAAGAAGATTCTCCCCCTGCTCGGGCAGCCTGAGTAATGCATTAAATCAATGCAGCTGACCTGAGGCCCATTACACTTTCCCGGAGAACACAGAACTATCTGCAAATAAGCTGAAGGCTTTAAGTCCCCCCCTCCCTTTTTTTAGAGCACAAATGCATTCCTTTTTATCTCCAATTTAAAACTGTGAAGGTTTCCTCTTGCACACTTAAGTGGAAAGATTTTACTTTAGTCAGAGGATGCACGAACAATCTTAACTCTCTACAAAGAGGGTGCATTCTAATGACACACGTTCTTATCTGCAACTTCATTGATGGAGGTAGAAATAACAGGGGGAGGGATGGGATAAATTATCTGGATGTCAGTAAAAGGGAGGAGGGATAATGTATGGAAATATTGTTAAATAATAACTAAACTAAGGTGGTCAGATGTGCCGAATAACCTAATATGGGCCTCCCAGAGCAGAGGGAGGTTAAGGGATAGGTTTTGAGGGGGAAAAAGTCCAACCTGTGTTCAAAAAGGGAGGGGGAAGGGAGAAGTAGGGGTCGAGCCTAAAGGGGGGTGGTGGGTTGGGCTGTGCCAGAGCAAGGCTCGCTCAAGGTCCTGGAAGAAGTCAGAAACATTGTAACTCGGATTGTAGCCTAAACCCAACCAGACTCAGCTTGCTGATCCCAGTGGAGTTGGAGGCCACAGGGGGAGAGCAAGAAAGACTGGGGGGTGGGGTAAGAAGGGGGGAGACAGCTCCTTCATCTCTTATGATCCATCTACAGTCAACCTCAAAGGATTTAGTTCTGGAAGGTACCTTAGAGATCTGGTCCAACCCCAAAATTACTGATGAGGATGTTGAGGCCCGGAGAGACCACACAGATAGTAAGGAGGATAAATTGGGTTTATTTTTTTCAAGGATGAACCTGAAGTATGACTTTGGATCTCCCCTATCCAAAAGCATGTCTCCCCACCTGTTTCCCAATGCCTAAAATTCCTTTAAGGAGAGACAAAGTCTTTTATACCATGATGAGAGATAAGGGACTTAAAAGGCAAGATGCCTGGTAGACAGAACACATCATAACTGCAGTTCAAATGAGTGTCAATCAACTAACAAGTGCAAATGGTATCAGATAGTTTCTAGTTCTGATAGAAAAGCTTGGGGAGCAGAAGGGCACTGGGTGGTCAAAGGTAGGGAGAAGGGGAAAATGAGTTGCCCCTGCAGAAGTTCACAGAAAGGGTAGGCCAGGGTCTTCTAAGAAAACTTTTGCTAACCTCACTGCTTTATGGAGGGCTGGACTGTCTCCATTCAATCCTGATAACCATTCTCATCTTCACTGCCATTACCACACATTCCTATAGTGTTTTAACCTCACACAAGGCATGTATAAAAATGTAATTTTGTTCCATGGTGCCACTGTTCATCTTGAAGGGAAAATTGCATTAGAGCAGGACTGATATAGGCTGATTCAACTTTGTATGCTTTTGTGAAAAAAAAAATTAATATGTCTAACTTTAATATGGCCAACAAAAGAGCTCAGTTACCAGAAGAACCTGTGTATCCTCATGCACCATCTTCCATTTGTAGAAATGTGTTCAATTCCTGTAAATATCTCCATGATGGCAATGTCCATACTATAAAGTTTCTAATCCCCAGACAACGGCCCATTCAAATCAGATAATATTCAATTTGACAAGATTTCAGTCTAACTAAAGAACAGTATAGGCACTTGCAAAATGGTAGAAACTGAACTGGACTTGTACATTTGTTTTATTTAAATGTCTTACTTCCCACAAATGAAAACTTAATCTAAATCAGTTTTCTGTTAACTTATCAGCAATGGGGTAGGGTTTGAAAGATTTTGGTAAAGAAGGACATTGGGAACTTCCTGTGGATTAAAGCAAATAGGAGTGGCATGGAAAAAGAAAGATGACTTGGCAGTTTGTCTTTCCCAGCAGCCTTCCTCTCTTTTCATATTGCCTGACTAGCATTTTAGACCTGGAGGAGGACATAGAGATCATCTTTTTTGAAAGTGAGACCATAAGAATTTACATGAGTTGTCCAGGGGCAGGTGGGGCTCAAACCCAAGTCTCCTCTCCTTAAGCTCTTTCCATCATACTACATAGAGCACCTTCTACTTTACACATGTGATTCCACATGAGAGATAAAAACAAAAGGGGTGGCCAGTACTTACCATGCATATGTAGAGCCTTAGAGTGACTTTAAACAGAAAGACTAAGTTTACAGTACATTTGTGTGTAAAATAGAAATAAGTCTAATTTTTTCTACATCTGGGACCTATTTTGTCCCTTCACCACCACAAAAGGGACTTCAGGAAGGTGTTCAACAAATTGTTTAAAAAAGGAGGAAAGATGGGCTTACGATTAGGGGTCAAGAGGGATCACGATCAGTGGAACTATGGCATCCTCCCCCCACTCCCATTCAGCTTCAAGTCCAAAACATTCAGCTTGTGATAAAAAGAGAAACTGACTTCTCTTACCTGAAGGGTGCTTTAGGAAAATAGACTATTTTACTCACTCACCATCCAGGAAGTTCCCATTCTCCTTGTGCACTAGCCACAGTTTTTCCTGCTTACATTGATGTACTTTGCTTACCATCAGGAAGCCATGGTCTCTGATGCCTCACAATTAGTTTGGGGAGCAATACAACATTGGATCGTCACATCATTTTTGGTTGGGGTCCAACAGAAGTTTTATTGCCTGCTGAAACCTTTGGTGTAGCAGCATGTTATATTTGTACACTCTAACTTGACAAAGTCAGGAAGTGCCAATGTTAAGAATTCCTACAGTAACAGGAGCTCAACCAAACTTGAACATTCCAAATGGGAATCCAAAATATAAAACCACTGGTCAATTTATGCTGTGTTAAGAGCTTAACTCTTGCATTTTCTCAGCTGGGTGATTTTTTTAAGTTTCCACTTGAATTACTACAGATTTTTAATTTCTTTTTTTTTAAATGGGGGGGCAGATTAAAAAGAATAAAAAAGCAAATAAGAAATAAACCCACCAAGGACCACTGCAATGAAGATCTTAGAATCAAAGAATATTAAGACTACCTTAGACATCATTTAGTCCAATTTCTCATTTTATAGATGAGGAAAGGGTGAGCTGGAGAAGGAAAATGACTTGCCTTGAGTCAAACAGCTGGTTAGTAACAGGGCTAAGACTTGAATTAAGAATTAACTATCCTATGTGCTGATATTTTTAAGAAACCAGCATTTTCTAAGGAGCATCTCTCCCTCTCTCTCCTTGAAGAAGTACAAAGAACAGAGTATAAAGCAAGAATTTACAACTTTTTCTGATCCTGTATGTCATGGATTTCAGAAAACCTTCCCTTACCCACTATTCAATATGAAAAAAGTTCTAATGTTTACCATGCACATGGCTCAGATAAATAATCAGCCCCCAAAATCAAATATTGATCAGATACTATGTGTTAGATATGTTTCTAAACACTAAGGATACAAATAGCAAAAATAGGACTTGCCCTCAAGAAACTTATGTTCTAACAGGAAGACAACATACACAAATCAGAACACACAAGATATATACAGAGAAGATGCAGAGATTATTTTCAATAGGATGATATAGTTATTTGCCAAGTTTTCCCATATTCCTTGATAACCTTCTTGTATCCCCTGGAGGTTCATGTATTCGAGGTTGGAAACTTCTAGTGTGAAGAAATGAAATTCTCAAAAATCTACACATTGGCATAACCATTAGATACTCAACTTTTTAATTATACAAGTTGGTAAAATTGTCCTATGTTCATGTTCCAGAACAGTCTCTACCATGACTCATAAGTTGTAAAATGTTAGGTTGTAAGATGGCAGTTTCCAAAGGAAAAAATGTTTAAAAAAGATAGATTATCCCATTCAGGCAAATGTTCTTTCCAATTTAGAGAAAAAAACAAAAACACAGGCTTTTGGAAGAGAAATCACCAAGATATAGATGTACGGCATCAAGAACCATTTCTGGACATGTCCAGTTTTTGACTAAAAGGGATAAAGATTTGAACACCAATAACAGATAGTACTTCAGACTGCCTTGAAGCCAGAAGGGAAGGTTTTCTGCTTTAGTCAGAAGAGGCCCTGGCTACCTGAACACTTTGACAGTATTGTAGAAAGCAACTCAACTATTTGTTGATAGGTGGCAGGAAGTACTGTACCATTAATGGGTCTACTGATATAGGTAAAAGCCAAAATCAAGTTCTTTATGAGATGAAAGAATGTGGAGAATGATTTGTCTGTCCTTTATTGATCTAAGGATCAATACAGGAAGACTATGCACATTCCTCAGAAGACAGTGTGTCAGGAAACACCAAGAGAGAAGATGAACCCTTCTACCTTCACCCCACTGCCAAAAGACATCTATCTAGGGGCAGCAGGTCTGGGCACATCTGGGGCATGAGATGGTGCTGGGACCTGATTAAGAGCAACAAGTAGGAGCCAAGACTCCCCCCTACGCAACAAACACCCTGGGTACAGATCATACTGCCACAGAGGCCAAATGTTGCAATTTCTATAGAGACTAGCTCAGAAACAGCCTTCTGTTGAGAGAGAAGGATGATAAAGTCTAGCCAAGAGGTTGGCTCCAAGTTCTGCTGCCAAAATACTGTCTTGACTGTGGTTCCCTTCACACTGGTCCATTCCACTTTCCCCTCTTCTTGTCTGAATTTCTCTTCCTCTACCTTTACCTTGCATGTTGGAGAAAACTAAATTTCCAAGGCTGACAATGTTTCATTTGGTGTTTGCACCTTTAAAAAGCAAGGAGATCTAAGTGCCCAGTGGGCATGTGTAATTTTACCTAGAGTTAAAGCATAGTGACTGGACTTTTTTTTTGTGAATGAGATTTTCCAATCTTAAGAATAGGAAAAGAATAAGGGAAATGAGATATGAGGAACGTAATCTTCAAAACAAAAAAACAAAACAAAACAAAATGTAAGCCCTACTTGGGTTCTAAATCATCTCTCATGGATCTGTCTTCAGCAGAGATGCAAGTTGGAAGTTTTTGTCCCAATATGAGAAAAAGAAAACAGTCATAAACAATGAAATGTAACCCCTACAAACTTGGGAAGAACACTTAGAAGTGAGTGGTTTTTAAGATTTATTTTGTTTGAGGTAAGTAAGGCACATTTTGATTTGGGGAAAAAGAAAAAAAATAGATTGCCTAAGTGGTTATCACCATTCAGATCTGCTTAGCGTGTGAAACTGACCTCCCTTTTGGCCAGTTACTTCATATAAACTTTTATATCATCTGCCAGCTCCAGACTTGGCTTTGCCACTAGCTTGCTATGTTACTTGGGAAAGTCACTGGTCCTCTTTTGGCCTCAGTTTCCTCATTATAAATAGACTGTATTAGATTAATGTCTCAAGGTCCCTTCCAGCTTCAACATATGACAATCCATTGAATCATACTAGAAAGCTGGCATTTCTCTTCTAACCTCACAATGTGAGCAAAGGAGCAAAAAAAATTACATGGTTAGGCTCATCTCTGGGAACTTTTAGTTCAGTTAATTTCTTGAGTTACATATTTGTATTTCATATTTGAAATATGGATAGAGGAGGAATGGAGTGAGAATCAGTTGTATAGAAACCAGGGCAGAAATAAAAGTTGAAACTCCAATCTAGAAGTTCAAGTTTTGACTCAATTTTTCTCCCCCCTTCCCATCTCATTGGCCTGCTGCCTTGAAAGCAGAGAACCCTATTCCCAGTTTCCTAAGGTGACACTGATTTGTGGTCTGTGCACCAAGGAAATATCCTAGGAAGAAAAAGCTATTTATTTTTAACGGGAACCTGATCAAAGATAATAACAGATGGAAACAGCTAATGTTGGAGGTGCTGTGAGAAGATAGAGATACCAGTACATTGTTCGTGGAGCTGTGAATCAGTACAATCATTTTGAAAAGCAGTTTGGAATTCCACAAATGAAGTGACTAAAATGCCAATACTCTGGGAACCAGAGATTCTATTACTAGGTACAGACCCCAAGAGGTCACTGATAGAGAAAGCCCCTATACCAAAATATTTCTCGAGGAACTTTTTGTAGTAACAGAGAACTGGAAACAAAGTAGGCTGTCCAGTGAATGGGCAATGGCTAAATAAATGGTGGTATTGGAAGGTAATGGAATATTACCTTTCTGTAAGAAATGACAAACATGATGAATACAGAGAACCATGGAAAGACTTATATTATCTGATGTAGAATGAAGTAAACAGCCATGAACAGCCATGTGACTACAACAATGTAAATGGAAAGAATCATCACAGAACAATCAAAATTTCAAACAAAAACAGGCAAGACTACAAAGAAGAGATATGACAAGACACCTGCTTCCCCTTCATAAAGGTGGGAGGTCCACTGTGTGGAATTGTTGGATTTTTGTTTGGACTTTCTAAATGTGTTGACTAGCTTTTGCTGGGGATTTTTCTTAATTTTTGGGGGGGGGCGTCACATGAGATGGTTCAGGAGAAGAATACTGGAAGAAATTTTGGCCACATAAAAACAAAAGAGATAGATAAAATGTGTTTGGTTTTTTTTTTAAACAGGATGTAATTGTCCTGTTTAAGAATGTTTGCCCCCAATAAAATGGAAAACTAGCATCTGACTCTAAGGAGCAAATTGCTTTATGTCAAAATGGCAAAATTCATAAATCAAGAAGGTAATGCTGGTCTTGGCTTGGAAGCACTCTGAACACAAAGCCATTATCGAGAACACAGACAATGTAGAGGCAGGTAGGTACTATGGAGGATGGTGCACTGGCCCTGGAGGCAGGAGGACCTGAGTTCAAATTCCAACTCAGACACTTATTTGGTGTGTGACCCGGGGCAAGTCACTTAACCCTAATTACCTCACAAAAAGAAAGGAAAGAAAAGAAATACAGATTATGGGACCTCTGACAGGTCTGATAGGTTCTCTACAGTCATGGCCTGGTGGTTGGTATCAAGTGGTACTCCCACAAAGTGACCCAAGCAATGGGCAAAAAGGAGATTGCCAAGAAATGAAAAATCAACTCCATGAAAATTTATAACCACAACCACCTCACGCCTAGCAGATATTCTGGGAGATATTCCATTGGACAAAATTTGTCCACAAAAATATGTCCCATGACCCTGTACTAAAATAAAATGTGTGAATAAAATGAGGAAAGCCAATGTCAATTTTAGGGAGAGGTATAAGGAAGGCTTAAAAACAAGTAGTTTTTCCAGAAGCTAGTTTTAGAACTCTTCTGCTGTTCCACAAATAAAATGTTGTTGTTTTAATGGAAAACTGACCCTAAACTTCTACCATCCCATCTTCAAAGGAAGAGATGTAACCTGTGTTTAGAGCATCACTTCTATCTAATGATTTTCTCTAAGTGCTTTTTTGGGGCAATCTTGATAGTTTTTATGAAAGAAAATAGCTTAGCACAAAGGCGAAAAGAGACCTCCAAAGGCCATCTAGCTCATCTGCTGGCCTTCACTTGGGCCTATATCTCTCCGACGCGAAGGATGATGGGCATCTCCTTTTTGAAAGATCTAAGGAGATTTCGTGATTTTCATGGTAACTAATAAGCCTTACTATAGCCAAGTTTTTTAAATTTTGTCTTTTGGCACACCATATATTACAATGACCAATCCTGGACCCTAAGGAGAAGTGAGAAAATGAATCTCTCTCCCCTTTTTGCAGAGGTAAGGGACCCCAGCTGAGTGCTGCATACTGTCAGACTCTGTCAATGTGCTAGATTTACAGAAAAGCTTCTCTTTCTTCTCTCTTTAAAAAAGAAAGAGTATTACAAGAGATGGCTTTTTGGGCAAGGTGAGGGAAGATAGAGGAATCTGGTGACATAAAGACAAAATATACCAAGAAAACTTTTTTTGAAAAGCAATCAGAATAAATAGAGCCAGCAACTAGGCAGGGTACACCAAAAAGAATTAATGTGTTCAATACAGTGGAAGAATTAAAAAAAAAAGCTTCACATACTATATAGCCCATTTGAGAGAATATATTACTAGATTACCTTAAATATAATCAAACAATGCTCTCACACTGGTAGTTTCTGGTCCACTCTTATCTCAAGCTCTTTGCCCTTATGTCCTTTTTTATCCTTCACCGTTTCCAAGTGAGCTTTGTCTTATTCAATACAACTCATAATTCTAGCTCATCAAGACCACTAAACAGCAGACCTAAAATAAATTCAAGTGTTACATTTCCTTTTTGTTCCAATGAAGTAGGGAAGAAGGCTTCCGATATGCTGCTGCAGGAATTTGGTTTGGGGGTGAGTTGAGTATTTATTGACACTCATTATATTATCAGGTATGACTATCAGGAAATATGACTAATCTAAACAAATTGTACCATTCAAATGAGAAATGTTCCTTTAAATGTAGTTACCTTGGAAAAACACCTACATAACCTAGAAATACACTGATTGGCCAGCATGTGTGGAACCCTCTTACTAGCTGACTTCCACACCTGTGATACAGTTTTCTAAATATTCTCAGTGGCAGCCAATCTTCAACTTTTTAGAGCAAACTTGAAGTTTTTTTTAACTGTCCAATATCATTCAGAGCTTTGGCTGGTGAATAAGGCAAGTGATTAATCTGGGTAATACTATTTGGGTAAAAATGTAGGTGTGGTAATAAAACAATGAGACTTGGTTTCCTGTGTGGCTCATGTATTAGCTCTCTGAGCACTGGCAGCCTCGCTGAAATCAAGGTCTCACCTCCTAAGGTGACTTTTTTGAAAGGGATGCTTCTCATTTGAAAGTAAAAGTTTCCATATGTTTGTTAAATTGATTTTAAAATCCCTTTTCTTTCTATTACATATATATATATACACATATATATGTTAATTCAGCATTCAACAACACATTAGGAAATGAACAGCTGGTTAAGAAAATAATGTCTGAGAATGAGATTTCAAATTCAGCTTACAGTGTAAGAATGACCTGATTTCTGGATTGGAAGCATTTGGTATAGGGGTCTTCAATTATGTAGACATCTATATGAGTGTGCACTCTGTCTAAAGCACAGTAACTAATAAGTTCCTGATCTTTCTTGATAATTTTATCCTCTGAAAAGTAGTGAAAAATTCTATTCTGGATCTGATCATCAGCAACAAGAAGGAAAGAGCTGCTGCAGTGGGAATGATGGGAAACTTTCAGGGAAGTGACTGTTCCATCTAAAAGAGGAAAGTTGGACACAGCCTCTAGATTTTGAGAGGTCAGATTTCAAAGTAGCCAAAGAAAGGATAGGTGGGATCACATGGCCTGAAATTCTACAGGGAAACCAGTGTAGGAGCAATAGGAAGTTGTCAGTAATGAAATTCTGAAAGGCACAAAGAAAACCAATTTGATAAAGAAAAAAAAGGGGAAGCCGTCTGAAGACACAACTGTGGATACACAGGGAACTGCCCCACCAAACTGAAAGACATGTACTGAAACTAGGGCAAATGACAAAGGATGAACATTGAAGCATGCTACAGTCTCCTAAGATTCATGGCCGAATTTCTAAAGCTTAGAATCAGCTGTACTTGGCAAGGAAAACTAAGAAAGCAAGGGGTTTCCTTCTTACCTACATGGGGAAGAGGAAAGAGGAAGGTCAAAGAAAAGAGAGAACCACTGTTGGGGATGAATGACATGACGATAACATGATGAGGAAAATATAGAGCTGTATAGAGCCGCTCAGCTTAATTCTGCCTATCTTCTGTGTCAAGGAAAATGGTTTTTTTGTTTGTTTGTTTGTTTTAACTGGAAAGGTAAGAAAAAAGGACTACAGGGAAGGTGATAACTAAAATAAGTCAACAGATAGTAAGAGAACATGGATAGGTTATTCCTAGCCTAGATCACCAGACCCAGGTGATCCAAATTGAGATATAGAATAGTGAAGAAACTGGCAGATGTAAAGCATGGAGAGGGGAAGACTTCATTTCAGTCAAGGCTGCACTTCTGACTTGGACTTTTTTTTTTAACCATAGATGTAGCCTTCCTTCTCCCCACAGCTCTTCAGTTTCCTTTTTATGTATTGTAAGCTCCTTGAGGACAGGGACTATCTTTCTTCCTGCTCATATTTGTATTCCCAGCCCTCTACACAGTATGGAACAAAGTCTCTGTTGTTACTGTTGAGTTGTTCCAGTCATGTCTGACTCTTTGTGATCCCATTTGGGGTTTTCTTGGCAAAGTTACTGGAATGGTTTGCTATTTCCTTCAACTCATTTTATAGATGAGGAAACTGAGGCAAATACAGTTAAATGACTTGCTCAGGGTCACACAGCTTCTAAGTGTCTGAGGTCAGATTTAACTCAGAAAAATGAGTCTTCTAGGATCCAGACCCAGTGCTCCATCCACTGTGCCCCCTCGTTGCCTCTGAAGCTTAATAAAGGCATGCTGACTTGACTTGAAAAACCACCACATTGCCCTTTGGCAAGGGCAAATGCTACCCTGTTTTTCAAAGAAAGGAAAGGAAATGAAATCTACAAACTGAAGGCCAGTGAGTTTGAATTCAATTCCTGGAAAAATTCTGGTGTGTATCATTAAGTGATGGAGGAAAAAAAAACTGATCACAATGACTTAGCATGGTTTTCTCAACATCAGTTTATGCTGGAGTGACCTCTAAAACCTTTTTTTGACAAGATTACTAGACTGGTAGACCAGGAGAATGATCTAATGAAAGAACAAATAAATGAATGAAAAAACACTTATTAAGTTCTTATTATATGCTATGCTATTAAGTACTTTACACTGTGTTAAGCACTGGACATACAAATAGGAAAAAAAAAACCCAACAACCAAGGAGCTCACTCTAATTAAGGGAGACAACCCATAAAAGAAAATTTAGCTTAGGGCAGATGCAAAGGTTCAGAAATTCTTAAGAGTTCATTGGAGGGGCAGGTGACAAGGCCCAGGGGTTCTTAGGTTGTCAGCAGGTCAGATGATAATGCCAAAGGGTCTGCAGGGTATATGAGACAGGGAAAATCTTTATAAAGCCTAGCTGTCCTCCACATCTCACCAGGAAGAGTAGAGCCAATGATTCCCATTTCATCGAAGCCACATGAGTGGTTAAGCAGCCCACCCATATGGGTTCTGGACAGAGGAAGGAAATGAAAACTTAAGGGGGTTAAGGGGTGTCCCTTTGGTCTGGTGGTGGCATGTCTTCCAACTAACTGCATGGTGAAAATGAACATAATGAATTTTGTCACTCATGAGTTTAGCTCACCCTGACAGAGCTATCTCTGTCTCTCCTTGACTTGAACCATTTTTGTGGTTGTTGGTAACCTGTATTTCTTTTTTATTGGTATCCTTTTAAAAATTTGCCTAAATTTTACCTGGAGCATTTGCCAAAGTCTTGTGCTATTCTTGTGAAATGATGGAGAGGTGAGAACAGACTTAGGAGGATTAGGATCTGGTTGAACTAGCCAGACCCAGAGTCATAATCAATGATTTGACATCAGCTTCTAGAAGGTCTATGGTGAAGTGCCACAGGCATCTATCTGTGCTCAGTTTTGTGCTACTTAACGTTTATATGGCAATGACACATATGGCATAACTTCTTATAAAATCTGGAAGTGCCAGAAAGTTGGATGAGATGCTTAACATGTTGGATGAATCTAATAAGAAGAAATTTAACATAGATCAATGTAAAGCCTTAACACTTGGGTTTAAAAAAATCAACTTTACATATACAAGCTAGGGGAAGGGATGGTTAGATAGCAATTTGTCTGAAAATTATCTGGGGCTTTTAGCAAACTGCAAGCATAACATGAGTCAACAACGTGACATGGTGGCCAAAAAATGCTGATGTGATGTTTGGCTACATTAAGAGAAGAATACAGTCAAGTCCTGATTAGTATAAACAATGAACCCCCTGAAATGTTCACATTTTTCAAACCCACACTGCATATTTCCATTGGGTGAAAACCAACTACTACATCTTACATAATTACAACTTTGAAAATTTGTATAAATCTGAATACATGCAGACAATTTACAGGATTCATTATTTACAATAATCAGTACCTACTAACCATGTGACCTTGGGCAAGTCACTTAACCCCAAATGCCCTGCCCTCCCCCCTCCAAAAAGGAAAAAAAAGAATCAGTGCCTAGTAATAGTGACAAGGACAAGGACGATGGTAGTCATGTTCCAGTTTGCCCTGATCAGCCAATATCTGGTTCTTGTTACCACATTGTAGGAAGAAAATTGATTAGCTAGTGTGTGTCCAGAAGAGGATAGCCAAGACTGGGAAGAGCCTCGAGATAACACTATATCAGAACTGGGAAGGACCTATGAGGGCTGAATTTGATGGAAATGAAGATGTTTAGCCTTGATGAAAGAAGACTTGGGGAGGGAGGAGCAACTTGATGACTATTTTCAAATATCTCAAGACCATCATGGGAAAATAGGATTTGATTTGTTTTGCTTAGTCCTAGAGGCTAGAACTAGGAATAGAAGTTACAGGGAGAGAAATTTAAACTACATGTAAAACAGATCATTGGGAGCTGTCCCAATGTGGAATGAACTGCCTTGGGAGATAATGGATCTCCCTCACTACAGGGCTTCAAGCAATGGTTAGATAACCACTTGGATACTTGGGCAGAGAGGATCAGGTCTAGGCTGGGTTATATGGCCTCAAGTGTTCCTTTCAATTTGAGATTCTGTGAAATGTTTATTAATCCCATTACCGTGTAATGTAGTGAACTGGAGAAAATTTAAAGAAAAATAAGACCTGATGCCTGTCCTGAATGAACACATAAGAACTTGGAAAGAAGAGTTAATCAGTAAGATTTGGTGAATATACAAAACCAAACCAAAATTTTATGACTCTATAAACAACTATGACAATTTGACTATACATGTTTGTAACGCAGGTTTTGTTTTTCTTGCTTTCTCAGCGATGATAGGAAGTAGGAGGGGGAGAAGGCTGATCTTTCTTTGAAAATAGAATAGAATTTTTTTTTATTTAGAAAAGCAAAGCAAAAAAACAACCAAACAAACAAAAAGCCCAAAACCCCAAACTACAGCAATATAGTATAGTGGATACAGAGTTGGTGTCAGGAAGATCTGTGTTCAAATTCTGCCTCTGATACTTACTATCTATGTAGTCTTAGACAAATCACTTAATATCCACAAGCCAGAGACAATTTCCTAGAGCTGCCTAAGTTGTTTATATCACAGATAGGTTTTGTTCTACATTGGTAGAGGAAGTTCCCATTCTTAGGAAAAGTATACTTCCTATATTCTAGGAAATCACAGATCCTTCCTTTCAAATTTAATGTCTTTTGCAAATTCAATGGCCATTTAGCTCTTCAAGTCTAATTAAAAATGTGGAGCTTCTGTCTTCATAAACATGAGTGGCATATATTATGACTAGTGAACATAGTCACTAGACAGATATAGGGCTGCTACAATTGAAATTTTTGAATATTACTGCTATGTTGATTTATTAGTTTATCAGATTTTTTCCAAAAGTAGAGAAAAATTTTTTAAAGAAAATTAGATATAGGACTAAGTTAAAAGACAGACTCATGGTTTGTAGAGTGTAGACTGTTTGTAAACTGTCAGAGGTAGAGGGAACCAAGTCCAGTGCCTTATTTTATAGAATACTGAGGTTATCCTTTTCAAAAAGAAAAGAAAAGAAAGATGATTAACTACAATTCCAAACCTTTGAAAACACTTCTTAAGGGCTATATACCCTAAGGGAAGGTGAGACTATAAAAATCAGATGTCAGTTTGAGTTACTAATTATTTTGTTGTCTACAAAGCCATGTAGACCTGAACAAGTCTTAACTTCTCTGAACCTCAGTTTCCTTATTTGTAAGATGAAGGGGCTGGACTAGAACAGTTATTCTGAGCTTGAAATCCATGATCCTAATCTGTAAAAAAAAGGAACTGGATTAGTTTTCAATCTATTTGCTGTAGGAGAACTCTAGAGGTAAAACCTTTTAAAAGGGTTAAGAAGTTTTTTGTTTTGTTTTTTAAGATGCCTCCAAATAATGGCATCAAATACTATAAGGTTTACTTTACATATTCATATTATCATATATTTCATATCCAATACATATTTATAATTGACATAAAATGTAGTAGCACTTTCTTTATACATCATTGGATGTGCCAATTTTATTTTTTAAGGTGCTTCATCATTTTTATTTCCTCTTCCCTTTTATAAGTCAGCATTTTGAGGAGATGTTCTATTTTATCATATTTTGGCTTTTAAAACATTTAGGTTTTTGTTTTTAAATTCTCTGTAGTTTGTTAATAAATGCCTTTGGTAATTTTCATGGTGTCACATGACATGTGGTGTCACATTTTTTAAAGATAAATTAGTTACTGACACACACATTTAGGATCACCAGAAATGAACCCTAATTCCCTACTGCTTTCATCATATTTATGTTTCTTTGGGGGTTTGGTATTTACTTTATAAATTATCAGTGGGTTGGTTTTTTTAAATGCTTTTTTGCCTCTCTGTATTCTCCAATTTTTCAAAATGGGCATTTGGTACAAAAACAATGAAAAACATCTATCTGTATGCACATTTATATATAGATGGAAAGAGGGAGAAGGATAGGGAGAGGGAGATGCTCCATAGATATAGGTATAGATGAATAAATATTAATTATCATATAAAATGATAAAACAATGACAAATGACTGGTTATTCATTATATAGTACTAGACACAATCAATTATTAAAGACCAAAGAGAAATAACTTTTCAATTAAGTTCTAGTAGTCACAAATGTTGTCCATGAGGTACCACAGAGCACCGAACAAATGGGTTAGCACAGTGTTTAAATCAACAATTGTTGTTGGTTGATGGCAGATCCTCTTGTACTGCTTCACAGTAGAATGTAGTTTGAGTAGTCATCTAAGAATTGGTTGTACCATTTTAGAGAACTATTATTATCCTTTAAAGTTTGACTACGGAACATTTACAATCAACAGATTAAGTTTTGTTCTCCCACATCTGATTTGTTGACTTTTAGATGTAGGGTCAATTTTAGCGATCAGTCAATGGAAGCAACATATTTAAAATGTTTTCAGTCAATTTTCTTGGCTGGTCATCCGGATAAAAGAAGAGAAAAAAAGTTAAGTACTAGATGGGTCTGAATATAGGCCACCTCAAAAGAGAGGCTTCAATCTTTCTTTTCTTTTTTTTGTGCTTTTTGAAGGGGGGGGGAAGGCAGGGAAATTGGGGTTAAGTGACTTGCCCAAGGTCTGAGGCTGGATTTGAACTCGGGTCCTTTTGACTCAGGGCCAGTGTTCTATTCACTGCACCACCTAGCTGCCTCAGAGAGGCTTCATTTTTCTTTTTTTTTGCATTTTGGAGGGCAATTGGAGTTAAGTAACTTGCCCAAGGTCACACGGCTAGGTTTTTTTGTTTGTGTGTGTTAAGTGTCTGAGGCTGGATCCGAACTCAGGTCCTTCTGACTTCAGGGCCAGTGCTCTACTCACTGTGCCACCTAGCCGCCCCAGAGAGGCTTCATTCTTAAAGGAAATTCTCTTGGAAAGCATATTTATGCACAATGTATGTATGTGCAAAAAATAACACCAATTATAGGCCATACTTCAATTTTATATAAAACAGTTAGGAGACTCCTATCTTTATTTCAATTGATGGACTATAAAACCTTCCCAATAAAATATCTTTTATCAATCACATACTTGCATTAGCTACATGCCATCTGAAAACACACTTCTGAATCCCAGATTTTAAACCTACAATCTCTTAAGGACAAGTGTTGGCAAGTCTATCAACCAACATATCCTGATGAAGTTCAAGTCACTGCTAATGACTTCGCCTTTAAGAAAAAGAAATGTTTTTGGCAAAAAACAAACAAACAAAACAAAACCGAACTCCAAAAAACCTTGTATAGCTGTACTTTTATATTTGGAGAAAAATAAATGAGATGTGACTTGTAGCTTTTAAAAAAAGATCCCTTCTTAGAAATGTTATAGTTGAAGATTCCTAAAAAAAATAATAATAACTGCTAACTGTCTTAACTACTTTTAGGAATCTCCTTTGTCAAACTGTGGCTTCCAACAACATATGTCTCCTGTACCAGATCAGTTGTGATAGTGATGCTTCCCAGAGGTGTGGCTTTTAATCCTCAAATTACAATGCAAGTTGAAACAGGTAAGTTTTGTCTATCATCAGGAGTTTAGTAATTAACCAAATATCCCCAACTAATGGTTTATCAAAATGTTGGTAAGAAAGTTAACAGAATGTATAGTAAATCAGATAGGCATGCTCCCTAGGACAGAATGTGATGGACTCCTTGTTTTACATCTGTAAGGGGGGCTAGGAAACAGCACGCCATTATTTGCCTTAAAGGTACACTCTAACAGAAATCCAAGGCAGACATTTCAAAAGGAGCGACAGTCCAACAGACACTCTTTCCATCCGCCAGTCAACCCCGCCCCCCCCCTCCCCTTGTAGTTAGTGGCTTCTCTCCCTCACTTTCTTCCCCTCACAGACAGAGTCACAAGCTCTGTAGTCATCCTCACAGCCCTGGGCATCATTGTACAGGAATCCTTGCTTGATCTTTAATAAAAGCTAGTGGTTTTCTCAGGGGTTGGAAGGTAGAACATAACAGCCCGTGAGTAACCTGGAAGTAATGCCTAGTGCTCAGGAAAATTGCCAGTGGTGACAATTTTTCTTTGTTTGTTTCGTGGGAGTGTAAAAGGCAGAGTTATTAACTGGGGTGACTCTCACCAAGTAGTAGGGAAGGCTGACATACTGAAAGAAAGGTGTATTCTATTTACCAGACAAGCTTGCCAAACTTTAAATGCTCAAATGTGTAGGTGTGCTTAGCTAAGACTCTTGTGAACAACTTGACCAGGGAAAGAAAAAGGACAACTTGATTACTGTCCAAGATATGTTTTAAAGAGTTTATTTCGGGGAAAAAGAATGGGTTTTTTTGGTTTTGTTTTGTTTTAAAGGCCACCATGCCCTCAAATCATGATGAAATGGTTCCCACACATGCTAATTCTTGTATTTCTCCAGAACTGGTTTCCTGCTTGAACCTCCCCTCTCTCACTTTCTCTCTTGACAGGACATCACTAATGGATTACAGGCTTCCCACTTGGTCAGGCACAGATTTCAGACACATCTGCTTTCAGAGCTTTCATTACAAAAACACCTGCAAACCTTTAGCTCTGGTGATCTTTACAGCACATTTTGAGCTTTGAAAACTTTTTTTGTCTGGTAGAGAAGAAAGAGAAGGCCTTCTGCTCTTGCAGGATCATTGTCCACCTTCTCAGTTTGGACCCCAGTCTACAGGATGTTCTGCCATTCCTCCTAGGCAGTGACCACATGGGTGTGTTAATACCATACCCATTCAAGTAGAAATTAGTGAATCAATTTTCTAGAGCCAACGGAAGCTTCAGGAGAGAGATCCAAGGTAGGAACTGTGGTCATTTTTGCTTGATTTTTCCCTCGATAAGTCTTGAAAAGGATTATTAGGCTTTTTTTTTGTCTTCTTGAAAAGATTTTTTAAGGACTTTGAGGAAGTCAGCCTGGGTTTTAATTTTGGCTTGGCCACCTGTTAATTGTGCCATGCACTGAACACTGAACTGTTTCCTCAGAAGGAAAAAAAATGGAGATAATTATGTGTCCTACTTACTGGTACTTTATAAGGTTTTTATGAGAGCAATCAATAAATGGACAAATCAATAAATATACCAAGTGTATGCTATGTACTAGGAGCTATGCTAAGTCCTGGGAATACAATGACAGAGGACCTTGTCCCTGCCATCAAAGAGTTCACATTCTATAGTGGGGGACAATGTGTACACATCTAACTCCATATCTATGCATATACACAAAGCAAAGAACCCAGAAATCTGTAAAGGTCTATATAAATGTGAGCTGCTGCTGTTATCATCAGCTACACAAAGACCCCATGATAAAATGATGGAAAGCTTGTTATGATAAGATCATAAAACACTTTATTTGACATGCTGAAATTCCTATATGTGCTAGAAAATGCAAGTAGGGCTGTGTTGGGCAAAATCCCCAGAGATTCAATGTGATTTAAGAGATAATTATTAAATGATTACTATCTTCCATGTACCATACTTATAGAGACTATTGCTACAAATGTTTAAAAATGATACCCTACCTGTCCTCAAGAAGCTTACAATCGACTGTATATATTCATTTAACAAACACATGATTAAATTTAATATGAAATATTATTAATAACAATACAAAACAGAGTGTGATGGGTGGAAGAAATTAGAATGAAGTGCTTTAAGAAAATGTGAGAAGTTGGGGAATGCTTTCAGCAGATCTAAACAAATAAGGAGCTTCAAGTATCAATAGCATCAGATGAATTGAACCTTGAAAGATACTGGCAGGTAAAGATGAGGAACAGGGACATTATTGGCATGGGGGTTAGGGGGTAGCAGGTAGAGTTTAAGATACAATTTCCTATCCAATTTGGCTGCATTCAAACCTGCTTCAACTGCCTTCTATAAGTATACTACCTATACTTCAAGATTTTTCCATTTCCATTTTTCTATGAATCCAAAGAAATTAGAATCTCATTTAAAAAGCTCTGGGTAATTAAAAATTAAATTGTATAGCTTTAGTACTGCCAGAAAAAGTTGTGTGAATGATGTGTATTTTCAGGATGGCACAGAGTACTGAGCTGGGCAGCAAGAGGCCTGAGTTCTAGACTCCAATCTTCTAAGAACAAGCTCTATGACTCTGAGCAACTTATTTAATCTATCTGGCCCTTATCTGCCTAGTTTATAATAGAAAGAAGTGCTTTTTTTGGGAGGCAGAGTCAAGATGGTGGAGTAGAAACAGGACTTCCATGCAGCTCCGGCTCCCACCACTTCCAATCCATGTAAAAGGTGACTCTGAACAAACTTTGGAAATACAAAACCCAGAAAATGACACAGAAAAGCTAACCTCCCACTGAGGACAGCCCCGGGCAGCACAGTGCTCTGGGAGCTGAGCCCAGCCCCATGAGAGCCATAGGTTTTAGCCCCAGGGTGGGCCTGACCAGCAACCGGCTGGAGGGACTCCATATGACCAGCAGCTGTGGCCGTTTCCAGAATTATCAACACATAGATGCCAAGGACAAAGTGAGAGATCACTGCCCTGTGGACTTTGGGACCAGTAGTGGGGAGAGCATTGGCCTCTTCCCCCCAAGGCGAGAAGCTGCTGAGATGCTTAGGCGCAGCTGGCGCCATATTGCAGCTTCAGCTCCTGGCCTGCAGACTGTAGGGGGACCAGCGACCAGTCTGGGGGGTAAGCACTCTTGCTTTAACCTTCTTGGATCTGGATTGTGGTCTGGGGTGGAGGTCCTGGGGTGTGTGACTAGCTTGCCAAGAGAGTGTGGAGGCTCCAGAGAAGGCACCCAACTAATACCTCCAGTAGCTGAGAAAACCCCAGTGTTTGGGACGGAAGCTCTCCTGTCTGGTGGCAGAGTCCTACTATGGCAACAAGCCCAAAAGTCAAGTAATTGAGCGGCAACATGCCTAGGCAAAAGAAACAAAATAAGCAGAAAAATTCAACATTAGACTCCTATTTTGGGGGCAAAGAGGATCGAAGCATGTAACAGGAAGAGGACTGTGAGGTCAGAACTCCTGAACCAAAAGCTTAAAAGAAAAATACGAGCTGGTTACAGGCCATAGAGGACCTTAAGAAGCAGATAAGAGAAGTGGGGGAAAATTTGGGAAGAGAAATGAAAAAGATGCAAGAAAAGTATGAAATGACAGTCAACAGCCTGACTGAGGAAAATAATGCCCTAAAAAATAGACTAACTCAAATGGCAAAAGAGGCCCAAAAAGGCAATGAGGAGAAGAATGCCTTAAAAAGCCAAATTTGCCAGATGGAAAAAGAATCTCAAAGGCTCACTGAGGAGAACCTTTCCTTTGGATTTAGAATGGACAAAAGGGAAGCTAGTGACTTTGTGAGAAATCAAGATGCTGTTAAACAGATCCAAACAAATGAAAGAATAGAAGGCAATGTGAAATATCTCATGGGAAAAACCACTGACCTGGAAAATAGATCCAGGAGAGATAATTTAAAAATTATTGGACTACCTAAAAGCCATGATCAAAGAAAGAACCTAGAAATCATCCTCCAAGAAATTGTCAAGGAAAACTGCTCTGATGTTTTAGAACCAGAAGGCAAAATAGAGGTTGAAAGAATCCACCAATCACCTCCTGAAAAAGATCCCAAAAAGAAAACTCCTAGGAATATTATAGCCAGGTTCCAGAATTCCCAGATCAAAGAGAGAATATTATAAGCAGCCAGGAAGAAACAATTTCAATATTGTGGAAACACAATCAGGATAACACAGGATCTGGCAGCTTCTACACTGAGGGATTGAAGGGTCTGGAATATGATATTTTGCAGGGTCAAAGGACATGGGATTAAAACCAAAAATCATCTACCCAGCAAAACTGAGTATCATGTTTCAGGGGAAAATATGGTCATTCAATGAATTAGAGGACTTTCAAGCATTCTTGAAGACAAAAACCAGACTTGGGTAGAAAATTTGACATTCAAATACAAGAAGCAAGAGATGCTTGAGAAGGTAAACAGGGAAAAGAAATCATAAGGAACTTATCAAAGTTGAACTATTTACATTCCTACATGGAAAAATGATAACTGTAACTGAGGAAACTTTTCTCAGTATGAAAATAGTTCAAGGGAATAGAAATATCAAAATGACACTTCTATGTCTTATAATAATCATGATCATCATTTTCAGGTTTATAAAGTACTTTCCACATAATAATCCTGTGAAGTGATTTACTTATCGTCCCATGATAGGCTTCAGAGCAAGGCGTTCCCAGATTCTGGTCTCATGTAGACCAGTGAGAGGGGTAGGTAAGTCCCCTAGCAGCACAGGGAGCGCCTCAGGAAGGGGGCAAGTCAGGAGACTTGTATCTCTATCTGGTTCTGATGGGACTTGGTTTGACTTGAGTATCTACTGTTTTGTAGCTTCTCCCTTCTGAGGAAGTAAGACTTCATATTTCTTTTTTTTTTTTTAATTAAAGCAATTGGGGTTAAGTAACTTGCTCAAGGTTACACGGCTAGTCATTATTTATGCGTGGGTGCTCATTTTCTGAGGCCGGATCTGATCTCGGGTCATCCAAACTCCGAGGCCGGTGCTCTTACTCACTGCGCCACCTAGCCGCCCCTTTAGGGCAATTGGGGTTAAGTAACTTGCCCAAGGTTACACGGCTATGTTTTTTTTTTGTTTGTATGGATTAAGTGTCAGAGGCCGGCTCCAAACTCAGGGCCTTCTGATTCCAGGGCCGGCGCTCTATTCACTGCGCCACCTAGCCGCCCCTAAGACTTCATATTTCTTGAGGCATAAAGTATGACTTATCCTCCAGTAGCATGTATGATACTTGAGGGCAGAGATGTGTTCCCCTTTTTTTTTTGGGTGGGGGTATCCAAAGCATCTATCTCAGATGCTTAATAGGTCCTTATTGAACTAAATTAAATTGAATGAAGTCAACCCTGTGACTTTAGGTCAGGCCTAGGCCACTCAGATCCATAGCCCTCTATTTTGCATTCAGACCCAAACCAAAGGTTTTTAAAGCCTCACACAGACTACTGTCATTGCTTCTAAGTGAGAAAACAAGGCATTGGGAAATGACAAACAAGAGGAAAGAAACTGGATCCTGCTGGAAAAAAAAATTACAGATTGCCGAGTTTGGAAGATATAGAAAGGGATGATACTTAAAAGGTGAAATCAAGAGGTGAGAGAGGAATATAATGAGAGGAGATGGGGAGAGACAGAATGGGGCAAACTATCTCATATAGAAGAGGCAAGGGAAAATGGGTACAATGGAGGAGAGGAACAGGAAGGCATAAAGGAATGGGTCAACCTTATAATCATTGAATTTGGCTCAGGGAGGGAATGACATACACATGAAATAGGGTATCTCACCCTACAGGAGAGTAGGGGGGAAGGGAATAAGAGGGAGGATAATGGAAGGAAAGGCAGGCTGGGTGGGAGGGAAGTAGGAAGCACACACTTTTGAAAAGGGGCAAGACCAAAGTAGAGAATAGAACAAGTAGGATGTGGGATAGGAGGGAGGGAAATATAATCAGTCTTCTACAATGTATCTACTATGGTAATGTTTTGCATTAGTTACACATGTACAACCTATATTGAATTGCTTATCTTCCCAGTAAGGGTGGGTGACAAAGGAGTAAGGTAATGAATTTGGAATTCAAAGTTTTAAAACCAAATGTTTAAAAAAAAAAAAAATATATATATATATATATATATATATATATATATACATACACATATATATGCATATATACTATTTTTAATACTATTTTACATGTAATTGGGAAATAAGAGGAGGGGATATCCTGGGGGACTGCTATTTTGGGGAGGTAGGTAGGGAAAAAACGGGGAGAAAATTTTTAACACAAAAACTGGTGGAAATGAATGAAGTAAAACAGAAGTTAATAAAACATTTGAAAAAAAAAAAGATATCCACATCCAGAGAAAGAGCTACAGAGTCTGAATGTGGATTAAAGCAAACTACTCGCTCTTCTTTTTTCTTGTTTTCTTTTGTTTTCTCTTTCCCATTGTTCATTCCATTGCTTATAATCCTTCTTTACAACCTAACTAATGTTTAATGTGAATTTATTTGTAGATCCTATATTTGACTGTATGCCACCATGGGGCGGGGAAGAGGAAGGGGAGAAAATTTGAAACTCAAGGGATTATGGAACTGAATGTTGTAAACTAAAAGTAAATAATCAAATTAATTAAAAAAAATTTTTTTTAAGTTCTTTTCTTGGTATAGAAGTGGTGGACTACAGTGAAGAATGTTATGTCCACTGTCAGTCAAGGTCCCTCTGTCAATCAACTTTGCTTGGCTGGTTTTTTTTTGTTTTGTTTTGTTTTAACAATGGACAGTTCTTTTGGCAGACACCTGAAAGTGACTATAGTATTTAAAAAAGACACTAATAAAACTTCAGATATAAACAAATAAAGTTGCAGCATAAAGGGTATATAAAAGGCAGGGAAGGCCTTGCTGAGATTTTATATGAGGATCTTCTGTTTATAAAAATGATGTTAAAAATAAAATGGAACATTATGATTTTATAGGTCTCTTCCCAGGAAAAGAATTCCTAAGTTTGATCCCAGAAATTTTCATCTAAATCTTTATATTAAACATCTATAGCAATTTCTATTTTCCAAGGAATCTACAATCATTGAAAATGTGGACTTTCTTACAACTACTGTATTTTTTAAAAATTGGAATTAGTATCCCTCCCCTCGTTTTATGTATCAAGAAATTGAAGGCATAGTTTATTATTTTTTTTTCTTGAGACTAATCATCACACTGGAGTTAGAATGGATTCATTCCACATTTACCCTCACTTATCTATGATGTAGTAGAATGCCTTATATTACTAACAATTATATCGTTTGTCTTAGATCAGAGAAATGTTAGATATGCAAGGGAGTTTATAAATTATCTGACCCAAGTCACACCAGACCTTTATAGAACACTTTAAGGTTTACAAAGAGATTTACACATATCTCATCTCATTTGATCCTCTGACAAAGCTTTTAGTGTGAAGCATAAGGATTACGAACCCTACCTTGTAGAGGAGGAAACCGAGACTCTAATGCATTAAGTCATCTCGGTGTCAGAGGGGCAATTCAAACCCAGATATCATCTTCATACTACACCACACTCCTTCCTAATTTACTGAAACTCACATTGCTATTACCAGGGACACCAATTAATGTGGGGAAGCAAAGGTAAGTTACTAATGAGTGACAGTGCTATTTAGAGCCACTTTCAATAGCAGGCTGGAGCTATAAGCGTATCTGTAAGATAAAAAGAGCCCCCTCCACCTCCATCCAATCCAGTAAAATTTATTAAAGCACCTACTATGTGCCAGGCACTGGGGATATAACTGACAGAAAGATAGCCCTTGCTCTCAAGAAGCTTACAGTCTAATGGAAGGAAACAACACACAACAGGAGATGGGCGCTAGGAAGTACTCAGCACTGGGGCATCTTTTTTCTGTGGAGCTGAAACCAGGTAGGACAGCAGATGCAAAATGGAGCCAGCTAAGGAGCAACTAGGTGGCAAAGTAGATAGATCATCAGCCCTGGAATCAGGAGGACTTAAGTTCAAATCTAGCCTCTGACACTTACTATCTGTGTGAGACCTTGGGCAAGTCACTTAATCCTGACTGTCCCCTGTTCCCCTCCCCAACAGGGGTGGAGGGAGTCAGCTATGTCTAGTTTCTATCCTCTATAAAGGAAGTCTCTGGGAGAAGTTCTGTACTCTACCCTCTGGCCTTCCAATCAGGGGGCAGAGGAGGCTGGAGGTGGTGTCAAAGCCTGAAGTAAGCAGCATGGTGATGAGACTTGGAGTGATGAGCTAGTCCTGGGAGGGGTACCCAGTTCCTGGAGTTGAAAGCAGGCAGAGCAGCAGATACAAAGTGGAGGTGACTGAGAAAGTTTTTAAAAGTTGTTTTATATTTACAGTTTTCTTTCCTTTCAAGCTTTAAGATTGGAGATTAAATACCTTTAAAACAAGGAAAAGAAGACCAGACAACTATTGCAGTGCCAATTGGATGCTTCTACAGGGAAGGAGGAGCATTCAGGGTGCTCGGGTCATGATGCCACACTCCAGGAAATTAGGAGGGAGAAAAAGAGAGGGAGATAGCGGAATGGGAGGTCACCAGAGGCGAGTCATTACAGGTAGAGGAGTTTTATAAAAAACTGCAGACAGTTCCTTTAAATTGTTCCCTTATTATGACAGACCAAAGCATCTTTTGCTGAAGAGGAGTTGGTTTTTGCTTTGATACTGTCCAACCAACAAACTAACAGCCTTGGTGACAGAAAAGAGTTATGCAAAGAAAGATTTTTTATGATGCTCTCAATTTTGATGGTGGAAGATATAGTGTAAGGTTTCTGTATAGTGATTTAAGGGATGATTTGTAACATCCTTATGCTGCTTTCTACAATACTTATGTAAGTCACACAGAAAAGAAACACACTGGATTTGGTTTTGAATAGTGGAAACCTTCCACCACCACCACCACCACCACACTTTGTCCCACTCCTTTAGAACCATAGATTCTAATAGCTGGAAGGGGCCTGGAAGACCATCTTGTCTACCTAAAAGCAGAACAGTAACCCCTCTCCTACTACTACAACAACAACCACTCCCTCTACACAATAACCAAGAAGAAAAGCCATTAGTTTTCATTAGAAATTCTCCAGTGAAGGAAACCTATAGTATCTTGTGGAAGTCCACTCCATTTTAATATTTCTAATTCTTAGGAAGTTTTGTTTTCTTACATCAACTTGAAAATCTTCCTCTCTTCGACTTTTACCTATTGCTTCTACCTAACAATTCTGCCTTCTGGCTAGGTCAGATCTTTCTTCCACATGACAGCCCTTTAAAGTCCCACTTCCTTCAACGGATGCTGATCTAGTACATCCTCAAGGCATTTTGCTATTATGACTGTCCTCTCCTGAGAATTCTCCTGATTTTATCACCATCTTTTCTTAACATGTTTAGTCTAAAGGTGAATTCTATATTCCAAAAGTGATATGACAGTATGGGGAACTCTTATCTCTCTTATCCTGGATATTATACTTTTCTTAATTTGGATTGTGGCTGCCAAATCTTACTTTAGACCTCTATGGTGCCTGAAGGATTGGTTCCCTAGATCTCTTTCCAGATGAACTGCTATCTAGCTGTACCTCCCCTGTTTTGTACTACTGAAGTTGATTTTTGAAATTCAAGGGTAGGAATTTATATTTATTCCTCTCAAGTTTCATTTAACCAAGATTAAGCCTAAAGTTGAAATATTTTAAAAGCCTATCATCTAACATATTAGCTACCCTTCCCCGCTTTGTGTCATTTGCAAACCTGGTGATATTTACATCATTGATAAAAATGCAAAAAACAAACCCCACAGAGCCAAGCACAGATCCCTAGAATTAAAAATCTCCCTTATGTCCCTCTAATGACTAGTTTTGGGGCTTCATAATCAGCTAGTTCCAAATCCCCTATCAAGTAAGGTCCACATTTCTCTAGTCCTAATTACTTAACCTTTCTGGGCCCCTATTTTCTTATCTTATAATGTTTCACAAAAAGAACAACTGAAATTTAATTCTGTGTAATTATGATAAAATATGGTTCCTGAGAGATGAGAAAAATTCACCTCCTTCTCTTCCTTGATGAGATGAAACATTGCATGTACAGTATGTCAGATGTGTTGAAATGTTTAGTTTTGCTGAGCTGCCTCTTTTCCCCTTCTTTCTTGGAATGGCTTACTGAGTAGAGGAGAGGGGAGAGATACAATTGTAAATTATGGTGAGGTAAAAACAGATAATGTTAATAAAAAAATTTAAATATTCACAGAATTTCAAAGTTGGAAATGACATGAGACATTCTGATCCAACCCGTACCTGAACAAGAATCCCCTTTGCATCATATCTGACAAATTCAGCCTTTACTTAAAAACTTCCAATAAGGAAGAACTCACCTTCCAGGACTGCTGATTTCTCTGCAGTATGGTATAAGAAAAAAAACTGTTAAATTTTGGAACAAGAAGACACAATTTCAGGTTCAAATTTCACCACTTTCTAGCTACGTGGTGACCAAGCAAGCCACTTAATTTTTTGAAACTTTAGTTTTCTTATCTATAAAATCACTAGCCTACCTATAGGGCTGATGTAAAGATTAAATTAAACATCTATTAAATACCTTATAACTGGTAAGTGCTATAATAACATATACCATTCTTATTATAACCAGGCTGTTAAGTCACAGAACCTATCAAAATTCTCTTATTGAAGAAGAAAGCAGTATCAAGGGCAAATGTCAGTGAATAGCTTGACCTAGTCTCACCTCTTTCTACTGGTATCTATTGCTATTACCCTGCTACCTCATAATTTTATTTTCTTGCCAGCTGCTCTCCTCCTTTAGGACCAATAATCACTTAGTACACAAATGGTTTGTTCTGACAAATTATGCTACTGCTGCCTTCCAGGAGGCCAATGTTACCCGAAACACCAAAACTATTCTCCTGGTACTTACTTAACTGAAACAGAGGAACTTCCCTCAAAACCATGTTCACAAATCAGCCACAAGGCTTTTTTCCAGGTACATGTGTAAGCCTTGCTCGACACTCCTAGTTTAAGAAAAAAATTCCCCCCTCTAACCTTATATCAGAGTATATAGACAGTGTTTTTTTGGAGTTCATTAAATATTATCACAAAAGCAGAAAATGCATTTGTAGATAACTTGTTCTTGCTATGTATGTAATGACCTCCTAATGCACAAGTTTCACCATACCCTTTCTCTTGCTCAAAAGCCTTCATTAGCTTCTTATTGCCTCTAGGATAGAGTAATACAACCTCCTTCACTTGTCACATAAGAGTTTCCATAGTCTTCTAACCTTATTTAACACCATTCCCCTTCACTTTCCATGTCCTGCCCCAAAGGGGTAACTAGGTTTTTCATGATCTCATTCTATAATGCATCTGTTCATTCTTTGGAGGGAGGCTGCTATGTTTAAATGGTACTCCTTCCTCATTCCTTGCATCAAGGCCCAACAGGGGGTAGGTACTCTTCTTGACACTTCCTGATCCTTTTATCTACAAGGAATCACTCCCCCTTCAAATTTCCTCAAGACCTTCCCTTGGTTCCTATCCCATTCTATCTTAACCTATTCATGTGCATGATGTATTGCTTGTTAGATCATAAGTTCCATGAAGACAAGAACTATGTTCTCTTTCATCTTTTTTTTTTTTTTTTGCTTTTTGGAGGGGGGAAGGCAGGGCAATTAGGGTTAAGTGACTTGCCCAAAGTCATATAGCTACTAAGTGTTAAGTATATGAGGCCACATTTGAACTCACTTCCTCCTAACTCCAGGGCCAGTGCTCTATTCAGTGGCCACCTAGCCACCCCCTCTTTCATCTTTATGTGTCTAGTGCTTTGAACCTAGCAGGCATTTTGGTGCTTGCAGATCATTACTTTAAGATGGAGAATACAGATCTTTCTATATCAGAATAAAAATATTTTCAAGAAATATGCATGTAAGGAGGCGGAGCCAAGATGGCGGAGTAGAAACAGCATTTCCAATGTGCTCTGCCCCACACAAATTTCAAACAATGTGAAAGGGAGCTCCGAACATCTTCTGGAGCCACAGCACCCACAGAACGGCACAGAGAAGCTAACCTCCTGCTGAGGACAGCCCAGCAGCCCTGCAGGGATCGGCCAGCGCAGCGCTCTGAGAGCAGCCAGCACAGCCTACTGGGAACCGACAGCGCAGCACTCAGAGCCGAGCCCAGGTCCGCGGTTTTAGCCCCAGGGCGGCCAGGCCTTCAGCCGGCTGGTGGAACCCCAGAACACCAGCAATTGTGGCGATTCCAGAATTATCAGCACAGATATGCCTAGGACAAAATGAGAGGTTAGTGCCCTATGGACTTTGGGACCAGTATTTGGGGAACACATGGCTTCCTCCCCTGGGGGCAAAAAGCTGCTGAAGAAACAGCTGCACAGAAGCCATTTTGCAGCCTCAGTAGTGGCTCTAGCTCCTGGTCTGAGAACTGTAGGAAGATCCAGCAATCAGTCTGGGGGTTAATCGCTTTTGCTTTAAACTGCCTGGATCTGGATTGTGGTCTGGGGGGGAAGTTTGGGGTGGGTATCCAACTTGCCAGAGTGGGTGGAGGCTTTACAGAGGCCACCCAACTGGCGGAAGTTGTGAAGACCCCACGTTTGGGCGGAAGCTCCCCTGTCTGGTGGCAGAGTCCTACTGTGGCAACAAGCCCCAAAATCAAGTAATTAAGTGGCAATATGCCTAGGCAAATGAAACAAAATAAACAGAAAAGTTCAACATTGGACTCCTATTTTAGGGGCAAAGAGGCTCAAAGCATGGAGGAGGACTGTGAGGTCAGAACTCCTGCACCAAAAGCCCCAAATGAAAATACAAGCTGGCTACAGGCCATAGAGGACCTTAAGAAGCAGATAAGAGAAGTGGGGGAAAATTTGGGAAGAGAAATGAAAAAGATGCAAGAAAAGTATGAAATGACAGTCAACAGCCTGACTGAGGAAAATAACACCTTAAAAAATAGACTAACTCAAATGGCAAAAGAAGCTCAGAAAGGCAATGAGGAGAAGAATGCCTTAAAAAGTCGAATTTGCCAGATGGAAAAAGAATCTCAAAAGCTCACTGAGGAGATTCATTCCTTCAGAGTTAGACTGGAGCAAATGGAAGCTAATGACTTTATGAGAAATCAAGATGCTGTTAAGCAGATCCAAACAAATGAAAGATTAGAAGGCAATGTGAAATATCTCATGGGAAAAACCACTGACCTGGAAAATAGATCCAGGAGAGACAATTTAAAAATTATTGGACTACCTGAAAGCCATGATCAAAGAAAGAACCTAGAAATCACCCTTCAAGAAATTCTCAAGGAAAATTGCCCTGATGTTTTAGATCCAGAGGGCAAAATAGAGGTTGAAAGAATCCACAGATCACCTCCTGAAAAAGATCCCAAAAAGAAAACTCCCAGGAATATTATAGCCAGGTTCCAGAATCCCCAGATCAAGGAGAAAATACTCCAAGAAGCCAGGAAGAAACAATTTCAATATTGTGGAAACACAATCAGAATAGCACAGGACCTGGCAGCTTCTACATTGAGGGATAGAAGGGCATGGAATATGATATTCCAGAGGGCAAAAGAGCTGGGAATGAACCCAAGGGTCACCTACCCAGCAAAAGTGAGTATCTTGTTTCAGGGGAAAATATGGTCATTCAGTGGAATAGAGGACTTTCAAGCATTCTTGATGAAAAAACCAGAGTTGAATAGAAAATTTGACATCCAGACACAAGAAGCAAGAGATGCTTGAGAAGGTAATCAAGGAAAAGAAATCAAAAGGAACCTATCAAAGTTGGACTATTTACAGTCCTACATGGAAAAGCAATAACTGTATCTGATGAAACCTTCCTCATTATGAAAATAATTGAAGAAGGGTACATGGCATATGTTCACAGATATACATGGATAGAGGGCACAGGTTGAGTTTGATGGGAAGGGATGATTATTTTTTTTTTCGGAGGGCAATTGGGGTTGGGTGACTTGCCCAGGTTCACGTGGCTGGGTTTTTGTTTGTGTGTTGGGTGTCTGGGGCCGGATCCGAGCTCGGGTCCTTCTGGCTCCAGGGCTGGCTCTCTGCTCGCTGTGCCACCTAGCCACTCCAAGGAAGGGATGATTCTTAAGGGGTGAAGTCAAGAGGTGAGAGAGGAAAGTGGCAAGAGGAGATGGAGAGAGACAGAGTAGGGCAAACTATCTCATGTAGAAGAGGCAAGGGGAAGTTGTTGCAGGGGAGGGGAAGAACAGGAAGGCAAAAAGGCAAAAGCATATTCTCATTGAAGTTGGCTCAAGGAGAGAATCACATACATACTAAATGGAATATCTTACCCTCACTCACTCTCCTGAGTAGGGGAAAGGGGGATGAGAGGGGGGATGATGGAGGGGAGGGCATTCTGGGGAGAGGGGAGGTTAGAAGTACCCACTATCAAAGAGGGACAGGATCAAAATAGGGAATGGACCAGGTGGGAGGTGAGACAGGTGGGAGGGAAATATAAGCAGTCTTTTACAATATATCTACTATGGTAATGTTTTGCATAGATATACATGTACAACACATACTGAATTGCTTATCTTCTCAGAGGGAGTGGGTGACAAGGGAGAAAGGGAATGGATCTGAAAATCGAAGTTTTAAAATTAAATGTTTCATAAGATGTCCAGGCAGTGGGGCTCAGAGATTCACCTTGCCCTAATGGCAAAATCGAAGGGGGTATGGGAGAAGATATGGGAGAGAGCAGATTGGATGAGGGGATATCTAGTGGGACTGCTATTCTGGGGTGGTGGGTAGGGAAAAAATGGGGGAAAAATGTAACTCATAATCTGGTGGAAATGAATGATGTAAACCAGAAGTTAATAAAGCATTTGTTTAATTATAAAAAAAAAGAAATATGCATGTAAAATTTATATCCTATGATATTACATGAAAAAAAACCAACTCATCCACATTGAACCTTTAACGTATGAGTTATTTTAGATAATTACATTTTCCCAGTAGCTTAAGGTTTACTCCTTTGAGAACCAGCCTGTAGGAGGCAGCATGGCTAAGTGGAAGGAACGCTAAATTTAGAGTCAGATGCCCTGGGTTCTAATCCCATCTCTGTCACTTACTACCTGTGTGATCTTGAACAAGTCATTCAAATTCTTTATGCCTTAGTTTCTCCATCTTTAAAAATGAGGGAGTTGCTTGTTGGCCTGGGCTAGCTAAGAGCCTTTCTAACTCTAAATTTCTGATCCCAGATCCATCAGTCAGGGTCTATGTTATGAAAATCAACGACTTTATTGCATGGAAAGTGATTTACTTAGGTTTTGCTGAAGCCAGGAGGAAGGCAGGGCTCTTTGCTACTAAAGGAAATGGGCCCAGATCCTGACTAGTGGAATCCACTAGGAATCCCACAAAGTGGTTACATGAATATGAATTTGAATTTGCACTATCAAAATTGTAATTTTGTAAGATATGATAATTTGTTTTAGTCCTATGGAAATATTCAATGTGAATTCAAATAACGGGACCATTTGTTATTCACACTTAAGACCTAGCTGCTTTTTATTCTTCTAGTTGCAAGTGATTTTCACAACAGCGCACAGGTAGTAAGCATTAGAGCCCAGCTATAAATCTATGTATTCTAAATCCCAAGACACAGACCTTTATGCTATACAATGTTACTGTGGGCTTGGAAAACATAAACAAGCTTGTTAGGACGGTGTATAAGTCAATCAGCCTTCAGTCATTGTGAAGGGCTATCCTATGAGTAACGTACATGAACATGCATGAATTTGCTCTATTATATTTGCTCAGATGTTTTGTTTGTCTATTTCCTGCCAGCCAGTCAGTCAATAAACGTTTATTAAGAGATTACGTTGTGCCCAGCATTGTGCTAAGCGGTGGGGACTTACAGAGGCAAAAGACAGTCCTTGCCCTTAAGCACCTCAGAATCTAACAGCAGAGACAAAAGAGCAAACAAATATGCACCAACAAGCTATATACAGGATGCAAAGGAAATCGTTAAAAGAGGAAAAACAAGAGAATAAAGAGGTGTTGTGAAAGGCTTCCTGCAGAAGGCAGGATTTTAGGGGTGGATAGGTGGCCCAGTGAATACAGTGCCTGCCTTGGAGTCAGGAGGACCAGAGTTCAAATCCGACCTCAGACACTTAACACCCAAAAACTAGCTGTGTGACCTTGGGCAAGTCACTTAACCCCAATTGCCCTACCTTCCCCTCCTCCAAAAAACGAAGAAGAAGAAGAAGAAGGAAGAAGAAAGAAGAAGAAGAAAGAAGAAGAAGAAAGAAGAAGAAAGAAGAAAGAAGAAAGAAGAAGAAGAAGGTGGTAGGATTTTATTTTGGACTTAAAGGAAGCCAGTGAAGCTGGTAGGCAGAGTTGAGATGGGAGACCATTCCAAGCATGAGAGACACCAAGAGAAAATGGAGGTATTGTTGTGGAACAGCCTGGAGGACAGTGTCATTGGTTCAAAGAGTACTTGACCAAGAATAAGTAAGATTGGAAAGACAGGAGGGGTCCGGGTTATGACCAACAAACTGAATTTTGTATTGGATTTTGGAGGCAGTAAGAACCCAATGGAGTTTGCTGTGTTCGGGGAGGAGGAGGGTGAGGAGTATTTTAGAGTCAGACCTGTGCTTTAGGAAAATCACTTTGGTGGCTGAATTGGGGATGAATTGGAATGGGGAGAGTCTTGAGGCAAGCAGCCAGGCACAAGGTAATGAGGACCTGCACCAGAGTGGTGACAGCATCAGGAGAGAGAATGGGATATAGGCGAGAGAAATTGCAAAGGTGAACAGGCAACAACAACCTGGTTTCCTACTGTTTTCTACCTAGGTGAGAATGTCAGAAGGCTCCATTTCAGTTCAAAGATATACACAGATCAGAGAAAGAAGAGAATTACTCTAAAGAGTTTATCTGAGCAGCTCCCTCATTTTGTAGATAAGACTAGATACAGATATGAAGTAACTTGCCTGAACGTCTCACACAGAGTTAGGGAGAGACCAGAGAAATGAGTCCAGACAGAAAAAGTAGAAGTTCCACATATGGGTTGCTTTATAAATATAGACTATGAAGTTGCATCCTTACCCCCTTGAGGGATAAGGAAATGGAGCTTAACCATCAAGGACAATCAACAGACCTAGAAGAGAGAATAAGGTAGGAGTGGGTGGGTGAAACAATGGTTGGCACTCAAGCCACAAGGTAGAAGAGTAAACAGGACAGTATGCCAAAGGCCAAGGTCAGAAGGAGTTCGAAAAGTTAACAAGTATGGAAGCAGAGCCAGGCAGAGATATGGGAAAGGGGGAACCAAAGGGAGGCCTTGGGGAAGATAAGGGAAGTGGTGAAGGCATTTGGACGGAGTAAGGATAAAACAGAGGGAGAATCATAAAGTGTTGGTGAATGACTGTTGTCCATTTATAATGGCAGTGTTAGTCCTCAACTGTGACTGTACTACCATGAGCCTGGAGACATGGGGAAATGCCATGCTGGAGTCAGAAGACTTAAGTTTGAGTCCCAGCTCTACCACTTACTTCATTTAACCATTTTGGGCCTCAGTTTCCCCATCTAAAAAAAGAAAGAAAATGGACTTGGAAAACCCGTTTCCTTCCATTTCTATATCTATGATACTATGAAATATTGGGTCATCAGAAATGTGATTAAAGAGAAATGAATGGGTTTTGTGATTCTATAGAAAAAATGTTTAACTGATACTCTGTTTTTGTATCACTTTCTGTGGTTCTTACTGAAATGTTCTTTTCTCTAGAAAAAAAAGGAAGAAAAAGTGTCATCTTTATCCTGTTTGAATCCTATTTGCATCCTAATACTTTAGAACTCATTAGTAAAATGCTCCTGGAAAAGCAGCAGGGCTTTGTGATGAGACCAAACCACTCTATCAGATCAGGAGAGCAAGATTCTGATCCTTAATTAGGGTATCCACTTACTATATTACTTACGACAAACAACAACCCCACAGCCCAATATTTGGGGTTTTTTGCTTCCAAATATTTTACCTCAATTTTTCCTCCCAGGGATATTGGGGAGGATCTCTGGGTCTCAGATTCCTCATTATTAAAATGGTGAGGCTGGACCAATTCTTGAGGTGGGGTGTGGGAAATAAGCACGTGGTAAATGCCTACTTGTCAGGTGCTGTAGCAAGACAAATACGATCTCGGCTGATCCTATGTGAGGTAGGTACTATCATGAAACCCAATTCAGAGTTGATCAAATCCAAACCTCAAAACAAAAGGTTTGGATTCAGTTAAAGGGCCACACTTGAGGACCTAGAGGGCCACAAATGGCCTTGAGACCATAAGTTCCCCACTCCTGGACCATAGAATGTCACAGAACTTGAACCTCATATTTCAGAACTGTGAGGATATTCTAGCAGGTGTGAGAAAGAAATGGCTAGTAAATAATGCCTTCTGCTGATCTGAGGGGACCTTATATTTCTGTTAGAGCAGTATCTATACATACATGAGCCTACTTTTTGATCACCAAAGACTGCAAGGTGTTTTGAGCACTGTAGAATCAAAGGAGAGAGCTTCAAGCCCTCTATGAGGCACCTCAATGGCACTAGGGATAAGCACACTGGGCCTGGAGTTGGGAAAACTGGAGTTCAACTCCAGCTTCAGAACTTCTGTCTGCCACAGTTTCCTCAACTCTAACTACATAACGTACTAGAAGAAGATGGTGATCTAGTTAAATAAAGAGAGGAAACATGGCACAATGGGGGCAGGGGTGGGAGAAGACTGCATTTAGAGTGGCAAGGTCCAGCCCTGGCTTTGCCAGTCATTAGGATCTTAGGGCAAGTCATCTCACATCTTTGGGATTGAGTCCTTCATCTGCAAAATGAAGGGGCCGATGAATTCTAAGGAACTTTAACAGCTTGACCTTTGCCCTTCCACTTATTTGGTAGGCATCTAATCTCTTCTTTGAGTTCCCCTTTGCTTTTGGAGATAAAAAAAGAAAGAAGAAGAAAAATGGCTATAATAGTTAAATGGCAGGTAATATTCACTTCATTTTAACAACAAAGACCTGTTTTTATACGTAGCAGATTTGAAAAATAATGACTCTGTGATCTTCATTTCATTGCAGACAGATTTGTGTTTTGGCCAGAATCTGGGACAATCTCAATCTTCTCTTTCCTACCTTCTCCCACCTCTCACTACCACTGCTGCAGAGACCAGTCAACTGTTTGGCATTTGTGGCTGCTCCCTCTCAGTATCTTAGAATTATGGGAGGAGGCCTCTGGGGCCTGTTACCATCCACTTGGGGTTTGGCCACTTTCTCTCCCACTCTTCCTTTCCCAATCTAAATAGCTGTCTTTGGGAACATTCTAGGAGTATTTTCTAAATCAGTCATATAAAGGTTGTAAAGGCCCCTAATTTTCCCAGAAGATGAGTGCTACTTAAATTTTAAAAAGCAATCCTAGCAATCTATCTTAAAAAAAAATGCTTGTATAAAGGGCTTCATTTCTAGGGCTTCATCTTTTGCTGAAAATTCTTCCCTGTGGGTAGATTGGAAAAAAAATCGTACTAACTCGTAAGGAGACTTCAGAAGTACATACCTTCATCCATGGGAAAATAAGTGGCATTACTGTTTTGTAATGCTTTGACTAGACATGATTTATAAAGGCTTTTGCTTTTCACTAAAAACCAAATACTGGAACATTCCACTTCTCCAAGTTAAAGACCATAAGTCAGCAAACTGTCTTCTACCCCTTCCCCACCCCCTAGTCAGTCAAGATGTCTCACAACTGTGTCTCTTCACCTCCAGCTCCAGTCACTCCCCAAATCCAGGCATTCATGACCTCATGCTTGGATTACTGTAAGGTCTTCCTGCCTGTTTTGGTCAAGTCACTACCCCTATATGACTTCCAGTTTCTTCATCCATGAAATGAAGGCATTGGGCTATCTGGTCTTAAACTGTCTAGACTTGTTTTCTTTGACTACCCCAATAGTCGGCCTCAAATCTAGTCATGCTGGTCTCCTCTCCATCTTACAAACATGCCAGGTTCACATGTATCCCACTGTCTTCACTCATGTCTTCCTACCTTGGATTGCCTTCCCATATATCTCATGTTCAGACCCAAATCCCATTCATCCTCTAAAGTCCATCAAACTCCAAGTCAGAAGTCTTGAATGGGCCCTTATTATTATTATTACCTCAATTACCTCAAAAAAAAAAAAAAAACAAAACTCCTAAGGCAGGCACTGAAAGTCTTCCACAAGCTGGCTTCCTCCTATTTACCTTTCCAGAATTGTCCCATATTATTCTCCTTCTCATATTCCATATCAAACTGGCCTAATTAACTGGGGTTAATTCCCCGTGTGAGATGGTACACCTCTCATTTCTGTGTCTGTGCACAAGCTGTACTCCACCTTTGTAATACATTCCCACTCCTCACTTTTACCTCATAGCTTCCTCCCAAGTATAGCTCAAATGACACCTATACAAGACCTTTCCTAACCCCCCAAATTACTAGTACTCTCTCCCTCTTGAAATTACTTTGTACTTAATTTATGTATATGTAATGCTTATTTTTTTGTTTTCTCTCCAATTTACTAAATTATTTGTGTTTGTTTTATATAGCTTTGTGACCATAGTCAAGTCACTTAAACCTCTCTCAGTCTCAGTTTCCTCATCTATAAAACGGGGAGAATAATAGCATCTATTTCACAAGATTCTTAGAAGGAAAGTTCAGACAAGATGACAGCATGTGTACGGTGCTTTGTAACCTTGAGAGTATTATAAAGGGTATCCTCCAAATCTTAGCACAATTTTCTGGGAGCATTCTTTATAGTGTTCTGTATAGTACATAACATGTGTACAGTTTGCAAAAAACACTTTAAATACGCTATCTCACTTGAGCTTTCCTTACAACTCTATGAAGTAGATGTTACTGTTATTTAAACTATTAAATCTTAAAACTGGGCTTATACTTTTGGGACACCCTATATAAATGCTATTATTATTTTTTAAAAAACTGCGGTTTTTATAGCTATGCCTCCCATACTTTTTGACACATTTTTGTGATCCTCTCAGTTGGTAATTCTCTGCCCCTTAATTTTGTACCATATTCGTTTGTGATTATGTTGATTCTGGCATCCCATCTACTAGAATGTAAGATCTTCATGAGCAAGAACTAGTTGGGGGATGGGACAGGGAGCACTGGTATCCTCAGCATCTAGCATATAGGTTGTAGGCATTTAATAAATGTTTTTCGAATAGTTTTCTTACTTCTGATAGAACCTAGCACTATGTTTCACGTAACTGACTGGAGGCAGAAAGCAGATGAATTAAGGTTTTCTGCCTGGAGAAGTGGAGTGCTCTGTTGTTTGGTTTTCAGTGAAAGGCAATTTTGTTTAAATAGATAATATCTAGTTATAACATTAAAAAGCAATAATGACACTTATTTTCCCCATGGATAATAGTAGACATTTTAGTTGCTGAAAGTGGCACAAAAAGAACATTTGTGTGCAGAATATTGATAAAATCAGCAAGGACATCAGATACAAATATTTTAGGAGACAATTCATGAAAGTGGGGGGTCCACAGATGTTACACATTGCACATGTTTTAAGTTAGACTCTTAAATGTGCTGATCAGCTGTACTCTTATTTTTTCTCCACTTAAAAAAGAATACTACTTATTGTATGGGGGAGGGAGGGAGGGAGAGATACTAGGTATAACTATGATGATATAATAAACAAAACCTCAAGGAAAACTTATTTTTTTTAAAAAAAAAGCATTTGAAGAGACACTTGAGAGAGAATACTCTCTCAGAGACAAAAATTCTTGTGGAGATGGCTGAAAGGCTTCTATTGTCCATCAACTCATTTGTGAATGACTGTTTTCAGAGTTTTGAAGGTTAAAACTGAGAAAATAAAAATTAAATAACCGTGGGACAATTTATAAATTCAAGGTTATACCTGAAAGAAAGGGGGACTTTTTGAGTTTCACGACATAGAGATAAGGCACTAAACACCTGGAGACCCTGATTTGAGACAATGATAGACAAAGAAGATAGAAGTCAGTCAAGTAGTATTATTATGTGACAGGCACTGTGCTAAGTGCTGTGGAGAAGGTGTCAAATGATGACAAAGAGAGAAGATACAATACAGAAGCTGACAGGAGCTGAGCCCATCTTATAGGCAGGCTTTGTAGATGAAGTGGAGAACTGTTTGGAACAGAGGACTGTTGTTGTTGGAAGCTGACTGGAGGAAAACTCTGATATATAATAAACTCTGGGCTTACTGTACTTTCACGCTATCTACAGTCTGAGAGGGAAAAATCTCTTAGGGCTGCCTATTTTGACCTTTCTTACTCTGCTATGGTTTGGGAAGGGTAACCCCTACCTCCCTTCCTAGCCCATAGAGTACAGAGCTTATTAGCTTAGTAGAGAGCTATGAGTACCAGAAGGTACAAATGAGATCAAATGAGATAATAACTGTAAAGCACTTGGCACAGTGCCTTGTATATAATAAGTGCTATTTAAATGTTAGCCTGTTGTTGTTGTTATTTTTGTTATTATCATTATTAGAAGGAGAGCAGCTAACAGTGGTTTTGCCCAGAAGGTGACACTTGGCACAAACTTTAAAGCCATCAATGCCTATAGTCCAGAAACTGGCACTGCCTGGGTTTCCATACTTAAGTGTCTCTCTAATGGGTTTCCATCCCACTTCCCTCCATCTTACCCACCCTCCTCAGTCCCAGAGGAAGAATTGTGGGAGATTGTTTCCCAGACTTATGGAACTGTGATATTTTGATTAGTTCTGATTTTGCCTTCAGTTGAATAAACGTTATGATTATTTGCCTTTTTTGGGGGGTAAAGGTTTCATGTTTAAGAGTCGGTGATGTCATGGTGTCACTTATATTGTTGTCCTATACTGTACAAATGGCAAGCAAATGGGAGCTCAAGAGTCATGGTGGTAAGCAGCAGGTATGTATCCCCTGTACCAGGGCTATTCATAGAACCCTGAAAGTCTGAGATATATCAGCGTGGTTGTGGCCATGGCTACCTTCTTCTTTAAAAGCAACCCACTTTAAAAGCAACTCTCTTTAGACCTGCTAGTGTAAGGAAAGGGTAGAAGTGAAACAGAGAGACAAAAGGCAGAGAGAAAGGTGCTGTCTATGTATAAACATACATACATGCATGTATGCATGCATGCACACACAATAGGTTCTCAATAAATACTTGTTGATATGCTCAGGGCTATGACTTTCCATAACCACATAGAAAGGAATCTAGAATTAAAGAAGAAAATCTTCAGGCCTCCAGTGTAAACAACAAAAATAGTTAAACAGAGCCAAAGATACAGAAGATTCCAGAAAATATATTTAACAATTTAACAACCAAGGAAATACATTTAACAATTTAACAACCAGGAACATTTTCCCTTTGGCAGGCACTATATTATCCAATTGAAGTTCCACCAGTCCCAAAGCTGAGAAATATGGGAGAAGGCCACAGAAAAAATAAAGTGAAGAAAAAATAAAGCAGAGAAAAATAAAGCTTCAGGGAGTAGAAGGGACAGACAAATGTTGGACTAAAGAAATCAGACCTTAAAGAAATCACTGCAAGCTTTAGTGTCCAAGGTTCACTTCCTGCCTCCATCATCCCTGAGCCAGGCTGTCCTTAACATTAGGCAGCTACTTAGGATGGGCAGCTACTTCTGAGATGCCCCTTTGCCCAGAAATCTTGGACCAGCTTGTAAATGCATAGTGTAGAACATGAGATTCTAGCCACCTCAGAATTAATGAATTGCATCTTTAGGTGCTATTAAAATTAAAATACTCCTGAATGAGAAATAGTTACTATAATCCACTTAGCAATTTTGTTGCATCACCCAATGGTGTCAAATTTAAACACTATAATGAATGAAGCCTCCCCATGCCCACATAAAGGACCAAGTAACCATTATTAAATCCCAGATATCTATTCACATGGAATAGAGGTTTTTAATCTGGGGTCTGTGATTTTTTTTTTAAAGTTTACAATTGTATTTCAATATAACTGATTTTCTTTATAGTCTTGCCCATTTTATTTTATTTTTAAAAAACATTATTCCTAGAAGACTGCCAAGGGGTTTATGATACAAAAAAGATTAAGAAGTCCTGATGTAGAATCTATTTACTGGAGGTCCTCTAAAATCTGGCCCTAACCTTCCTTTCTAGTCTCACTAAGGCTGTGGGTCCTGCTAAAGTGAGCTACTCCACGTTCAAAATATTCTCCTGACCTGTTCTCATCCAACTTGGTTCCATCTGCAGGAAACTCTATCCATCCTACAAAGACCCAGGTTAAGGGCTGGCCCTTCCCATGATACCTTCTGGCATCAGCCTCCTCTGAACTCCAGTTACCCTTCTTTGTACTTCTTGAAGGGATACTTCTTACATCCTGACATCTACCTACCTTATCTCCCCTATTAGAGTGTAAGCTCATAAGATTAGGGACCAGATATGTCTCCCTTTTATATCCCTTCCAAAGTCCAGTACAGTTCTTGGCACAGAGTAGGTACTCAATAAACGTGGACAGCAAGGTAAAAAGTCCAACTTCATCTCATCTGTTGTGGGATACTCAACACACGTACAGGAATGTTAGCACTCACAGGTCATCTTGTCCAACTGCTTCATTTTATAAATAAGGAAACTGAGGTGAAAGGTGAAATTAATTTTTAGGCCATAAAATGAGTTAATGCCAGAGCCTGGGCTAGGACCCAGAGCTCCCTATTTCCAATGCAATGCTCTTCCCACTACACATTTCTGTACAGAGGTTGGCGGGTGGGGAAAAAAATAAAAGCCCTGCAAACAGATTCTGTGAAAGTGCTACCATTTACCATCATTTAAAGCTAATTAGCAGCTGCAGTACAACACTCCACCCTTAGCAGTTACATATGCTGCTGGTTTTACTTACCAATTAAACCAGATTACATCACAGTGCGACTAGCCAGTCATAATTAGGCAGACCAGCCCTTGCACAGTGAATGCGAGTAAACATAAGGTAGGAGAGGGGGTTTTTATCATGAACTCACTGTATTATATCAGGATTAAATAAGCACAAATCTAAAGGAGCAGACATCTCTCAGAGTGCTATGCTATGTAATAGTGTCTCACTAGTTATATGTATACAGCCTTTAAAATTACAAACTGTCCTGTTATCAGCTACTACTTGTCTTCCGGGGCAGCTAGTGGCACAGTGAATAGAGCACTGTCCTGGAATCGGAGAGAGATTCACCTTCCTGGGCTTAAATCTGGCCTCAGAGACTTACTAGCTGTGTCACCCATGGCAAGTCACTTCACCCTGTTTGCCTCAGTTTCCTCATCTGTAAAATGGGTTGGAGAAAGACATGGCAAATCACAGCAGTATCTTTGCTAAGGAAACCCCAAATGGGGTCACAAAGAGTCAGACAAGACTGAACAACAACTTGTCTCTATAAGTTTAGTTAACCGTTAAGCCCAATGTAAAGAAAGGACTTATCCTGACCAAGTATTAGACATACTGCAGAAAAGAGATTCAAGGTAAAATAGCCATTCTTCCTCTAAGTCATAAGGCACTAATACCAAGAAACATTCAAATGAACCATCTGTCAGCATGCACTCTTTCTACGGTTAAATCAACACACTCATTTTTTTTTTTAAAGATTTCTATACAACATCCTATTTTCTAAGGAATTATTAAATGAGCTCTCTCATTACTTAATCAACACTTGGAAAATGAAAATCATTTTGGTTTTCGACAGGTATGGTTTTGGCCTGGCTAATGTTAGTAGATCCAGAGTTTTAGAGCTAGAAGGTACAATACAGATCACCTAAGGCACCCACACCCCCTCCATACCCTTTACAATCCACCTACACTAGGCATAGTTGCTGCTCCTTACATACTTGCTGTCCCTAAGCCTAGAATTCACTCCCTCTGCAGCTTTACCTCTGTTTCCCTGACTCCATTCAAGGTTCAGCTTAAATACCACCTTTTTCAGGCTTCTCCTCAACTTCCCATCCTCAGCCACTACCACCCTCCCCTCTGAAATTACTTTCCACCTATTTTGTATAGATCTTATGTGTCCCTAGTTATGTATATTTCCTCTTCCTCATTTGAATGTGAACTCCTCAAAGAAAGAGATGGATTTTTTTGTTTGTTAGCTTTTTTACCAGTCTCCGTATCCCCAGTCCTTAGCACAATTCCTGACACTTAGTGAACATCTAATGAATGTTTGTCGATTGTTTGGTTCTATAAAAAATGCAGAAAGTTTATCAAAATGTTTTGAAAAATATGTGTTGATATCTTTCATTTTTGACAACAGTTCCATGATCATCTATGACAAATCAGTAGCAATAAGAGTAGCAGGATATTTGGAAGACCAAGATACAATATGGAAGAGTTCAAAGTTCACCTAAACTAAAGAAAATCCAGTTTTATTCCATGCCATGATCTCTTCTCAAGTAAACGGTTTATCACATTTAATTCAAACAGTATGGGTTAATTTCAAAGCCTATTAAAATGTACTTCAATGGGATGTCAAATTATTTTACTGTGCCAAATTTGGTTACACTGAATATATAGCATTGTTCTGAATGTTTTTTACAAGTTATATTGATGCTTTTTGCTTTCTAAAAACCCCCAGATATTTTTGGTATTCCTATATCACTGAACCTTCCCTGGAGACAAAGAAAAACAGTTAAGCAAAAATGACCACTAGAATTATCCTGTCTTACAATGCATCTGTCATTATGCTCCCATGATCCTGTCCTCTCACCGCCGCCACCCCCCCCCCCCCAAGTATGTGGACAGAAGTTTGTTTTTTTTCCATTTTTTCTCTGGATAATTAGTTTCAAACCTTTAAGTCATAAAATTTGTTTCAGTAAAAGCAGACAAGCTTTAGACAAAGACATATCTGTTTTCTAGTGAAATACAGTCATCTCAGTTTAGGTTTCATGGAGGAATTGGCATCTAAGATGAACCTTGAAGAAATTCAGAAGCAGAGATGGGGAGAAAGTGAATTCCAAACACCCTGAATACATAGAGGTGGGTGATGGAATGTCAAATTTGGCTAGAACATGAAGTGAGTGATAGGGAGTCATGTATAAGGCGGCCAGGAAGGTAGCTGGAGCCAGCTTGTGTGGGTGGCCTTAAATGCCAGGAGGAAAAGTCTGTGTTTTAAACTAGACAACAGAAAGCCACTGAAGTTGTGAACAGGGGAGTGACACAGTAATATGTGTGAAAAGGGAAAGTTATTTTGGTAGCTGTGGTAAGGTGAAAACACTGGAATCAGAGGGAAACAATTCAGAGATTATTTTCAATAGACCAGAGGAGGGGTGATGCGAGTCTTATATGAGTAAATACAGTAGTTGTGTGAATGAGCATGCAGGGTCTAAGGGAATTTAGTTCAGAATAAAATCAGCAGGATTTAGCAACAAACTGGATGTGGGGATGAGGAAGAGAAAAGAATGAAAGCTAAACTCTGAGGTTTCAAACCTGAGTTAACTCATAGGTTGGTGATAATCATGAACAGAAATAAGACCTGGGAGGAAGGGCAGGTTTAGGGGGAAGAATTAAAAGCTCATCTTGGGACATGTTGAGTTTAAGTTGATGAGGGAAAGTCTTCTGAAGACACAAGACTGGAACACCATGGAGGAATCTGGACTGAATATATGGAAATGTATAGGGTCTGAAGAGAGGTGATATTTAAACCCAGTGGATTAGATGAGGTCTCCGAAGTACAGACTCTAAGGAGAAAAAAGAAAGCCCACGACAGAACTTTCTTGAATGCCCATGTTAAGGGCTGTGGGAAGCATGATGACTGAGCCCAAAAGGAACGCTTAGGAAGGCAGGAGGAAAATGGGGAGGGAGTCATGTTAGAGAAGCCAAGGGGGATGAGAGTATCTAGGAGTCAGAGGTGTCAAAATCAGTAGAAAGTTCAAGGAAGATGGTATCTGAGCAAAGGATGGCATATTTAGCAATTAGAGATCACTAGCAACCTTTGACAATGTGTGGGGAGTGAAAACTTCTCAGGATGGTAGGCTTCCCTCTTCCCCCCTTCACTTCAGCTGTCAATCAGCAGCAAGCCCTTTGAGGAGTCTTTAGACCTCCACCCTTGGTGGCCACACCCTTATCAGCATTAGGCCCTAAATTTAGGGTTTTTCGGCCTCCAACCTGGCAGGTGACTTTAGTTCCTCCTTTCTTCTCTTTGGCGTTTGCCAAATGAGGATAGGTACATTTGAATTGGCCTTTCCCCATTTACCTGTTCTTTGTAAGCCCTCCTTCCAGCCATGAGGGATAGAGACCTGCTTCCCTGTTATTTGCCACTGGGGAAGATTTTCATGCTGAGACTTGAGCTCACCTCTCAGCCAATGGGAGAAGGGACAGTCAGGGGGAGGGGACTTGACTGTGTTAGGGTATAAATTCTTGTTCTGCCTTTTGTAATTCACTCTTCCTCAAGGTCACTCACTCTCTTTTCCCAGGGGGAGAGAATAAAAGTCCTGTTCTTATCCTAAGAAATCTCCCTGTTCTCGACTAAATTTTGGACGGGTTTTTTTCATCCCACACAACGGTGCAGCTTCCAAAAAATGGTGCAGTCAAAAGGCAGACTGCAAGGGCTAAGAAAGGGGAGGCAGTGAATACAGGGTAATATCCCTTCCATGCTGCACTTTCAATATATTGATGTGTTGTAGGTTGGCATAAGAAATTAAATGGGAATTTTGGGGAACCCACAGATGACAGAAAAAATTGAGAAACTCAGAAATTTATAAAATATGTATAGTATTGTATAATGTCAATGTCTTTTATTTTTAATACCACAATAATTCAGACTTCTTCTCTGGTTCTAAGGGAGGTCCAGGAAAACTTTATGTGGATTATCCAGACTGTAGGGCTGTCATGCCTCTAACCCACAAGATGGAGATGAGATAACTATACTCTAAGTGTTTAGCAGTCCCTGGGGAGGACTGATGATGAGGTGACACCATAGAGAAGAGATTTTTTTAGGATAGGGGAAAGCTAAGCATGTTTGTAGGTGGTAGGGAGACAATCAGTAGTAAGGGGGAGAGTGAAGATATATGTAAACAAGAAGAAATGACTGAGGCAGAAAAACCCCTAAGGGACACACAGAGAAGGGGATTAAGAGAGAAAGAAGAGGGGTTAGACTCACAGAGAAGGAAACCCACTTCACTTTCTGACACAAGGGAGGACAAATGAAGACAAAGCTTCCTAACCAGACTCTCCATCTCCAGTCACTTCCCTCAGTAATCTTTTACTCTCTCCATTACCGGACTCATCTTCCTTAAGCAAGGATGCAAACATTTCACTCATCAGCTTGAAAACCTTAATCCTTTTCCTACTGAAGTCCAAACTTCTTAGTCTGGCATACAAGGCTTTCCATAGTCTGTTACCACCTTGCTTTCCTAACCTTAACTTCAGCAATACTAGACTATTAACTCTGTGGCACACACTCTTTTGCTAATGCTCTTCCCTGTACCTCAAATGGTTCTCTATCCACTCACAAGCTCTATTGCATTTCTGCAGACTTTCTAAGGATGCCATCTACAGCTTTATTCAAACCTTAGCCAGACAGCTTGGGGGTGAGGAAGATGCTATCTGATAGTGACTGTATGCAGTTTCTTTTTCACAGGCCCAACATTGTAGGATAACAGATTTAGAGCTGAAAAGGACTTAACAACTCAGCTACTTCAACCTCCTCATTTTATCATTAAAGAGACAGATACCCAGCAAGCTTATGTGATGCCACAGTGTAAGTGGTACTCTAAGAAGCAAAGCTCAAATTGAACCCAGGTCCTTTTAATTTAAATTCAATGCTTTTTCTATGGCATAATACCTCCCAGGACCCTTGTCCTAGAATGCATCCTTTATTTCAATAAAGCATGAATCTGTGATTTCACTGCTATGAGTGCACCCCTCCACTGATGCTCATTGAAATTTATGTGGGTTTCACTAATTCAATGCCATATTAAACTACCAAAGACTCACTTAATGGAGTTAGAAAAAGAATGACAATTCGTCTGGAGGAACAAAAGGTCAAGAGTATCAAGGCAATCATCGGAAAAAAAAAAGGAAGGCAGTGTGGCAGTACCGGATCTCAAACTCTACTTCAAAAGGGCAATCATCAGAACTATCTGATACTTAATAAAAAAGAGTGGTTGATTAATAGATTAGGTACACAATATACAGAAGTAAATGATCACAATATCCTAGTGTTTGATAATCCAAAGGCCCAAGCTACTAGGGCCAGAGCTCACTCTGGCAAAAACTGCTCAGAAAACTGGTAAAACAGTCTGACAGAAATTAGGCATAGACCAAAATCTCAAACCATATACCAAGGTAAACTCAAAAGGAGTACTTGATTTAGATATAGAAGGTGGTAGCATCATAAACAAATTATGTGAATATGAAAAAATTATCTGTCAAATCTATGAATAAGGGAAGGGTTCATAGCCAAACAAGAAACAGAAAGGATCATAGGAGGTAAAAATAGATAATTTTTATTACATTAAATTAAAAAGGTTTTGCACAAACAAAACCAATACAGTCAAAACTAAAGGGAAAGCAGACATTATTTTAGGAGGGGGGGGGATTTTATACCAAGTTTCTCTTATAAAGGTCTCATTTCTCAGATATAGAGGAAACTGAGCCAAATTTATAAGAGCCATTCCCCATTTGATAAATGGTCAAAGGATATGAACAAGCAGTTTTCAGAAGAAGAACTCAAAACTATCAAAAGTCACATGAAAACATGCCCTAAATCACTAATGATTTTAAAAATGCAAATTGAAACAACTCTGAGATACCATCTCATACCCATCAGACATGCTAACATGCCAGAAAAGGAAAATAATAAATGTTGGAATGGATTTGGAAAAACCAGGACACTAATGCATTGCTGGTGGTATAATGAAATGGTCCAACCACTCTGAAAAATAATTTGGCATTATGCCCCAAAGGCTATAAAACTGTGCACATCCTTTTGCCGAACAATGCCACTATTAGTTCTGTTACCTCAAAGAGATCAAAGAAAAACAAAAAGGACCAGTATGTATAAAAATATTTGTATTAGCTCTTTTCCTGGTGGCAAAGAATTGAAAACTGAGGAGATGCCTATTATTTGGGAAAAAGCTGAACAAGTTGTGGTGTAAGATTGTGATGAATACTATTTGGTAGAAGAAATAACAAGGGGGGTAGTTTCAGAAAAACTTGGGAAAATTTATATGAACTGATGCAAAGTGAAGTGAGCAAAAATAGGAGAATATTGCACACAATAAATGCAATATTTTAATGAAGATCAACTGTGAAAGAATTAGTTACTCTGACATAATTCCAAAGGACTAATAATGAAGAATCCTATCCACTTCCAAAGAGAAAACTAATGGACTCTTAAGTGCAGATTGAAGCATATTTTTTTCTTTATTTTTCTTGCTCCCCTCCCTCAACAACATGGCTAATGTGGAAATGTTTTGCATGACTTACTATGTATAATAGGTATGGTATTTCTTGTCTTCTCAATGGGTGAGGGAGGGTATAGAGGGAAAAAGAAAATTTGGAACTGAAAATTTAAAAAAAATAAAAATGTACTAACAATAATAAAAAAGAAACATAGATGGTATCATCAATTGAGATGGATGAGGAAGGAAATGACTTTCCTAGTTAAACCTCTGGTTAAAAGCCTCTGCAAATTTAGCTAGGCTGGTGCTTGGTAATAGATATATGGCCCATTACTAGACCCACACTAAAATCCACTCTAGCTTGATAGAATATGACCTCAAGGGCAGTGGATATCATATTTTATATCTGTATCCTGGATCCTAGCACAGTGCTTTGAACATAATAGGTATTTAATGAACACTGAATGAGTGAATGTTAGTAGGACCTACTACAGCTTGCTCCCATGGACATACTCTTCAAGCATGCAGGGCTACCTCTATGCCATGATGAGGTAAAAAAAAAAAAATATATATATATATATATGTATATATTCTTCTTCTATATATTTTTCCTACCTCAAATAGCAAGTAATCTAACAATGTACTTTCATTGGAATGCCTTTTCTTCATTAGTAGAAGTATTATAGTATCATATAAAGTTAGTATCAGAGGCTCACTGTAACACTGTCCCCTGGCATCTATGCAAAGAGATTGCCTTGCATGCAAAATCAACTTAGGATCCTTTTCAGTTTTCCAGTAAGAAAATCCCCTTGGATTGATGGCAGTGAGGCAAAGGGAGAGGTTTAATATGGAATCATCATATACTGAATTTGTTCTATATGGAGCAAGAATCTTGACATGTTCCCTTTCTCTACCTTCCATTATTTTCCACCACACTTCAAATTTCCTCTTGAACAGGAAGTTAAGGAAATGATACAGGATTCAAGCACTAACTCCCATGACAGTAGGCAGACACAAGGAGAATGGAAACCTCCACTTGCTGACTGTGGGAGGTTTGGCAATAGAGATAATCCAGTTTTCTTTTCAGTCGGTTCCTAATATTTCCATTGTAAGATCATAGATTTAGAGGCCAGCTAGTGCCAAGTTGCTGTTTTTGCACAAGAAGAAACTGAGGCCCAGAGAGATTAAGCGACTTACCCAAGGTCCTACAGATGGTGAGCTTGTTGACTCATTTACTCACAAAAGCTAGAATTCGAATTCAAGAGTGTTTGATCCCAAATCTAGCAAATTTTCTACTGTGTTGATGTTTAGTTGTTTTTAGTTGTGTCTAACTTTTCATGACCCCCATTTGGGTTGCTTTTTTTTTGTTTTGTTTGGGGGGGCACAAATACCAGAGTAGTTTGCCATTTCCTTCTCCAGTTCATTTTTACAGATGAGGTAACTGAGGCAAACAGGGTTAAGTGACTTAGCCAGTGCCATAGCTAGGAAGTGTCTGAGGCCAGATTTGAACTCGTGTAGATGAGTCTTCCTGATTCCAAGCCCAGCACTCTATCCACTGTGCCACATAACTGCCTATTTCTTACTGTACTGCTCTCTCTTTCCTAAAACTTTCTAAAGTCAATTCATTTCCTGCCATGTCTTTTGGAACAATTCTGTCCAGACTCTTACCTACTACGTTCATACCCCTATCCCTAGCAAAAAGCCCTGAGGCTGGGCAGCATTAAGTTATAAAGGAGCAGGTTGTCAATATTATCGCTATCCCAAGAATATCCAGTCATAGGGAATAGAAGAAAAATCAATGACATCCAAGAATTTCAGAGCTGGAAGAGACCTCATCAATCATCTAGTCCACTCTATGCTTTAAAAAAACCTCCCACTTAAGCATACTAAGTAAGTGGTTGTCCAATCTAGCTTAAAGGCGTCCATTAAAGGGAAGCCTACAACCTCAAGAGGTGGGTCTTTAGGCTGCGACATCATGCTCTATGTTTATTCAGACTGAGCCTGCCGGCTACAAACAGCAACAGATCTTTTTAGAAACTGCTGCCTAACCATGCCGCTTCCATCCTGTACCCGGGAAGCTGATTTTATGAAGCCACACGTAAGCCTCCACATTTATCCTTATCAAATCTCAACTTATTAGATTTAGCCCAGTTTTCTAACATGGCAAAATCTTTTTAGATCCTGACACTGCTCTGCATTATGTTAGCTGTCCCTCCTAGTTCTCTGTCATCTGTAGATCTGCTAAGGATGCCATCTATGCCTCATTAATAAAAAAAAAAATGTTAACACAGGTCCCTGGGCTAAATACCAGATGGATACCTCTAAGAAGTTGGAGTCCAGCCACTTAGCCAGTTTGGAGGGGGGGCAATTAAGATATCATTGAGCCCACATCTCTCCACCTTTTCCATGATAACAGCATGTTACACTGGATCAAATGCTTTGCTAACTTAGATATACTTGCATCTATATTCGACCCCACCCACCCCCCAATCTACCCATGTAGCAACCCTGGCAAAAAGAAAATCAAATTAGGTGACATAATCCATCCTTGATGGTCACCATTTCCTTTTCTAGATGTTCACTAACAATCTCCTTAATGTTTTCAGAATTTTTCCAGGAATCAAAGTCGAGATCACTGGCCTGGAGTCTGCATGTTCCATTCTCTGCCCCACCCCCCCCCCCCCACTTTTTTTCTTTTTTTTTTTTTTTTGCAAATTAAGACATTTTTCCTTCTTTGGTCCTTCAGTACCTCTCCAGCTCTTCACAATCCTTCAACTCTCATTGACAATGGTTCAGCAATTACATCTGCCAGATGGTTTTTTTCCCTCTAGTACCTGAAGCTACAGTTCACTTGAACTAGAGCTGATTAGTGGTACAGTGGATATAGAGCTAGACTTGGAGGCAGGTAGATCCAAGTTTAAATCCCACCTCTGAAATTTATTAGCTCTGTGACCCTGGGCAAGTCATTTAATCTCTGCCTCAGTTTCCTCATCTGTCAAATTGAAATAGTAATGCTACCTCCCTCTCAAGGCTGTTGTGAGATAAGATTTGCAAAGCATTTAATTTGTTGTTTTCAGTTGTGTCCACCTCTTCATGACCCCATTTGGGGTTTTCCTGGCAGAGATACTGGAGTGGTCTGCCATTTCCTTCTCCAGTTCATTTGACAGATGAGGAAACTGAAGCAAACAGGGCCAAGTGACTTGCCTAAGGTCACACAGTTAGTAAGTATTTGGGGACGGATTTGAATTTAGGAAAATGAGTTTTCCTGATTCCAGACCTGGCACTTTATCCACTGAACATTATAGGTCTATATAAATGCCAGTTGTCACTGCTATTAGCATTGTCATCAGCAGCCTGCAGCCACAGATCCCCTTACCTCTAATTGATTGATTCTCCATCACTCACCTGAGAAGTATGGTGAATTACTGTCCCAAATCTTCACTATGATACCCAAGCTCTCTAGCTCATCTCTCGACAAATCTCCTTTCTCAAAAACCAGCCTTGTCTCCTATTTTACTAATGAAGAGTCTATTTGGCATGAGTTCCCTTATCTCCTCTCTCATATCTGTCCCCATACTGTCCTATCTCAAAATGTTGGCACCTTTACCCAAGCTCAAGATACCTAGGATTCTGCTTTTTGGTTGTTATGCCAGCACTGTGAACTCAGTACATGTGAAACTGAATTTGCCAACCAATGAACAGGCATTTATTATATTTCTACTCTATGAAGATATGATGTATGGCTAAAACTGAACCCCCAAGACTGCTCTCTTTCTTAACTTTCCTATTGCTGCAAATACTCATTTTCACTAGTTCAACCTCTTCGTTTTACAAAGGGGTAAAATGACTTGCTAATATCATAAGGTACCAGGTGGCTGAGCCAGGATCTGAACCCATATCCTCTAACTCTAAATCCAGCCCTCTCTTAATTCACTGTATTACACCAAAGGCCATCTGCCAATCAGCTGCCAAGTCTAAACCAGCCAAACCTTCATTACATATCTACCTTTCCTCCAGAATCTCTCAAATATGCATTCACCTTTTCGCTCCCATTCTTGTTAGCTGTAGTCCTGGCCCCTATAGCTGTCAGACAACTAAATTTTAAGTTTCTTTAATGCAAACATTTAGCTTTATGCCGCTTAACAATGTTTTTGACTCCCAGCTGCTATCCATCAGCACACACACACACCAACAAATAGTTAAGACATATGGACAAACATCATGCAGGTACCAAATAGAGTGGGAAGCTAAAATTCAGTACAGAGTGACACACGTCTCAACAAGTTCAGAAACACAACCATCTTGCCCTGACTCTGCCACAAAATGTTTCTCTTGCAACCTCCCCATACTCCGTAAACCCCAAATCCATTTCAGCAGTGGGCAGGTGCATACTGCTGAACAACTTTCACATTTCATCCACTATGATGCTTATTTAAAATTTTAAATATATTTTTTCTTTATTTCACTTGACTAATGGAAAATAGATGGTTTCAAAACTGCTTATATTTCTTCATTTTTGTTAGGCTGCTGCCAAACATGTTTTATAGAATTCATCAAATTTCTGTTAAGCATCTGCTGCTATACAGAGCTAGGAGATGAGAACGATAAAAAGCATAGATAACACTAAGGGTTTACAGTCTAACAAACTAAAACCCAGTTTTAAGTAGGATTCATGGATGCAGGAGAAACTGCTGTCACTCTGAACAAGGCACCAAGCTGGGTTCCAAGAACATAAAGTAGGTGGTTCAATGAATATGTAGTGTTTATGAAGATAACAGATTCACTAGCTAAAGGAGGAAGTAATTTGTTTTTGGTGATAGGAGAGAGTAAATTCATTCCCACTTGGCAACATACTATCTCCCTTGCCTTCAAGGAACTTATAATCTTCTGACGAGTCTATTTGGCCACTTAAAATTGTCTACAGAAGACTATGCTCCAGAGCAACCTGATAGGAAAGTTCTTCAAAAGTTACATTATCATGGGAAGATCTCTCTGGGGATGCAAGAAAGACCCATTAATCTCTGCTTAATAAACGTAAAGGAAAAATTTAGTAAATAAAAAACCAGGTCAGCAGATATTAGGGAGACACTGGAAATAAGATTTTTCTATTTACTCACTAGTCAGAAAAAAAATTAACTAATTTAAAGAAAAAAAAATACTTCTCTTCCTGGTCTCTTTGTACCAAGGATCTGGTGTTTAACTTTTTGGCTGGCAAACATATACCTCGGCTTTCAAAAATAAAAAAAATGTGGGGGAGTAGTGAGAAGAGGAAAGGGGGTGGGGGGTTGGGAAATCCACCTGGACGCTATCAGTCTTGTCCAAGTAAACAGTACTGACATTAGTGCTAGCCTGCTGACTGGTACAGGTTAGGAGGGGTCAGAGAAGCGAAATGGTGACCCGACTTGCCCCAAGGTAAAGATGCTCTGGAATCTGTCACAGAGGACGGAGCTAAAAGTTCACTCCTCTTTAAGTGAGCTTTGTTTTTTCAGCATTCCACAGCATTTTGGGGACAAACTTTAGAAATGTCTAGAAAGTAAATTATGGCAGGGATCAAATGTACACTTTAACAAAAAAGCTACATAAAATTGCCCAGTAAGAAACTATCAAAAGCATAAAAAAGGCTCCCTATTAGCACTGTTCTAGTTGGAGAGTTCAAAGAACCAGAGGCTTACAAAGAGAAAAAGAAATACTTGAAACATAAAGGTTTTGACCTCCTTGACATCCCAGAAAACAAAACAAAAAACGAGCTGAAATCTTGCTCCATAACAAAGGACATATTCCGCTCTTCCCTAAGTACAAAGATGAGGTGACAGTAAGGAGAGATTTCAAACATTCAAGGTTGATTTCTCTGTGGAAGAAAGAGCTGAAGTCAATAAAACAATACTTAATAAATAAAACTAACTCTCAAGGCAGGGATCATGGCTGTGCTTAATCATTAGCCTAATAAGGAGAATCACTGCTTTGTTGAACCCATAGGTCTTAGCACTTACTATGGGCAACTCTCTGCCTTCCCCCTCCAATTTCTCACAGCGTTGTGCTTTTTACTTTGCCACTATCATTTTGTTCTATTTTGTACTATATTTATTTGTCTACTTGTCTTAGCTTTCTTTTTAAACTGCAAGATCTATGAACAGAGGGGGTCATTCATATCAGGATCCTATCTAGATAGCACACAGTACAATGAATTACTCAGGAGCTATATGAATAAATGATTGCATGGCACTGGGCAGGATGTAAAAATAATGCAAGACATAGTCCCCTCCTTCTAGGAGCTTAAAATCAAGTTATGGAAGCAAGGCACAGTCATGCTTCCTATTCAACTGGAGGAAAAAAGTCTCATTGTAAGTTTCTTTTCATGATGACATACTAGGCCACATCTTCCTCTAATTTTATTCCCAGCCAGTCAACTGATATATAACTGTGGCAAGTCACTTTATCAATCCTGAGTCTGAGTTCTCCTCATCTATGAAACAGAGATGACAAAAACACACCTACCTTCGAGGGATAGTATGCATGTTTTATATGAATGCTTGTAAAGAGCCTGGAGATCCATGGATGAAAGACTTGACAGAAGTACAGAGTGTGATTACTATAGTATAAACCTGATCACTCCCATGAAAACCCTGATCATCCTTTACTATCTCTCAGAGACGATTTAATAGCAAGACTGTGGTATGTTTGCCATGTAGGAGAATTCCATTACTTGTACAAAACAGACTGCAGCACATTTGACTAGTATCCTAGAGACTATTATCATAAATAATTAAGGCTAAACTCTACTTACAGCTTAATGAACTAAGTATATTTTGTGATGCAAGAGATTTTTATTGTGGTTTCCCCCAACTTGCTAATGTCACAAATTTTAATTATTCCAGGCGGACCCTTTCGTTGGCTTGAATTAGCAAAGGTTCCACTTTTTGTATTGGGTGAACAACGTCTTTTATATTACACTTTGGAGAGATATTTCTATCTCTACTTAAGGAAAATAAACCCAATTAGAGGTTTCTTCTGCTCTCAGTACACACAGATAACGCTCATTAATGTTAATGAGAGGTTAAGCAATGTGTGCTTTGCTAAGAGAACGGGCCTCTCACTTTATAATTAATCCTGTATAAACCTTTCAGCTTGAAAATATTAAAAAAACCCTTACAAACTGAAGTCATACTAACTGCCTATCCAGAATGTATGCATTTATGCATAGATAGGCATATACAAGGAATGTTGTATACATGTATATATGTAAAGACATTCCTTGTTTGCTCTCAGAACACTTTCCATTTCTACATTCTTATCTATCATATTCCAATCTCTACATTTATCTGTGGAAATGTCTTAATTTTTCCAATTAGACTATAAATTCCTTGAGGGCAGGAGCCATGTCTTAGTTATCTGTGTACTTACCTCAAAGTCTATCACAATATTTTATACCTAGGAGGACCATAGAGTTGGAAGGCACCTCTTATGCCATCTAGTCCAAACCTCTCATTTTGCAGATAAAGAAACTGAGTCTATACAGATACAAAATCAATATTGTACGGAATAATAGATTAATTGAAAAATGTTCAACTTCTGCTTTTGTTTAGAACATGCCCCCTCCAACAGGATATTTACTTATGGAACTGCCTCATGATAAAGACCAATAAGACTTTTCTAGAGAACATACTGGCTTTCAGATATGCACAAACTCTTTATACAACTGATTCAATAACAATAACAAAATATAAATGTGAGACACAAAGTAAAGAGGTTGAAAATATCCAAATATGGGCTAATACTTAAGGCTTCAAATTTGTCATTTTGTGAGATTACTTTGAAATTACTGCCCCACAACATCATTTTAAATTGATATCCAACTGACCAGAATTACATTTTTTGTGTGATTTTTTCACTAATTCCTTAATTTCAGTTCTGCTGGGTTTTTTGGAATCTGTCATGAGGTAACTGATGACACCAGTACTGCATATAACGAAAAAGAAAGCTTGCTGGCTTTGAGATTACTCTTTAACATTTTAAGTGCTTTTTGAAAATAATCATAGCTCCCACTTTTATGGCACTTAAAGTGATAGAGGTAGTTGTGGTAAGTGGTGAGTGTATGGGTCTCAGAGTCAGTAGACCTGGGTTTCTGTATGGTACCCAGGCTGTGTGAGCCTGGCCAAGTCATTTTGCTTCTTCAGACCAAGTGCAGACTACAACCATATTACTTACTTCACAGGCTTGTGGCAAAGAAAGTTTCCCGACTCTTTTTCCCATCTGGTTTGCCCTATCCAAACCAGCTGCCTTACCCCACTGAGGATGACTCCATGCTGAGGCCAACAGAGTGACAAATGGGTGAGTCCTTGACCAGAACTGGCCTAACAGCAAAAGCTGCAGCCACAACTGCTCATAACTTCCCTCCCAATTCATTCTCAGCTGTGCTCTGCACACTGACTGCCTCGATTTCCATCTCTTCTTTGTATGTCATCTTCCTCCACTAGAAGATAAATCACCTTGAAAGTCGGATTCATCTGATTTTCTTGGATTTTTCTAGAGCTAAGCACAATGCCCAGCCCAGTTAATGTTCTGTCATTTTAGTCTTGTCAGACTCTTCATGACCCCCATTTGGGATTTTCTTAGCAAATATGCTGCAGTGGTTTGCCATTTCCTTCTCCAGTTCATTTAGCAAACAGGGTTACATGACTTGCCCAGGGTCACACAACTACTAAATGTCTGAGGTCAGATTTATACTCAAGAAGATGAGTTGTTCTGACTCCAGGACAGGCACTCTATCCACTGGGTCACCTAGCTGCCCAGAGCACAGTGAGTGCTTAATAAATGCTCCTGATTAATCTAGTATTTGAGAAATCCAAAGGCTTAAGCTTCTGGGATAACAACTCACTATTTAAAAAAAGAAACTGGAAAATTGTAAGGTAGAAACTAGGCATAGACCAACATCTTAGACCCTATACCAAAGTAAAGTCAAAATGGGTATATGATTTAGATATAAAGGTTGATACTATAAGCAAACTAGGAGAGCAAGGAATAGTTTACCTATCAGATCTATGGAGAAGGGAAGAATTTGTGACTAAACAAGAGATAGTAAACATTATGAAATGCAAAATGGATGATTTTAATTACATTAAATTGAAAAGGTTTTGCACAAACAAGGTCAACACAGCCAAGATTAGAAAGGAAGCAGAAAGCTAGGAAACAATTTTTAAGGCCTCATTTCTAAAGTGTAGAGAGAAGTGAATCGAATTTGTAAGAATACAAGTCATTTCCCAACTGATAAATGGTCAAAGGATATGAACAGGCATTTTTTAGAGGGAGAAATTAAAGGTATAGTCATATGAAAAAGTGCTCTAAATCACTATTGATCAGAGAAATGCACATCAAAACAACTCTGAGGTACCACAGCACACCTATCAGATTGGCTAATATGACAAAATAGGAAAATGATAAATGTTGGAGAAGATGTAAGAAAACTGGAACACTAATGCATTGTTAGTAGAGTTGTGAACTGATCCAATCATTCTAGAGAGCAATTTGGGACTATACCCAAAGGGCTATAAAACTGTGAATACCCTTTGACTCAGAAATATTACTTCTAGGCCTATATCCCAAAGAGATCAGACAAATGGGAAAAGGACCCACATGTACAAAAATATTTATAGCAACTCTTTTTTATGATAGCCGAGAAGTGGAACTGAGGGGATGCCCATCAATTGGGGAATGGCTGAACAAGTTGTAGTATATGAATGTAGTGGAATAGTATTGTGCTTTAAGAAATGATTAGCAGGCGGACTTCAGAAAAACCTGGAAAGACTTATATGAATTGATGCTGAGTGAAATGAGCAGAACCAGGAGAACATTGTACACAGTAATAGCCACAAAGTGCAATGGCTGATGTTGATAGACTTGGCTCTTGTTAGCAATGCCCAAAAGACTCAGGATGGAAAATGCCATCCACATCCAAAGAAAGAACTCTGGAGTCTGAATGCAGATGGAAGAACACTATTTGTTCTCCTTTTCTTTTGTTGTTCTGCTGTTTCTTCTTTCTCGCCGTTCTTCCCATTGGTTCTAATTGTTCTTCACATCATGACTAATGTGAAAATATGTTCAATATGAATGTATACAAGTAGAGCCTGTATCAGATTGCACACTGACTGAGGGAGGGCCAAGGAAAGGGAGGGGGAAAAATTTAAAACTCAAAATCTTCTGGAAGTGAATACTGAAAACTAAAATTAAACTAATTAATTATAAAAATAATAAATTCTCCCTCCCTCCTTCCCTCTATCTAGTTTTGGAAAACTTAAAGGACTACATGACTGTGAGTTTATAGCAGTAATAAAAAAGCCTATACATACATCATTCTTCTCATTTAGTGCTCATAAGAACCTTAAGAAGTAGGTAATAGAAGTATCCTTTTTATTCATAGAGAGATTAAGGGATTTGCCCCAAATCCTTAGTTTCCCGTCACCTTCTATATAAGGCCTTTCTTGATGCCCTCACCTATAAGTCCTTCTCTCCCAAATCATCTTGTATCTCCTTTCTATATATCTATATGCACACATATTTTCATGGCCCCTCACCCACAGTGCCCAGCACAGGGTCTGGCAAAGAATAAGTACATAATAAATTTGTGTTGATTATGTAATCACATAGAAAGTCACATAGCTGAGACTCAAACCAAGCTCTTCTCACTAGTAGGTCCGCAGCTATCTCTATGATTATCAGCTACCACAGAGGAAAAAAAGAGCTTTGGGACAGAAATCAGGGTTATCATCAATGGCCCTTTAGATTTTCTGTCTATAAGCAGTTTAGGCCAGGAGTGATCAGTCCTTCCCAAGTTCTGGGGGAAAATATCCCAACATCAGAACCTTTCAAAACCATTATTTATTCTAACTTCAGACCAGCAGAATCAATAAAATCTTGCCCAAGTATAAACCAGTTTACTGATTTTTTCCCTGGGTATGATGTGCTTATCACAAAAGTCCTTCTGGGGGAAGTCTGTGAACAGACCCAATGCAAAATGGTGACATTTCAGTTAGTTTTGAGCATTCACATTTATTGGTGACTATAAAGTCATGTGACTGATTTATTAACACACACACCCAGATGAATGCTGCTTTCTTCAAACTAATCATTTTAGGATGTTAAGCATTTAATCCACTGACGCTGTCATAGCTGAAAGCATTTTTGGAACTCTTCTTTTGGAAATTCCTTCCAAGCCTACAACACCTTCTTTGAAAACCCTTCAGGGACGGCAGATTTTTGTCCATTGATAGTAGAGTTAATCTTTGGAGATTTCCAAGAGTAATTTGGAGCCATTTCTGGAGAATAAGGTGGGAGAGCAGTTTGAGTTAGCTATAAAGTAATGAGGGGGAGTTTCTTGAGTGGCCTAGAAACTTCCACCAAAGCCATCCCAAAAGTGGTTTGAGAAATGGTAGCACTTGGCTGTGTGACCTGGTGGTGGTGAGGGGCAGACAAGCCACTTCCCTTCTGGAGGACTGTCTCCTCATCAGTAAGAGATTGGACTATGTGGACTAAGGAATTCATCCTTTCCAGCTGAAGATCTCTGTTTTAAAGATCCAAGATGATTCCTAAGTTACATTCTAGCTCTACCTTGCTAAGATGTAAGCATATGGTTTTCCCCAAGGTGACTACTCTGAAAACATTCATTTGAAAGCATAAATTCTGGTAAGCTAATTTGTTTGTTTTTGGTCCAAATGCTTTATGGTCACACATATATTTCACGATTTTAAAAATAAAACATTAAAGCATTTTAAACTGCATGGAATATGTGGGGGAAATATTGTCAAAAAACTTTGTTTAGTTCTATGAATAAGTCCCCATTCCTCAATTTATGAAATAAGAGTGATAGTCAGTCAAATAAACATTTATTAAGCACCTACTATAGGTCAGTCAACTAGGTGTTAGGGGTGGATAGGTAGTATAGTGGACAGAGTGGCCCTGAGAGTCTGGAGTCAGGAAGACTGATCTCCCTGAGTTCAAATCTGGCTTCAGAGACTTAGTAGTTGTGTGTCCCTTGGCAACTCACTTAACCCTGTCTATCTCAGTTTCCTCATCTGTAAAATGAGGCAAAAAAAAAAAAAAAAGGAAATGGTAAAACACTCTGGTGTCTCTGCTAAGAAAACCCCAAATGGGGTCACAAAGAGTTGAATATGACTGAAAACAACTGAACTACAATGGTGGTGTCTTACACAATGCAAAGTGCAGGGAATACAAAAAAAGTAAAAATGCTATCCCTCCTTTCAAGGAGCTCACAGTCTAAAATGGGAGACAATCTCCCAACAACTTTGTACAAATGAATAAACTGTAAATAATCAGCAGAGAGAAGACACCAGAATTAAGGATTAGGAAAGGTTTCCTGTGGAAGGTAGGATAATGACTGACATTTGAAGGAAGTTGGGGAAGTCAAGAGGTGGAGATGAGAAAGGAGAGGATTGTAGGCATGAGGCACAGCCAATGAAAATATCTACAGCTGGAAGATGGAGTGTCTTATCAAGGAGGCCAGTGCCCCTGGATCACAGAGTAATGGGAGGGGAATAAGATGTATGAAGCCTGGAAAAGGTAGTGGGGAAGAAGGTTAAGAAGGGTTCTGAATGCCAAATGGGATTTTGTATTTGATCTCAGAAGTTAAGAGGGAACCACTGGAGTTCATTGAATAGGGGAGACACGCTCAGACCTGCAGTTTTAGAAAGATCAGGTTGACAGCTGAGTGAAGAATGGCCAGAGTGGGGAGAGGCTTGTGGCAGACAGACTGACCAACAGGCTATAAGCAATAGCCCAAGCATGAAGTGATGAAGGCCTGCACCAGAATGGTGGCAGTGTCAGAAGAGATAAGGGGACATACATGAGAGATATTACAAGGGTAAAATTGACAGGATTTGTTGGATATGGGAATTATTCTCCCCAATGTCAAAGGAACTGATATAAGCATGTATGAGATCCAGGGGTGGGGAACTTGCAGCCTTGAGGCCGCATGTAGCCCTCTATGTTTTCAAGTGCAGCCCTTTGACTGAATCTAAACTTCACAGAACAAATCCCCAGCAACCCTGATATTTTCCTACATATGTTATTTTAAAAAACTGATGTGTTCCTAAAACATTGGGCATAAATCTGATTTTTTTAAGTCAAATTGTATTTCAGTTGCATTGGGTAAAACTTTCTATTTAAAAGCATGTACTTGCAGTAAAGTCAATTCTTTTATAAACCTAAAGAGCTCTTTCTAATACAAAATTTCTGAAAAAAAATGTTTATTTTTTGTAAGTTTGCAGTTTTCTCTATTCTCATAAAGTGGGACATGCCTATATATGAAAGCATTCTAAGTTCTTTGAAAGGTAAGTATCACATAAATCTAAGCTAGTATTTCTGTTTTCCTTTTTCTTAGAAATGAGGGAATAAATAAATTCCCATCTATCTAGGAAGAGACAAATTAGATAACCTCTCAAGGTCCCTTCCAGACCCATGATTCAATTTTGGCATTGTTTGGATGTACTTATGGCTCCCTATTACCTGGAGGATCAAATAAAGACTCCTCTGGTTGACATTTAAATCTCATCAGAGGTTGGCCCCTCCTACCTTTTCCAGTCTTCCTAAGCATTACTTACCTCCTCAAACTCTGCTGTAGCCATACTGGCCTAATAGCTATTCCATATACATGATACTTCCTCAACTCCTCTACACCCCTCTACTTAGCTGATTCCCATACCTGGAACACAACAATGCTTCCTTACCCCTTCCTTTTGGAATCCCTGATTTCCTTCAACACTGCTCAAATGCCACCTTCTAAATTAAGCCAGCGACTCTGACCAAGTCACTTCACCCTGTTTGCCTCAGTTTCCTCATCTGTAAAATGAGCTGGAAAAGGAAATGACAAACTACTCCAGTATCTTTTCCAGGAATACCCTTAAATTGGGTCACAAAGAATTGGACAAAACTGACACTCAACAGCCAGAATAAAATGAAGCCTTTCCTGATCCTCCAGCTGCTAATATACTCCAAAAATAACCTAATACCTTAAAAAGGTAGGTGTGAGCTGTCTCTTCAAGACCTCTCCTGTGTAGAGGACAGAGAGGCAGGAAGATAGATAGACAGAATGAGAAAGAGAAAGAACCAAAGAGTGAAAGCAAAACTGAGAAACTTTGAATAGCAAACAATAGTTTGGAGCCTCAGGCATATGGGGAAGAGCCAGTAACCCAACACATCCCTTAATTCCCAGAACCTTTGTTCCAGAAACTGCCAGAAGCGGGTGAGTGTTCTCCCCTTGGCAGAGCCAAGAATGCATCTCATTACTGAGGCACAGAGCTCCTGACACTTGTGTCCTATTCCCTAAACTGATCTGTATAGCTTTTCCAACCCATATTTTACTGCTTGTTCTGATAAATATATCTGCTTGCTGTGATTGTCTTGTGTGTAATAAGCATTTGATGGGAGGGAAGCAAAACTGGATGGACTTAAACTTGTGGACCCTTGTGGACCCGGGAAAATGCATTTTCTTCCAAAACTCCAAAAGAGCATCATAACCCTAGACTGGAAATATCTGAAGTGTAATAGTTAAATGTGATTCTAGCCCCATGTCCTTCTTGAAGATAGGAGAGCAGAATAAGTGCCCAGTCATTCCTACTCTCCAGCAAGGTAGAAATTGTAGTTTCCCTTAGAGATGTGGGGCATGCCACATCTATTTACAAACTCATACTATATGCTGACTCTTCCCCATATGGCTATGGTTCCTTGGTCTCCTTTCTTCTCTTCAAAGTTTACATCTTCTCTCTCTCTTTCTCTCTCTCTCTCTCTCTCTCCTTCTCTCAGTGTATGTGTCTTTTAGCTAATTAAAGGTTATACTTCCTATGCAAACAGTCCCCCAGGGGACTGCCCGAGCCTACTTAGGTTGACTGCTATAATGTGATATATCGTATCATATATACACACATATACCTTTACATATGTATACTTTTGTTATCTCCCCCCATGAGAATGTAAACATATTGAGGGTAAGGATTGTTTTATTTTGGGGTTTATATCTCTAGCACCTGACATACAGTAATTGTTTAATAAATGTCTGTTAACTGATTGAATTAACAAATAATAGAATTCTATCTTGTAACCTCCAACAGTCAGCTTCCCTTCTCAAACCTTTAAGATTTTCCATTCCTAAGAGAAATATAAACTTTTCTAAAGAGACAAGGAAAGATTATGTTTGTAAAGTGTTTTCAAACTCACAGATAAAAGGTATTCCCAGAATCCAAGAAGCCTAGAGTTTGAAGGGATCTCAGCAGTCAGTCAAACCTACCTCCTGATGCAGGAATTCTCTTTTAGAATGCATGGCAAGTGAGTAACTGAAGCACTGGGGTATCCATTCCTTTGCCAAGTTTCCCATTTCATTGTTGCAAAGCTCTTAACCTTTAGAAAAGGTGTGGAGCAGAAATCTGACTGCCTGAAACTTGTTTCTTAAGTCTGTCTTCTGGAGTCACAAAGAATAAACCATGTAATCATAGAATCTCTGAGTAGAAAGAGATATTCAAGAATCACTTATACAACACACGTGACAGATGGGGTCATTCAGATTTTGTCTTAATACTTCAAGTGACTGTATTTCTCTACTACTTTCTGAGGCATCCCATTCTACTTTTCAATATGTTTATTGTTGGGAAAAGGATCTTCTCATGTTAACTAAGTGGCTCACTGGAGAGAGCACTGGGCCTGTAGTCAGGAAGACCTGAAGTCAAATCGATTACTTACTTGCTGTGTGACCTTGGGCAAGTCACTTAATTGCTCTTTGCTTCAGTTTCCTCAGTTGCAAAACAGGGAAAATAACAGTACTCAAAGAACTGTTATGAAGATAAAATGAGACTAGATTTGTAAAGCACCTAGTACACAGTAGGTGTTTAATAAATGCTTATTCCTTCCTTCCATATGAGAATCTTTTAGTGATTAAGAAACAATAAATTCTTCTCCAGTCTAAATAACAGCAGTTCTTTCCAATCAGAATCCACACAGAACACTTTGCAAATCTTAAAACATATACATTTTAGCTACTATTATTATTATTCAACAATTGTTCAATGACATAGTTTCAAGAACCCAAATCATTCTAGACATGATAATAATAGTAAGAGCTCACGATTACATAGTACCTTAAGGTTTTGAAAGCATTTTACATACATTATCTTATTTCATCCTCATAAGATAGCATTATAGATTTAGAGCTAGAAGGGGTCTCAGATGCCATCTAATTCAACCTCCGTGGCCCAGGGAGTTAAGTGACTTGCCCAAGGTCACCTAGTTTGTGGGGATGTGATCTGAAACTGATTGTGGCCACCACTATCCATTACACCACACTGCTTCTTCACATTCCAGCCTGTCAATATCTAGAACTAAACACTATACTCCCAAGTGGCACAGGGTACAACAAGATAATAGTCTCTTAAAATCTGGGCACTGTGTTTCTGTTAGGATACCCTAAATTTGCACTATTATTTTTTAAGCAACCACCTCACCATCTATTATGAGCACTCTAAAAATTATCTTAGTCCAAAGTTTTTATTAAAGACTGCGCCGGCCCTGGAGTCAGAAGGACCCGAGTTCGGATCCGACCTCAGACACTTAATGCACACACAAACAAAAACCTAGCCGTGTGACCTTGGGCAAGTTACTTAACCCCAATTGCCCTCCAAAAAGGAAAAAAAATAAAGATGTTAAGGAGCGTCTCTTAACTATTTCAAATATCAACATTTCCACTTAATTCAGTCTACTGCTTACAAACAGCCAATTTATTAGCAGCTGATCAAATCCCTGAAAATCTTGATTAGTTTATGAATGTCTACCAGGTTGTTATTTATTCTAGTAGTTACCAAAAGCAATGGCAGGAGACGAGCAAACATTCTGCCAATTTGGAGAAAGAGAAATAACAGGTGACAAAAGTCAGGCTTTTCCTCCTCAATAGCAGAAAACAAAGACAGTGAAAGTAGGCAAATGAATGCAGAAGGTAATTTTAATAACTGCTGGATTCACAAGAGGTAAAGAAGACACACCTGTCAAATTCAAAATTTCCAAACTTTTCTTCCAAACACAATTGCCTTTAACCATTTTCTTGACCTCTCCTCCTATTCCAATGGCACACCATTGCTAAACATTTTATTTAAGCTGTTTAGATCTGAGTTCTATTTACTTACAACTTTTTTCTTACCCTTTCAAAGTGAATTGATAAATGGCTTAAAAGCCATTTATCCTCCAACATTCAATCAATTACCACATGCCAATTCTACCTCTGCAGTATCTCTTGAATCTATTCCATTCTTTTTGCTCTTACTGCCAGCCCTCTCTTTCAGGCCCTCCTTACTTCTTACCTAGACTGCAGTAACAATTTTTCACCTTTGCATCCCACCTTCAGTCTCTATCTAGTCCAATCTATTCTCAACATTCTAGCCAGAAGTCATTTTCTTTTCTTATTTTAAAAACATTTTTATTTAAAGTTTTGAGTTCCAAATTCTATCCCTCCCTCCCCATTCTCTGAGACAGTAAGCAATCAGATACAGATTACATATGTACAATTACATAAAACATTTCTGTATTAGTAATTTGGTACAAGAAGATTTGAATAAAAGAAAAAAAATGAAAGTGAAAAATAGCATGCTTCAGTCTGTATTCAATCATTATCAGTTCTTTCTCTGGAGACTTTGATCTAGAAATACCACTGCTGGGTCTATATCCCAAAGACATCCAGAAAAGAAAAGGAAAAGATCGATTTGTACACAAATATTTATAGCTACTTTTTTTGTGGTGGCTAAGAATCAGAGGTAAAGGGGATGCCCATCAATTGGGGAATGACTAAACTATCATTTTGTCCTGTGGGATTATCTTGGATCACTATATTGCTAAAAATTGTTAGTCATTTTGGTTTTTATTGAACAATATTGTCGTTACTACCTCCAACGTTCTTCTGGTTCTATTCGCTTCACTATGCATCACTTCAAGTTTTTCCAGGTTTTTCTGAAATCATTCTGCTTGTCATTTTTTATTGCACAATAATATTCCATTACAATCTTATACCACAGCTAGTTTAGCCATTCCCCAATTGATGGGCATCCCTTCTACGTCTAATTCTTAGCCACCCCAAAAAGAGCAGCTATAAATATTTTTGTACAAATAGATCTTGTTTTTCCTTTCTTTTGGATGTTTTTGGAATATAGACCTAGCAGTGCTATTTCTAGATCAAAGAGTATGCATTTTTATAGCCCTTTGGGCATAGTTCCAAATTGTTCTCCAGAATAGTTAGATTACTTCACAACTCCACCAATAGTGCCTTAGTGTCCCAGTTTTCCCACATCCCCTCCAACATTCAACATTTTCTTTTTGTCATATTAGCTAATCAGATAGGTGTGTGGTGGTATGTCAGAATTGTTTTAATTTATATTTCTCTAATCAATAGTGATTTAGAACATTTTTTCATGACTATAAATAGCTTTGACTTCTTTGAAAAATTGCCTGCTCGTATCCTATGACCCTTTATCAACTGGAGAATGACTTGTATTTTTATAAATTTGACTCAGTTCTATGTCTGAGAAATGAGGCCTTTATCAGAAATACTTATTTAAAATCCGCCCCCCCCCACCCCAGTTTTCTGCTTTCCTTATAATTTTGGTTGCATTGATTTTGCTTGTGAAATAACTTTTTAATACTTAACATTTTTAATGCTCTGTACCTCTTGTTTGGTCCTAAATTCTTCTCTTACCCACAAATCTGATAAACTATTCCATACTCTCTTAATTTGCTTATGGTGTTACCCTTTACGTGTAAATCATGTACCCATTTTGACCTTATCTTGGTATACAATATCAGATGTTGGTCTATAGGTAGTTTCTGTCATAGTGTTTTCCAGTTTTCGCCAAATAATGAGTTTTTGTTCCGAAAGCTTGGATCTTTAGATTTATCATATAATGGATTACTATGGTTATTTACTGTAGTGTAATTTATACCTAACCTATTCCGTTGATCCATCATTCTATTTCTCAGCCAGTACCAGGCTGTTTTGACAATCACTACTTTGTAATACAGTTTGAGATCTGGTATGTCTAGATCACTTTCTTTCACATTTTTTTTCCAAAGATTCCCTTGATATCCTTGAGCTTTTGTTCTTCCAAATGAATTTTATTTTTTTTCTAGCTCTATAAGATAATTTGAAAGCCTGATTGGCATGGCACTGAATAAATAGATTAATTAAGGTAGAACTGTCATTTTTATTATGTTGGCTCAGTCTACCCATGTCAAATTAATATTTTTCCAATTGTTTAGATCTAATGTTATTTGTGTGAAAAGTGTTTTATAGTTGTGTTCATGTAGTTCCTGGGTTTGTCTTAGCAGGTAGATTCCCCAGTATTTTACACACACACACACACACACACACACACACACACACACACACACACACACTTTTCCCCCCCTTTTTTGGGGGAGCAGGACAATTGGGGTTAAGTGACTTGCCCAAGGTCACAGGGCTAGTAAGTGTTAAGTGTCTGAGGCCACATTTGAACTCCGGACTCCAGGGCCAGTGCTCTGTTCACTGTACCCCCTAGGTGCCCCTCAAGTATTTGATATTGTCTAGAGTTAATTTAAATGGAATTTTTCTATCTTGCTGCTGAACTTTGTTGGTAATAAATAGAAATGCTGATGACTTATATGTTTTCCCACAGCTTTGCTAAAGCTGTTAATTTCAAGTAGTTTTTTAGTTAATTCTCTAGGATTTTCTAAGTATAACATATCATCTGCGAAGAGTGATAGTTGTGTTTCCTCATTGCCTATTCTAATTCCTTTAACTTCTTTTTCTTCTCATATTGCTATGTTTCTAGTATAATATTAAATGATAAAGGTGATAAAGGGCATTCTTGCTTCACCTCTGATTGTATTAGGAAGGCTTCTAGCTTATACACATTACAGATTGCTGAAGGTTTTAGATAAATATTACTTATCATTTTAAGGTAAACTCCATTTATTCTTATACTCTCTAGTATTTTTAGTAAGAATTGGTGCTACATTTTGTCAAAGACCTTTTCTGCATCTATTGAGATAATCACATGATTTCTCTTGTTTGTTATTGATATGGTCAATTATGCTGACAGTTTTCCTAATATTGAACCAGCCCTGCTTTTCTGGTATAAGTTCCCTCTGGTAATAGTTTATGAACCTTGTGATATATTGCTGTAATCTCTTCATTAGTATTTTATTTTAAAATTTTGCATTAATATTCATCAGGGAAATTAGCCTATAATTTTCTTTCTCTGTTCCTGGTTTGGGTATTAGCACCGTATTTGTGTCATAAAAGGAATTTGGTATGGCTGTCTTCACCTATTTTTCCAAATAGTTTATACAGTACTGGTATTAATTGTTCTTTAAATGTTTGGTAGAATCCAGCGGATCCTAAGAAAAGATTCCCAGGAAGTTCACTGATGGCTTATTCAATTTCTTTTTCTAAGATTAGGTTAAGTATTTTATTTCTTCTTCTGTTAATCTTGGTAATTTATACTTTTGCAGATATTTAATTAATTTAATCTAGACTGTCAAATTTATTGGCATATAATTGGGCATATAATTGTGTGTGTGTTTAATAAAGCCAGCTTCTAGTTTTATTTATTAGTTCAAGGATTTTCTTACTTTCAATTTTATTAAACTCTCCTTTGATTTTCAGAATTTCCAATTTGGTGTTTGATTGGGGAATTTTTATTTGTTCTTTTTCTAGTATTTTTAAGCTACATGCCCAATTCAATGATCTGCTTTTTCTCCATTTTATTGATATAAGCAATTAGAGATTTAAGTTTTCCCCCAAGTACTGTTTTGGCTGAATCCCATAAATTTTGATATACTACCTCATTGTTGACATTTTCTTTGATGAAATTATCGACTGTTTCTATGATTTGTTCTTTGACCCACTTATTTTTTAAGATTAGATTATTTAATTCGCAATGAACTTTAATCTCTCTTTCCATTGTCTATTATTGAATATAATTTTAATTGCATTATGATCTGAAAAGAATGCATGCTCTTTCTGCTTTTGGTTGTGAGGTTTGTGTGTCCTTATACATTGCCAATTTTTGTGCAAATGCCATGTACTTCTGAGAAAAGGTATATGTATTCTTTTCTATTCCCATTCAATTTTCTCCAGAGATCCATCATTTTTAACTTTTCCAGAATTGTATTCACTTCCTTAACTTCTTTCTTGTTGATTTTTTGGTTAAGTTTATCTAGTTCTGAGAGGGGAAAAGTTGAGGTCCCCCACCAGTATAGTTTCATTAGCTATTTTCTTCTATAACTCATTCAGCTTCTCTTTAAAAAATTCAGATTCTATACCATTTGACACATGTATGCTTAGCATCGATAAGACTATATTGTCTATGGTGCCTTTCAGCAAGACATGGTTTCCTTCTTTAATTCTTTTAATCAGATCTATTTTTGCTTTTGCTTTGTCTGAGATCATAATTGCTCTTTAATTCAGCTGAAGCATAACAGGTTCTGCTCCAACCCCCTACTTTTACCCTATGTGTATCTCTTTGCTTCAAATGTGTTTCTATATTATAAACAATATATTATAGGATTCTGATTTTTTTATCCATTCTGCTATCTGCATCCATTTTATGAGTGAGTCCATCCCATTCACATCTATAATCATTACAACTATGTATTTCCCTCCATGTTATTTTTCACTTGTTTATCCCCCTCTCTCTTACCCCACACCTTTTCTCTACTCAGAAGTGTTTTATTTTGACCACTGCCTTTCCCAATATATCTTTCCTTTTATCATTCTTCCTCTTCCCCTTCTATTATTCCCATCCTTTTTTAAAAAATTACTTATAGGGCAGCCCGATCAATTTCTATATCCAATTGAGTGTGTCATTCCCTCTTTGAGCTAATTTTGATGAGGGCAAGTTTTAAGCTCCCCTGACCCCTGATCATCCCTCCCATCTTCCCCCCGCATTATAATAGTTCTTTTATGCCTCTTTTATATGGCATAATTTACCCCATTCAATCTCCCCCTCCTTCTTCCAGTGCAATTTTTTGTTTGTTTGGGGGTTGTTGTTGCTTTTTGGTATCATCCCATCAAGATCACCTTATATTCACACCCTCTGTCCACATACACTCCTTCTAATTTCTCTTATAGTAATAGTTACAATTTTTTTTTTTTTTTGCTTTTTGGAGAGCAGTTGGGGTTAAGTGACTTGCCTGAGGTCACACGGCGAGTTTTTGTGTTAAGTGTCTGAGGCCAGATTTGAACTCAGTTCCTCCTGACTCCAGGACTGGTGCTCTATTCACTGCACCACCTAGCTGCCCCAAGAGTTACAATTATTATCTTGCCATGCAGAGTAATTTAGCCTTACCGATTTTCCTGTTTTCTTTTCCTTGTTTCTTTTTTTACCTTTTTACGTTTCCCTTTAGTCTTGTATTTGGAGGTCACATTTTTTATTACCTCTGGTATTCTAATTAGAAATTCTTGAAGGTCCTCTATTTTGTTAAGTATTCATTTTTCTTCCTGAAAGATTATATCAAATTTTGTTGGGTAGGTGATTCTTGGTTGTAATCCTAACTTCTTTGCCTGCTGGTATATCATATTCTAAACCCTGTGGTTCTTTAATGTGTAATCCTGACTATAGCTCTATGATATTTGAATTGGTTTTTTGGGGTTTTTTTTGGCTCCTTGCAATACCTTCTCCTTGATCTCTATGCTCTGGAATTTGGCTATAAGGTTCCTGAGAGTTTTCATTTTGGGATCTCTTTCAGGTGATGATTAGTAAATTCTTTCCATTTCTTCCCTCTGGTTCTACTATATCAGGGAAGTTTTAAAATTTCTTGAAAGATATTGTCCTGGCTTTTCTTTTTCTTTTTTTCTATCATGGTTTTCAGACAGTACAATAATTCTTATATTATTTCTCCTGGATCTAGGTCAGTTATTTTTCCAATGAGAAATTTCACACTTTCTTCTTTTTTTTTTACTTTGAAAATCTTGTTTTATCATATCTTGAGGTCTCAGAGTCATTAATTTCTACTTGTTCAATTCTATTTTTTAAGGAATTATTTTCGTCAGTGAGCTTTTGTACTTCCTTTTCTATCTTGTCAATTCTATTTTTAGGGAATTATTTTCCTTGGTAAATTTTTCTATATCTTTTCCAATGTTATTGACTCTTTTTTTTATGATTCTCTTGTATTACTCTAATTTCTTTTCCCAATTTTTCTTCTACTTTTCTAATTTGGTTTTTAAAATCCTCTTTAAGCTCTTCCAGGAATTTTTTTTGGGCCTGAGAACAATTATATCTTTCTTTGAGGCTTCACATGTAATCATTTTTACACTATTGTCCTCTTCTAAGTTTATACCTTGATCCTCCCTCTCACCATAGTAACTTTCTATAGTCAAGATCTTTTTTGTTTGGGTTTTTTACTCATTTTTTTCTACTTTTTTTGGTGACTTGATATTTTTATGTGAGAGTTGGGCTCTGGTCCTGCACTGTCCCAAGCCTTTTCTGTTGGGGCTCTGGTCTCACTGCTGGCTCACAGGGCTTCAGTGCTCAGCTGCGTGCTTTCTCTGGAGAGTAGAATTCCCTTCTGGCTTAGGCTCTCTGTTGGCCTTCCCTGGGTTTGGGGTTTAGCTGCTGGTCTGCCCCAGAGGTGGGGGCCATGCTGTTGGACTGCTATAGAAACAGGGTCTCTCTGCTGGTAAGCCCCAAGGGCCAACTCACTATTGGCCAGTCACAGGGTAGGGCTTCACTACTGGTCAGCAATGGGGTCAAAGCTTTACTGGTGGCTTGTGCTGGGGGTATGGTTGCTGGGGAAGGCCCTTGCTTCATTGCACAGACTGCTCATTTGCCTAGGGAGCTGCTGGTTTTCAGGAGGGTGGGGTCTCTACGGTGGATTGCCCCAGGCTTAGAACCTTGCTACAGATCCCCTGCTGTGAGGCCAACTGCTGCTGCTGCTGCTGCTGCAGTTGCTCTTGGACCTTGCTCCCCTCTCACTGCCGTGAGACAGACCTTTCCTGCCATGCTGGTAAGTTGCTTCCCTGCTCCTCAACTAATTTTGAGATGGTTTTCTAGTTTTCTGGAAGGAAATCTGGGAGGGCTTCAGCGGGTTCCTTTCTCACTGCACCATCTTGGCATGAGACGTCTCCAGAAGTTATTTTCTTAACACAGAACTCTGATTAGCCATTTTGCTCATCAAAAGCCTTTGATTACTCCTAGCCACCTCCAGGATGAAGCCCAGACCTCTGAGGCATGCACTGAAGGCCCTCTGTCTTTGGCTCCCTCTTATCTTTCCTAACTTCTCTCACTACTCCCCCTTTACTCAGTCTGCATTATGACATAATTGAACCATTTGCTGTTCCTTGAACTTGTCCTGCCCTTTTCTGCCTCTACTCAGGATGTCCCCCAAGCATGAAATGCATTCCATCTCCACCCTCCAGGTGTCCCTGCTGATAACTTTCACATCCTGCTGGGCCAGGCTTAAGTGTGCTCCTGGCCTCTTCCTAGTTTCCTGCTGCTTTAAATAGCTTACAGTATCATCGTGTGCCTTTCCTATAGACTTATCGCATCCAAATTTCTATTAAATAAAATAATAACCTGCCTGTCCCATGCTGAAATTCTAAAAAAGGTTAGCGACTAAACTGGGTGTGGATTAGACAAGGCTGGACAAGTCACGGCACATTTTTCTGCCAACTCATCTCCCCCACCTATTTATTAGTAACTCCCTCATTGTACTGCGAGGCCTTGACAAAGTTCTTATCATATTGTGAGAGCTTTGGGTTCTCTCTCTCCCCTACCTCACCTGACCTCACCTGACGTCCTGTAGACTTAGCATTACTTCCTGTGGACAGCACATTCAGCTGGGATGGGTGCCTGACACTATGCCTGTGCTTATAGCTGCTGAATGACAGCTCCCATCAGCAGGTTCCTAATGAAGGAAAGCAATCCAAAGAAGGATAAAATGGGGCTAATTTATAGTTCTCTTTCATTCTTTAAAGCAGGTCTCTACACAGCCAACAATCCTGAAGTAATATTAAATCAGAATCAAATTGTTTTTACTATGTGAATCTCTTTAAAAGTTGGTTCGCTATATTCTCTCTACAGCTAAATTCTTTCCCACCTATCAACTCTGCAGTTTGAAATTCCAAATAAATAAGAATCTAAACTAGAAATTAAAAAAAAAAAGAATACAAAATAAGGATGTCATAACAGTCTACTTAGGGACTAACACTGCATACTCTGACTCTTGGGATGGCAGAGATGGCAAGAGCCTTAATGATTACCTAGTCCAACTCCCTCATTTTACCAGCGGCTCTGACTTGCCCAAGGTTACCCTGCTAGTCTGAGGCTGAATTGAAACCCAGCTGTCCTACTATAAAGTCCTTTTTTGCACAAGCATCAGACTCTACCACTACTTTTTTTATTTTAATTTTTTGTTATCCCAACCCAACATAACCATTTCCATCCACAATGAACAGAAAGAATTGTACATGAAACCACAAATCTCCACTGAATACAGCTTTAATTTTTTTCAAGAGAATATAGTAAATTCAACAGGTTAGAATCAAAGTTGTTCCTATTTGTCTTCCTCTGAACATTCCTCTGTTCTTGGGACTTAAAAAAGTTTTCAATGATGCTTCTTCATTAGTATTTTTTAGTTTCCTCTCATTAGTCCCCTAACTCTTCCCTCATTAGTCCCCCTAACTCTCCCCTCTGCCCCTTGCAACAAATAAGCACTGTCAGGCAAAAGAAATCCATACTCTGGACAGAATGCAAACATATGTCTCATTCCGTACCTCTAGTCTGTGACGTCAGGAGGCGAGCAACTCATCACTGCTCCTGGAGGATCTCTCAAAATTGTTTTCCTTTACAACATTTTTGCTATCATATAAATTATCCCTATAGTTCTGGTCACTGCATTCTGAATCAGCTCATGAAAGTCTTCCTAAGGTTTTTTTCAATCCACTATGTATATCATTTCTTCCAGTTCACTAATATTCCAGTACAGTCACGTACCATGATTTGTTCCACCATCAATGGGCACCTCCCTAGTTTCCAGTTATTTGCTACAACAAAAAGTGCTATAAATATTTTTTGCATAAATGAGTGTTTTTCCTCCTTATTTGATCTCTTTGGTATAATATGTCTAACAGGGGTATTCCCTGGTCAAAGTTCTGTGCCTTTGGGGGCATAATTCAAAATTTCTTTCCAGAATGACTTGAATTTTACATAGCCTCTTTAATAACTGTTCCTTTTTGTCATCTTTGCCAGTCTGATGGGTGTAAAGTAGACTCAGAGTCATTTTAATTGGCATTTTGTTATTATAAGTGATTTGGGCTATTTTTCCCACATGGTTCTTGATAACCTGGATTTGCTCCCTGTTATTTTTAACCACCTTTCTATTGAGGGATGGCTTTTGTTCTTAAACATTTGAATCCCTTCCTTTAAAAGAGAACTTACTGTAAAGATTTATTTTTCACTAACTCGTTCCCTTCTATTTTAGCCATACTGATTGTTAGTGCTTTTTTGTTGTTGTTTAGTCATTTTCAGTTACATCCAACTCTGTGACCCCAGTTGGGGTTTTCTCAGCAGAGATACTGTAGTGGTTCACCATTTCTTTCTCCAGCTCACTATACAGATGAAGAAACAGAGGCAAACAGGGTTAAGTGACTTGCCCAGAGTCACACAGCTAGTGAGTGTCTGAGGCCAGATTTGAACTCAGGAAGAAGAATCTTCCTGGAGTGACACTCTATCTACTGGGCCACCTAGCTACACTTATGTGTGCTTATCTTATCTCTAGATCTTGTATCTATTTAGAGATTATTGTGCTATGTGTTGTATATGTCAAGTTTAATTGGCTGAAACCTAATTTCTGCCAGACTGCTTAACAGTTTCCCAGCACTAAGTTTCATTTTGTTGTGTTTTTCTTCAATCAGTGAATCCATATCCCAATAGGTAGAATTAAGAGTTTAGTGAACACTATGCTATATTACTATGTTCATTCACATTTATATTTTGTGTATCTAATTGATCTCACTGATCAAAACCTTTTCTCTCTCTTTCTTTATATGAATTTTTAAAAAAATTAATTTTATTTGAATTTGGAATCAAGGAAACCTAAGTTTTTTTTGTTTTTTGGGGTTTGTTTGTTTTTTTTTGGAGGGGGAAAGGCAAGGCAATTGGGTTTAAGTGACTTTCCCAAGATCACACAGCTAGTAAGTGTCAAGTGTCTAAGGCTGGATTTGAACTTAAGTCCTCCTTAAGGCCAGTGCTCTATTCACTGTGCCACCTAGCTGCCCCGAATACTTTTTTTTTTTAACCAGCATTTTGATAATTATGCAGTACAGTTTGAGACCTAGTACTGCTAGGTTCCCTTTTCTTTTCATTATTTCCCTCTAGTTTTTGCTCCTCTACAACACAGTTATTGTTTTTACTTCTATAAAGTAGCCCTTTGGTAGTTTGACAGGACAATAAAAAGTAAATTAACTTAAGTAGCACTGTTATTTTGTTATATCGGCACAGACAGATCAGAACTCTATCTCTCTAGTAATTTAGATCTGATTTTATTTCTGAAAAGAATGTTTTCTAGTTCTTATTTAAGCCTTATTAGGTGGATTCCCAAATAGTTTATCTGTAGTTATTTTTAATAAAATTTCTATATCATTCTAGAGAATTTTGTTGGTAATGTAAAAGAAAAGTTAGTCACTTAAGTAATTACTTTATATCTTGATTGGCTGAAGTTCATTAATTAATTAATATTAGTCAAATTACTAGGGTTCTCTAAGTAGTCCTTATTAATATCACTGGCAAAACCCAGAAATTTTGTTTCTTCCTTTCTCCTGCTTGTTCCATCATTTTTTGTTCTAACCTACCATTTATATTATACCATTTCCAGAACTAGAGTAGATAATGTTGAGGATTAACATACTTACTTTATCCCTGATCTGACTAGGAAGGCCTCTGTCATCTCTCCATCAAATGCTGACACTTTGTTTTAAATAGATATTTACCATATTAAGGAAAGATTCACTTGTTCCTGTTCTTTTCAGTGAGTTTTTTTTTAATTGGAACAAATATTGTTTTGCCAAAATTGTTTTTACTAGTATTATCTATTAGTTTTATAGTTTTTCTGATGTCAAACCAACCTTAAATTCTTGGTGTAAATCCTGCCTCACCATAGTGTATCATCTTCCTAATATTTTAGTCGGTGCTTTTGAATGAGCATTCATTAGTCTTTAGTTTTCTTTCTCTACTTTGTCTCTTTAATTTAGGCATCCAAGATTACATTTGTATCATAGAAGGAATATGTTAGGATCACTTCTTCCAACTTTTTACAAATAATTTATGTAATGTTAGAAGTATTCTTTGAATGACTGATATAAATCATTTGTAATTCTATCTTGCCTTGAGTAATTTTTCTTTGAAAGTCTCCTAATGGCTCCACCAATTTCTTTTTCCTGAAATTGAGCTTTTAAAGTTCTCTATCTCTTGTTCTATTAGTCAAGGTACTTTATATTTTTGTAAGGACTCATATATTTCATTTAAATTAGGAGCTTTAGCATATAGTTATGTGAAACAATGTCTAATTACTTTAATTTCTTCATTTGTTGTCAATTCTTTTTCTTTTAAAATATTTTAATAGTTTTCCTTTTTCTTTCATTTTACAATCAGATTATGGTCTATTTTATTCATTTGAAAACCTGTCAGAGCGGCTAGGTGGCGCAGTGAGTAAGAGCGCCGGCCTCGGAGTTGGGATGACCCGGGATCGAATCCGGCCTCAGAAAATGAGCACCCATACATAAATAATGATTAGCTATGTAACCTTGAGCAAGTTACTTACCCCCAATTGCTTTAAAAAAACAAACAAAAAAATCCAATTTTATCAATTTGATATTTTGAGGGGTTTTCAATTGTTGATCTCATTTATTTTTTAGATCTTTTTCTTTTTGTATTTAGTTGGATTTTTAATATTATATTTTTCTAGGTTTTTAAAAAAAATTGGTCAATTAATCATCTGTTATCTAGAGCAATTAATCTAAATGAAAGATCAATTAATTGACCTGTCCTTTCTCTCTTTTGTTGATCAAAGTGTTTAATGAAATTTTCCCCTAAGGACTGCTTTGGTAGTATGCTGCCTCATTATCATTTTCTTTGATGAAATTATCTATTATTTTTCTGATTTGTTCTTTGATCTAGCCAATTCTTTCAGGACTAAATTATTTAGTCCCCATTTAAATTGTAATCCCTTAAAGGCTTTTGTTTATTATTTTTTATTCTCTTATCAGTAATAGATGTGTTTATATTTTCTCAATTTGCTTACAGGGCTTTTTTATATACTAACACATAATCAATTTTTGTAAAGTTTTTTAAAAGTCAGTAACAGGTAAGAAATATGTATGTCTTTCTATTCCTACTAAATAATTACCAGAGAATTAATGTATCAAAATCTAAATTTTCTGCTTTCTTATCTAAGTCCATAACTTCTTTATTGTTTATTTTGTCACTGTTGTTGCTAAATTGAGGACAACAGCTAGTGTAACTTTGCTATCTATTTCTTAGTTGCTATGCAATTTGGTGTATACATATGGAGTACTAATTATTTCATTTTCTATTGTACCATTCAGCATAATGTAGCTTCCCCGTTTATCTTTAACTGTGCATTTTTTTTTACTGTCACCTTGTCTGAGGTTGTGATACTATCTGGTTTATTAAATTATCCTGAACAAAAATAAATTCTGTTGCAGCCACTTATTTTAACTCAGTGTGAATCTTTCTGTTCCAAGTGTATTTCTTATAAACAATATATTGCCTCCAATATACTGCCTCTACTTTCTAACTCAATTTGTTTGCTCTTCCATTTTTCTGGTGAGTAAGTCCCATCTACACTAATGGGTATGGTTGTTAATGTTTATTTTCCTCTATTACACCCTCTCATACATTTTCCTCTTTTTGCCCTTACCCCATTATGCTCTTGACAAAAGTGGTATAAGAAAAGGAAAGAGATCAACATTAGTAATCTATAATTGAAGCCATCTTGCTTCTACACACTTGCCTCTCCTTACTTCAGTGATCACCAGACACAGATCCTTGGTTCATATGCTTTTTGCTTTCTAACCTTTTTTATCATTCAATCTCTGTCTTTGAAGTTTATTTTGTTTGTGACTATTCCCTTTCTAACTCCTCCTTCTTTCTTAAACATTCCTCTTGTCTTTCTCCTCTGTCCCTGTTTCTCTGCTGAGTTTATTATATTTCTAAGCAAAACTCCTTTTTTTAAGTCTTTTGTACAGTTTAAACTACCTTGTATTTATCTACTTTGTATATGTTTATATTTATTGATATATTTATAGTACATGTATTTTTATATGTATGTGTTGTCTTCACCATTAGAATGCAAACTTAGTTTAAATAGTGATTGTATCCCAGGACCAGAAAATTGAAAGTACTTAAATACTTGCTGATTAATTTATATAAGAATGAGGTTTATGTGATACCTAACCCTCTCCCTGCTTTCCCCTCTATATTTGTATAATCTTCTTTTCATGCATCCCAATTAGGAGAAATAAGTTTCACTCCCTTCTTTATTTCTTCCCTAATGTGTAACTTTTTACACATCCCTTTTCCCTTTTAGACCACTAAAACATAACAAAATCAAAATGACCCTCCATTTTTAATTCCTTCTGTGACCCTTGGGTTTTGAAAGAACACTTGTCTTTTCTCCTCTGTGAGAAGGTAAGCATTTTATCATTTAGCTCCTTCCAGTTATTCAAATATATTTACCTTTCGGGGTTTCTCGGGATTCTTATATTGGACTTTCATAGTATCTACTCAATTCTGGTCTTTTCATCAGGAATGATGAAAATCTTGTATTCCTTTAAAGGCTCATTATGTGTTCTTCACATACATCTGGAGATCTCAGTTCAGTTTGCTATGGACTTCTGGCCCTCTTGTGGCATTTTGGTCAGAGTACTGCTGTGTCTTTGACCCACGTCCATGGCCAAAGCAGTCAAAACACTGCCTTTTTTTTTTTAATTTCCCCTGGAGATTTCCCATCTTAACATTCCAAGCTGCCTGTCTTCCAGTACAAAGTGCTTCAGGATTCAAAGACTCCTGGAGAGTCACAGGTTGGAATTTTGGGGACTTTTGCCCACATCTCTAACACACTCAAAGTCTGGCTCAAATAAATAGTTGACTGCCCTCATCCCTGACTGTGGCAAAAAATGATCAGAGCACTATAAGCTTCTTAGCCATCTAGGGCTTCCCAATTCACTTACTCTGGTCTTCCTGTACTCTTCCCACCCTCCAGCACTCAATACAGAATGCTTCCGGTGCCAGGGGCTTCAAATGCCCCTGAAACATCTCTGGCCCCAGTACTGGCAGGCTTCTAGCTTATTTACTATCATTCATATAAGCTTCCCTGGAGGAGGGGTCCTTCAGGATTTGGGCCCTTTTCTTGTGCAGCCTTAGGTTAGTTGAAAATGCCTAATTTAGTTCCTCTTTGGATTTCTTGATTATTTAGTCCAGTGTTAATTTTTTTTAATCTTTGTTGGTGTAGCTGAGCCCATCTGATACCTTTCAAACCAAACAGAAGCTCTGTCACTACTTATCAAAAATAGATTTTCATAGAAGTGCACAAATTTTGTATGTCTACTTTCCCTTCTAATATTAAACTTACCAAATGCTTCTAAAGGACAGGCACCTGGATATTTCACAATAAAGGGTCTCCCATTGGTAATGAGAGACATGGTTAGGTATCCCTATGTAATTTTAACAGTCCCATTTCACCATAATGGGCTTTTACCCTATGTAAACATTTTGAGGAATCATGGTCAGGAGAGGATAGGAAGGAACAGTGAAATTCTCCTTTCAATGTCATCTCAAAGGATCAAAGGCTCAAATCTAGAAGGGACTTTAAGAGATTTTTTTAGTTCAACTTCATTTTACAAATCAGGAAACTGAGGCACATTGAGGTCAAGCAATTTGTCCAAGGTTACAGTTCCAAGTGGCTGAATCAGGATTAAAACCCAGGAACTACAACTCCTGTCTCCCAAAGTATCTCCAATATAGGCATTCTCTTTCCTCAGACTTCAAATTTCCTAAATCTAATCCTTTTTTCCTACACCCCTCACTTTAAGTATAAGGAGACCACTGCTTACAATTAAGTTGCACTTGGAAGTTACTGAAAAGAGAAATACAGCAGTCCGAAAAATCAGTCATTTGGCAAATGAGGGCAGTGGGGCGGGGTGGGGGAGGGAAGATGTTATTCTGATTACTCAAAAAACAAACAATAATTTACTTGAGAGTATTTCAAGAACCCCACATTCACAAAAGAAGAAAACAAGACCATCTTCTAGACAGAATTCACTAATAGTGATTCTGGACCACAAAATATATTCACTGTGTATAAAAGTAGTAGTATGCGTATCTCAAAGCACCCTGTCCTTGGTGACAGAGTCACCTGAACACTTCACCCTAAAAGTCTCTGAGCCCTGCAGGGTGTACAACTCCAGAATATTTTATGGCAGTGATTCCAAGAGACATAGAAACTGGGGCATAGGGGAGAGCCTGGGGACTCCATGTTCTTATGTTTAAACCATCGCCTGGGACTAGGCAGCAAAGGAGATATGCAGGATGGAAGCATACTGTATCAGCACCACTGTACAGCTCTACTCTCCTACTTCCTCCTAGGCAGAAGCTATTGAAGATTAATAAGGGAGTGGACCCCTTATGGCTTTGTGTGTGTATGACACAATAGCTCACTTAGATGATCACCTGGTAAAAGTGAACAACTAGCCAGTTCTTGGAATTTGCTAGGAATAGTAACGGCAGTGGGTCATCCTTCTCACACAGATCAGTAGACAATGAGATTGCACTCAACAAAACTTGCTCAGCTTGTTGGAAAGGTTACCCATCCAGAGAAATAGTAATCTGTGACACATACAACAGCAGATCACTGTAACAACAAAAATAATAAACTAATAATTAAACAGCAAATGCAAGAAACTTTGTTTATAGACACTTAGATCTAAGAACAAAATAGAGCTACCTGTCAATTTGATTGAGGTTTTGAAGACTAAAAGTAAAGTTTCCACTAACGTAAATGATGGATTTCCACATCACAAACTATCATGTTTTCCTCCTTAGCAAAACGGATTTGACATTGAGCCCCATCTTTTTTTCAGATGACAGGATCATATACCAAAATGAAATAACTAGCGCAAAATTTGAACTCTGAGCCCTCTTAAAGATTTTATTCTGGATTGTACATAGCCCACAAGGTCACACAAACAATACATTCTCAGCTTGTTCTGGGATAATCTTTGTTAATACTAAGTCTGAGTTCTGAAAAGCCTCACAATATCAGAGAACTGGAAAGGATATTAAAGAAACCAACTCTAACCACTAATAATAAAGACAAAGAAAGAGATCGAAAGACCTCAAAAATTATTTGACCAAGGACTAGTAAGACAAGGACCTAGTGACATTTTCCTACTTATCTCCCAACCCAGTTCAGTCTGTGTGTATCTCCATGATTCTACTCCTAAATAAAGCAAAGGACAAGAAACTCAGAAAACTCCACACAGCTAGGCTTTTAGATACTTTCAACATCCATCAACAAGAGAGAGGGATAGCAGATGGTGCAATAAATTGAGCCCTCTTTGTACCATTTTCCTTCTAATTCCTCCTTTCAGAAAAAGTAATGCCAGGGAGGGAGTGAATGACTTTCATCAAGAGCATACCATAAGTTTCAAAGGGATACAAAAATGAATGAAAATGCTCTTCAAATTTCTTCACACAGTTTAGAACTAGGGATGATGCAAATGGGAACAAGGGTTACAATAACTATATTTCAGAGATTAAAGGTACAATGAATGTAAATAATAATAGCTGACATTTATACTGTACTTTGAAGTTTACTAACCTTATGAGGCAAGTACTACTGACCTAAACTTTTATTCCCATTTCATAGATTAGAAAACTAATGCCCCAAAATTGATAGCAGTAGAAAATAAGATCAGAAAGCTAAAATGTGATCAGATTATAAAAGCACCTTGAATGCTAGTCTATGGAGTCTGGACTTTATCCACAATGTTCTAAGAGTAGTGCCCAAAACACTTAGAATAAGCTGAGTCTGGTAAAGAATATCTAAGGATAAAAACAACAATTATTAAGTATTTTTGAAAGCTACATTGATGGATGGAGGAAGATAAAAAAGGAGATGGGAATATTGCTTGGGTTAGATGAGGCAGCAAGAATAGCTAGTCAACTTATTTTGCTTCTGTTTTCTGTGCCAAGGAGAACAATCATCAAACTAAAGAGAACAGAACAACAAGTGTGACTTGGAAGTTCCATGTAAGTAGGGAGATAATAAGACAGCACCTTGTTATCCTTAAGGAGTCCAAGTTGTCAGGACTAGAGGAGGTATATCCCAGGATACTGAAACAATGAAAGAATATAACTGGCGAAAGGATACTGCCAATGATCTTGAATGATCATGGAGAAGATAGAAGATATGGAAAGGCTGAAGAGGAACGAATGTTCCACTTAGCAAAAGTGGGAGAGAGGTAAAATCTTCAAAGTTTAGGTCAGCAAGTTTGACTTGGATTCCTGTTAAAATTCTAGAATGTTTTTAAAGAGACACCTAATGAGCATCTAGAAAAAGAAGCACAACATGGTTTTACCAAGTATAAATCATACCAGACTAATGAATTTTTTTTGTTATACTAGGTATGTGATGCCAGGTAGGCAGATCAAGAGAATATTATAAATATACCTTACCAAGATTTTAGCAAAGAATTTGGCCAAGTCTTTCTTGCTCTCTTACAATGGAGAGATGGGGGCTAGTAGTAGGTAGTTTAGGAACTGATTAAATGGCAGGACCCCAAAAGTAAAGGAATTACCACGTTAATGGTTTGATGTGAACTTTCAAATCCTTGTTTCTGTGCTAGCATTTTTATTAATAGCATGGAGAAGAACGGATCCCATGCTTAAAAAATTCTGATACCACAAAGCTTGAAGACATAGCTAAAATAAAAGATGATAGAGTTTGGGTTCAAACAGATCCTCACAGCTTAGAATGCTGGGGAAAATCTAACAAAAAATATGTAATAGAATAAACTTAAAGTTATATTTGGGCTCTAAAAAATTAACTACAAATATAAGATTGAAGAGATATGGCTAGGTAACAATTTATCTGAAAAACACATGAGGCATTAAGTAGACCATTAATTCTTTATGAGATAGCAGCCTAATATGGCATCCCCCAAAACCCTAATACTATCTTGGGCTGCATTAAGGAAGTCACAGGTCTGTACTGAGAGAGAGTTTATAATCCCATGACAAACTACACTTAGACCACAACTAGAGTACTATGTTCAGTTCTGAGGATCATATTTTAGGGAGGGTCTCAAGATAATGCCATGTGAGTACCGACTAAAAGAACTAAGGATGTATATCTTTGAAAGAGAAAACTTAAGAGATCATGAGAATTGTTTTGAAGTATTCAAAGGGCTAACATATGGAAGAGGGATTCAATTTCTCATGCTTGGCCCCAGAGGGCACACCCAGGAACAATGGTTGGAAGGGATAGAGTAGTTATTTTCAGGTTGACATTAAGAAAACTTTCATGGATTTAGAGCTATCCAAAAGTGGAGAAGGCTTTGTCAGGAAGTAATGGGCTCCTTGTGAGAGGGTTTTGAGCAAGGATGTTTTGTTAAGAATATTCTTATTCAGGTATGACTTGGCCTGAATAGCTTCTGAAGTCTCTTTTAAATCATATTCTGAGGTCCTGGTTCTGTAATGTTGAGTCTTTAGATTTAGGGATGGGAAAGGAAATGCCAAAAGAAGTGTTTTAAGAGGGTTAATTTGGCAAGAGAGATTAAAGAAGTTGGGGAGACACTGGACACAGGAATACTAGTTAGGAGGTTACTAAAGAACAGGAACAAAGTAAAAGGACTAAAATAGATTGGTTAACAAGAATGGAAAAAGATAGATGCAAAAGATTTTAGACTACAGGATGATTGAATTTAGGGAGAACTTGAATATGGAGACAAAGAGAGGAAGGAGTCAAAGATGACTCCTAAATTTCCAGCTGAGGTAAATGAGATAATGTTGGTACTTGTATTTAAAAAACTGAGGATGTCTGAAGATGAAACTGACTTGGAAAGGAAGATGATGAATTTGATTTCAGACATATTTAGTTTATGGTAATGTCAGAACAGCCAGGTAGAGATGTTGGCACAGTATAACCAGAGCTGTGAAAAGAGGCTAGGACTAGTAGGAATGCATTGAAATCATCCCAGGAACAGTCCTGTCTCTACTTTTCTTAAAGATAATCAAGGAAAGATTCCATAATATCCCTAGGTATTCCATTCAAACACCTCTCTATCCCCAGAAATAGTTATTATTCTAAATTTCAAGAAAAAACATGTTCAGAACTTTGGGCACCCAATAATTAGAGATACAATCCCATTTTAATAAATACTATTATCCTGTCCAAGCCTATGTAACAATACTATTTTCATATCCCTGTGAGAGGTCCGTATTAACATCAGCTTGCTGATGTTATTATTAAGAAATTTTTTAAATGAAAAAATTCCATGTAATATATAATCACTGGTCCCCATCCAAATAGGAGTAAATTTCTATAATAAAGATACTGTCTTGTTATTTGGGTTTTCCAATGTAACTACATTTTAATGAAATGAGATTTAATTGTATTCTTTTTAAATGTTAATTTGAAATGTTTCTATGACTATTTTGGGGTGAGGGTGATGGTAAGCAGTGTTTCACTTGAGGTCTAGATAGGAGTAAAAAATGCTGAACAAAAAAAGTCAAAGAAGAGGACAAGAGGTGAAACGGGTCACATCCCGAGACGGGGTCTATGACGAGTGAGGATGATTATTAGGAAGGTAGTGGCATGAAAATGAAACAGGTGAAGAACCAGGGTCTTTTAGCAGTATAAAAGATAGAGCTGGGTAATTAACAAAGCAAGGGAATGGCAGGAAAAGAAAGACACTCATTTATTCATTCATCATATCTACTGAGCATTTACTCTGTGCAAAGTAACATGCTAGGTGTAACAAGAGATAAAATAGATATTACAATCATTGGCTATGTCCACAAAGGGTATGTTATAGCTAAAGAGGCAAAATGCATGCATGCATGTGTACACATGCACGTGAATAAACACACAGGTAAATAACAATACAGAGAGTATATGATTAGGTACTAAATAAGAGCTGTTCCCAAAAGGTAGTTCCTAACCTTTTAATTATATGTGCCGTTACATGAGGAATAGTGCTATCAAGAAAATATACAATGACAGAAAGCTACTACTATATTTATTTCCCTAGTACCTGGCTGTGCCTGACACACAGTTGGTGTGTAATAAATGCTTGTTGACTGATGAATGATTTCAGCTCTTCAGTGGATGTGTCATTTTCAATTTAGGACTTCTATCCAGTGCTAGTGATCATGGCTCATACATGTTATCAACCTGGTCTTCCTCTTGTCTCTATCTTCCTATAAGTTTACTTCAAGAGGTCCACCCAAAATGCTGGAAGCCTTCCTCACTTTTTCCTGACAGCAAGTGGGTACCAATGGAGAATTCTGGCTGTCCAACTTTTAATACAAGTACCAAGATGGGCTAGACACGACTTATCTTATCTTCCGATTATACATATTTTGTCAATGCCATCTTTACTCCTACTTTTCTAATTTGGTTCGTCATTTGGTTATATATTGATTGACTGACTTCCTCAAAGTTCCTCATTTGGCTATAGGATACAGTCTGTTCACACCCACTATGTGCCTTTTCCATTAATTCAGCACTGCTTTAAAAATGTTTAATGTAATACATACATAAGACATATCATTCAGTTAACAGAAAGTACGTTTACCTTTTTGTGGTTTTTTTTTCTTTTTGGCATTTTTGCCTTTACTCCCCACCCCCTCCCAAAAAAGAAAAGGTTCAAAGCATCAGGGTTTGGGGAACCATTGGCAATAACAGTAAGTTTAAAAGAACTAAGACATCATTGCTATCAGATGGAACTATAAGAGAAAACTTCACAGGGATGAAGGTTTGGGGTTTCGTCAGATGAATGGACAGGAGTTAGGGTAGACAAAAAAGAGTAAAGGAAATTCATTACAGACAGTAGGAATAATATGAGCAAAGGCAAATAGGAGGAAATAAAGGCTGAGGGGACAAGTAAACTAGACTTGTGGTAGTAAAGTATACCTAGTATTCATGGTAAGAGAACAGTCAAATAAGTCTGGACAGGTAGAATGGGGCAAGATTAGAGAGTATTCCATTGTCCGGTCAAGGTACAAGGACTTTATCCTGTCATTAGGAGTCAAGCTGGTGAGAGAAGCATCAGGTAGAGCGATGCTTATTCTGCCAAGCTTTTCGGTCTCTTCTTCCCTCCCTTTCTCCTGATCTTCCCAACAGCGATCACCTTAACTCCATGATTCTATTTACATACTTATTTTGCATAAATGTACACACACACACACACACACTTACATGTCTCCCCACTTAGAACATAAGCTCTTTGAGGGTGGGGATCTATTCTTTTTTCATTTTTTGTACCCCCAGTGCCTAATACCTGAGGCAGTTAATGCTTGTTAACTGATCAGCTCCATAATTAGGACATTATATAGGTAATTCATTTGGTTCTTTCAGAATGATTGAGACTGTCATTATTCTGTGGTTTCCTGATGGTCTACTCTATGATGTATGTGTTATATTGGTTTCTTTATTTGACGTTACATGTTCATAAATCCCTGGTATTAGGTGCAGTTACTTAATGAGACTGCTTTGGGTAGCGCAATTGGCAAGCATGGACCTTGTGATTCATGGCATATCTGTTATCCAAGGACCAGCTTAGTTAAGGTTAAGGAAATTTATCACTAATATATATATATTTCATATATACATATATATGCATATATGTATACACATATGTATGTATGTATGTATGTATTTTGCCAGGAAACTCTCCAAGACTGATCATCTACTACTGCAAAAAAAGGGAAGGAACCTGCACTGGTACAGTGAGCACCAAAACTGAAAAAAAAAAAAAAAATCTCAGATCCCTGTGGTACTGGGGTAATCTAGCAGACTGTTAGACAAAATTGAGTGCTAATTTACTCCTTACTGAAATTAAGATAAAAAGAAAGCAGAGTGCAACAACCTTCATGATCTTTCTGTTTTCCATGTCAAAATCCCGACCAGAAGAGTTCTATAGATTCCATCCTGGCCAATACCCTGAATCATGAACTTTAAGATTTACTCTATGGTTTTAGACTAAAACTCAGAAAGAGTAATGCTATTCTAATTTCTTTATTTCATAGAGCAAAATTAATGTACTAACAGAGTTGAAGAAGTTCTTCAGTTTAAGATATTCATGTCATATGACACAATGTCTTGTCTGATCCATTCCCTATAGAATGACTTAAGGCCACAGAAGTATTCCATACTTAGTGATCCTTTTCTATGTATACTAAAGTTCCTAAGTATGTAAGAAGGGACCTGGAGAAAATCGCATCAGGCTATATTTGTATACAAATCTTGAAAATATTCAATTCACTAAGTCATGACGATCATCTAGAAACAGTCACCCCGGAATTACTGCATGCAGGAACTGGACTCAAAAAATATTCATGAAGGAAGACAGAGATGATCAAACACAGATTTACAGTACATTTGAGTGCTAGAAACCCAAAAGAAGCCTAAAGTTATGTATGTAATGGCCTGTACCAGGAAAATGCTGAACTGCATGTAGGATTTAACTAAAATTCTTGTTGAATTCTCAGTTTTTAGGCATGCCTTCAGATAATTGAAGAAACTTTTAGCCTATGAAAACCATCAGAAGAAGAGGTTATAGAGATAGTTAAAGTCTTGCACTGGCTGAACTGCAGTGAATCAATGAAGGCAGCCAGCAGGTCCTCCAAGAGACTTGCAGAGTATGATAGCAACATGGCACCAAGCTCTGGAGGCATATAAAGCGGGGAGACCTGAACCAGCCATGGGTGTCACTTTTAGTTTCTAAGAGGATTTGATCATCATCACCTACAAGCCCTAAAATACAGCCTCAAACAACACAGCATGATTGGTCACGAAGAGTCAGTGCTGCTGAGACAAGTGGTGATAGAGCAGGGAATTGCTGTTTTGAACAAAGATCCAAAACGCCTACTCAGGTTAACCATAAGTCTAAGAGGCTGCCCTACTAAGTGAGTAAGACTGTTATATGGCTATATTGTAACTCACTTATCAAGAGACATTTCACTTGTACTAAGAGTAGAAATAACCGTTGCTCCATGCTGGCATTTTTCAGTCACATAAACATAATAATTCACTACCAAGAAATGTCATCTTTGACAAATAAAAGTATAAGAACTGTTTATTTTTTGAAAATCCAAGTACCTGTAAACTATGGCAACAGATCTCCATCTTAATTGACAAAACAATTTTGATATCCTGTCAAATTGGGGTTCTACCTATAAAACTCCTCTACCTGTGCTTAACTCACATATACTAAATTCTTCGAGTGGTACTAAATAAAGACTTTGAATTTAAAAATACATATATTTACTCTCCTTTATCAAATGTTTTTAAACTATCATGACAAGACATTTGCCAGTAATAAATCATCAAAAGCATTTCAGAGGAGCTTTAATTCAAATCAATAAGTATACATTAATCTGTCATATTTCCCCAACTTAGATTAGCAGACTCTGGACCAGACTTCCAGAACTGATGCCTCTCATCCCTGGGGTTTGGAACTCCCATTCCCGGGTTTGGTTGTCTTGATTGGTGAGCAATAGCGTAAACTCATTCATTCTACTTTATCTAGCTTTCCTCAGACTAAACCTTCATATCCTATCCAGCTACCCAGTCTATCCATCATCTTTCATCTTCACACTCTCTTCTCCCCATCTCCAAGCTGCTTTCCATTGGGCACAATAATTAAATAAGTACTTCACTACTTCTGAAAAGGACATGTCAGTTGAACTTGCCCTATGGATCAACTCATAATCCTGTGATGCTCCAGACCAATACTTTTCCTGACCACCACTTTACAATATAGCTAACATTTATAATACTTTTTAAGAATTGTAAAGAATTTTTTACATATGTTATCTCATTTGATCCTCATAACAAATCTAAGAAATAGGTGCTCTTATTAGCTCAATATTACATACAAGGAAATGGAGAGAAAGAAGTTGGATGCTTTATCTGGGGTAGCATAAGCATGGGCATAGCATTGCAGCTCAGTTTTTCCTGACTCCAAGTCCAGCTCTCCAGGGTTATCTTCCCTGTTAAAATATAAACTCTTTGAGAACAAGGACTATCTCAACTTTGTGTTTGTATCCCCTGTGCTTAAACAGTGTCTATAAGAGCTTAATACGTTTCATTTATGTATTCATTCAATCATTAAGCACCCACTCTGCCAGGCACTGAGTTGGCACTGGAGATACAAAAGACAAAAATGTAACAGCCTGTGTTCTTAAAGAACGTATGTTCTATTGAAGGCAATTTGGTATAGTGAAAAGAACACTAGGAATGTAGGCGGCACCCAGGCTTCCCATCCTAGCCCTACTGCAAATTAGCTATGTGATCTTGGAAAACCTAAGCCTCAGTCCTGATTTGAGAAATGAGGTTTCATAGACTTTGAAGCTAGAAGGGTGTTGGATTTGTGAATTTTTGGGGTCCCTGCAAGATCTAACATTCTATCAATCTCTAACTCTAAAAGCTTACCAAAATTTAAAGAGGGAGCAACAAAAATCTTTAGTTTTATTGCTGACTGTATTAATTTCATAATTTTGTTCTTCCTTTTCCACTTCTGCCAACCCAATTTTTTTTATATTTTAATTAAACATATAAGGTCTGACTTTCTTAATGACACTGTAATTGGGCAATGTCTTGGAAGTTAAAGACAGCTATAAAGATAAAATGGGATTATGCAGACTAAGAATGAGCAGAGTTTCCTTAAGCAATTTCTATGTTGTCCTTGTTACCAGCCTTAATGCCCTATCATCTTGTGGTCTCTGAGATCTATCCAATAAGAGCCTTAGGGTGGAGTGTTTTTGAAGGGTACTGAATTAATTACTCAAGAAGGGAATCAACTTGGAAATCATTAATAAGAAAAAGGCAAACTGAAACAAGACTGAGGCTTCACCTCACACCCAGCAAATTGTCAAAGTTGATAAAATAAGGGAATAGTCAATAGTCAATGTTGGTGTGATTGAGGAAAGATGAGCATACTAATACACTGTGGATGGAACTTTTAACTGGTCCTAGAATTCTGGAAAGCAATATGGAGTTACATTTTTAAAAGTGACTAAAATGTTGATGATTTTTGACTCAGAGTTTCCACTACTAGGGATATACCACAAAAGGTTAATGCCATGACATGAAAAAATGGCTTATATATGTCAAACAATTCACAGCACCATCTGTTGTGGTAGCAAAGAACTAGACATCAGGCAGATGCCCTTTGAGGAATGGATAAACAAGTTGTAGTACCTGAATGGAATGGAACAGTACTGTGTTGTATAAAATATTATGATGAATACAGAGCATGGGAAGACTTAGTTGAATTGAAGCAAAGCAATCAGAACCAGAAAAACAACATGCCCAATAACTACAGCAATGTCAATGTTAAATATAACAATTAAACAACTGAACCTACATACAGTGAAAATATAATGACCAGGTTCAGTCCCAAAGAAGAGATATGAGAAAACACTTCTCCTCCCTGCTTTCTTCAGGGGTATATGTGTGTGTGTGTGGGGGGGGAGGTATAAATATTGAACATTGCATATAGACTTAGGCTGTTGATGTATTTGTTGGTTTTACTGAATCCCTCCCCCCTACCTTTAAAATTCTTTATAATGAGAGAGGGTCTCAGAGTGGGGTAGAGGCTGGGAAATGTAGGTAATGCACAACAAAAGATATCAATGAAGTGTTGCGTTTACAATATAACTTGTATTTATGTAAGTTTAGATATTAACAAATATGTGGATATTAGCAGATCACACTTCTCTTTTTAACTGTCTATAATATGGCACCACAGAGCAGATATATTTAAAGGATGTTGTATGGTAATAAGTGGAAAGAATAACAAAGCAGGGATTTATATTCTAGTTCTGTTACTACCTATATGACCTTGGACAAGTCACTTAACCTAACTTTGGACCTCAGTTTCTTCATCTGCAAAATGAGAAGAGTGAAAGCACATTCCCAATTCTAATTCACTTTAATCATGGATTTATTCATATTCAATACCTAAGACAGAATAGGAATATTTGTGCTTAGACTTAGACATTCCCTTAGACTGGGAACTGAAAAAAAAAAAGTGTTTAGGGCTAGTTAGTGAGAAGGCTATATACACTCAATATAGCATCATTTTATTATCTTAGAAAAGAAGAACTTGGAGGTTTGGGATGTGATGGTAAACAAAGAGATGGGTGGGAAAAAACTGCAAATATGACTTCCTTCCAGACATAGTTGGGGAAATACAATAAGCAAAGAACTAGATAATAGTGAAAGCCCAGAAAATCTTCTGGTCGTGCTGTGTGAATCAGAATACCAGGCCATATCATTTCAAAAAGTTATGTTAAAGAGCCAGGTGTCAGAGCCAGCTCCCATCACAGCTGCAGCATGTTAAGCAGGAAGAGAAGGGTAAAAAGCATGACAACGTACCCCAACTACAAACAGACAGACGCTGAGCCAAGCTGAAAACCAGTCAGTCAAATCATTGGTTCTGGTGACTGGGATTCCAGGGATCACAGCCCTCAGCTTGCACTGGGCTCCCCCCTCCAGCTCACTTTCCTGGAACTTGACTTCTGCCTCTATCTTGGACTTTGCTCCTGGATTTGCCCCTGATAACTTTCACATCTCTGTGGTCTACACTCCTGGCCTGGATTCAGATGGTCTCCTTGTTTATCTCAAGTACCAGGCTCTGACCTGCTTATCTCCTACACCGACAAGTAGGAATCTGCTCTACTCTTCTTTCCCCCACCCCACCTCACCCCCATCCCCAGCTGCCTCATCAACCACGGGTCAGATATTGCCATTTCCACCTGGCCCTGGAACAAGCAGACCCTCTTGTTTCCAGGCCCAGGGGCACTTCCTATCATAACTGTGGGACTGAAGATCAAAGAAAAGTTCTGTCCATTTTATAACAACCTATGAAGTGGTCAAAGGATAGAAACAAACAGTTCCAAAAAGAAGAATTGCAAACTATTAACAACCATATGAAGGAATGATTCAAATCACTAATAAAAGAAATGCAAATCCAAAATAACACTGAAGTTTCACCTTGACACCCAGCAAAGTGGTCAAGATGACAAAAGAAAGGAAAGTTCATAATGGGGGTGGAGGGAGGCAGGGAGGAAGGTGGATGTCATGAAAAGACACATACGTGATTGAATACTTTTCTGGTGGAGCTGTGAATTAGTAGAATCATTCTGGAAAGTGATCTGGAATTATTCCAATAAAGTGACTAAACTGTTCATACCCTTAGACACAGAAATTCCACTGCTAGACATATACCTCAAGAAGGTCACTCCCTCAGGAAGAAAAAAAGAGTATATGTACATCAAAATAGCTATAGCAGGACTTTTTATGGTAGCAAAGAACTGGGAACAAAGGATGTCCTTTGCTTGAAGAAAGGTTTAAAAAAAATACGAATGTTTTAGAATATTACTGTGCTATAAGAAACAACAAATACAATGAATCCAGAGAAGCACGGAAAGATTTGTGAACTTATGCAGAGTAAAACAAACAGAGCCAACACACACACACACACACACACACACACACACACACACACACACACAGAATGACAACAATGGAAATTTAAACAACTATGAAATAAATAAAAATGAATGTTGCTAAATTACAAAGAACTAGTATGGCCTCAAAGAAGAAATAAAATAATCTGGCCCCCAACTCCTTTGTAAAGGTAATAATAACAGTGATAATAATTTGCATGATGTTTTGAGATTTACAAAGCACTTTATTCTCATCCTTGATAAAAAACAAAACAAAAAAAAAAAAACCCCAAAACTTTTTTTTTTGTTTTTTTTTTTGGAGGGCAATTGGGGTTAAGTAACTTGCCCAAGGTCACACGGCTAGGTATTATTTGTGTGTGCGTTAAGTGTCTGAGGTCAGATCCGAACTCAGGTCCTTCTGACTCTAGGGCCGACGCTCTACTCACTGCACCACCTAGCCGCCCCACCCCAAAACTTTTAAAGGTGCTATTATTATCCCCATTCTACAGAAGAGAAATCTGCGACAGAGGTTAAATGACTTTCCCTGGGTCACACAGGTAGGAAGTGTCTAAGACTGCATTTGAACTTAAGTCTTTCTCTCTCTAGGTCCAGCATTCTATCCACTGCGTCACTTAGCTGTAACATAGGTTTGGAACACTGAATTTTGAAACTGTATTAATCAGTTTTTCTAAACTTTTTCTCTTCTTCTTTTTCTTATTTCTTTTCTCTGGGAGAGAAAGGAAGGAGGGATTCAGGGGGAAATCTAGATAATATAAAAACAAAAGATAATGTTTCTGGGCAAGTCACTTAATTTCTCTGGGTCTCAGTTTCCTCAACTATTAAATGAAGAGGTAGGGCTAGACGACCTAAGGTCCCTTCCAGCTTTAAACACATCCTATGAATTCCCCTAAGAATTTTTAAAGCCGAAGCTAATTTTCTCATCCTTAAACTCCTTAGTATTCTTTCGTTTTTTTTTTTTTTTTATGTCCATGGACTACTGTGCCCAAGGCTCAACTGTGAATCAATTCTATCTCTGTCCTACATCCTGGACACATACTATGAGGAGATGAAGGAATGAAAGAGAGAAAAGAAAGGAAAGGGAAGGAAAAAAAAGGGAATTGGGAAGGGGGGAGGGAAAAAGAGAGAAGGGGAGGGAAAGAAACATTAAGGATGGAAAACAGTTATCACTTTTCTAGACATTCCCCAGTCATCATTTTGCCCAAAAGGAAGAATTCTTTCCCCACATCTACTATCTCAAGTTCTACATCCTAGGAAAGGGTTCTCATCTGCCTTTAGCCCAACTGACGCTAGGGTGACTACACACTGGACGCCACATATCTCTTTGCCATTAATCTAGGAGTCACAGAACCTGGAACTTTAGAACTGGAAGAGATTTTAGAAATTATCCACCTAAGTCCAACATTTTACAGATGTGTAAACTGAAGCCTAAAGATAAAATGGGCTCTTCAAGGTTATTCAGCTAGTCAGTAGCTTGTTCCATTGAACCAATTCCAAATATTAGACATTTCAGTCCAAGGAAAGAAGGAAGGAAAGAAGGAGGGAAAGAAGGAAGGAAACTTTCTGGAAAGAAGGAAGGAAGGAAACTTTTTGCCTTAGCTTGGAAAGTGAAAGACATTACAGTATTTGTCTTAAAATCCAGAAACAAAATTAGAAGGAGAGAAGAGGGACAGAATACCATTTCTTTTGTCAAGAGGTGTCCATGCTTTGTGACACCGGAACCTCTCAAAGGGTCTACATCTGCTTCTGAGAGCCTATTCAGTCTGTGAAAGAAAAGAATAATCTACCTTGATTCTTAAGGCAACTGTTGCTGTGAGTGAATTCAGATACTGGGCACCAAGATACTTAAAAGGGACTAATATCCCTTACCGTTTGCCCTTCCTTTCAGAGTTTCCTGAGGACAGTGCCAGACTTGTAGAAACTAGCTTTTGGTCTGACTAAACATTTTCTCTGAGAAGAGCAAGCTACAACGACAGCCTCATTCTTGGAACAGAGTAAGGCCTGGGGAGAGGCAGAACCCAGCAGAGCAGAGATCACCAAGGTGGCCCAACTATTTCACATTATCACTGCTATATCCCACTTAAAGGAGAGAAGGATTTCTCAGTTTCTCAAGACCTAAACCAAAGTGTGTGAGCCTTACTATTTGATATCGACTTAGAGGAAGGAGTAAAAACTCCCCAGAATTCCCCCTCATTTAACATGTAAAATTTCTCTTGGACATACTCTGTATAATAAGAACAGCAGGAGAAGTTGTGACCTAGTTTCACCCTTTACTGTGATTTTGAGTACCTGTGAGTTAACAAAAACTTACATAGTAAGTTTATGCCTGTAAGATGCTTGTTGCAATTGAAAAGGAGGGGGAGGAGAGGAGGAAAGAAGGAAAGGGGAGGAAAAAAACTGGAAAGGAGAGGTAACAGGGAAGAAAATGCAGTTTCCCCTGATGTTTACAATTCACTCATTTTGAAAAGGTTTGGGGGTGGGGAGATAAAAGAAACTAGAGTTATTCTATTCCCCAAAGTCGTCATTACTCAAGGTTTTTCTAAGGCCTTTCATACAATCCTTGTTTCACCCAAGTTATTACCACCTTAAAGCGGGACAGATTTTTAAGGGTCACAGACCATTTTTATCCATCAGCCCTCCTTTGTCTTTGGCAGATGTAGACATGTCATTTGGAATGTAGTGCAAGGGGCCCTGATGAAATTGGAAAAGCATGTGGAGATAAAAATCACTCTCAGCTGAATTCAGACACTTCCTGCCACTCTACAGATGCCACAGTGCTGCAAGCCACCCTCCCAGGAGAGATGATTCACCTGGAAGGAGGGCCAGGCTCTGCCAGATGTGTAGGAAGCTGCCTGGGACCCACACGCTAACACTGTCTTGATTGTATGAAGCATATGCTTTCAGTCAAGGGTGAAAAATGCAGGCACCAGCACATGCCAGAAGTCTTTCAAGCATGGCCCACCAGTCAGCCTGAAGCTGAATGCACTGATCCATCGAGTCAGCAGATGTATGTCACCACCATGCAAGTTGAGGCTGGCTAAACTATAAAAGGGCTAAGTGACCTAATCCAGACATTCAGATCATACAAAGAAAACCATGCCAGTGTCATTCTGTGTGCTTCATGTCAATCTGATTCTAAGATCACCTTAAATATCTGCACTTAAAACAACAAAAAAGTGGCAAACTGCACTTTCCCGCACCCAGCTGGGCATTTCATTCACTTACACTCCAGGTGCCACATACGGCTGACAAGTATTTTTAGAATCAATTCTGAAATTCTCCGTGCTTTAAAAATTTCTTAATGTAGAACATAACTCACAAATACACCTGATTAAAAACTAGTTTTTAGAGTATCTGTTATAGTTACCATGTTTGTATATATGTGTACATATACACACATGCACATATATATGTACGCACACGGCATGTATGTGTATATGTATATATTCATTCTCTTCCAGGTTGTTTGCCCCATGAATATCCAGAAGCAGAAGTTGGCTAGTTCATGCCCCAAGGCATCTCTTCTCACCTCATTCATAAGTATTTAGTATAAGATTTGTCCAAATGCTCTAAAGACAGAAAAACAGGCTTTACAACTTCTCTATCTAGAGTAACCTAAGATTAAAAGTAGCAACTAACAGAATTTTAGAGGTGGAAGGGGTTTTAGACAATAACCTAAGCCATGTTTCATCATTTCACCGATGAGGGAAACTGATGCCCCAGAGAGATGACTTACCCAACCTTAAAGAGCTAGGGAAGCTGGGGCCAGAAACTGGATATGGTTGCACATGTATGTGTGTGTGTGTGTGTGTGCGCGCGTGCGTGCGCGCACACCCACCCACACCCACACACATCCCTACATAAAAAAAAAAAAAACCCTGACAAAAATGTGTTCTGGAATAAGCATGGTGTACACAGCACATAAGCAGAGTCACGTTCCAGCTCAGACATAAGTGATAAGATACAGCTCTTACTGGGCAAACACAATTAAGTAGATGTAAGCAGATGTAAAGCCTTCTCTTGAAAGAAGGTCTTTTCTACCTATCAACTGGAATCCAGTTCACATAGAGCTTTCTTAAGTGTTTCTCTCTGCAAATATCCCAGCCTTTGGAAGAATATCGATGTTGTACAATGACTTCATCGTGCTTGGATATGGCCTGCTTGATCTGTAGTCTGGAGCACATACACACACCTGTTCATCTATGCCAAAAGACCACAAAAGCCAAACTGATTTAAATCATCATTTGAACTCATGAAATAAAGTAGGGCTCCTCTGACTTACTGCCTTGATATATTATTCTATAAGATACTCTTCCATGAGGAAATTATCCAGTCACTTAAAGTGTAATCTTTATAATTTAAAACAACTTAGAGAAGAAATGAATATAGCAAAAAGATGCAAGTTTTCTATGACTTTAACAGTATCTAGGTTTTATGCCTTAAGGCTTTTTCTGTTATCCCTTCAGTCTGAAATACCCAAGTCAATAAACAAAGTTTTCAAATCCTGACATTTCATGATTGGCAGCCTGGAGATCAAGTCCCACCCCTTTATTTATAAATGAGGAAAAATGAGTTTACTTGCTCAGATGGGGCCACTCAGCTCTTACAAAAATTCCCATTTGGATAAACTGGCTTATTTAGCAAAACCTTGACAAGAACTGCTAAAAGGCCTAGTTCAGTGCTTTGCATTGATGGAGAAAAAGATAAAGAAACACAGAGACACAGAAGGAGGCAGACAGAGGCAGAAAAATGGAAAGAATACTGGGATCTGAAATCAGACCTCAACTTTTAGCTCTAACTTCAGCACTGATCAGGTTGTGACCATGAGTAAGTCAATAGGGATAATGGGATACTTGAGATTTACACAAATACAATTATAAAATCCTCTATAAAGAAATTAAGAATGAATTAAATAATTGGAGTGTTATTCATTGTTCATATCTAGGCCGTGTTAATATAATAAAATATAATAATACTATCTATGTTAATAAAATTAACCTATCTAGGAGAGTTTTATAAAAGTACACAAAATCATAAAATTGACTTTGAAGGCAAGTCCAGAATTTCAAGGGAAATAATGAAAAAATTAGGAATGAAGGGGAGCATTACTTCTAGAGCTCGTTATATTTTAAAACTGTAATCATCAAGATTATTTGGTTCTGATGAAAAAATAGGAAATTAGATAATTGAACTAGACCAAGGAAAAAAGCACCAGAAACAACACATTTCAATAATCCAATGTTTGATAAACCCCAAAATGTCAACAATAAATTAATGAAATTGAAAAGCTTTTGCATTAACAAAAGTTAATTCAGCAAAGCCAATCAATTGGGGAAAACCTTTTGGATTGATTATCTCTTATAACCATCTAATATCCAAGATTCATGGAGAATTTACACAAATATATAAGACTAAGAACTGTTCCCCAGTTAAATATTCAAAGGATATGAACAGTTTTCAAAAGAATTGAAAAGTATTGCTCCAAATCATTAATATGAGATATGCAAATCAAATCAACTTTGAAGTTTTGCCTCAGACTCAGCAACCTGGCAAAGATGATACAAATATAGAAATAGTTCATGTTGTGGGGATTGTGGAAAGACAGGAATATTAATGTATTGTTAGTCATGCTATGAATTGGTTCGATTATTCTGGAAAGCAACTTAAGAACTGTGCTTTTGAAAAAGCGACTAAAATTTCCAGTCCCTTTGACTCAAAGATTCCACTTGAGGTGCATACCTCAAGAAAAGTAAAGACAGAAACATTCTACATATACCAAAGTATTTATAGAAGTTTTTCTATGGTAGCAAAGAATTTGTAACAAAGTATATGCTCTCTGACTAGGGAAATAGGGAACAAATTGTACTGCATAAATAAAATGGAATATCACTACCCAATAAGAAATTATGAAATTAATAATTCAGCAAAGCACAGAAGACTCTCTATGAACTGATGCAAAGTGAAGCAAGTCAAACCAAGAAAACAGTATACATAACTAGAACAATATTAATATAAATAGTACAATCTGAAAGCTCTAAAATTTTAATGGACACATTTAACCCTAGAGAAGAGATGGGGAAACATACCTTTTCTTCACTGTAGATGTGAAGGGTAGGGGGACTATGGTTCTAAAACATCACACACTGTCAGACATGGTAAATATCTTGTTTAATTTTGCTGAATTGCGTCTCCCCCGCTTTTTAAAGCTTTCTAACAAGGAACAATTATGGAACGGTGCTGAGAGGCAAAGACAGTATATTCAGAAATTAATGTGATGATGTAAAACAAAAGACATCATTAAAAATAAAGAAATTTAAAATGAAATGGATAATTGGTACTTGTACTATCTACCTACCTCACAGGGGCATTTTGAGGAAAATGTCATGCGTCACAGAAACATGGTTGGTTATTGTGATCATACATGCTCAGTAAATGTTTTTGAAAAATCAATCCAGTTGGACAAAGAAGACTGATAATAGCACCCTGACCTAGGAAGGGTCCTTAAAAACCAGGTCATACAGCTCCCTCATTTTGCAGGTGATAAGAACCAAGGCCTAAAAAGGTTAAGAGCCTCACCTAGTCACAGAGCATATAAATGCCAGAATTAAGTAAAGACTGGTTTCTCTTGGTTTTATAGGCAAAAGCTCACTTCTCTGTAAAACCCTGCCTCCTCTGAGTACCTCTCCTCTCATCTTCTGTTCTCCCTTCTTTTCCTTTCTTCTCCCCCACTAGAGAAAGTGCTAAGTAGCCAAAGATCAGACAGCTGTAAGGTATGGGAGAAAAAGCAAGGGCTTGCCAAAATTAAGTTGGTTACATTTACTCATTTCAACTAGGTACAATGTGAAGACAATTATTAATTATATGATTACATCATTATGATAAACTTCCAAAAGTACCAGGGTGACATCCTTTAATTTGCTTTTCTTAGCACTTAGAAAAATGCCAGTTATATGTGGGTACTTAATAAACACAAGTTGGGATTATGATAAACACTTTTTTTGAAATAAAAACTAACTGTTCTTAAGAGAGTTGTCTGTGTGTGTGTATGTGTTAAAAACCTGCTTCTTGTTAATTGCTATGAAGTGAAAGATGCCAGCATATCTCCCACTAAATCTTACCTCACTATGCCATGGGTCTCTTGTTGTTTTAAGTAAGGATGCTACTTAGTTCCAAAAAGAAAATTAAAGACTGCTCTTTAGACAAGTACAGTCATTTGGAGGAGAGAAAACGCATGGTTGCATTTAGAGATCAGATCTGAACATGACAAGACACCCCTCTAGCCCACATAGGAACAGGTCATATGATACAAATCTGGAATTTATATGAGAATATTTTGCCCTTATTATAGCACCTTTTATCAGAAGATCTTGACAACATTTTCAGGCGTTAATTAGTTCTTGCTACCTTTCCTGGAAGAGCCCATTTTACAGATAGGAGACTAGACACAGAGCATGTACCCTGAGAGTAGAATACAAGAATGCGCTAATTGTTAGCTTTGACCTCTTGCCCCCTTATCATGATTAGAATTAAATCTTGCATGGATACAAGAATTAAATATAGAACTGCACAGAATCAAAATTGCATGGATAAAACTTAGATGTTAACTGTTGGGATCCTCTTTTAGCTTTGCTGGAAGAAAAACCTTATCACAGGGCAATAGGAAACACTGCATTTCACTTTCTAACCTCCCCATGCCAGCTTTAAGTTGTAGAGACTATAGCCTTCTAATGCCATCTTGGTATTACCTGATCTGGTTTGCAGGTGTCAATATACAACCATCTGAAGTTTGGAATCAGAGATGGGGAAAGGAAGGATCAAAGCCCATATACAAAGCAGTGATAAAAAAAATTGATAAGGCTTTTTACTAACATATAGCAATGGACTTTTCATAATTTATCCTCTAAGCTCACATGGAAACACAGTGTGTTTCTAACTCCTGTGCCACCACCCAAGGTCATGGACCTTTCAGCTATGAGAACACTGGCTACCATTGTCCTCCATGCCTTCTGTCACAGAAGGCTGTTCCCAACACCACCTCAAATCTATCCCTGGTTGCATAAAGACTAAGGAAGAGAGAGGAAAAAATACATACACAGAGTTCAGTACAAATTCACCATTGAGAGCTCATAGTTAAAAGATTTAGAGTCAGAAGAGATGTTAGGAGCTATACATTCAATACCCTCCCCATTTTACTGATAAGGAAACTGAGGCACAAAGAGATTAAGTGACTTGTCAAGGGTCACATCTACTAAGTCTATGAAATGAGACTGGAACCAAAGCTTTTTTGATTCTAAGTTCTAAACATCATACTTTATTGTCTTGCTAGGTGATGCTTTTAGCACCATCATTTTCATACTTGAAATAGAGCAAAATAATTCATGTTAAACTGTGTTTTATTTATTCAAGATATAAGTTTAGGGACCTGAGAAAATAATCTCTAATAAACAACAGAGTTTATTTTTAAACGAAAACCTTGGGAAACTAAAACAAAATTAGCCTGTAAAAATTAACAGGATGAAGCATTTTTTCCAATTCCTTCTGATCCTTCCCAGAACCACAGGACATCTGACAGCAGAAAACAATGCCTTAATGTTGAAGATACTTGCTTTACAGGTAGTTTTAATTTTTATAAGGATTGCAATGCAAAGCAAAATCTTCTAGTCCAGAGTTTGAAGTCCCAAGAAAAAGAGTGCCAACTTGGAAACAGGGTGCAACACAAAGAAAACTAGCCTGGATGTCATGGTCACCAAGGGCACTTCATCTCAGGGGCCTTAAAGAAAACTATATCTTTTAGGTCCCTTCTAATGCCAACATTCTGGCATCAATAAATGTGGCTCAACTTGGAACTTCCAGCAACTGCCCCATTAACACCTTCTTCGAGTCTAATGATAGAGTGCTGTAACTTAGGGAGTAGCACATCAAATAGCAGCATATTGAAGTAGTTAGCTTCAGAATGCAGATCTGCCCTGTCTTCTTCCCCAATGGATTTTAAAATTCATGCATATTATATTTGATAAAGGCTAGCAGGATAAATCCACTGGAGTGTGCCTCTAAAGATACAGATAATTAGTATCAACACCATTTATAGAGTATTAATGAAAGTATATGCCTTATTTATAATAAAAAAATTGGTGATAAAAAAGATACTGGATTTTATTTTAATGTTTGGAAGTTAGTTTCCATTCTAAAGTAAATTCTTTCAACTTCGTTAGGGGAGCATAAATTAAAAACTATTTCTTGATTAGCTGAAGTTGAGTGATCTACTTTTCACTCAATCTCCTAAGAAAGAAAGGAAAGAAAGGAAGGGAGGAAAGGAAGGGGAGGAGGTGAAAAAGGGAGGGGAGAGAAAGGGAGAAGAGAAAAAAGGAGGAGGGAAGAAAGAAAGAAAAGAGAGAGTATAAAGAGGTAACCAGCATGAAATAAGGTCTCTATCTGTGAGAGAATATAGCTGGACAAACAAGACTAAGGCTTATGGAACAACAAGATGGAATATAAGAGGGAACTAGGTGCAGTGTGCATAGAATGCTGCTGGGCCTGTGGGATTCAGAAGATCAAAGTTTCTATCTCTGTAACTCCAGACAAGTCATTTAACCTTTGTTGCCCTTGGTTCTCCATCTGTAAAATGGGGAAAATAACAGCACCTATCTTCTGTGATTGCCATGAGGAAGAATAAGATCATTGGAAAGTGTTTTTCAAACCTTAAAGTGCTATGTTAATTAATTCTATTTGAATTAAATGTTAATTTCTGGGACACAAACTAATGCTACCTGATTTTGGAAACAGTTTGAGACAGGAGATGAATAAAAATGTGAAGAGTCAGGCAAAACTCTTACTGAAAGACAGGCACCTGGGCTGGAAGGATGGGAAGGATTTGGAGAGAGTGCATGAGAAAGAAATACTTTCAAGTAACAGAAAGAACACAGCATGGAGTCAAGAAACAGGACCATGATGAGATGGGCCTAGGGACAGTTGACAAAATACAATGGGAAATAAGGAGGAAAGGCAGGGTAGAGCCAGATTAATGTGGGTCTTGAATATTACACAGGGAATTTAGAACTGATGTAATATGGAATAAGGAACCACTAAAGGTTTTTAAGGAGAGAAATGGTAATTAAGGTAATCTGTCGGTTCTTAACTATATTCTGGATACCTGAGGTGATATCTAAACTTAGTCTTTAGGCCATAGAAAATTTAATACTTGACACTCAGACCAGATGATGTACATTAATTAGTAAAATGGGATATATCTTAAGGCATATTTTGGACATATCCTGGTTCTGTTCTAAACATTTGTAACATTCTACTTTTAGGCAATGATTTACTTAGTTAGAAAGGGATACTATATGAGAAAGTCTGGCCACTACTTGGGCCTTGCAGGAGAAAAGTTTCAGTAGAGTGGTAAAGGCTAACTTATAGGAGGTTGAGGAGGTAATGACTAGAGAGGAAATTGAGATAGCAGAAGTAGGCCATTTATTCAATAAGTTTGGCAATAAATTAAAAGTTGGGGGAAAACCCAGGAAAACTGTTAGGGAGCTCCATGGGGCCAAGTTAAAGGGTTTTTGTATGTTTTATTTTCCTCTTTCTTAATAGGAAAGACCTAAACATTCTTGAAGGCAAAAAGGAAAGAGCCTGTAGAGAAGTAGGGGAAACAAACTTCCATTTGATTTGGGGTGCAAATGGAATCACCAAGAGCCAAAGTGAATTTTTTTTTACTTTGCCTTGATAGAGTATGAATTCTATAATCACACAGATGTACCAGAGTACCCTAGTTGCTTGACCATATGTATTATTCCATTTTTATTTAAGTTATTAAAGCTTAAAATAGCACTAAGACTTTTGGGACACCCTATATAAGACAAGGTACACATTGCAGCCTTGACAAAATTTATCACAACCAAAGTGTGTGTGATAAAGGATGTCAACCACTTGTGACAGTTCAATTCATATTCCTAAGGACCTCAGCTAAATAAGTAAGCTACGAGACAAATACAGAATTCTACTAATATCCTGAATAGAACCAGCAAAAAGCAAACACACAAAAATGGCCCACGTTAGTCAAAGGAGTGTAACTTGAAGAACATCTTCTTTCACTGCCATAGTCAGTCAACAAGCATTTATTAAATGCCTACTGTGTGCCAGGCACTGTTCCAAGCACTAGGGATACAAAGACCCACCAAAAAGAAAAACAAGAATAGAAACAAACAACAAAAAAACACATTTCTTACTGGGCTCACAAATTAAATTTTCTACAGCATGAAGATCACCAAACTTAGGCATCATCAAGAAGATATTGAAGAGCAAAGAAGAGTGCAAAAACTCTCTGAGAAGCTAAAATACACATCACAAAGTCAATGCATGTTAAGCCTGTGTACCCTGAGGCTTCCTCTAATAAGAGCAGCTAGTATTTATATGGCACCTACTAGGTACCAGGCACTGTGCTAAGGGACCTACAAATATTTCATTTGATCCTCACTACAACTCTGGGAGGTCAGTCCTATTATTATCTCCACTTTACATATGGAGAAAGTGAAGCAGCAAGAGGTTCAGGACTTGCCCAGGGTCACACAGTGTCTGAGGTTAGACTTGAACTCAGATCTTCTTGACTCTTTGCCTAGCATTCTCTCTACCATGCTACCAATCTGTTCTTTAAAATAAAAATAAATAAAATTAAATAAATAATGGTAATAAATAATAGCTGACATTTATATAGGACCATGCTAAGAGCTTTACACTATAATCCCACATAGCCCAGGGAGGTAGTGTCACAAAGTCAATGCATACTAAAATCTGTATACTGATGAAGTGTGTCCTTAGGGCCTTCACCTTGAGCAGGGGTTCTTAACCTGGGGTCCATAAACTTGTATTTTTAAAATACATATTTTATAACTATATTTTAATATAATTGATTTCCTTTGTAACACTATGTATTTTATTTTATGCAATGAAAAACACTATTCTGAAAAGAAGTCCATAGACTACCAGACTGCCCAAGAAGGGAGGGAGGGTGGGGCTGTGTGTGTAGGGGTGTACTAGTAAATAGGTAAATGTCTAACAACCAGTTCCAAAAAAAAAAAAAAAAAAAGTTTGCATGATAAGTAAATTTAACCTGAATTATTCACATTTTCCTCCATGGCTTTCTTTAATCTAGTCAATCAACAAAACAATAAGTCATGCCCTGATTTAGTTTGTTGATTTCTGGGTCATAAAAATTCCCACTGAAAATTTAACAATCAGTTCTTGTAGCCAGGATGAACCACCCCCAGCACAGCCCTGGGTCCATAGTACAAAAAAAGTTTAAGGACCCTTACTCTATTCTTATTTTGAAAGAATACAACATTTATTGGTTAATGCAAAAAGAAGGGCAAATCAGTAATGTGATATGGGTGGAGACATCAAAAGCTGTGATAGGAAAGGAAAAAACAGAAAAACTCACAAAAAGAAATGAGAGGGACAAGAGACAGAGAGAGAACACAATCTGAATCTATTTAACATAAGAGCTAAGAGCCCTGCATTTTTCTATAAAGCCTTGAAGGACTGCATTACAGCCTGTACTCAGAGATGTTCAAGTCCTTTCTAATGCCAGACTTCATACCAAATGTTAGGGATACAAAGAGGCAAAACCATCCCCTCTCTTCTAGCAGTTCAGTCTAACCAAGGAGAAAAAATACAAATATGTACAAAACAAAATATAAAAAGAAAAACAAAGAGAATCTCAGAGGAAAGACTAAACTAGCCTTAAGTAGGACCTGGAAAGGCTTCTTGAAGGTGGGATATTAGCTGAGACTTGAAGGAATTCAGGAGGCAAAAGACAAGGGAGAGAATTCCAGGGGAATAGCCAGTGGAAATGTAAGGAGCTAGGAGATGGAGGAACTTGCAGTAAGGAGGCCAGTGTCACTGAAACACACAGTACACAGAGGAGAATAGAGTGAAAGAAGACTAGACAGAAAGGTAGCACTGGACTGGAATATAAAGACTCTGAAAACCAAACAGATTTTATATTTATTCCGGGAAGTAACAGGGAGCCACTGGAGTTTACTGAATAGGAGGAACAAATGGTCCAACCTGTGCTTCAGGAAGATCACTTCGTTACTTGAGTGAAGGATACACTGGAGTGGGAAGAGAAGACCAAGGAGACAAAGCAGAAGGCTTCTACAATAGACCGGGCATGAGATGATGAGAGCCTACAACAGGGTGATGGCAGGGTCCAAGGGGCCATGTTTGAGATATGTTGTGAAGGTAGAAACAACAGGATTTAGAGAGTAGATGAGGGAAGACAAGGACAGCCTCTAGACTGTATGCCTGGGTAATGAGGAAATGATGGCGTTCTTGACAGTAATAAAAAAGTTAGGGTGAGGGGAAGGTATAGGGGAAAAATTAATGAGTTCAGTTTTAGGACATGTTGAGTTGAAGATATCTACAAGTCATCCAGTTTAAGAAATATAATAGGCAGCTGTAGATGCAAGCCCAGAGAGAGGTTAGGGCTGGTTATCAATATCTGAGAATTATCTTATATAATGGAGGCCACTGAGTCATCAAGATTAAGTTATGTTCAGGGAACTTCAAGAAGGCCGCAAAGTGTGTTGAACATGTTCTGAAATTTTCCATTAGAAAAAATTTTAAAGCCTACACAAATAAATTCTCAGCTGTTTGGAAAACTCAACTATCCAGGATGATACACACTTTCCGGACGTCCCAGAGAGGGCAATATGTTGCGGTTTATAATCTGAACACATTATCTGTCACTATGTAAAAGTAAACATCTGTGATTATAAATGTGTTGACAGCAGACTATTCTTTACAATGTTGCATAATTGTTATCAAAAATTAGGATAAGATTTATGATAATCCATGACAAGCACTTCTAGAATGAATGCAAATTTAAACATTCTTTCACATTCCAAGTGTAAAGTCGCTCACAACTAAACATGTGACATAGAAAAATGACAATCCTACTTCATTTGTAATGAGCTGTTTAACATAAAAACATTAATATTCAATTGACAATTTAGCAGACAAGTGGGTGGGCCATCTTCATCCTCATCTCAGAGGTCTCCTAGAAAGGACGACCACCACCTTCCCCTGGACATGCACTAGATATGCACTTCTCTCAAGGCAAATTCTCAATCAGGTGAGTTTTCTTCCACACCTACAGTCAATATTCATTATTCAAAGTAACTTGTCTTTCCTAAGAACTAAACTTGGGACTTCCTAAGAGAACCCAATGTTATGCCATTCAACAAAAATGCTGAACCCCACTTCCCCCCACTGAGTCATGGTTGTTGGAAATCTACATCAGCCTAAATTCTCATTCTTACAACAGGAAAAACCTGCTGAGCTATCTGTGTAACTGTATTCTGCATAGACTTCCCAGCAAAATCTGTCCAAGTGTGTTGAAAGGAATAACACCGACTATAATCACTTTTACGTATTCAGATTTTCAGATTCGAATTTATAAGATTCTCCTGTAACAAACGAAATATCCACTGGATCTGTTATTTCATCAATATCAGTATTCCCTCCAATGGAGCAGACAACAACATATCCAAACCCATCTACCTTCTGTGGTTCTTGTCTATGTTCTACCATCAGAGTTTAGCCTTCCTTCAATTCTGCTGTCGTTCTGAGGATCCTGATGGAGTATGTAAGCTCTACTAGTATCTCTTACTCCTACCCACCCCCCCCAGCCCTCAAAAAAATCCTGAATTAGAGCAGCTTGATAAAAGGTGGCAATGCCTTAGTCTGTGATCCATTATAATAGTTTAACTCCTATATGTACTGACTCATCTTCCTGACTTAAAACTTCCTGACTTAATCTGGCCTCAGACATTTACTAGCTATGTGACCCTGGGCAAGTCACTTAACCCTGTTTGCCTCAGTTCACCATCTGTAAAATGAGCTGGAAAAGGAAATAGCAAACCACTCCAATATCTTTGCAAAGAAAACTCCAAATTGGGTCACAAAGAGTCAGACATGATTGAAAAACAACTGAAAAAAAATTCAATATTGTTGTCTCAGGGAATATGGAAGCTGGAGGAGAGGAAGAGAGACTGGGAATGGCTCATCACAACAGTCAGAACACACACAACATTTATCAATTAAGTTCACTGTTTTATATGGGTACAGTTCATGGTGCCCCAAAACAATTATAATAGTAACATCAAAGACCACTGATCACAGGTCACCATAATAGATAGAATAATAATGCAATAGTCTGAAATATTACAAGAATTAACAAAATGTGACAGAGATATGACATGAGCACATGCAGCTAGGAAAAAACAAAACAAAACAGCCCCAATAGACTCGCTCAAAGCATGGTTGCCACAAACTTTCAATTTGTAAAAACTGTGCTATCTTCAAAGCACAATAAAGTGAAGTGCAATAAAACAAGGTATGCCTGTAATTAGCAGAAAGTGTTTGGTATGTTTTTACACTCCATGATCTCCTCTCCTACTCAGTAAAAAGCAAAAACAGAGCAGATGATCAGCATTCTTAAGTGATACATATATAAAGAAAAGTGTTCCTGCAAAAACAGAAACTTTCAGATCCTAGGCACCCACTAATAAGAAAGGGAAGAAGGAAAGATGTAGGTGGTTTCCTTTCTCTCTTTCCTATTTCACCTCCTAAAAGAATTAGGTAGGAAATAGAAGGCTAAACAGGATGGCTTGGGTAAGCCTAGACCTGGGGTGCTTAACCTTTTTGTGTATTATGGATTTCTTGGGGCAGCCTGGTGAAGCCTATGGGCTTTCTCAGAATGTTATTAAACGTATAAAATAAGAATATACAGGAAACCTACATGCACAAAAATATTTATAGCATCTCTTTTAGTGGTAGCAAAGAATTTGAAATTGACTGGATGTCCATCAATTGGGGAATAGATAAACAAATTGTTGTAAATAATTGTGATGGAATACTATTTTTCTATAAGAAATGATGAGCAGGATGTTCTCAGAAAAACCTGGGAAGACTTACATGAACTGATGCAAAGTGAAATAAAACAGAAGTAGGAAAACATTGTATACAATAACAGCAATACTGTATGATGATCAACTGTGAATGACTTAACTGCTCTCAGCAATACAATGATCCAAGTTAATTCTGAAGAACTTATGTTGAAAAATGCTATCCATTTCCAGAGAAAGAACTGGTGGAGTCTGAATTCAGATCAAATCATACTTTTTCTTTATTTACTTGGGGTTTTAAAAATCTGTTTTCTTTCACGTTTTTCATAATTAAATAAATATATATATATATATATATATATATATATATATAAATAAAACCTATGTCAAATTGCTTGCCTTCTCAATAAGGGAGTGAGGAGAGGATGGGAGAGAATCTGGAACTCAAAAAAATTTTTAAACAAATGTTAAAAAGTGTTCCTACATGTAATTGGGGAAAAATAAAATACGAAATTCTTGAATTTTAAAAAATGCCTGTTTTCTGATCTCAACTACAGGATGACTGGATTATCTGATTAAAGTAACTCATACTATGACTAAAGGAGGCTTAAGTCTCTAGGCAAGTACTTGTGTAAGATCAGAGGTTGGGGGGTGGCTAGGTGGCACAGTGAATAGAGCACCAGTCCTCGAGTCAGGAGGACCTGAGTTCAAATTCAGCCTCAGACACTTAACACTTACTAGCTGTGTGACCTTGGGCAAGTCACTTAAGCACAACTGCCCTGCCTTCCGCCCTCCTAAAAGAAAAAAAAAAATCTGAGGTTAGGAATCCAAATAAATTTCTAGTTGATGAGATGTGGGAGGGAAATGGTATGGAAGACACCTGATAGCATTAGTACTCTTGAAGTAGACAAACACAACTAGGCTTTATAAAACACCTCATCAGCAAGAATGATCGTTTCAAAACAACAAACTACCAATTAGGTAGCTTCCTCTTGTTTCCTCCCCTTGGAGGCTCTAGAACAGCTGCAACTTGAGTACCCAGGAAGTATGTTTCCCCTACACAGGGCCTTGGATTCCAATTTCCAAGGTCTCTTTGATATCTTTCCTTCTACTCTCAACTGAAATTATCTCAAGCAATTAATTTGAGAGTACCTTTCATACTGCTTGCCCTGACTGCATTTTTGGTGTTTGGCCCAGGTAACAAGGCTTCTTACTTGTGACTTAGAGAGGTACTGAGGACCTTTTTGTACTACTCCAGGTCTACTCTCGGCTTTCAAACCCCACCCAGTTACTCAGTGGGCCACAGAAGACAATACAAATACAAAATCAGCATGAAAGACAAGACAGCAGCTAACTTATTTCCTCTATTCTACAGCTAGGGCTGAGTTAAGAAAAAAGAAAGGAAAAAAAAGACTATCAAAGAAAAACAGGTAATTTGATTTGCAAATGAAGAGGTCCTCCTGTCCTCCTATACAACTCTTTATTACAGTAGTCAAACTCAAAAATTAAGCTAGTGTTACTGCAGATCACAGTCTTTTAGTTATGTGTGGTTATTTGATGGGTAATCTGTGGTTCTCCATGACTAATTGCTGTATGGGACAAATAGGTGGCACAATGCATAGAGTTCTGGGCCTAAAGTCAGGAAGACCTGAGAGTTCAAATCCAACATCAAACACTTAGTAGTTGTATGACCCCTATGCAAGTCTCTTCACCTCTGCTTCAGTTTCCTCAACTATAAAATGAAGATAATAATAGCACCTACCAAGACTGTCAGAATCAAGTGAGATAATATTTGTAAAGCATTTGGCAATGTGCCTGGAAGACAGTAAGTACCACATGAATATTAGCTATTATTATTATTATATTATACTAGATTATTGGGCAGTTAAATGGCACAGTAGAATGCCGAGTTCAAATTTGACCTCAGATACTTATTAGCTTTGTGTCCTTGGGGAAGTTACTTAACCCTATACTGGCCTCAGTTTCCTCATCTGTAAAATGTTCAGAAGGAAAAGATAAACCACTCCAATATCTTTGCCAAGAAAACCCCAAATGGGGTCATGAGTTGGATACAACTGAAAAATGACTGAACGTACCATACTAGACTACTGGAGCTTAGAACAGTCACGTGACTTTTTAGGTCAATGGTAATGATGAAAAATATACATACCACTGTATTAAATTATAAAGCACATTTAGGGAACTATCTTTTATGGAAAAAAGCTGCTCCATAAAATTTGGTAGCTTTCTTCTCATTCCTTAATTTACATCGTTTCTTAATCTGTTTGAGGGCCTTAGTGAGAAAAACTTTTAATTTCTTCATTGACTTCACCTAATTCACCTTCATTGACTCACCTAATTCAGAATTAAAAGCCCTGCGGTCCCTAACTGAGAGTTCGAATGAAGTTAAAGTCATCATATCTTCCTTCTGAGGAAGCCTTCAAAAAATATTTTTTTCCACTCAAACATTCTAAAGGACACTGGAAGCCATGGGAATTTGCAAGGGATAATCAAATGGTGTTCTTATGAACACTGCAGGATTGAAAGCTCCAGAGAATTCTGAAGGAACAATGAATTGATAAATGTAAAGTCCATTAGGCACCATGCAATAGCTTATCTATGTTGGGGGAGGGAGTAGAAGGAGGGAAACAAAGATAAAGATATTCCAAAAATTGAATTTAAATCAACTCTTTTAACTTCTTCCATACCAAACATTTTACTAGACTACTCTGAGTTTCACCTCTTCCTCCCACTCTCTGAAAAAGCAAACAGAAAAAGAAGAATGAGGGCCCTTCTGGGATCACACATGAGATAACAATGCCTTATATTTTTATAGTGCTTTACAGTTTATAAAGTATTTTTCACGACTTTGGCTGATTTTATATCCCCTATGAGGTAGAGGAAAAGGTTTTTTACAGTCAAGGAAAGTCAAAAAAGTAAAGTTACTTGCTGAAGGCCATTAGTTAGCCATTGACAGAACCAGACCCAAAACTCAGGTCTTTGGATTCCTGGGCCAAAGGTGCCTTCCAATGCCCCACCCAGTCTCTGAATAAATCAAGAGTAGACTAGAACACAAAGAACCCAAGATCACCTTCAGAAGAAAACCGCTAACTGCTGTAAGCTTAACAAGACTCAGTAGTTCTAGGATATCTCATTGGAATATCTCCTTGAAATTGGTATGTATTCATTTGTTGTTGTTATTCCAAGTGAGATATCCATATGGAATTCTGATCCCCCAATTCCCCCAAGTCATTATCTGGGCCCATGTTCTAGATCTAGAACCTGAAGTTCTTTCAAGCAATCCCAAGGATTCCTTTTGAAGCCAATCTTCTAGTATACACAGTTTGAGACAAAGCTGAAATATAGCCATAGGGGCACAATTAGCCCAAGGTCATACAGAAAATCAGTAATGAAATTACAAACCCCTTAAGGGAATCCATCCAACAACCATTTTTCATACCCATCAGGGACATATTTTCTTTCTTTCTTTTTTTTTGCTTTTTTTTTTTTTTTTGGAGGGCAATTGGGGTTAAGTAACTTGCCCAAGGTCACACAGCTAGGTTTTTGTTTGTGCATGCGATAAGTGTCTGAGGCCGGATCCGAACTCAGGTCCTTCTCACTCCAGGGCCTACACTCTACTCACTGCACCACCTAGCCGCCCCGGGGCCATATTTTCAAACTCATCTCCTAGGCCCAGGGAATCCTCCACTCATTTTAAACAAATAAAGAAAATAGTCTCTGTTTTAGATTTTCAATTTAAAAGGGCATCATATTGTAATTTCAATTGGAAGGAAGGAAATAAGCATTTACTAATAAGCCCCTACTATGTGCCTGCTAAGCACTTACAAATATCATCTCATTTGGTCCTCATAACAACCCTGGGGGGTAGGTGTTGTTACCATCCCCATCTTGTAGTTGAGAAAAATTGAAGCATAAGAGGCAAAGTAACTTGCCCGAGGTCACAAAGCAAATAAGCATCTGAGGCTGGATCTGAACTCTGGTCTTCCTGATTCCAGACCCAGAATTCTATATCCATTGTGCCGCCTAGCTCCCAATTGGCCCATTTAGCACAGTTATGAATTAAAACCGTCTTGCCCCTTAACTCCTATTTTGAACAAAGCAGTATGTCAACGTTTGATGGCTACATTTAAAACAGGAAATGATATGGAATAGAAAACTTATCTGGACTCAGATAATGAATTCTATAACTGTCTTTCTCCTACCACAATGATTTTTTAAACCCCATTCCACAGAAGCCTATGATTCTCTAAGGCCTACAACTCATGGCGACAGTAGACATGTCTGAACAATCCTGTTTTGATATTCAAGATTCCATAATGTAACAAAGCACCAAAGGGAAGTTTCCTTAATTTAGGAAATTTGAAAGACACTCTTAACACCTTCTTTCTTGAAGTCAAGGGCCTTCTCTCAAGTTCTTTCCTGGTTTAGATCCAAAACTGTTCTAAAGATTAAAAAAGCAAACAAACTAGGGTCTTTACCCCAAATCTAAACAATAGGGCAACAGGCAGAACATTCTATTAGTACCCCCCTGGTTTACGAATTCATAAATACCAAAAATCCATTGTTTCCCTGAAACAAACTGAAACGTGACCTTCACATGGCCCTGTGAAAATAATTCCTCCGATCTTATTTTCTAGACCCAGGAAAATATCTGCTCCCCATTTTAAACAGAATAAGAAATAAACTCCCTTACATTTTCCTTTTAAATCATCCTGAAATTTTAATTGGCATACATAATAACCACAAATTAAAATAAAGCTCATAGCCTACCCAAACACTAATTAATTTACTTTGCTTCTAATCATCCCTAAAGCGGATAAACTGACCTATGGTAAAATGACCATATTTCAAATTATCCACTGCCGGATAGAAAAGGGCCCTGGGATGAACAAAAGAGGAGGAATCTGGGCAATCATTCAATAAGTTAAATACAACCATGTAATTCTAAGATAAAATATAAACTCCTCAGTTAGGCTTTTAAAGTCCTATACAACTTGGCCCTCACCTATCTCTTTAGCCTCATTGGACCCCCTCACCCCCTCCCGAATTCCTTGAGTCAATGAAACAGGCCTTCTCTATGACCCCAATGCATGACATTCCATGTTCTGTCTCTGTGCTTTTTCAATGGTCATTCCACATACCTGGAATGTCTTCCCTCCTCTCTACCTAACAGAGTTCATCTCTTCCTTTACAATACAGCTCAACCACAATCTTCCATGTTTAGCCTTTCTTAATTCCCACCCCCCACACTGCTATTGCCCTCTACACTAAACTACCTTATATTTAACTGCTTTGTATATATTTTCATTTATCAGTTTTATACAGGGTGTGCCCAAAGTCTTAACAGAACTTTAAACTATTAAAGCTAGGACAGCTTATATTTATGCTAGAAAGATTTTTATATGTACATGTCCCCCTCATTAGACTATAACCTCCTAGTGAATAGGAATTATTTCATTCTTTGTACTTGTATCCTCAGGTCCTAGGCAGTATCTAGCACAGAGTAGGTTTCTAATACTTGATGATTAATCAAGGGTTCTTCCTCTCCCTTTCTCTCTTTTCCTTCCCCTCCTTCTCCCTCCCTCCCTCCTTTTCTCTCTCTCTCTCTCTCTCTCTCTCTCTCTCTCTCATATTTTGAGGTCTCCTGGAGCTACAATGTCTTCCAAGTAAAGGCCAGGCCTGTCAGGACATGTTAACAGCCATAGAATAGACTTCAGGCAAGGTTCCCCATAGACAATTTAGCCAAATTCATAATTCATATATAAAATTTAGGCTTAAGTTATTGCCAAGCAGGGCTAATTAATTTCTGTACAAACTGATGAACAGGAAGCATGTTGTTCACATTATTTCATCAACAATTAATTCAATAAGCTCAGATTCATTAGTTTTCTGGCATTCATCTAAATGGTGTTTGAAAGGTGTTTATAGAGGGAGTCTCATCTATTTTAAGCCTGCTAGTGAACATGTTAGGCTCAGTTACCTCTCTGGCAGGTGACTTCATTCTCCTCAGGAGAGGATTCGTTAAGGTCTGTTTTGCATGCCCCAGGAATCATGTCTGGGTGGTTGGTGCTTCCTTCTTCCCCAGGATATTCTGGAACTGTATGGCCTCTTTGGCAAGGAAGAGAGAAGTCTTCACTCCTTCTCTTAGGTCAGAAGCTCCCTAATAAGCAAAAGTTTTTCAGGCACAAGCACTATGGCCTGGATGAGGAAAAATAAACCACTTAGACCGAGTTCCATCTCAGTACTGCTCCCTGCCAACCTCCTGCTGGCCAGTCGTTTTTGACATCAGAGCTAAGAGTGAGACAGAAACAACAAGTGAGAACTCAGGATCTCATTCATCCTGACACCCAAAGGGCAAGTGTTTAAAATCACTTAACCTGATCACCTTCAGTCTATAACTTTCCCATCTGTTTAAAAATGGGGGAGGGGAAAGTTGTACCACTGTGCTTTTATGCTAAACAATTTAGAATTGGATGAATCAAAAACATTCTGCATCCTTAACTTGCACATCTGTATTTAGGAGTAAATGGATTATCAGCATCGAGTTCTAGGACAAAGGTTAATTGCTGCCCCTTCAGAGACTTTGGGAGGAAAAGGGTGGTGAAGATGAATGAACCACAGAGATGAAAGGCAATTTCTGACTGAGGGAAAGTCTCCTGCATTCTTCTAAAAACAGCAAAAGACAAGGGATCTGTCTACAGTAGGTGTTCGTGTGTCCATCAGCACCATTACGAAAATGAAACACCCAAATACACATCTTGTATTATTTCCTACATTCTGATGGAAGCAGGACAAACTGGAGAATGGGTATCAGAGCATAAGGAAGGAGCTAAATAAAAGGCACCCAAACTCATTCTGCATATTGGTCAATGCTACTGTTTGGGCTCCACATCAAAGACAGAAAGAAGCCTCTGTTCCCAAGGGTTTCCTGGAGGAGTAAGACATGCAATCTGAGTCACATTAATCACCAAAATTATTTTCCTTCAGAAATAAACCTCTTTTGTGCACCAGAGTCTATGTAATATAAACTCATCTTCCCTTTGTTGAAGATGACACTAACAGTATTTGATATTGGAAAGACTGGAAAACTAGGACCCACTTGGATTTTTAAAAACCCACCTACTGTGTACATACACATAAACTGGCATATAACAACCACACATGGTTTCTCATATCATATACCCATAGATTTAGAGGTAGACTTGGAGATAATCTAGTACAAATATCTCATTTTTGAGGCATCATGATGATGAGACTTTAGTAATGATCCCTATGTACTGTTAGTATGGCATTTTCCTTCACCCTTGCTATGGTGAAAGTACCAGAATGCACAAAGGTATCTGTGTAGGTTCACACTCCCCCAGACCAATTTCAGGTACATACAGGGGTAAGAAGCATTGCATTTAAGGCTGACATATCAGTTCATCTGGCTTGGATCCACATTCATAAATGAGAGCATGCCAAGCAAGGAGAGCCTCACCAGTGAGGATATTTTGGCATTACGTCTTGGCAGTGGCTCTGATTTTTACATACTTTATCACTTTATGAATTTCCTTTTTTGTATGAGTATAGTAAACTGCTTGCAGCTCGACTGCAGTCTTGGCTCATCAAGGCAAGTTATATCCCTTGGCTGCCATCCGCTTTCAGAAGTTCTGACTTGCTCAGGACTATGGAGAAAAAATTCACCATTTATCTTCCAGTATCTTCTCTTTTCTTTCCTTGAGTGTTGTTCCAGGTTTCCCTTGGGTATTGCCAGAAACACCGGTTTGTACTAAGCCCTCAACATTTGCAGCAGCTTTGTGAAAAAAATTTTTTTAGTAGTTTTTTTTAGCTCCATGGGTGAGGACAGCAAGAAAAGCTGTTTCAAGACAGAAATATTTCACTTAAGAAATTCCTCAGGTTGGCCCAGAAAGAATTATATGCTGAGCACAGTTGTAGTCAGGAAGAAGCCAGGAAAAGTGAAAACAGCTGTCAATTTCCTCCCAATGGTAAGAGTAGATGGGAAAATCCGTGGTCTTTAACTTACACCCTAATCCCCTAGGATGGAGAAACAATGTCTCCCTTTGCGTTGTATAATCAATCTGTTCTCTGAAGTCTCCTATCAGGGAAAGTAAGACTTCTTATGAGGTCCTTCCATCTAATGTTTCCAACTGCTGTGCTTTAAAATTATTGTGGAAACTCTTAATTCCCATTAATCATGTTCCCACAGAGAACCCATCAAAAATAATTATCACCATCATTTGGTGGTGGTGGTGGTTGCTTTTTAATTGAGAATTCGAGGGCTAGGGAATTATATGGCTACTGGCTTCTGGTATAGTATGGATCTACAAAGTTCAAATTGAGTAAATATTGAGTTCCTATGTTGTGAAAGGTATTGTAAGACATTCTTTCTGACCTTAAAGAAGTTATAATCTAATAGAGGGAGGAAAAAATACATGGAATTATGATGCAAGGTAGTACATATTAAGTGTTATACATAGCATAAAAAACAAAAGGCTATGGGGAATTCAGATAAGGAATCGATCACATTTGATCAGTCTGGATCAGGGAAGGCTTCTTGGAAGAAGTGCTCAGTTGTTTCCATATCCAGTTTAATCTTCCCTCCTATGCTGTAAGCTTCTTAAAGCCATATCATTGTTTTATGTTATTTTATTCATATCCATATCACCCACAATGTACTATTATACATGAGTGTTCCATAAATGTTTGTTGAATTAAATTAATTCAATGAAATAAATGAAATGTCAGGAAAACTTTCTTAATCCTGCAGACTCATGGGTCTTTGTAGTACACATTCCCTCTTCATATCTTTATACGCAAAGCATTTAAAAAGAATCTTTTTGTAGAATCTCTCCCTACTATTATCCAGCACTCAACACAACAGACACTTAATAAATTCTTATTAACCAATAACTGACTAACAACAATAACTGACATTTCTATAAATTAATAAATTCTTATTCACCAATAACTGACTGATAATAACTGACAATCCTGTACTCCATCCTCCATTCACTTCCATTATCTGTCAGGTATATGAATAAATGGAACAGCAGGTCTTGAAGTACTCCACAAACATTTTCCTCAAGACTCTCTCACATCCTGCTTCTATTTAAACAGGAATGTCTCAAGGTCCCATCCATCAAGGCAACAAGTCTTTTCTGAGCATATTTATTGAGCCAACCACCTGGCAGGCACTTGGAGTGGAGGAAGAGGGGAGAGAACTATTTAAAAAATACACCTTTCCTTCAGAAAGCTTAAAATCTAGGAGTGAAGACAACCGTGAGGAGATGGTTTTATTATTCAATTAAGAGCATTTATAGGGGGGCCTACTATGTTCTAGGCACTGTGCTGAGTGCTTTATAAATATCTTATTTAATAATTATTATAATTAGAATAGCTAATAGCTAGCATTTATATAACCCTTGTTATATTCCAGGTACTGTGCTAAGGACTTTATAGATATCTCATTTAGTAATAACAATAATAGCTAACATTTATACAGCACTTTATAAATAAATACCTTATTTAATAATAACAACAACAATAATAACAAATATGTATAAACACTATTGCCAGGCACTATGCTAAATGCTTTACAATGACCATTTCATTTGATCATGTGAGGATCAAACAATCAAGCTGTTATTATCCCCATTTTAGAGTTGAGGATAGTGAGGCAAACCCAGGTTAAGTAAGCTGAAGAGTTGTACCCGTAGTAAGTATGAGAAGAGATGCTGGTAGGCTGAAGTCCTAGGAGGCTTAACTGAGGAGGTAGGCCTTGAGGGGTGCTTGGAAGGATGGGTAGGATTTAGGTAACTAAGGAAAATGAGAAGTAGTGAGCTAAGTTTGGAAAGGCAGGGTGGGACCCAATAATGGAGACCATTGAAGATCCCACAGAAGAATTTTAACTTGACTCAAAATTCAATAGGGAGCCACTGTGTATACTTGAGTAAGGGAATAATACAATGAAAGCAGTAATTTTGGAAAGATTAGTATTCTGCACAACAGAAGGAAAATGAAAGATAGAAGTTAAGGAAGCTGTTACCATAGACCAGGGAGGGTTGAGGTGATAAGGGCATAGACAATGGTGGTAGCAGCAGGGATCAGGAAGAAAGGCCCATCTGAGAGCAACTTCAGGAAGAAGCAACAAGACTTGGTTGAAGTTCTAAGTCAAAGGTGGCTTCTAAGTCTCTTGTCTGTGAGGCTAGAAGAACAGCAGTATTGTTGATAGAAATGAGACAGTCAGGAAGGGGAACAGAAATGAAGTTGGAAGAAATTCCTCAGTCTTTAAGATGGAGAACTTAAAAGGCCCTCAGGGATCATTCAATACAATCCTTTCCTCTGAAAGAGGAGAAAATTGGAGGGTTTTAACTAACCCAAGGTCTAATAATTTAAAAAGAAATATTCAGGTAAGACTTTAATACAAGCTTTGATTCCAAATCTAGTGTTCTTTCTACTATACAGACAAGTTCCAAAGAACTGTCCCACAGTAAAAAAAAAAAAAAAGGAATGGTGTTGATAACATCAAGGTTTCAGGTTCCATCCCCATTTGGGGCCACCAACTGCTTGAGGAACTTTCTACATTGTTGGTAAATGAAAATATGGTGAAAATGATTGTGGTTCTTTTGTTTCCCCAACATGTTGCACTTAACAATAATCATCCATTCAACAAATAAGAATGGTGCTCATTAAAGCAAGTTGTTCATCTATGCTGTTATACTTAAAGAAAAAAAGAAATTCTATTTTTAAAATTATATTTAAAAAAGAAATTCTATTAAAATGTAAGAAAGAATATTTTTGAAACTTCCCGCAATGTTTTTATAATGGTGCTGAATATAATTTCATTCTTAGTCACACAAACAAAAAAGTCAGAATAAGGAGAAAATCATTGACAGGGGAAAAAAGACAAGAGAATTCCTAACTTTTCCAAGTGTTCAATGATATCAGCAAGAAACCATACCAAGTACTAAATTAGAAATATTGAAAACCAAAGGTGAGTTTAATAAAATTGAAATTAAGAAAACCATTGAATTAATAAATAAAACTAAGAGCTGGTTTTATGAAAAAATCAACAAAATTGATAGACCCTTAGTCAATATGATAAAAAAAAAAGAAAGAAGAAAACCAAATTATGAGTATCAAAAATAAAAAGGGTGAATCTACCTCCAATGAAGAGGAAATCAAAAAAATGAGGAATTATTTTTCCCAATTGTATGCACATAAATATGACAATCTTAGTGAAATGGATGAATATTTACAAAATCACAAATTGCCCAGATTAACTGAAGAGGAAGTGAATTACCTAAATAACCCCATCTCAGAAAAAGAAATCAAACAAGCCATCAATGAACTCCCTAGGAAAAAATCTCCAGGGCCAGATGGGTTTACTAGTGAATTCTATCAAACATTTAAAGAACAATTGATTCCAATACTCTACAAACTACTTGGGAAAATTAGTGAAGAAGGAGTCCTACCAAACTCTTTCTATGACACAAATATGGTACTGATTCCTAAATCAGGAAGAGATAAAACAGAGAAAGAAAATTATAGACCAATCTCCCTCATGATTTTAGACGCAAAAATTCTAAATAAAATATTAGCCAAAAGACTCCAACAACTTATCACAAAAATAATACACCCTGATCAGGTAGGATTCATTCCAGGAATGCAAGGATGGTTTAATATTAGGAAAACCATCAATATAATTGAGCATATCAACAACAAAACTAGCAAAAGCCACATGATCATCTCAATAGATGCAGAAAAGGCTTTTGACAAAGTACAACATCCATTCCTATTAAAAACACTAGAAAGTATAGGAATAAATGGAGCCTTCCTTAAAATAGTTGCTAGCATCTATCTAAAACCATCAGCAAGTATTATATGCAATAGGGATAAACTAGAAGCCTTTCCAATAAGATCAGGAGTGAAACAAGGGTGTCCACTATCACCCCTCTTATTCAATCTGGTACTAGAAACGTTAGCAGTAGCAATTAGAGAAGAAAAAGAAACCAAAGGAATCAAATTAGGCAAAGAAGTGACCAAGCTGTCACTCTTTGCAGATGATATGATGATATACTTAGAGAATCCTAGAGAATCAAGTAAAAAATTACTTGAGACAATAAATTTGGCAAAGTTTCAGGATATAAAATAAACCCACATAAATCCTCAGCATTCCTGTACATCTCTAATAAAACTCAACAGCAAGAGATAGAAAGAGAAATCCCATTTAAAGTCACTGTAGACATTATAAAATATTTGGGAATCTACTTACAAAAACAAACCCAGAATCTATATGATCACAACTACAAAACACTTCTCACACAAATAAAAGCAGATCTAAATAGTTGGAAAAATATCAATTGCTCATGGCTGGGTCAAGCTAATATAATAAAAATGACAATTTTACCCAAACTAAACTATATATTTAGTGCCATATCAATCAATTTACCAAAAAACTACTTTCTAGAGTTAGACAAAATAATAACAAAATTTATTTGGAAAAACAAACGGTCTAGAATATCAAGGGAATTAATGAAAAGAAACGCTAGGGGAGGTGGACTAGCTATGCCAGATCTTAATCTGTATTATACAGCAGCAGTCATCAAAACTGCTTGGTACTGGCAGAGGTGTAGAGTAGTGGATCAACGGAATAGATTAGGTGCAGGAGACCCAGCAGTTAATGAATATAGCAATCTATTGTTCGATAAACCCAAAGACCCCAGTTTTTGGGATAAGAAAGCACTATTTGACAAAAACTGCTGGGAAAACTGGAATACAGTATGGCAGAAACTGGGCATAGACCATTATCTAACACCATACACCAAAATCAAGTCCAAATGGGTGCATGATCTAGGTGTAAAGGATGATACTGTAAGCAATTTGGGAAAGCAAGGAATAGTTTACCTGACAGATCTGTGGAGAGGGGCAGACTTTAGGACCAATCAAGAATTAGAGAACATTATAAAATGCAAAATGGATAATTTTGATTACATTAAATTGAAAATCTTCTGTACAAACAAAGCCAATGTAACCAAGATCGAGAGGGAGGTGGGAAATTGGGAAAGAATTTTTACAACTTGTGTCTCTGATAAAGGACTCATCTCTAAAATTTATAGAGAATTGAGCCAAATCTATATGAATACAAGTCACTCCCCAATTGATAAATGGTCAAAGGATATGAATAGGCAGTTTTCAGAGAAAGAAATTAAAGATATCTATAAACATATGAAGAAATGCTCTAAATCACTATTAATTAGAGAAATGCAAATCAAAACAACTCTGAGATACCACATCTCTCCAGTCAGATTGGCTAAGATGACAAAACAAGAAAGTGACAAATGCTGGAGAGGATGTGGGCAAATTGGAACGCTAATACATTGCTGGTGGAGTTGTAAACTTATCCAACCATTCTGGAGAGCAATCTGGAATTATGCCCAAAGGATTATAAATAATTTCATACCCTTTGACCCAGCCATACCACTTTTAGGGTTATATCCCAAAGAGATCATAGTAGTGGGAGGAAGACCCATATGTACAAAAATATTTTTAGCAGCCCTTTTTGTGGTTGCAAAGAATTGGAAACTAAAGGGATGCCCATCAATTGGGGAATGGCTAAACAAGTTGTGGTATATGAATGTAATGGAATATTATTGTGCTATAAGAAACAAGGAGGTGACGGATTTCATAATTACCTGGAGAGACTTATACAAACTGATGCTGAGTGAGACGAGTAGAATCAGAAGAAATTTGTATACAATCACAGACATACCATATCTGTGATGACCAACTATGACAGACTGGACTCTTTTCAGCAATGCAGTGATACAAGTTAATCCCGAATGACTCAAGAAAGTGAGAAATGCGCCATCCAGAGATATAACTAGAAAGAACTGAGCCTGAATCCTGATGGAAGCAAACTAAATGATCTTGTTCTTCTCATTGTTTGGTTTTACTTCTTCCTTATCATCTTTCATTCCACCTAGTACAATATGCCTTTGTAATTGGAATAATGTTTAATATGAATGCATTTGCAGACCTTATACTGTACTATATGCTGTCATGAGGGGAGGGGGGAGGGAAGTAAAGGAAATTTGAAAATCAAGGAACTATGGAATTGAATCTTGTTAACTGAAACTAAACTAATAAATTAATTAAAAAAAAAAAAGAAACCATACCAAGGATCCTAAAGTACTAGTATAAAAAGCCTAGGAGGTGCCTGGCAATAAAAACCAGTTGGAGAGGCTGATCATATTCAATTATGTGGCTTCCAAGTTTCTTGTCTATTTTAATATAACCATAATTAAATAGATTAGTATTTTATTAAGGAGTGTTAAGCAAACCAGCCTGGCCAAACTGTATAAATGTTTGAGTAGAGATTATCTTCAGGGGTCACAGAATCTAAGTGGACATGGGATCTTAACTTTGGAAGAAAAGCAATGAATGTAAGGCAACAAATAAAGGTGGTGTTGTGAACTGGATTTGAAATAAAGAATTGTTTTGAAACTTTGCTTTGCACACTCAATAGTTGTGTGGCTATGAGTGAGAGAAACAGTTAACCTATAGACCTCATCTTTCTTATCCATAAAACAGGAATAATAGCACCCTTTTCGCAAGGTTATTTTAAGGATCAAATGAGATCATTTGGGTATCCCAAAAGTCTTAGTGCAGTCCTAAGTTTAACACCACACAGATTTTTGGGACATCTTGTATCTGCATAATGTTCTGCAAACCTTAAAGTACTATATAAAAAGTTAGCTATTATTATTTTGAGGTAATAGGATTCTACAATATTGTTATATATAAGAAATGACACCTGGTAGCATAAATTTCTTGTAGTACGGAGATACAAAGGGCAACTAGGCGTCAGAGTGGATAGTGTTGGGTCTGACATCAGGAAGATTCCCGAGTTCAAATCTGGCCTCAGACACTAAATAGCCATATGACTCTAGGCAAGTCGCTGAACCCTTTTTGTCTCAGTTTCCTCATCTGTAAAATGAGTTGGCAAAGAAAATGGCAAACTACTCCACTATCTTTGCCAAGAAAACCCCAAATGGGGTCACAAAGAATTGGGCATGGAAGAAGTGAACTGATATAAGATTCTACAGTGTTGTAACAGGCAATAAATGACACCTTGTACTGTGAAGATATAAAGAGTCTGACTCTCTTCACCAAAGGAGAGAGTTATATGACCTTAATGAAGAACCAAACAAACATGTTATGGTTTCCAGTACCCTGTCCTCTCTATTAATTCTAGATGCATAGGAAAAAGGGACCTCAGAGATCAAGCAGACCATCTTCTGGACGATGAGGTCACATAACATATTAGTAATTAGTAAGAGCTAACATTTATGTAGAATTTACCAAGTACCAGACACTGTGCTAAGTAAACACTTTACAATTATTATCTCAATAACCATGGGAGTCACATACAAACGAGGAAACTGAAGCAAGTGACTTGTCCAGGATTTACATAAGCTAGTTTAAGTGTCTGAAGCTGGATTTGAACTCAGGTCTTCCTGATTCCAGGCCTGGCACTCCATCCATTGCCACTTAGCTGCCCCAGATAGAGGTAACAACAATTAATAAGAAAGGAAACTACAATCAAACATTTTTAAAGTACCTACTATATGCCAGGTACTGTACTGTGTTAGGGATATAAAAACAGGCAAAAGATAGTCCCTGAAGTCAAAGAGTTAACAAGCTAACAGGGGAGACAACAGGAAAACAAATATATGCAAACAAGTTTTATAAAAAACATAAAATAGGAGGCAGCTAGGTGGTGCAGTGAATAGAGCACTGGCCCTGGAGTCAGGAGAACCTGAGTTCAAATTTAGTCTCAGACACTTGACACACTGGCTGTGTGACCTTGGGCAAGTCACTTAACCCCAATTGCCTTGCCTTCCCCCCTAAAAAAAATAAATAGGAAACAATTAACAGAGGAAGGTATTAGAATAGGCTTCCTGTAAAAGATGGGATTTTAGTTGAGAATTAAAAGAAGCCTGTGATGGCAAATGTAAAGAGGTAGAGGAGGTTACAATAGGAAATGACAGAAACAACATGGCCAAACAGTAACCTGATTTCATGAGTAGCATGTAGTGCAGCTGACTTTTCTAGAAAATTAGTAGAAACACATAGAAGAATAAAAAATGCAAATATCATTTTTTCCCTCCCAAAGTGGCTTTTAGGCAGATTCTACCTAAAGAAATGCATGACTAAAAAACTTCAGCAATGAGTGACACCACCACACTTTAGCACAAGATTAGTAAACTATGACTTGTTGTGAGTGGGAAAAAAAATGACCAGAAAAAAGCTATAGAAAAATAAATTAATTCACGGATTCCCTTATACTGCCAAGGAGAAAATGAGGGCTTGGAGAAAGGAACATTTTTTTGCATATAATCTGATACTCTAATGGATCTTCATCTATGTTAGTACTCCCTCCTATTGATGTAACCCAGACATGGCCCTAGTTCTGTGTATCTTTTGTCCACGTGCTCCATTGGTCTATATATCCTCCACTAAGGTCCACTTGATGTACTAAGGACTTTCCCTGGGTTCTCTTGCCATGTCTAGACACCTAACAGCAATACTGCCAGATGAATGTGAGTAAACCGCTACACAGTACCAACCAAAAACTACACAAAAGAAGTGGTTGTAAGGCAGATTTATCAAACATGTTATCAGCAACACTCCTGCATGCTGCCAGAACCAGACTAAAATGTAACTGGGAAATATTTAACAAAAGAAATCAAAATATAATAGAACATAGATCATGTAACTATGTGGTTTTCTAAGTCAATACATGGCACCCACAGGGAGCCTGATGTATAGTTTAATGGCCCCCACTTCTTTTTTAATTTGATACTACTATTTGAAAAAAAGGTAGGCCAGTCATATGTGACAGGGAAGGATAACTGAAAGCAGTTGCTTAATATTTGTTGAAAAAATGAATCAGTAAATGAGAACTGTTAAATTAGCTGGCTTCTAAGATCTTTTTCTTCTCTGATCCAATATAGATGAAAAAAGTTCAGTTCTCCCATATGTAATAAAAACAAAATCAAATTAAAACAATACTTTCCACCATTCTAAAATAAATTGATGCAAAAAACAAATTAAAATCTGAAGATATAATCTTTAGCTCAACTAAAAGAGAAAGACCAAAAAGAAATAAAAAGATACTGAAATATTAGGAATGTAAATACTAAAGAATACAACAGCAGCATATCACAGACAAAAAAGATTATGTTCACTGCATACACTCATGAACTGGCCATTTTAAAATTAATCTAGATTATAGTATTGACAAGGGAGTGAGTAGCTTAAGAAGTTTTTAATGATTTAAGTTTATATATATATGTGAAAGGACACGTCCTTTGAGGAAATGTTAATGCACTTGAAGACTATGAAGTCCAGAGAAGGCAAAGAGCAATTTGGAAATCTTCTGCTATCAGTCATACCCTTATACAGAGGACAGTGGTTAGTCATTCACAGTTCTCATTATGAATAGAATATAGGAAAATGGGCATAAATATCATCTCCAAATACTTGGGTCAGATAAAAGAGAGTTGAGAGTGAGGGTTTAAAAGCCATCAGACTGCTGAGGGAGAGCACAGAGATATCTTCTTTGGGGGTATGTGCAAATTTTCTTCCATCTGGAATGGTTTCCACTTGTCCCTGCCTAAAGGTAGAGAGGCACAAACCAGATGATGTCTCAAGGCTTCTTCCAGCCTTGTGACTGCATGTGCCCTTCTTTTCCTTGGCACATGGATTAGGTCCTGTTAAAAGTTCACTTTGAGTACCCAAATGAATAGGCATTACAATGTATAAATAATATTACTTGTCAGGAAATAGGCCAACATAGCATTAACATCAGTACACAGTGAAATATTCTAACATCCTGAGATACTTTAAAAAAGGTACGGGAGGATAATCAATAAACTAGCTAGTTGACTGCTATGCTACAGCAACACCTAACCGCTTCAACAATTGGATAAACTACTAGTACGCATCAGCGTTGCCTTAATTCCTTCTTTGCTAGCTCCCAGGGCTATAAAGGCTGAAGAAAAAAAATTAATGCCTGATGAATTGTCAAAATATACGTGTGTGTCCATGTACTCACACGCACACGCGCGCATGCGCCCACCCACACACACACACACACACACACACACACACACACACACACACACACACACACACACACACACAATTGCTCATTTGCTATGAGGTACTCATTTCCAAACAGACTACCTAAAAGAGCACCCTACCAACCTGAACTATTCTCCTGGACAAACCAATTCCATTCAACTGTTAAGTGCCTGCCAAATGTAAAGCTGTATATAGAAGATAAAAAGAAAAATATACAACACAGCGCTGATCCTCGTGAAACTTAAAAGCTATTTGGGGAGACTAAAATAGGGAGATAGACTGTCAGAACATGGTGGGGAAATCTAATGTTTTTGTCCTTTATCAAGGTGGGAGTAGGAATGAAGCCTAAAATATGTGATGATTTTGTCAGCTAGCCTTAAGAGGTCTCCTCAACCCCCAGGGGCCTAGTGAGCTAGTGAGAATGTCAAAAGGTCCATAGAGGAGAGAAGTAGGATGGGGCTGCCTACTTCCAAAAACTCATTTTGTCAGTTTCTTTTTGGAGGTCAAGGGTGGGGCTGTTTCTAAAAGGATGGTCTGAGAAATAAGGGAGGAAAGATTTCTAATACAATCTAAGGTAATTGATTTAATAGTTACCTATGGTTGCTAATCTGAATCTTAGTTTAAGGTAAGGGTATATGGTTTTCCCTTATCTAGTCATTCCTCGGTGCCCAGAGACTCCCCAATCTAATACCTTTCTACAACATGTCACCCCAAAATAAGATGATGATTATGAATCTACCTTATCCCCTAAATGTGAAATTATATTTGGTTTGCCCAGTTTATAAAGGCAGAAGAGTCTATAATGCATGTGAAAATGATTTTTAACCATTTTCAATGAAATCAAAAATAAAAATAGTGATGAGAGCTAGCATTTATATTGGACCTACTATGTGCCAGGCACTGTGCTAAGGGTTTTACAAATATCTCATTTGATCCTCACAACATCTCTGGGAGGTAGGTGCTGTTATTGTCCCCTTTTTACAGTTGAGGAAATTAAGGCAAATAGAAATTGAGTGACTTGTCCAAGGTAACACAACTAGTATTTAAGGCTAAATTTGAATTCAGGTCTTCCTGACTCCAAGATCAGTGCTCTATCTACTAAACTTTCTAGTTGCCAAGGAAATTTTGGTGCTTGAAGTGGCAAGTTTCCACTAACTAGAAAATTAGCTTATATGTAGCATCTCACTCATCAAAGATGCCTGGTAAATGGTTTTACTACTTCATGAGCTTGCATGAACTCATTCACCCCAGATATCCTCCTCTTCAGTGCCTCATCATGATATGAAGGTGGATCTGGGCTCTCTCTCAAATGCTCCACCCACCAGAAGACTTCACAAGCCCTGGCAAGACCTAGCTAAGAAGGAAGGGCTTCAAATTCATGCCCAGTGACAGACTGAATGGCATTCTTATCTTAGGACCAACCAAGGTCATCTTGGAGAGGCTCATCCACTGAAGACTGGCCGTTGGAGGACAACTTTTTCATCCCTAGAAGCAACCCAAAGATAGAGTGGATAGAACACTGGTCCTAGTGCCTCATACACATACTAGCTGTGTGATCCTGGGCAAGTCATGAAAATTTCTGTCTGCTTCGCTTTCCTCAAGGAATACTAAGAGTACCTACCTCAAAGGGCTATTGTGAGGGTCAAATGAGATATTATTCATTTAAGAAAAAAAGCATCACAGTACCTGGCACACAGTAGGTACTATATAAATACATATATTATATATTTATTATATAAGTACATTAAACATTTATAATTTGTGTATAAATATATTATGTATTTATAACATAAATATATAATATAAACATATTTATAATATATAAGTATATAAAATATACTCATATTATATGTAATATATAATTATAAATAAATATAATATAAATGTGTAATGTATTATATATTTATAATATATCATATGTAAATATATTACAGGTTTATAATATATTATATAAATATATTTATAATGGATTATATAAATGTTATATATTTATAATATATCATATAAATATATATCCTATTATATAATAGAATATCATATTATATAATATATAAATATATATTTATAACATAATCATATATAAATAAATCCCCTTCCCCTTCACAGCATAGAGGGGGCATGATCTGAAGCCCTGGAAAGCCACAATTACAAGATTACAATTACAAGTCTTCTTGAAGTATTGCAATAGATACCAATATACTTGTACTCACACATGTATGCATGCATGGATATGCACAGCTTTCCACTTAAGTTCATCTGAAAGAAGACCCAGTGCCTAATCTGCTCCACTCAGCATGTTTTGCAGCACATGTCAAGAGGCCAATCAATAAAACCCATGTTTTAGATGCAACCACCGACAGTTATTTAGGTAACATTTCATTGCGAAGTAAAGGAGCTTAAAATAAGCTGGGAGTTTTCAAGTCAAAGGCGGGAATCTTTGATTTCCAGCATCACTCTACAATCAGAACTTTCACTTCCTTCCACATATATTTGTCCACAGTTGAAATAAATGGAGAAACAAGTGAATGAATAATAATGTAGAAATGAAATTATGTAAAAGAGGTGAACTCCATGGTAAAAGATAAGTCGTGGGTAGCAGCAGGGAAGCTAAATTGTAGCATCTAAATGAAAAATAATCATGGTAGTTTTTATCATTTGTTCAAGTCATTTCAGTCCTGTCTGACTTTTCATGACCCCATTTCAGGGGTTTCTTGGCAGAGATACTGGAGTGGTTTGCCATTTTCTTCTCCAGTTCATCTTACAGATGAGGAAACTGAGGCAAAGAGGGTTAAATGACTTGCCCAGGTCACACAGCCAGTAGAGTATCTGAGGTCAGACTTCAACTCAGGTCTTCCTGACTCCAGGCCTGGTTTTTATTATTTTATTTATCTACTGTGCCAACCTAGCTGCTATAATAATAGAATAGCTTACGTTCATTTCTCACCTTTAAGGTTGAGAAATTTTAATATATTTCCATATATTATTTTGTACTATTAGAAAGCTGAAAATAATACTGCTAAAAAAATAGAAACCACCCAAGCAGTTAGAACACTCATGTTTAAGTGCTGCCTCAGACACTAGTTCCTCAGACATGTTCCTGAATGACCTTTAAATTTCTCTGTGCCTCAGTTTCCTCATCTGTAAAAATGAAAAAGGGACTCATTGGTCTTTAGGATTCATTCCAGCCCCTAAACTCATGATCTCTCTTTACTTCTAATTCACGTAGCTGAATGAAAACAAACAAAAACACCACATGCCAGGTCTACTTCTTTCACATCAACTTTTCCTTCAATAAGTTTTTCCTAAAATTAGGCATCTGACAGTTACTTGGTTCCTTCTTTTGATTCAAATGTCAGAATTTCTTTGAATAACTCTGAATAAGCACTGAGGAGAACACTGCATTTTTCTGACACTGCTCCTACTCTCGAAATTTTCCAGGAAGCACCTTAATATCAGGACATTAACCTGTGAATCACTGATTGAAATGACTTCCCCTCTAGATTTTTTTAGTTTAACCTACAGCTCCAGTGCACATTTAATTAAACTGTACTTGTAGGTCTCACATGGACATCTATATTATCACTAACGTAGTAATGAGTGTTTGTTTCTGAAATTGTTCCCCTCCTTTGGGCGTCTGCACTAACATGGGTAACACGCTGACTGCCAGAAGACCATAGCTTTTTTGTGCTACATACCAGACTCTGCAAACCACACGGGGCTGCCTCCAATGCCGAGCATTTACAAGTTGTATACAGAGGCCAACAATGATCCTCCCCAGACGCTAAATCATAATCTTCATGTTTTTCGTATTTCACATTCTAGCCACAATTTCAACATCCCATACCCCGTGACATTAGAGAATGATAAATCAACAGGCATGACAGCTCCCTTGTAGAGACTGGTACGGACCTAGGTCCTACCACAGCCAACACCCACAGCCCCTGCCAGATGTCTTTAAGAGAGTATGATATTAACCCCTTCAAACTGAGCTGGGGTTTTCTTTCCCTTCTAAACTAACTCCAAAAGCAATTTTTTTAACGGCCTCTGGCTTTCTTAGAATGATATCTCCAAAGATAAAATTAACAATGAATTTGTAAGTACCTTGATGTTACATCAAGATTTTAAATTGTACTGAACCAACTTCATAGGAATATATTTTCTTTAACCAAGTTCACTTCATTTAAAGGGCTTCTCCCTCAATGCTGATACATAAAAAGATGGAATAAAGGAAAATAAAAGCTCATTTTTAAATCAGAAAATTAGTTCATGCAAATAATTTACCTGAACTGGTAACTCTACATATGCATCTGCCACATATCCTGACAGCTTATCATACTCTACATATGCACAAATAGGCTGTAGCTTATTTAAGTATTATATAGCTATCATACATAAGAGACAATATAGAATAGTAGATAGTGACCCCATCTTGGAGTAAGAACAGGAACAGCCTGACACATATTCACTGTATGGCCCTGGGTAAGTCACTTACCTTTCTAATGCCCCCAGGCAAGTCTCTAAAACTATAACTGGCAGAAGTCACTCCACTTCCTACACTGACTGGTACAGATCTAAAAAAATAAACATGCATGTAAATCTGTTGGGTTTTTTTTTTTTTTCAGTCAAGGGCCACAGGTCTATGAGCCACAGGAGAGCAGGTCAAAAGAATTATATGAGTAAAAACATCAATTTACTATTAATAATTTGTTTTTTCATAAAAAACATACAAAGTATTCAATTAGACCATTTCTGAATTTTTAAATAATCATTAAACTAATTCAAAAACTAAAAAAAAAAAAAGTTAAAAATCCTTCAGCTTCATAGTAAATCAGTCTACATTTATTAAGCTTCTACTATGAGTCAGGGACAGCTAGTGACTGCCCTGAAGTCAGCAATACTCATCTTCCTGAGTTCAAATCTAGCCTCAGATACTTATCAGCTGTGTGACCATGGGCAAATCACTTAACCCTCCATTGGCCTCTGTTTCCCCCTTCTGTAAAATGAGCTAAAGAAGGAAATGGCAAATCACTCTAGTACCCTTGCCCAGAAAAACCTAAATGGGGTCAAGAAGAGTCAGACAAGACTGAAACCACCAAACAATGGATAAGTTACTGAAAATACAGACAAAAATGAAACAGTACCTACCTACCCTTGAGAAGCTTACACTATACCAGGGGAAACAAGATGTCCCCATACAAGTATATATAAAATACAGAAACAAAAAAAGGTTCCAAGTTAAATTAAAATGGGAAGAAAGGAAGATATTTGCAGATAAAAAGAGGAAAACATACCAGTAAAGGCTTCAGCTTCGTGTAGGAGGGCAGATTTTTAGTTTAGTTTTGAAAGTAGCTAGGGATTCTTATAAGTGAAGAGTGAAACTATTCAGGAATAGGTGAAGACCTAATGTGAAGTCACAGAGCTAGGAGATGGAATATCATCCATAAGAAACAACATGAAGGCCAGGTTCGTGGGACCACAGAGCACCTGAAGGGAGAATCAGGTATAAGCTTCATGTATGTTAGAGCCAAGCTGTTAAAAGAATTTATTATTGGGAGCTATGGGAGAAAGAAAGAAGTAAAGGAAAAAGACAGATACAAGAGAAAGGAAATATGAGGGTAAAGGGACACCAAAGCTGAAGAATGTGGGTGGGAGTGGAGAAGGAGACAGAGATATGTAATAAACGTCTAGGTCTGGCCTATTCTGAAGAGTCTTGGCGAGCCAGGATAGCAGCTTTTGAAAAAGCTCCCTCATTTCTTCACTTGAGTTGTGTTAGTGAGCTTTTTAGCTCTTTAACTGTTAATTGGTGTTCACAACTTTGCAGCTATTGTGATCAAATCTCCAGAACAGAATAGTCACAGTATTCACCAGGAGAAAATTATTTTTCCCTCACCCTTTGCCCCCTTGAGAGGCAGTCAAGCTGGAAGAATATCACCTTGTGTGAAAATTTAATGCTAATGAAGCTGAGGGCTAAATGTAGCCTTCATACTTAAGGGTTTCCCATTTCTGGCTTAATATGTGCATGTATCATCCAACATACATCTGTGTCTATATATGTGAATGTACAATAAATGTGTGTCTATATAACTATACAGAAACAAAACATTCAAGTTGTTTAAAGGGACATTTATTCGCTCTCAAATTTGACATGAAAAATGATTTTAGCATTTGTTTCCATCATTTTATGCTTTTTTTGAAATAGCTTAGTTAATATTAAAGACATCTTTGTCCTTTTTAAAATAAGTATTCACCCAACATTTGAAATTCTATTAAATAGGTTCATTATAATTGTTCCATTCAAGAACACACAGAAAAGCTGAAATGTCTAGAATTACTTCAGACAGAGAAGACCACATGGTGTAGTGGGAAAAGCATGGGACCAGGAGTCAGGAATCCTGGGTTCTATGTCCAGTTATGTCATTGATTGTCCAGCTGTGGTTAAGCTGCAACATCTCCAGATCTCACTTTCCTTATTTGTAAAACGAGGGTCTTGAAATAGCTCTTATCTCTTCCAGTCCAGACTTTCTATGATTGCAAATGAAAAGTCAAAAAATTCAAAAGTGTTTTATGATTGACTAATTCTTTATTTTCTGCTAAAGGGTTAAGCAGCTATTATGTTTTAGAGTAAACTGTTTGCCTTAGAGCCATCTCCTCCTTGCTCCTGATGAATTACCTGACACGTCACATATCATACACTACTTTTCATTAGGAAATAACATTTGGTTCTAGTCATGGCAGAAGACCTGGCTTTGGTGATTTAAGGCCATAAGGAATGTGGCAGAAAATTCTATCTCCAAAAGAGACAGACTCTAAAATGCAAATGCTCATTTAAAACAAAGCAAGCTGGTTCTTTTAGTATAAATCTTGCATTATGCTTAATCATTAAAGGGTCAGTTACTACTTTTTCTCTCTTTTTAAAAAGAGCTTTAAAAATAAAGTCTAGCTATAGTTCTGTGCTCTATCAAAACCCCATTGTGGTCTGGCTGGACTGTGTTAAAGAATGCGCTGTGGTTTGAGGCAACAGATTTAAGGAGAGAAATCTTGTGTTTTAAAGAATCAGAGAAAAAAAATAAAGGTTTTGCCCTTTTAGCCAATTAATCCACAGCAAGATATAAATTATGTAAACTAGAATTAGTTACTATGTTATCATATTTATTTTATGATAAAAATGCTTGATTTTTTTTTTTAATGAAAAAGCCTTTGCAAATGTTTCCCTTCCCCTTTCCTTCTCTCTTCCAACAAAGGCAATGTTAGTGGAGCATAATAGGAAGAAGATGGCCTGGAGTCTGGTCTCAGATCTGCCACAGTCCCAGCTTAGGCATGTCATTACTATCAAGGTCTCAAGTTCCTCATCTGTAAAATGTGCATGTTAGACCAAATGCTCTCTTAGGTCCCTTCCAACTCAGATGTTACGTGAAAAGATTTTCCTTCTTTTGGCAGAAGGGGATCAAGGGCTAACTATTGATTTTGTGGCAAGAACACACACTGAAAAAGCTAGAAAAACAGTTAGAAGTAGACAATTGCCAATAAGTTTTAGCTCCAACTGAACTTCTTTTTCCTCCTCAGAATTCCATTTAACACAATTTTTCCCCCTCTTAAGGGACAGAATGGCTCAATCTATGTAATCCCTTTATTTCGGTTTATAATAGAAGTTGCCATTATATATCTTTAAAAATCAAGAAAATTCTGGTAAAAAAATTGTGCTTTAACAACTTAAATATAAAAGCTAACTCGAGTCATTATGTTAAGGTAAGGGTGGGAGGGGGTCCAGCAACTTTTAGCCACCTCATGTTGACCCGTAGGATCACAAATCTATTACTGGAAGCCAACTTGTCCAACTCCATCATTTACAGGTAAGAAAACTGAAGGTGGCCTAGGTCACACAGGTAGAAAGCATCAGTGGTGGCTTTTGAACTCAAGTTTCCTGATCTGGTGCTCTAACTACATCACTCTGCCTCAATTTCTGCCCTGTTAACCCTTCCACTCAGGATTCCACACCCACCACTCTAAGATAACTAATCGATCAATAGTCTTTGCTCAATCCATTATTGACCACTGTTTCTCAAAACTCCATTTCTCCCTTGCAGCCCATCAAACTAGGCTACATGCTTACTCATCTCTTTGTCCTGGTTACTATTAATAATAATAATTAATTAATAAAAATAATGGCTAATATATACCCTTGATGGTCCACAAAATACTTTGACCTAAATAATCTCATTTCCTGTTGCCTATGTGTGGGATGATTCATTATTCTCTACAGACTGAATTCTTACCTGTCTTTCAAATAACATCTCAAATGCTACCTCTACCATAAAGTGTTCCTTGATCCCCTGCAGTTGGTACTGACTTATCTCCCCTTATACTACTACACACAATACTGCTTAAACCTCTTTAATCATGTATTATTCAGTGTTATGAGTTATTTATGTACATCTCTCCCCTCTAAAATCCCCTCTTCCATCCTTCCCACCCTCCAACCACCAGCCTGTTAAGTTTCATAAGGGCTGGGAATATGTATTATCTCAACTTTGCAACTCTCCCAATACCTAACGGTACTATGGCAATATTATTAAATATTTGGAAAACTGAATTGAATGCTATGATGTCCTGGTTTTCTTACCTCTCTGGTTGCCTTTTAACATATTTCTTTATTTTGACTAAATATAGAATACCATAAGGTTCATTCCATTGCCCTTTGCCGTTTGACATACAGTTTCTCCCTCAAACAACTTATCCCCTCTTATGGCTCAAATTCTAAGTGGGACACTGATGACTTCTAAATCAGTTATCTCTAGGTTTGATCCTCCTTCTGTCTTTCAGTCTCATATATCTAACAAAGTTGATTAGCATCTTCCCCATTAACTCAAACCTAATATGTCAGAACCTAACTTAACCACCATTCTCCCCAAAACCACTGGCTTCTGGACTTCCCTGTTTCTTCCAATGGTACCACTCATCCGGCTGTCTCAAAACTGTGCAAATTATTTCCTTTTCCCTCTCCCTCAAAGAAAAAAAAATTCAATAAATAAATAAATCAGTAACCAAGTCCTGTCAATTCTTCCTTAAAAATGTCCCTCCCATCTGTCTCTTTCCCACTGATAGCATTTAGTTCAAAATCCTTATCATTTTACTTTACCAGAAGATGAACACAAAAGCTTCCCAACTGATTTTTCTGACTCCCACATCTTCATCAAAGAGCCCTGAAGTCAACAGAAGTAACTCCTATTAGAGTAAGAAACAAGGAGATGGAGCTTTGTCCCCTCCCTGGTACTCCCTAGGGCTCTATTATGTGCACCATAAAAAGTATTAGGGCCATATTGTCCCATTCTAGCCTCCACACTTTCACCCAATTAAGCTTCCTAAAATGCCATTTTCCTTATGTTACCCTTCTCAAAAACCTCTAAGTCATCCCCACTGCCCACTACCTCTAGTGCCCACAGAACCTCCCCCCTGCCCTTCCAAAGAATGCACTGCCTCCTCAGTTTGATTCAAGATATCCCCCAAACAAGCAAGGCAAAGACACCATACCAAGGGAGCCCCAAGCTTGGAGGCCTGAACTCTTTTAAGTCCAGGGACAGAGTTTCCCAGTGTCTATTGAAATTCCAAATGCCCTGACCAGGAACCTGCTCCAAACCAGAATAACTAGCCACTCCAACACCTGTGCTCTGGCACTCATATCAAACGCGGCCCAACTATGTTCACCTCGCTTCAGTGGCCAAATTCTTGGCAAAGAACCTGGTAAAGTCTAGGAAAACTCTGCCCATCCTGGGAACTATTCATGTGAAAAATACCACAGGCCGATTTATTAATATCAATTTTAGAGAAATATGGAAAAAGTAAAAAGGCAAAGAAGGAGAATGGGGAATTTAGTCTCAAATTTAGGGCCTAAAATGATCAAAGTTTATCCATTTCTTTTTGTTGTTGCCTGTACGGATATATTTTGTTTAAACACAGCAGACATATGGCAACAAAGACCCAGAAACTCCTCCCCCCTTAAAGTACATTCCCCTGAAGCAAAACTACCTAATGATGTAATTGCCACTGGCTTTACCCATTTCTTATGTAGTTCAAAAATATAACCTCTTCTATTTTACTATGCAAAAAGGGATTTGGGCACAATTAGCATGTTATATTTATGCTTTGCTATAGCCACTAAAAGGTGGAGCATATTTAAAGATGGATAAAACATAAGAAACAAATATGGGATTTTTCAGCTAACAGCATGCAAGGCTTCAAAAATTAAGATTTGAAAATGGCCTATCCTATACCACGGACTACCATCACTGCCTGAGTTGTCATCACATAACAGCTTCCGCTAGAGCAAAGGGACTTAAGTCAGATTTGCTCGGGGAGGGGGCAGGGCCTCCAACAGTATCATGTTAATCTTGGACTAGGATCAGGGATGAGGAACTGCCACTTGGTGAAGTTTAGATTCAGTCAAAGGGCTGCACTTGAGGGCCTAAAGGACCACAAGTGGCCCAAAGGACACAGGTTCCCCTCCCCTAGGCTAGATCCAACTGGATAGGTGGGAATTTCAGAAGGTTATTCTAAATAACGTTATTTTTTCCCCACCCATATTTTTTTGTTTATATGCTATCAAACACAAGCATTCAATTCATTCAAACAAAATCAAACCAACTATTTGGCGCTATACAGACAAAAACAACCACTCAATGGAATTTTCCTTTTTTCTACCAGGAGTTTTAGTGTCAGATAAACATCGTTTCAAAGCAGAGGGAGAGAATGAAGCAATCTGAGACCAAGAAATCCTCTCTCCTTAAAAGTCTAAAGGTCTTCTATGTGACTATAGAGTTAACATTTTTTTTCTTCTCTAAACTGTAAGCTCCCTGAGAGCAGGAGCTTGCCCTGTTGTTTCCCCTACATCTCCACAGAGCACCTGGTACAACGTAGGTAGACATTTAAAAAGTGTGACTCTATAATCACTATAATAGAAGGCACTTATTTTAAAGACTATACCTTTTAGAACAAGGGTTCAATAACTTGGATGGGGGAAAAATTAACATAAGGTTCATTCACTAACTTGGATGGGAAAAAACTTACATTTTCATTTAGATATAATTGGTTTCCTTCGTATTCCTAAGTGTTTTCTTTTACGAAGCTAAAAACATTATTCTGAGAAAGAGTCCACAGCTTCACCAGAATGTCAATGAGGTTCATAACACAAAAAACATCGTGGAGCTGAAAGCAGAACTACACAGAATGTTGGAAATGTAAAAGACTTCAAAGATCTCCAAAACTCTGAGGCCACACTACAGCTGTATTCAAATATTTGATGGTTAATCACATGGGAAGGTTAACTAGACCCACCTACTCAAGCCCCTGAAGGCAGAACTACCCATTATAACTGAAAGTAATGAGGAGGCAAATTAGTCCTTACATGGAATTTTTTAAAAGTCAAACAACTTTCTAATATTTAGACCTATCCCCAATATCTAATGGATTGCTTTCTAAGGCTCCCAATCACCTGAATTCTTCAACTGAGTGAAATGATCACTTATCTATAAGGATGTGGTGTGTGTGTGTGTGTGTGTGTGTGTGTGTGTGTGTGTGTATGTGTTTCAGGTAGTGAACAAAATAGATTCTTCAGGCAGCATCTTAAGATTTTAGACCATTTCCCCTCCACACACACCCTCTAGTTTACCGATGAGGAAACCAAGACCCAGAGAGGGGACATTATTTGCCTAAGAACAGGAAACTTAGCAGTAGAAAACCAGTCCTGGAGTGAATATCCCCTGATTTCCCACCCAAAGCTCTTTAGACCACCCCAAGCTGCTTCTCTGTATACCAACTTTAAAGCCCTGAAGTGATGCCTCATAAATTATTGGTACCACATGCTAATCACAACCCAAGTGGCAAGAAATAACCATATACCTGCAAAAAGTGAATGATTTACCTCTCTCCTCAGGGAAGGAATCTGCCAAGGGCTAAAGAACTGCTTTTTGAGGCTGTCTCTTAATAATGTGCTCAGTAAAACCAACAACAAAAAACTGATATTCATTTAAGAAATAAATTGTTCTTCACACACCTATTTTTAATCCTTCTCTTCCATTTGCTTCTGCCTCCGCCTCTCCTTGGAAACTGAGGAGTTAGGGCTACTAAATATAATAACTATACCTTTCTGATATCCTTAATGACACGTGCAGTCTGTGACATATACCTCATGGAGGCCTCCATGAGTACTACTAGATAGTTTGGAAACAGCCTTCCTCCAAGGTACAAGGATCTAAGGAAATGTGCTAAGCAGAAACACTTTGAAAAGTACAAAGGACTGGTTCCATTATTGACAGTAAGCAAGAAGATCTGAAAAACAGATCAAAACTCCGGGTTTAAAAACACTGATGTATATTCTTAGAGGCAGAGAAAATGAAACAATCCTGGGCTTTTGGTCCCAGCTCTACCACACATTAGTTCTATAAACTGAGCAAGTCACTTCAACTCACTGAGCCTCAGTTTCCCTATCTGTAACATGAAAGGACAAGATGTTTTCTGAGGTCCCTCTTGGAAGATTCTTTGACCAAATCCTTGAAAATTATCTTACTTAGCACCACCACCAACAAAAAACTAATTAAACTGCTCTTAAAAAAAGAAAAAACAAACCATCTTTCTTAACCAAGAAGAAACTAATGGAATCACATATCAAATTAAAATGCTATCAAGACAGACAAACCTCAAATTATACAGGAAATGTTTCTGAATAACACCAAAATATAATATATATTACATATAATATGTGCATGTATTCTATATAATCATATATAACATATATAACCAATAACACCAATGAACAACACCAATTCACATTTCTTAAAGTGTAAGGTTTACAAAGCGCTTTCTTCACCCCAGTGAGGCAGGGAGTGTAAAGCACAGTAATACCTTCTACATCTCAACTTTTCCCTTCTCAGTTTTGATATATCGAGGGTCAGCATAAGAAATTAAATGGGAATTTCTTGGAAGTTTTGTAGAAGCCACAGCCAACACTCAAAGGCCATTAGAAGACAATGAGCCTATGAACAAATACTTAACCCATAATTTACAATAAGGTACTGTAAACCCCCCCATGAAAGAAAAAAAATTCATACTTCTTCCCTGGTGGAACGGAGGGCCAAAAAATTTTTGGAAGATTTTCCAGATTGAGGGATGTCACACCCCAAACACCAGAGACATGGAAGTATCGGATAACTGCATTATCCCTGTTTTACAGATAAAGGAACAGAAGTCTCAGGGAAGATGGAAAAAAGAAGGGGACCTGAATTCCACTCTTGCTTCTTGTGTGACTTTAGGCAAGCCACTTTGTCTATCTGCAACTCAGTTTCCTTCATCTGCAAAATGAAAGGGGTGGAGAAGAAAATCTCTTCCGGCTATCTGTAATCTTTCATAGGATCTTGCATCTTGCCCGAGATCACAGAGCTAGTTTGAGTGTGAAAAAAAGGTTTTTCCCAATTCTAATTCTTGCATTCTTTCATTTATTTTGTGTTCTTCAGTGTCTGATAAGAACTCGGTAAGTGGGGACATTAAGGCTATTAAACACGGAAGCACTGGGACCTCTCACCCAGATCTAACAAACTGAATTCCTAAAGCCCTTGATTCCAGTCCTACTCTGAGGCTCAATGTATAGTTATGATCCTGAGTTTTCAAAAGGTTATGTCAATGAAATTCAAGTTGTAGCAGACCCGAGCAGCTAATCAATTAATATTTACTAAGCATCTGTTATGTGCCAGGGTTTTTGCTAAGCCATAGGGGTTAAAAAAAAAAAAAAAAGCAAAAACATGACATCTGCCCTTAAGGAGTTCACATTTTAATAGAAGATACCATGCAGCTATCTGTACATACAAGATAGATGCAGTGAAAATGGAAGACAGCCTTAAGAAGAAGATACTGGGAGTGAGGAAGAGGTTGGGGAGGGGGTGAATGCCCCCTGCAGAAGGCAGTATTTGAGTCACAAGGCAGCCAAGCTGTAAGGAGAGAGAACATTCTAAAGCTCACGAGAAAAGCCAGTGCAAAGGCTCATCCAATTAAAAGGCAAATTTCACTAGACTGTTGAGTCTAGAGGGGAGTAAAGTGTAAGAAGAAAGGAAAGCTAGGAAGAAGCCAGATAATGAAGGGCTTTAAATGCCCAACACAAGATTTTTATATTTGATTCCAGAGATAATAGGGAGCCCCTAGAATTTTTTGAAGGGGGAGGAGGCAGAGGAGTGAAATGGTCAAACATGCCCTTTACAAAAATTACTTTGACAGCTGAGTGGAAAATGGATTTGAGTGGGGAGAGACTTGAGGCAGGGAGACTAATGAGGTTATTGAGAAACAGTCCAGCTGTTCATCAGTAAGGACCTACACCTGGGTAGTGACTGTATAAGTCAAGAGAAGGGGAGATATAGAAAGGTACACACTCACTCTCCCTCTCCCCCCCACCCAATGTGGAATGAGAGCAAGAGAAGAGTCAAGAAGACACTGTGATTGGAAAGCAGGATGACTACAGGATTAGTGACGCCCTTGACAGTAACAGGGAATTTTGGAAGAGGGGCTTGGTTACAGATAATGAGTTATATTCTGGATGTGACAAGTTTGAGATGCCGACCTAAAAGCCTTTTGTGAATTGGGACTGGAACTCAAGAGAAAGGTTAAGGCTGGATATGTAGATGAGCCCATGGAAGCTCATGAGATCAAGAAGTGAAAGGTTGTGTATATAGAGTGGGTAAAGGGGAAACAGCTTTTAAATCTCTTTGCAACCTGCCCCTTCCTACCTTTCCAGTCTTCTTACACTTTACTGCCCTCCATAAACCCTACAATCCAATAACACCATCTCCTTTCTACTCCTCACATACAACACCCCATCTCCTGAATCTGTACCTTGTTACTGGCTGTTCCTCATGTTTGGAATGCTCCCCTTCCTCATCTCTTGCCTTCTGACTTCCTTCAAGTCTTAGCTAAAATCCTACTTTCTGCCTCTGCCTGTCCCCCTCAATGCCCCCACGGGGGCATTGAGGGGGGACAGGCAGAGGCAGAAAGTAGGCAGAAAGTAGGATATTTATATATATATATATATGTATACACTGTAGGTGTTTATAAGACTATCCCTTCTACCCCTCCCCACTCTACTAGAATGGGAGTTATTAGAAAGCTGGGACTATTTTGCCCTCCTTCACATGCCCAGGCACTTAAGCTCAATGCCTAGAACATAAGGGTCTAATAAATGTGTACTGATGACTTGACATTCACTTTTAGTGGGTGTGACCTAGGTGAAGATCCAGCAAAGGAGACCAGGAGCTTAGAAAAATCAAGATATCAGTGTCATGAAAACCTATGCATCAAAGAGGGTAAGGTAACTGACAGCATTAAAGGTCACACCAAGAGTGAAGATGAGGATTAAGAAAAAGCCGTTCATTAGATTTCACAATTAAGAGATCATTAGTGACTTTGAAGAGAGCAGTTTTCATTAAATGATGAGGGCAGAAGTCAGATCAAAGGGTTTAGAATCAAGTGAGAGGAGACAACAGAGGCAGGGTCAATGGCTTTCTCAAGGAGTTTAGCCAAGAAAGGTTAAGACATATGGGAAGGTAGCTAGCAGAAACATTAGGTTCAAGTGAAGGTTGTTTTATGGCTTTGTTGGTTTTTTAAAGTCTGTAGAGGTTTTAAATGCAAGTCCAGTGGAGAATTATATGTTTGTCTAATGAGGACCCGCCTAGTTAAGTTTGAAGAGGCTCTTTATTAGGTTGAAGAGTGATAAATTTCTCAGATATCTTGCAATAAGAACATGTCCTTCCCAGATCTAAATCAATAATTTATGATCTACTAAGTCATAAATGTATATGCATCAGACTAGGGGATTACTGATATTGACTTTATAGATCCTTGGAAAACTAAGGTATTTTATTTAAAAAATAACTTTTAATGTCCTGATGTGATTGTTATTGAGTAGGGGGATGGCAGAGAAAAAAAGGAGGGAAGAGTACAGATCACTGTTTCTTTAGATTATGCCAGGTGAGTATAAGTTATGACAGGTCTCACAAAATAGACTGGTTTTACATTCAGGCAGGGTGACAGATTCTTAAGTCATAGCAGTTTATGAAACTCATCTAAGGCACAGAAGGGTCACAATCCATACTGGTGGAAGGAATAACCAAAGGACATAATCATGGGTCCTTAAAATATTAAAATAAATAATTAAAAATATAAACACAAAACACTGTCGTGGATTTTTTTTCTTTTTTGTCCAGACCTATGATTTTCCTCTATGTGGGGATTTCTCTGCCATAGAAAACTTTCTCCACTGATGTAGCAACTCATCTGAAACTTATAATCTCAGAGTTTCTTGGGTCACTGAAATGTTTCTTGGCTTACAAACAGCTACCTACCACAGTGTCAATGGTGCAACCTGAATTTAGGTTTCTTACTCCAAGGTTGGTCCATTACACCGGGTGCTTTTAAAAAATCATTTAATCACAGATGACAATGTAATGAAAATGCTAAGTATTTTTCCCTCAAAAAATTTTAATGAACATAACAGTACTGCAAAGTAGAAAGAGCACAGGGCCAGGATCTGCCAAATAATGGCCCTGTGATCCTGAGCAAACCACCCTCTCTCTGGATTTGCTTCCTTGTCTTGTATGTAAGGCACAAAAATTTGTTCCAAAGTAGCACCTCCTTTACTTGGGCACCAAGAGTCAGAAGTCAGGGCAGGAGGCACTATGCTTGCTCACATGCCTCCCAGGAGTGGGGCTGGAATAGCTCCTCAGTCTGTAATCTCTATGGAAATCACCAGACAGCATTCCAAGCACAAGCTTCTCCAGCTCCCCTCCAATGCTTCATATACCAGTACAAAATGGACTTATTGAGGTTCCCCTCTTTCCAACTTGTGACTGGATCCAGGATCTGTCCCATCTCATTTAGACTAATGATGAAAATGCAAAGGTTATCATAATTTATTCCTATTAAGATTTTCATCTCTTCAACTGCATGTTATCCACAAGGACTACACACTTGCATCATAAATTAGCATACATTTGTTGAATGGAATAGAAAATAAAAGATACAAACATTAAAACTTCTAAGTAGTATTCAACTGCTCTGATAAAGTTCTAAAATCTCCACTCCCCAGTGGCTGCAGTTGCTCCCATTAAGATCCAAGTTTTCAACTTCACCTTCCGCCAAGGGAATAGATGCATTCAGAGAGTTTTGCTAAGAGGAGGGTTTTCAAGCATCCCTCTTCACGATATCAAAGTCATAAAAACAGGTAATAGAGAAGCTGGGTGAAAACCTCATTCCAACTCCTAGAGAGACAAGCGGCCACTTTCCGAATTCATCACCAAGATGAACCCTAAAGTCTAATGATCTCTCATTCTCTCTGATACCTCCCATTACTCTATCCTGCCCCTTTGGCATAGAACCCTAGGAACTTATGCTGAAAGCTCATTCTCCATATTACATCTAGTTTGTTGTCCCCCTGTTGCTTCCTATGGGCCCCTTCTGGTGTGAGAATAGGTTTCCAATTTTGTTTGTAAGTGTTCAATTACTAGATGTAACTTGACCCTTGAATACCTCATTTTAAGTTAATCTCCTGAGGAGACATGAAATACATTTCCCATTCCTGTAGAGCCTTCATGATGGGGGGAAAAATGGGGGCAAATGAAAATAAAAGGAAACCAGTTGAAACCCAAGTTGACTCAAATACAGGCTATAATGTAAAATGACGGGGTCAGATCACAATTCTCTCTTAAATTCCATTTAGTTCTAATACTCTGTTTCTATCTGATGGTCTCAGAGACATGGTTTAACTGGGTGATCTTGTTCCTACTTTAAAGAAGTACTGACCATTTGAAGATGGTCCTCTCTTCAATCTCTTTGACCACCAGAAGCCAAAGGGGCTCAAGGGGTCTGGTTTTTCTTACTCCTCCAGAAAAATGCCTGTAAAGGCCACCACATTTTCCATACTATCTTCACCAGGCTTCTAGACAAGGGGCAGTGGAAAGCAGTTGTTGAGAGATAGGAAAGTGAAAAAGAAATGTTTCCTTAACTTCAAAACCTAAAGAGGGCCATCTTTGCTCCTTCTCATCCTTGCAGAGATCATATGGGAAGCTGTTTCTCCCTTTGAAAAATGGAGCCCAACTCAAGATCTGGCACATAATCTAACTCCTTCCTCCCAAGACTCCTAACATTGTTTCCCTTATGAACAGATTTTTTTTTAAATGGGTCTGAGAAGGGAAGCCCCAAAGTCTTTACCCCAATTTTTGACCTTGAATTTCTCATAACCTTGAAATGGTAGGTCAGGGTAGGTTGGTGGGGCTAGATATTGAGGCAACTTGTCTAATCCCAGGACAAAAGTCTTCTTTCTTGTATAAATGTATAAATACTGTCCTCTTTCGTACCCATTCCCTACAAGAACTGCCGAACACCCACAAGAAAGCCTCCAGCCCTCACTTATAACAGCAAACAAACTCTTGGGTAGATTTCCAAGGGATGTTTACAAATTAACTGTACAGGTCTAACTGAACCTATGTGGAAATATTCTGATTCGTGGACAGCTGCATATCAATATAGCTTACAAGCAAAAAGAAAATTAAAAAGCAATAGAGGTAGGGGCGGCTAGGTGGCGCAGTGAGTAAGAGCGCCGGCCTCGGAGTTTGGATGACCCGAGATCAGATCCGGCCTCAGAAAATGAGCACCCACGCATAAATAATGACTAGCCGTGTAACCTTGAGCAAGTTACTTAACCCCAATTGCTTAAAAAAAAAAAAAATTAAAAAAAAATTAAATTAAAAAAAAAAAAGCAATAGAGGTAGCTGGTGCCACATAACTAGTTTCCTCAGTGGGGCAGAAAGCTGGGTAAAGGGAGGTGCCCTGAGTCCTCTTTACCTTGCCTTCCTACCCCTAGAGACCAAAGAAGCAGCAGCTCCTCCCAGGAAGATCATGCCAAAGAGAGATTCATTTTGGTTAATAAGCCCTGCTTTTTAAATGCAAATATCCTCTGGGAAAATTAAGCTATTAGTCATTCATACCTTACAGTAAATGACTTCAATTAGATAATCAAATTGCCTGAAAGCTAACTGAGATCTTTAGGAATGGAAACTTTGATTGAAGGGACAGGGTGGAAGAAGGGAAGTGCTTAGCAATACTGCATAAATATGAGCAGGGTGTACACAGAAGTACTGTTCACACTATATAAAGGATATTAATGCAAACATTTACACTGATTATAGCCGTTATTGGTGAATGTTTATACTAGGCATGGCTGTAGAATGAATGAAACATGATTCAGTGTAATTCAAACTTCATAACTGGGGGGTCTGGCTTCAATTACAACAACACATTCCACAGATAATCAGCTCAATTTTTTGATGACTAACCCTATCTAGCTGGAGCAACACATGCAGCTACTCTCTTAGGTTAACTCTCAGAAAACATTCCAGGAGAAAATGCAATTGTACTTGTTGGAAAAGAAAAAAAAAGATAGAGCCTTGGCATCTATTTTGCAAAGAACCCATCACAGACCGTCAACTGCACATGAGAAAGTCTACATCTTTTTTAAAAACAAAATAAAACCAAGGCTGAAAAAGATACCTCTTGGCAAGAAGGCAGTCATCTTCCTATACAACTCCCTTGGAATTCTATAAGACAGGAAGTAAAAGAAAGTGGGGAAATATAGAGCAGGCCTGTGTAGGCTTTAGAGAAATAAGAAAATCTGAAAACACTCTCATAAGATTCCAACAGTTCCATACACCATTGTTACATTTCCTAAATTCATGGGGTGCTTATCAGATGATGCATGACCTTCTATCCTTCCCCAAAGTGGGCTTATATTTGGGAGACAGTGCAGTATTTCTTATGCTACTGTCCACCTGCCTCTTAGAAATTGGAGAATCATTGACTCTGAGTGAGAGGAAACTCCCAGGTCATGTAGTCCAATAAAAAGTTCCATTTCAGTGGTATCCCTAATAGATCATCTAACCTTAACTTCAATTTCAGTCCTCAATCACCTGCTTCAGCTTGTTCTGCTATTACTAATAAAGTTCCTCAAGTTGAATTATAAATCTGCTTCCCTTGCACTCACTTGTACTGTAACTGGAGTAACCTAGAGGTATACTCTTCATCCTCTGCAATAGATATGGTCAAATGTTTGACCTGAGCTACTATGACTTTCGCTTTTCAGGCTTATCATTCCCCCTTTTCCTTTAACTTCTGTGCAGGGTAGTTTCCTCAAACTAATTACCTTTTTTTAAACGTGGTACCATGCATTAAACACAACCCTTCAGATGTGGCAATAAAATAGTTCAATGGAATGATTTAAATTAAGCCTAAGACTACATTACTGGAGACTTCTGGGTCATGTGAGTAACAAGATGGCAGAGCAGACATTTCCTCTGATCTCCACAACCTCTCAAACCTCTCCAAAATATAGGAATTATGTGCCAAGGATAAAACAACTTCAGCTGTCTCCACAGTCCGGACAACCAGAATCCAAAAGAAGGCAATAAATACCCCAAAATTCAGGAACTGATTCTCATTGACCCTGAATTCACTCAATAACTATCCACGACCTTCCACACTACTAATGGAGAGGCTTCATAGCAGACCCAAAGAAACCAACACATGCTTTCATCAAAACCCACCTCTTACATTCTGTAAGAGACTCCCCTCCCTTAAGCCTGAGGGAAAGAACACAGCATCTACCTTGGGATAATCCTAAACCACCCAAAAGTCAGTTGGAGCAGAGATCTAGGCTGGAAGAGGCTGAGACATTTTGAGATCCAGCCCCCAAGAAACCTAGAATAAGAGAAGAGAGTCAGTGATAAGAAAAGTAAGGGGAGTGAAAGACTGAAAGTGCCAAAGACTTCAGGCTTTCCATCGATTCATACATATCTTTCCATGCTTCTGTATTCATCACACTTATCATTTCTTGTAGCACCATTACATTTCTGTACCACAATTTGTGATCAGACATTTTTCAGTCATGTCTGACTTTCTGTGACCCCATTTAGGGTTTTCCTGGCAAAGATACTGGAGCACTTTGTCATTTCCTTCTCCAGTGCATTTTATAGAAGAGAAAACTGAGGTAGACAGGGTTAAGTGACTTGCCTAGGGTCACACAGCTCGTAAGTATCTGAGACCAGACTGGAATTTAAGAAGTCTTCTGACTCCTGGCCTGGCACTCTATCTGCTGCACCACCTAGCTGACCCTTCTAATTCTTAGCTATCACAGAAATTGCTACTATAAACTAACAGGAAAATCAGTAACAACAGATGGAAATATGGCCTCCTTGCAAAATAAAGGGAAATGAAAATCCAGCCTCAGACAATTGACACTTACTAGCTGTGTGACCCTGAGCAAGTCACTTAATCCCAAATGCCTCACCAAAAAAACAAACAAAAAAAAAAAGGGAAACGACCAATATTTGACACAACAGAAGGCCCTGTGGAATTTGAAGAGAACATGGAACCACAACACGAAGCTCCTGGGTGGTTTAAAAGAGAAATGATAATTATGAAAGTATATTTGTGTCCTGCACAGTAAAGATAATTAGCAGAATAGAAAAGTTTTAATCTGCAAAGGTAAGCCTCATCCAAGAAATAAAATAGAGAACAATAGACTGGGGATGCAAATAGAAGTAAAGGACAACCTAAGAGAATCAAGAAACAAAAATACTGAAAGAAAATATATCCACTAGGCAAACAAAACATGGATCCTGGAGATGGGATGCACTAACGGATCATGAATCTTCCAGAAGAAATTGACAGGATTAAAAAAACCCTTCAAAGCATAATGAAGGAAATAACAGAAGAGAACTACCAAGACCTTCTGAATGCAAAAAACCAAAATTCCAACTGAAAAAAATTCACAGATGACCTCTAGCTCAAGGCTGCAAAGACACATGGAGTATGGTCAAAGTTAACTGTTTGATTCAGTAACAAGTTCTGAAAGCCATCAGGAAAAAGACCTCCAAGTAGAAAGGAGAGTACATTTGAATAACATAAAACTATTCTACACCAAGTAGAAAAAGGAGGAAGATATGGAATAATGTGTCTGAAAACAATGGAGTTTAGGATAGGGCCCAGGGCAACCTATTCTATACGTGTGAGCTTAGCCATACAGGACAAAGGATGGACATTCTTTAGGGTTTGAAATGTTTGTGTGTTTTTTAAGAAATAACATGGAAACTGAAAAAGATTTATTTGGACTTTCAGACAGTTAGGAATAACAGAAATGGAAGAGGAATGAGTAAATACAACAGGCAAGGACTGCAACAAGCAACAAAATGGGAACAGAAAGACTAGTAAGAGATGTCTTTCTAAACGAAGACATGTACATAGCACACTAATACACTGTTGGTAGAGCTTCTCATGCAACTGGTATGGTCATTCTGGAAAGCAATTTAGAATTCTGTAAATGAAGTAAATGAAATGTCCATGTTTTTTGAACCAGAGACTCTTATTGTTGGGTTTGTTATAATCCAAAGAAGCCAATGATTTTTTTTAAGTCTTTATATACTCCAAAATATTTATAGCAGCACTTTCTGGAGTCAGAAAAACTTATCTTCCCAAATTCAAATTTGGCCTCTGACACTTACTAGCTGTGTGACCCTGGGCAAGTCATTTAATCCTGTCTGCCTCAGTTTTGTCTTCTATAAAAATTATCCGGAGAAGGAAATGGTAAACTATTCCAATATCTTTGCCAAGAGAATCCCAAATGGGTTTCACAGAGTTAGGTGTGACTGAAAAACAACTAAACAACAACAAGAATTAGAAACAAAGTAGATGCCCATCAATTGGGGAATTGCTATACAAACTGTGGAACAGAAATGTAATGGTGCTATAAGAAATGAGGAGTGAGATAAACACACAGAAGGGTGGAAAAGTATATACAAATTGATGAGAAAGTGAAATAAGCAAGAGCTAAGAAAACAATGCACAGACTAACTACAGCAATGAAAATGGAAACTACCACTGCACAATGAAAAATCAAAAGTATAGGTAAAATTAATAGGATCAAGTGGAACTCAAATGTAGAGATATGAGAAGGTGGGAGGTCCACAGGTGTTACACATTGCACATGTTTCTGAACTTTTCAATGGGAAAAAAAAGTAAAGCATCTGTTAACTTAAAAAAAAAAAAAAGACCTCATTACTTTTTTTTTTAAGCAACCACAGCATATATAGCTTATACTTAGCTCATGGTCAGCTAAAATCTTCAGGTCTTTTTCCACATGAAATTTCTTCCTTATTCTGTATTTATGCAATTATTTTTTAATTTAAATAGATTGAAACAAAGGACAAGTGCAATAATTCTACCTTCTTCCTGTCATTTATCTATCAGCAGTGCCCCTCCTAAATAGATGTACTAAATGAGAGCTCAGTGCGCCGCCTGCCCTTCCCACTACAGGTCATGATCTTAGCAAGATTCACTCTTCATTCGATTTCTCCTGGGTGGACTGCTGATCTGATGATACGTCTTGAAATAACCATGGAGCGCACCAAGAAGGCCCTATAAATTTCTGAGGCTTAACGTAATCAGGACATTGTCATCTGCCAACAGAATCATCTAGAGGCCCCTAGGATCTATTGAGTACCCCTCTTCCATCTGGATCTACATACACTCTATACATTTGAACTCTACATTTACACCTATAACAGTGGTGAATATGTGCAGAAGGCAAATGACTCCCCATTTTATGCCTCCCTTAATACTGATAACCAAAGGATAGTTAAACAAAATCATTTCTGCAGTTGCTCCTCTCAAAAAATCTGCTATGATTTGAGTAAATGCATGAGAGACACCTTGATGGAGAAAAGTCCTCTAGCTGGTTTCATTCTAAAATTAAATGTTTTGTTTTTTTTTACAATTAAACAATAGACAAAGCATCATCTTATATTCTCTATGCCTTCCATTAATAACAGATCAGATCATATTCACCTTCGTGTTTTATAGTTTCAAGTTCACTTTGTTTGTTATTGTTATATAGATACCTAAGGCCATAGGTAATGGCCCTGACCAGCTTCCCTGTTATTTTTACCTGAGAATTACTAAGCACCCACCTGCATAATGTTGCTTCTTGCTTGCCTTACAAGTACAAAGAAGAGTCAAAGGCAGCCACGTGTGTGGTCTATCAGGTATAATTCAGCCATTTTTATGCTCGAACCAGTCCTAATACCTGGATCAGGAATAAAATCGGGTCCAAAGAAAGATTTCCTCTCCTCAGTGGCAGAACTCAGAGTGGTGCTATTAAGGAAAAATTGGAAAAGGAAAAACTAGAAGACTGATTAAAATACTGCTTTGCATAAGTTTGGCACTAGAAAGTAAATATCATTATGGTTTAAAGATATTAAAATCTATATCATCAGTTTCTGGTTCCATGACAATGGTATTTGGTCAACTATATATTCAGACATGAATTTTCTAATGGGTGTTAGAAAACAGTAAATTGAATGTCAGTCTTGATTTATGGGTCCAAAAAAAATGGGAAGGGGAGAAATTAAAAGAAATGTTGGTTAATTAAAGTAAGGAAAGGAAAAATGCATACCTGCCAGTTCTGTTTATCTACTAGGTTTTCCTTGATCTTCATAACTTATTGGGGGGATGGGGGGGGGGAAACAGCTGAGCTACCTCACCCAGTCTCTGGCTGGTCTCCTTGCCCCTTTAGTAGGGAGTGACATGGCTAGAGCACAAACTCTGTTAAGTGTTACACATCTTTTCAATACTGGTTACATGAAAAGGTCAAGGGAGGGGGGAGGAAACAAATACCCTAGATACTCTCAGTCCTCGAGGCTGTTTGCCAGAAGTACCCTGTCCCCTTGCATTCTCCGGCTGCGATTATGCACTATTCTTTCTGTAGAATGCCATGTGAAATCCAGGGATAGAAGTCTCTTCCAATCCCACCATTCTATCTGACCCTTCTAGTCACATAAAGAGAAGGCACTTACTTGTACTATCATTCAGGCAGAGGAACACAAAGAATTAAGCTGTTACAGAATTCCACTTTCCATTTCCTTCTGCCAAGTATATCAGTCCCATAATGGCTTAGGTGCAATTATATTTTCTCTCCATATAAACCCCCAAGTTTTCCCTCCAAAATGAAATAACTGCATTTTTTTTGAAAAGTATAATATTTCAAGACTAAAAATTAAGACCAAAAAACTCTCACAAACAGAAAATAGCTTCATACTTAAGGATGAATCACTCACTTCCTCCCCTACTTCTCCCATGTATGTCCTCCCTCCTCACCTCAGCCTCCTGGAATCCCCTGGATTCCTTTAAGGCTCCTACAGTGAAAGCCTTTTCCAGATCCTTTGGTTTTTAGTGCTTTCTCCTTCCTCAAATGATCACAGGTCCACGTATCTTTTTAACATATTGCTACCTCCACATTAGAAAGTTAGCTCTTTGAGGGTAAGGACTGCTGAATATCGTTTCTTTATCCTTAATGCTTGGAGTGTAACTGAATGCTTGGCCAGCATAATCTGTGCACCGTGAAGGTGTCATTTGCAAATAAACATCCTTGCTCTATCAGAGAGGAAATCCTCCTGACCCAATAGGTAATAGGTTTATCTGTTTTGAGGTCTAACCAAATGCCAAATGAATCTCACCATCTCTCTGGGAAAGTTTTCTTTGTATCAATAAAGAGAGGAACAGAGAACTGGACCTGTGATTCATTGGTTTACTTCCGGAATTATACATTCTTAAAGATGCCTCTGTGGGCTCTCCTTAATCTTACTGCCTCCCCTCTGAGATTATCACTAATTCTTCCTGTACATATCTTATTTATGATGGTTTTTTGCATGTTTTCTCCTCCATTAGTCCCTGGGTCCCTACACAGCTGGAACTATTTTTTGAACATTCTTTTTATCCCCCGGGGACTAGCATAATCCCTGACACATAGCAGGTATTTAATAAATGCTTGATGACTTGATTATACACAACTGCCAAATGAGAAAAATGCCTGCTTACCAATAAAAGTCAGTACTTTTTCTGTACCTTATAGGTGGCATAAAAGTTTCTTAGAGCACTGAGGGTAAATGACTTGTTCAGGGTCTCTCAGTCAGTAGTATGTGTCAGAGATGGGACTTCAGTCTAGGACTCCCTGACTTCACGGCCAGCTGTCCATCTACCATACCACCTAGCTTGTGTGTCTTTGCACTATTATTAAAAAAAGGAAAAAAAAGGAAAAAAATTCCAGCTCCTACTATATGGATGATACAGGCTTTTTAAAGCAGAATCATTTTTAAAGCTTCTTTTTATTTCAGATTTCAAATAAAATGTTGGCATTTTGATGTTTTTCTTTTTTTATTATTGGTAGTTTAGGGAAAGAGGAATAATGGGCTGGGGACTTGCTTTGTTAAATTTTGGAAAATTGAGGTAATCTTTTCTTTTCTTAATAATAGAACTTTATAATTCACCTAGCAAAAACCTTCCAACTTTTAATTTCTTCTGTCTAGAGGGTAGGGAATGGAACAGAACCCCTACCCTAAACTATGATTTGAAATAATCACCTTAAAAGGAAGAAATTTACCATTAGAGCTACTAGCAAAGCTAGTCGCTAGTCTCCACCAACTTTTCAATGAAGACCACACCTACTTTCAAAATGATCATCTGTACACATCATCTCCTCCAGACAAAACTACTAACATTTATTAAGCACCTACAGTGTGCAGATACAAACTTTAGGCAAGTTCCTGCCCTCAAGGAGCTTTCTTTCAGTTTAATAAGGGAAAAAAGCCACAACCACAGATCTTATTATAGAATCTAGAATTACAAAATAGTGTCGGGTCTTAGGGGGAAAACCCTATCAAACAAAGAAGGCATCCTAGAAGAGATGGCATTTGAGATATAATTTAAAAGATGGTAAGAATATTCTACCTACTAAATTGCAGGTTTCTTGAGGACAGGGACTTACTATTTTAGCATCCCCCGCAAAGTTAACAAGCAACCAGGTGGTACAGTGGATAAAGTGCTGGGCCTGAAGTTGGGAAGACTCATCTTTCAAATCTGGCCTCAAAGACTTACTAGCTGTATGACCCTGGACAAGTCACTTAATCCTGTCTGCCTCAGTTTCCTCATCTATAAAATGAATTGGAAAAGGAAGTAGCAAACTACTTCAGTATCTTTGCCAAGAAAGCCTCAAATGGGCTCACAGAGAGTGAAACACAACTGAAAAGAATAACAACAACCAAAGTTAATGCCTTTCATTAATAAGAGTGCTCATTAAATATCACTTGCAAAGAAAGAAATTGCTTCAGAAAACTAATTTTTAATTTGTAAAAGGCAAGGGGAGAGGGGGAAGACACAGAGATGGGTAAACTCACCTTGGTATACTAACTTCATTCTTTTTAAAGGTACCTCATTGGGAAAGGCAGAAGACAGATTTACAAACTAGTTGAACATATTTGCCTGAAGCCTGCAGTGGTTCTGATGGTAGATTTCCTATGTTTAAGCTGTTTATTTCAAATCATAGTTTAGGAAAACGGTTCTGTTCCATTCCCCACCTCCCAGAAAAGAGCAATTAAAATTGTAGGGGTTTAAAAATTCCACAGCATTATCAGCATCTGATCCAAGACTATAACAAACCTCCGTGTATATGTGGGTGCTTGCTTGTTAAGGGTGGTGGGTTGTAAATTCTGACTTTCCACTTTGTGCAGGGGATGTGGAAAGTCAGAAAGGGTAGAAGCTTGTTAACCTGGATTCAAATTGGGATTTCCTGTAAACTAAGAATTAACTCCTTCCCCACTCCCACTGAGCAAAAGTTTCTAACCAAAATTAGTTTCCAGCAACTTATCAAAGAAGACCAAGGAACAACAATAACAACAAAACAAAAACTTTTAATAGAAGTTTGAAAGTTTTAAAGGTTTACAAAGGCAAGTGTTTTTCTTCCCCTTCTTTAAGGCATCCCTTGCCTTGCCACTAGAACCCTAAATTGGCAAACAGGATGACAATGGAAACCAGGATTTCTCTCTGGTCTCTTCTTCTGAAATGCAAAGAGGTTTTGATGAAATATGGCTTCAGGGCAGCCCATAAACAGCCTGGCATTTTAGCAGCTGGATCCCCATCCATCAAATTAAGAGTTTCTCTTCCAAAGACCCTCAGTTCATAACTGGGGACATAAACTTCTGTAGGGGGAAGAGGGGAGCAGGGAGGAAGAAGGGGAGACATACCCTTGCCTCCCAGAATCCAGGGCAGTGTCTTGCAGTCCAGCACACATACAATCACTTAGAGAACAGCAACTCCTTTACTTAAATTATGTGTGGATCTAAGGATATACACTATGCATGAGAAGGTAATTAATTGCAAGCATGGTCTTGTTACTTCAGCTCAGTATAACTTAACACAATAATTATGACAAAGGGTATTAGAGTCTTTAAAACAAAGAAGAAGAAGAATTCTTAGATATCATTGAGTCCAAACTCTATAGATGAGAAACCTGAGGCCCAAGGAAGTAAAAAGACTCTTCAGTTTTATCACAACTAAAGAAGCAGAACCAGAACTAGAAGGCCTTCTGGAGTCCTGACTCATGAGCTAAGATACTTTCCAAAACTAAGTTCTAAAATTCTATTGCTTTTATCCCTAAAATTTATTAAAATAGGTTTTATAAACTCTCGGTACCTATGTCATAGCATCTTTTAACAGGTAAAGACTGATGACTAGTATTCAAGAAAACTTAAAGATAGTTTGAAATTCATTACTGTTATTATATTGCTATGTATGTGGGTGTAAGTAGACACACACATTTTTTAAATGACTCGATTTCCTCTGAATTTCAAGTTAAAAATTAGATCCTATTCATAAAACTATTGTCAAAAGTTTTATATTAGTAGTGTTGCCTTGGATACTATTTAACTAAAAATTACAAACCCCATTCCATGGTGCTTGTGTCTTTTGAGTTTTACTATATCTTAAATAAAAACTATCTAGGCTTTGAAAAAATAATTTAACCAATGTTAATATCTCTCTCTCTCTCCATATATATATATATGGCTTTCAAAAATTGTTCAAAACCCCCTGATGTTTATCTAGTCTGGCCAAAGCATTCTATTTGGAGATTCTTGGCAGTGACATAAGTACTGACCACAATCAAGAACAGAATCCTCATTCCTGACTGACTAATAATCATTAATGCAACTAGTTCAATATAATAATGTCATTCTCAAGGAATTTTTAAAATTTTAGTCTGAATTCTGCACTGTCTCATAAGTTTAGTTTCTACCAAACGTACTCATAAGCCAGTTTTTCCACATGCTTAAGTTGTGTGTGTGGTTAGTCCTTCGTTCTTGAAGAGGACCATGATAGCAGGAAGATAACGACACAACTTGCTATTAAACTGGACTTGAGTGAAGGAGGGCTGTGCAGTCACCAGCTTCCCTTTCACCTCCAGATAGGGATCAAGACAACTGGAGATGGCTCTGGATGCAGGGGGAGACCCTGGCCTTTTTAAGCTCCCAAAGACATACTTAAGACCCAGGAAACAAATGAGGTCTGTGAACCCTTAACAGAGAAGTAATGTAGTTATTATGATTTCGATTTTTCCTGATAGGATTGTTATTCATCTGAATTTAGCACAAGGTCCTAGGAGAAGCCAGTTCTTTACAAAGCTTGTGTCATCCGAGAGTGCATGCATAGTTCACTTAAGAAAGGCAACTGAGTATAATGGGCAGAGGGGCCATCCTTGGAATCAGGGAAACTTGGGTTAAAGTCCTACCTCAGACATATAACTGTGTGACCCTGAACAAGTCACTTGACCTTATAACACTATAGAAAGATGCAAAGTACCTTGAATCAGTAGATGGAGTTCCTTGGTGCACTGAAAAAAGCAATGGATTAGGGCGGCTAGGTGGTGCAGTGAGTAGAGTGTCGGCCCTGGAGTCAGAAGGACCTGAGTTCGGATCCGGCCTCAGACATTTAATGTACATACAAACAAAAACCTATCTGTGTAACCTTGGGCAAGTTACCTAACCCCAATTGCCCTCCAAAAAGCAAAAAAAAAAAAAAAAAGCAATGGATTTAAATTCTAGCTCTGCCAATTACCCAGGTGACCTTGGGTAAATCACTTATACTCTGGATCTCAATTTTTCTCATAATATAAGAAGGTGGGGCTTGAGGAGATGACTTCTAACTCTAAATAATTTTTTGAGTTTCCAACACCCATGACATTACAAGTCAAGACCTCCCTGAAAAATGTGACAACATGTATATGTGAACAGAGGTAAATATAGAGGTTATTTTATCATATATATGATATATACAATATATAGGATATATGTGTGTGAGAGAAATATACACATACATGTGTACCGTCACATATATGTATGTGTTAACACATTTGTTTACATATAGATAACCTTTTAGTCCCCAAACCTCTCCTGGGATGCTGGAATAGGAACAGGGTAAAGCCTACTCTAGGTGGTGTAAGGCTGCCAAATCTTTTTGGGGGTGCTTGGGGGATGGTTCCATTCTTATGAGCATTGAAAGATAAAAGCAACATTGAATTATCGATCAGAAAGGGAAGGTGAGGGAAAAGGACCTGCAGTAGGAAGGGAGAGGTACAAAAAAGGGAATTAATATATAATAGCAAATAATATAAATAGCAATAGAAACATTGATTAATTCCAGGGTGAGAGGAACAGTGCCTTCTACTGAAAAGACAGCCCACTTATCCCTACATCTGCTTATCTGTACATTCTCCAAACACTTATTAAATATTTACACTTATTTAAATATTACAATGCATGGTGCTAAACATTACGGAAAATACAGTAAGATGTCCATGGTCCTGGCAAATTTCAAAAATCTCTGAAGAAAGTATTTTGCACAGGCAAATGATCTCCTAAGGATGCCTATACATTTTTTCACAGTAGCATACACACTAGATACCCAGGTGAAACTAGTCCATCTCATAATGGCTATCTTTGTTAAAACTTTTAACAAGCCAACCATATCCTAAACTTGGAAAGCTACACATAAATTTTGTGAAAATTCTAAGGCATTTTCTAAAGTACAGTATTTTCTACACATTACTACTTCATTACCACATATCATAATGCTTAATTATATGCTATCTTGGATTGTTTGCTGTTGTTTCATGCCCTGTGAGTCTTGTCTCCCCGACAAGACAATAAACTCCTCAGAGGGCAGGGACCTGCAGGATATCCCACAGCATCTGGTCTAGTTGGGGCACATATCTATGAATACCTGTTGACTGGTTGCTCTAGCACTGGGCAGTAAACATGTTAATAAACCCCAAGGACCCAATCACCTTTTTAAAGCTCAGGGCTTCACAGTACAACCATCTTAAAAACCATGCTTCTTTCACAGTACATATGCCAAGTACTAAGGAACAAAACAAGACATGTAATCACAGGCCTTCCCTGGGCACCTGAGGTCATCAGTAAATGAGTCTCTCCTTCCTCAGAACTACCTTGGCCAGCCAGCTGCTTAAAGGGCACTAACAAGGGCACTGGCTTATGCCACTATTATATTTCTTCTAGTGAGATTCAACAATTTGGTTCAACAAATATTTATATAACAAATACTTATATATACTTACTATGTGCAATGCAAAAGGTAGTTAACAGATAGTGAGTAGACAGAAGACTGCCCTTGGAGTTAGGAAGGCCTGGGTTCTAGTACTACCTCTAACGGATTTTAGCTGTGAAACCACTGGAAAGTCACTTAACCTCTTAGAGCCCCTAGATAACACTCTAAATCTCTCAGACACAGAAGTTACTGAAGAGCAGCCAAATTGTATCTGTGGAGAAGGTTTCCCTATCAACAATTCCCTTAACCAGGGAAATAACAGGACCAGTTCTCACTCACTGTGCAGTAGGCTTAAAAAGACCAAAATGAAATAGTACTTGACTCCAAGGAACTTACATTCTCCCAAGGGAATATAACAAGTGCCTAAATAAGAATGAAACAAGGTAGGGAATGATGGATTTGAAGGCTGGAAGGGACTTCCAAGGCCAACAAGGTCATTTTACAGATGGGGAAACTGAGACAAAGAAATTAAGTAATTAGACAGTAAAAGTTAAGAACTGTACAGTAAATGTCTAGAGAGTTTCTCCCTAGAAGAAAATATCAGACAAAATATTCTGGGAATATTTGAGGGAGGAGAGAAGGCTTGACACAGAAGTAGCAGCTGAAGTCTACATAGAAAGTAGGAATCCGAAAGGCTGATACAAGGAGGAAGTGTACTTTGTGCATAGCCAACAGTCTGCATGAATGCCTACAAAAGCCATAGATGGTGATTAGAGCACTACACTGTATCCTAACTCGTAAAACGTAGGAGGATATTTATTTTTTCACTCCTTCAAAATCCCAGTTATCAGAGGATGGCAATGGAGCATGAGGAGAAAGTAAATTTGCCAGCACCACAAAGCATTTACTGTGTGTTCCTTGGGTGGTAGGCATCATACTAAACACCATGAACATTATTGTCAAGTTTTAAGGAGGATGAATGAGCAATCAACGTGAATATAAATACACAGATATATGTACAGTATACACACTTTTATTCCTTAAATAAGCCTCAGTCTGAATATTTAAAGACTACAAACAGCTGTACACGGCTACTTTAAATCAGGGAATTCTTGGCAGTGGTGGCTACTGGAAGACTGGTACTGTATTAGGGTTCTTCTCTCTAGTTCTAATTTGGGGTGTTATCTGCCCTTCCCCTTCCATCTTTCCATTCCTATTTCTTTCTCTACTATTTTTACAAGTGATCATTGTGACAGCTACCTACAGACCATGTAGTGTTATCGCTGCAGTACTCACAACTATTGTAAAAACCAAATAAACTCGAGGTTAAAAATTGAATTATAATTTCATGAACTCCATGATGCCTCCTCTCATTTACCAGGAAGTCTTTGCATAGTTTTATTCTACTTGCCTAGCGTACTTAATGTAGTTTGCATTGTTGGTTAGTACAGGCTTGTGAGTCGGGCTGTTTTGAAGATAGCTTGGGGCTGATAAAGGGAAAACCCTCTCTGGAACCAGGACACCCCCCTGAGGCCAAGTTAATTTAGTCGCCTGCGCGTCAGACTTTTGTTTTAAGACTCGTCCTACACTCCCCTTTCCCCCGCAAATGCTTACAAAGATACAAAACTCAGAAGTCTGGGTGAAATTCACCTGAGACTGTCGGTCAGACCAGCTGTCCATAGGGACTGGAAGCAATAGGATACTGAGCTGTTCTGTTATTTCCTACTTCAAAGCATTGAAAGAATGCATTCAGAAGCGCAAAACTGCTCCCCTTTCTGGGGATTTTTTCCCCTGCAGTGAAAAAAGTACTTATAGTCGCTTAAGGTAAGGTCAAAAACGGAAAGTTCGGTTCAGATATCAGAGCCCAAAGAGAGTTTAAGGGGCTCAATGGCTGCAGCGTCCCCAGCAGCGAGCTCACCACGAGCTCCGTCCCCTTTTGCCCGCGCCCCCGTTTTGGTCAGTCTGGAAAATTGCTGGACCCATCCACCACCACCATGAGTGGTGAATCCGACCCTCCAGCCGCAGATGCCGAGAACAGAGGCGCAGAAGGGCAACGGCCACTCAATTCCCTCTTTCTTTCTCCCGCGAGGTCCCCAGCCGGAGCCAGATAACCGGGAGCTAAGCCCCGGGAGGTGTCCTAGCAAGCGGCCGAGGCAGCCAGACGAGCAGTAGCGCCTTCCCTTCCTCCCGCTTCCCCAAAGATAGAATGCTCAGGACAGACTAGGCGCGCGTCAGCAACACCAACACTTACCCACTCCATCCCACTAGCCTGGGGGGGCGGTGTCACTCCGCCCGAGTTTTGGACGCCGCAGCCTAGAGCTATCCTCCTCTTGGGACTCCTCCCTGGGAGCCCGAGGCTGAGGCGGAAGAAGTTTAAATGGGACCGCGCCCGGGTGCGCACGGGGAAGGGTGGGACTGGCCGCCTGTCACCCCCCCTGCGGCATGTCCCCGGCTGCGCCGCATCCGGACGGGAGGGGCCCGCCTCCACCCTCCAGACCAGGCCGGGCAGAACTAGCTGCGCACCTGGGACTCATTTGTAGGCTGCCGCAGGGGCTGCCGCCCGCCCCGGGCCCTCCACCTGTCCCCCGGGCCGAGTTACAACAAGCTCAGAAGAAACCAGTGCGCTTAGGGAGATGCCTCTTGCACAGCTGGGGCAAGTCCAGGGCTGCGACCTTGGCGTTTACAAACAAATGCCACGGGGCAGGAAGCTGGAGTTTAGAAGCTCGACCCCAACAGGGTCGCCTGAGGTTGTACCTCGTGCCCCTCTCCCCCAACCTTAGATAATTGGGGTCTCTGAGAAAGAGACTTCATGTGTGCGTCCTTTCTCCTTAGAAGGCAAGCGAATTTTTAAAAAAGTTTATTGGTAGCAACTGGCCAGCTATTTGGTTTCTAGATTTCTTGCACAGCCATCTGCGTCCGCCCACATCTCCCTTCTCAGCCCCAAACAAGCGGCAGCCCCTGCTCTTGTGGATATTCCAGCCATTGGGAGCCAAAGACTCTCCTCAAAGTCTCACCTCTTCAGACCGAGAGAGCCCTTGACTCCGGGGGGAAAGTTGATCTTTAGGTTCGGGGAGAGGGAGAGGGGCCGCGGCCACTTTGTGGTGGGAGATGGCACGTCCAGGTACGGTCTCATCAGATGTGCCTGTTGGCCTAGTTTAGTGTTAAAATGGCCCTAGGTCCTCATTCATTTAAAGTTGCCAGCTCTGGGACCAGTGTCCAGCTGCTTTCTAAGACTTGCAGAACCTTGAGAACTCTTGGAAGGTGCTGAACTTAACACCCGCAACTTTTCTACATCGAGGGAGAAAGAAGCCCTCGCGTCGAAAGAAAACAAAGAATTAAAGCCCCAAGTAACTATAGAAGCAGCATGCCGTCCCTAGAAGAACTCAGGACTCTGGAACTAAGACCTTAAAACAATCTGATACTGTATCTTCTTTCAATACATTAGGCTTTAAGTGACTAGATAAGTCTGGGCTCCGGCTGCATGACCTCACACTGGAAGTCTAAGCAATTAAGCAGTATTTACCAATAGGAATTTCCTGTCACTTAAAAGACTGACTTGAGGAGCTGTGGACCAAGGGGCAATATAGAAGCTCCAAGTTCTATCTAATACCTCGGGTATTAATCGCCAGGAAGTGCCCTGCCCGGAGGGTCATTATCACTGTCACAAACAAGGAAAACATTTTCATATCAGAAGAGTGAAAAGTGTAGTAACTACCTTTTTAGGGATTGAGAAGGTAAGCATGGAGCTGCCTGTTGCCATGGATATGGTGTTCTGTTTACAGGACTGTTCTTTTCCTAGCAGTTAAAGGGTCTAGGAACCAATAGGAAACTATTTTCCCACAACATTCCACTAGGTTTATAATGGGTAAGTAAGTAAATTGAATGTGTTTAGGTGCTTGAAAAAGTTAGGGGAAAAAAGCCCTGCAGCATTGCAGGTGACTTATGGTAGTGGTTAAGACAAAAAAAAAAAAAAAAAAAGCAAAGATGTTCTTTTTTTGTCATCAACTGCAGGAAAAGCATTCTGTACCCTATGGGGGAGGTGGGGAAGGCAAAGAAGTATAAAACCTAGTACCTGTCCTCCAGAAGCTTACAGTCTAGTAAGGAAGACAAGACATAAATATGTAAAAAGTTAAACAATAAAAGTTTAAAGTGTCAATTGAACTATATATGACATTCAATTGGTTGTAAATACACGATGTGGGAAAATTTTGGCCCTAGATAAATTGGTGAAATTTAATTGGGTATGTAGTAATAATTCATTCCATTTGAACAGTTGGTTGGTTGGTTAGGTTGTTGTCCTGCTACTTTAAGAGGACCAAAATAACATCACTATACTAAAGTCAAGTTTCAGTGTGTCAGATTGTAACTGATCAGACCAATAGGAGCTGGGAATGCTCTACCCCAGGTCAGGCACAGACAGTCCCTGTGAACATTTGGGGTGGATACTTTAAATTTGTGCATCCTGCATTTCCTTTGAGTTGTTTCAATTCTGCTTTGCTCATAGAGAACCTTCTCTGATGTGGGCACACCATGCTGAGTGGTCCCCTCCTATGCCAGTGTCTCCCATGTCACACAATCAGTTCCAAAGTTCTTGAGACCTTGAGAATGTCCTTGTGTTGCTTCTTCTGACCACCATGTGAATGCTTGCCCTGTGTTTTCCATAAATAAAAAAAAGACATTTGAACAGTATTTTAAAGGTGTGAGAACACTTTCATGTATTCATTTCATTCACTTTCATATTCTATCTGCACACCAACCCTTCGATGCTAGAGATGAGGAATTGTTTCACATAAGGTCACACAGCTAATAAGAGGCAGAAATAGTAGAACCCAGGTTTCTGGCAGCTTAAAGAGAGCTCTTGCTAATATACAAAACTTCCTATAAGCCCTTCCTTGACATACATAAAAATGGGTGGAGTAATCTGCATAGAACTAGGTGGAGTAGGCTAATTTACTACTAAATTCAGGGTATCTCTCACTCATCTGAGATTCCCACCTTAAGTCTCTAAGGCTACAGTGAAAAAAATTTTATTTTTTCATTAGTCTCCATTATCACCAGTGAGTTGGTCACATTTACTAGTTGACACTCTAGGGTCTGAGATGAAATATAGAGCAGAGAAATTTCAAAGGAAGAGAGCAAGGCAAGGACCAATCCTGATTTCAAGGGACCAACATAGGATCCTAAATAGCAATGAGGGGAGACCTAAGGTGATGAAGCTTCTTGGAGGGAGGATGAAGGACAACCAGCTGCTTCATAAATTTGCCTAGGGGTTATCTATGTCTCTGGCATTTTCTTCGTTTATGAGAACCTACTTTTTCGTGAAGGGTACTTTGCCAGTCATAAGATATTCCCTCCCACAATTGTGCTTATAATTTAGTTGGAAACAGAAGACAAACGCACAAGATAAAGCTATAAGGTAGCCACAATGCTTGGGTCCAAAAGCATAGTAGCCAGTAATTGCTATAGGACTTCAAAGGAAAAAGAAATCACTCAACTGAGACTCAAAAGGCCAGAAAGAGTCTCAGCTGTTTGATTAGTAGTATAACTTCAGGTAAATCATTTAAATTTTCTCAGCTTCAGTTCCTTTATATGGATAAGCTCCTTAAAAGTCCAATTCAATTTTGGTGTATCCCCATTGCTTAGCACAGTGTGTGTGTGTGTGTGTGTGTGTGTGTACACATATACATATATGTATATATATGTAATAATATAATTTATCAAAGTCATAGCTAGATGTTTGATGATAGCGGTGAATAAGTGACACAATTGTCAGAGTTGTATAAACATAATTCCTACCCCTAGAAAGATGCAACTAATCACAACCAGGTTTAGGAAGAAAAGATGCCCAAATAGAAGTTTCTCCATCCAGTTACACTTAAAAGAAAGTCACACATGTATTGCAAATGAATTAAACGAGAAGTAGACCAATATGACAGAACACTGGATTCAGAGTCAGGAAGCCAGCGTTGGAATCGTACACCTCTGTCACTTATTATATGTGTGACTTTGGGCAAGTCACTTGAACATTCTGAGCCTTAGTTTCCTCATCTGTAAAATGGGTATAATGATGCTTCTGTTATTAGCTTTGAAGGGTTGTTGGTGAGGAAAGTGACTTGTTATTCTTCCCCTCGACTTAATATTATTTTATTTTTTCCAAATTTAATGTAAAGATGGTTTTCAACATTCACTTTTATAAAATTTTGAGTTCCAAATTTTTCTCCCTCCTTCCCCAAGACAGCAAGTAATCTGATATAGGTTATGCATGTACAATCATATTAATCATATTTCCACATTAGTCATGTTGTGAAAGAAGAAACAGAACAAAAGGGAAAAACCACAAGAAAGAAAAAAACCACAAAACAATAAAAAAGTGAAAATAGTATGCTTTAATCTACATTCAGATTGCATAGTTCTTTCTCTGGATGTGGATAGCATTTTTCATTATGAGTTTTTTTGTAATTGTCTTGGATCATTGTATTGCTGAAAAAAGCTAAGTCTATCATAGTTGGTCATCACAAAATGTTGCTATTACTGTATATATACACGCTGTTCTGGTTCTTCTCACTTCATTCAACATCAATTTATATAAATCTTTCCAGGTTTTTCTGAAATCTTCCTGATCACCATTTCTTATAGCACAGTAGTATTCCATTATATTCATATACTACAACTTGTTCAGCCATTCCCCAGTTGGTGGACATCCCCTCAATTTCCATTTCTTTGCCACCACAAAAAGAATTGCTCTAAATATTTTTGAACATGTGGATTCTTTTCCTGTTTTTGTGATCCCTTTGGGATACAGACAGTGGTATTGCTTGATAAAAGTGGTTCTGCTGGAACTAGATTATTTTTAAGGCAACTTCAAATTATAGAATTCTATGGACGAGTGTTCCAAATAGAAACAAGTTTGTGTCTGTGCTCTAAACACTTAATTTCCCGCTCAACAAAAATTTATTAAGAACCTATGGGGAAAATGGCAGAGTAGGTCAGAAAATCCCAAGTGCTCCAGATTTCCTCCACAAACAAGAAAAATATTGCACCTCAGAGTGAATATAGAGCAGCCAAAATAAACAAGAGTTGGGGCAGAGCAGTGGTCCTCCTGGGACAATTGCAGAAGGCCTGAAGAAAGAACCCAGGGACAGAGGGTTGAGCCTCAATGAAATGCAGACACCTCCAGGCTATCTCCTCTGAAACAACAAACAAGCCACAGGGGCAACTGGGTTGGGAGGTAGCCTCAGCCACCAGAATCTGCAACAGACAGTGTTGGGGATCAGATATCCAAGCAGGGGAACATTGAAGGATTTCTAATGCTGAGGGCCACCAGGCCTGCTGCTGAGACCAGCACAGGCACAGTGAATGCAGGAGCCATGGAGCTGATGCTACTGGCTATGAGCACTTACAGGAGAGCTGAATTCTTGGTTTTGGTTCTAGGCCAGAGGGGAAAACTGAAGGTTACAGTCACTGGAGGGTCCTCAGGGAGCAAGAGCATTTCCAGCATAGTGTGACAGGGGCCCTAATTGTAATATGGCTTAGAGGGGGAAGGAATGTTGAAGCTGCATTGTGAACAAAGCTTAGAAAATAATCTTAAGAAGGAGCTAAGGCCAGAGGCACCATCCCCCACAGCCCTGGACTATAGGTGATCATAATAACAAGTTGCTAAAAATAAATTAAAAAAAAAAAACTAATAAGCAAAGAAGAACCCAACCATAGGTAGCTACTATGGGGATAGAGAAAACCTGGTTTCATTTTTAGAGGAGGATACTGAAGCAAAAAAAAAGCCTCTTATACCCCAAAGAGTAACATATAATGGCCACCTGCCCAAAAAGAATTTATAGAACTTTAAAAAGACTTTAAAAATCAAATGAGAGAAATTGGGGAAAAATTAGAACAAAAATAAGAACAATTCAAGAAAATTATGAAGAGAGTCAACTAGAAAAAGAGATTCAGAATCTTAGGAAAGAAAACAACTCCTTGATAACTAGAATTGGACAAGGGGAAGCAAATGATGTTATAAAATATCAAGAAATAATAAAACAAAATAAAAAGAATGAAAAAAGAGAAGGTAAAACATCTCACAACTGATCTGGAGAACAGCTCAAGAAGAGAAAACATAAGAATTATCAGACTACCTGAAAGCTATGATCAAAAAAAGAATCTTGATACAATATTACAATAAATAAATAAAATTGACCTAAAGTTTTAGAAAAAAGAGGGGAAAGTAGAAATAGAAAAAAAATCCACCAATCATTACCTGAAAGAGATCCCAGGATGAAGACCTATAGGAATAGCATAGCCAAATTTGAAAAAACCAAGGTTAGAGAGAAAATATTACAAAAAACAAGAAAAAATAATTCAAATACTGCAGAGCCACAATTAGAGTTGCACAAGACCTAGCAGCTGCTATATTAAAAGACCACAGGTCTTGGAACACTGTATATCAAAGAGCATAAGAACTGGGAGTTGTGGCCAAAAATAACTTACCCAGCAAAGTTAAGTATAATCCTGAACAACAACAAAAAATGGATATTCAATGAATTGACAGACTTACAGGTTTTTGTTGCAAAAAGACCAGAACTTAATAGAAAATTTGACATAAGATCCAGGAGAACTATGTAAACATCAAAGACTAACTATAAGGGATTCAATAAGGACAAACTATTTGCTTTTTATATACAGAAATGTAAACCATATTCTTAAGAATGTCATTAGTAATTGTGTAGTTCTAAAGAAAGATTGGATATGTTTTGAGTATGATGTGGTGATTCTAAAAAGCAAAATTGTTTAGGAAAAGGTAAAAGGAATAGTTATCTCATACAAATGATTGTGCAAGAAGGAGAAATGATAGAGAAGAATCAGGTTGGAGTAGAGGACTGATAGTACTGGTTTAAAGAGGGAACAGCATATACATCAAAAAGGGTATAAAAGTCTTCTAAATTTATAAAAAAAAAATATAAGAGGGTGAGGAAACAGGATGGGGGAAGCTTAGAAGGATGTGCAGATTAAGATTTAGGAGGGTAGTGGGAGAAGAAGAAGGAGGGGCCCTTCTAGGAGTGGGTAGAACAAGGAAATGGAAGGTTAGTGAGGAGGATAAAGGAGAAATTGTTTAAAAGGGTGTAGAATGGGGTTGTAGTGGTTAGAAGTAAACTAGAGGAGGGATAGGGTAAAAAGAGAGGCTAAGAAGGACAATAGTGAGAAAAAATATGATGGAGGGAAATACATAAATATAGTCATTAAAACTTTGAATGTGAATGGGACAAATCTACCCATAAAACAGAAATGGGTTAAAAACCAGAATCCAACAATATTCTGCTTACAAGAAACATTTTAAAATGATACACACAGAGTTAAAATAAAGGACTAGAGTAGAATGTTTTATGTCTTCGCCAATGTGAAAAAAGTAAGGGTAGCAATCATGATATCAGACAAAGGCAAAGTTAAAATAGATTTAATTAAAAGAGATAAACAGGGAAACTGCATTATGATAAAATAGATAATGAAACAATATAAATACTAAACTTCTATGTACCAAATTCCAGAGCATTTTTAAAAGAAAAAACTAATTACAAGTGGAAATAGACAGTAGTACTATAATAGTGGGGAACTTTAACCTTCCTTTCTCAGAACTAGATGAATCTAACCAAAAAATAAATAAGAAAGAAGTGAAGGAAATGAATAGAATTTTTGATAAGCTAGATATGATAGATATCTGGAGAGAACTGAATGGAAATAGAAAGGGATACACTTTTTCTCATCTCATCATCAGTATATAATACTTTTACAAAGATTGACCATATATTATGGCAAAAAAAAAATTTATAGCTAAAAGCAGAAATATTAAATGCTTCCTTTACAGACCACAGTGCAATGAAAATTATATTTAATAAGGAACCATGAAAATACAGAAAAAAAACTAATTAGAAATTAAACAACCTAATCTTAAAGAATGTATAGGTTAAAGAACAAATAATAGAAACAATCAGCAATTTCATTAAAGAAGAAGACAATAATGAAACAACATATCAAAACCAATGGATTACAGCAATCAGAGGAAAATGTATATCTCTAAGGTCTTATATCAATAAAAAAGAGAAAGAGCAGGTCATTGAACTGAGTATGCAATTAAAAAAAAAGAAGAACAAATTAAAAATCCTCAATTAAACACTAAACTGGAAATCCTAAAAATTAAATATGGAATCAATAAAATTGATTATATAAGAAAACTGTTAAATTAATAAATAAAACTAGCAGTTAGTATTACAAAAAAAAGTCATCAAAATTTATAAACCATTGATTAGTATGATTAAAAAAGAGAGAAAACCAAATTACTAGTATCAAAAATGAAAAGGGTGAATATATCACTAGAGACTATGAAATCAGAGCAATTATAAGGAGTTATTTTGCCCATTTATATACCAATAAATTTAACTACTTAAGTGAAATGGAAGAATATTTACAAAAATACAAACTGCCTAGATTGGCAGAAGAGGAAATCAAATGTCTAAATAGACCTATTTTAGAAAAATAAATCGAATAGCTTATAAATGATTTCCCTAAGAAAAAAGTACCAGGACCAGATAGAGTGAATTCTATCAAACATTTAAATACCAATTAATTCCAATATTAAATAAATTATTTGGAATAATGGGCAAAGAATGGGTACTACCAAACTACTTTTATGAAACAAATGGAATACTGATACCTAAGTCAGGAAAAGTAAAAACAGAGAAAAAAGATTATAGACCAATTTCATTAATGAATATGAATGCAAAAATCCTAAATAAAATACTAGCTAAAAGATTGTAACTATATATTATAAAGGTTATAGATTATGACCAAGTGGGATTTAGATCAGAAACGCAGAGATGTTTTAACATAAGAAAAACTATTGACGTAATTGATTATAACAATAATAAAAGTAACAAAAATCATATGATAATATCAATAGATTCAGAAAAAGCATTTGATAAAATACACTCTTTTATGTTTTTTTGCTTTTTGGGGGGCAATTGGGGTTAAGTAACTTGCCCAAGGTCACACAGCTAGGTTTTTGTTTGTGTGTGCGTTAAGTGTCTGAGGCCGGATCCGAACTCAGGTCCTTCTGACTCCAGGGCCGATGCTCTACTCATTGTGCCACCTAGCTGCCCCTACAACACTCGTTTTTATTAAAAATACAGGCATAAATGAACTTTTCCATAAATCAATAAGAAGCACTTACCTAAATCCATTAGCAAGCATTTGTAATGGGAATAAGCTAGAAGCCTTCCCAGTAAGATCAAGTGTGAAACAAGGATACCCATTGTCACCAATTTTATTCAGTATTTTATTAGAAATCCTAGTGATAAAAGTAAGAGAAGAAAAAGAAATAGAAGGAATCAGAATTAGAAATGAGATAATAAAACTATCTCTTTATGCAATTGATAATGATGATAGACTTGGAAAAACATGAAGACACAACTAAAATGTTAATTGAAATAATTAATAATTTCAGTAAAGTAGCAGGATATAAAATAAACCTACATAAATAATCACCATTCCTATATATCACCAACAGGATCCTTCAGGAAGAGATAGCTAAAGATACTCTGTTTATAATAACCCTAGACAGTATAAAATACCTGGGAATTCACCTACCAAAACAAACTCAGAATCCATATGAACAAAACCATAAAACACTTTGTACACAAATAAAATCAGATTTAAATAAATGGAGAAATATTAATTGATCATGGGTAGGCAGGGCCAATATAATAAAAATGACAATTTTACAAAAATTAATCCATATATTCAATGCCATCCCCATTAAATTACCAAAAAATTACAGAGCTAGAAAAAATAATAAAATTCATGTGGAAGAACAAAAGATCAGGAATATCAAAGGAATTAATGGGGAAAAATGTATAGGAAGGAGGTTTAGCAGTATCAGATCTTAAACTATATTATAAGGTAGTAATTATCAAAACTCTCTGGTACTGGCTAAGAAATAGAAAGGTAGATCAGTGGAATAGAGCAGACATACAATCTACAGCAACAAACAAATATAGTAACCCAGTGTTTGACAAATGTAAAGACTCAAGTTTTGGGGATAAGAATTCATTACTTGGTAAAAATTGTTGGGAAAGCTGGAAAACAGTCTTGCAGAAATTGGGCATAGAACAATATTTTACACCATTTACCAAGATAAAGTCAAAATGGATATACGATGTAAAGAGAGATATTACAATAAAATTTGAAGAATGTGGAACATATTACTTATCAGACTTATGGATAGATGAACAATTTATGAACAAACAATAGATAGAGAGTGTTGTGAGATATAAAATGGATATTTCTGATTACATTAAACTAAAAAGTTTTTATAGCCAAGATCAGAAGGAAAGCAAAAAACTGGGAAAAAATTTTATAGACAGTTCCTCAGATAAAGATCTCATATCTCAACTATATAAAGAACTGTATCAAATCGATAAGAATGTGAGTCATTCCCCAACTGGTAGTCAAAGGATATGAACAGGCAAGTTTTCCGATGGAGAAATCAAAACAATTTGTTGTAGTCACATGAAACGCTCTAAATCATTATTGATTAGAGAGATGCAAATTAAAACAATCTTGAGATATCATTTTACACCTACTAGATTGGCTAAAATGACTGAGTAGTGCAACAAGAGTATTTATTTTCGAGCATTCCTCCCAAAACCTCTCCTGAAAATATAGACGTTATCAATGGGGAGAGTAAGCAAGTCTAGTGATCACACATGGGGACTTCCTCATGTGAAGGATCAACTTACACCACTAAGTGCCATAGCGCCCCTTAAGTCTTCTTAAGATATCCCATCACTTTAGAGAAATACTAATCAAAACAATTATGGATAACATGACAAAACAGGAAAATGATAAATGCTGGAAAAGATGTGGGAAAATTAGAAGAATAATGCATTGTTGGTGGAGTTGGGAACTGATCCAACCATTCTGAAGAGCAATTTGGGATTATGCCCAAAGGGCTATAAAACTGTGCATACCTTTGACCCAGCAATACCACTTCTAGGTCTGTATTCCAAAGGGATCATACAAATGGGAAAAGGACCCACATATACAAAAATATTTATAGTAGCTCTTTCTATCATGGAAAAGAGTTAGAAATTGAGGGGATGCCCATCAGTTGGGGAACAATTATACAAGCTGTGGTAAAGGAATGTAATAGAATATTATTGTCTAATAAGAAATGATGAGCAGGTAGACTTCAGAAAAACCTGTAAAGACTTATACAAACTGATGCTGAGTGAAGTGAGCAGAACCAGGAGAACATTGTACACAATAACAGCCACATTGTGCAATGACTGTGGAAGACTTAGCCCTTCTCAGTAATGCAAGGTTCTAAGACAACTCCAAAAGGCTCATGATGGAAAATATTATCCATTTCCAGAAAAAACTATAAAATCTGAATGCAGATTGAAGCAAATTACTTGTTCTCTTTCTTTCTTTTTTTTTTTTTGTTTCTTCTTTCTCGTAGTTTCTCTTTGGTTCTAATTCTTCTTTACAACATGAATAATGTGAAAATAGGTTCAATACGAATGTATATGCAGAGTCTATATCCAATTACATGCCATCTTGGGGTGGGGGGAGGGAGAGATAGGGAGAAAATTTAAAACTAAAAATCTTATGGAAGGGAATGTTGAAAACTAAAAATAAATACATTTTTAAAAAAAAGACATCCCATCACTGTTCTTCACTAGATTCCACAATTCTGCAGAGTATGTCACTGGGCAGGGAACGTCTGTTTGGTTATCATGACTGCACCAGCTTTAATTCATTGCTTGGTTGTGGTTTATCCTTCCTCTAGCCCCAGTTTCAGTAAAGTGCCCTTTACCTAGGGCACTGCTCTCTCAAGGAGAACTGGAACCAATGGATCTGGAGTCAGGAAGACCTGAGTTCAAGTTCAACTTCAGATACTACGTGTGACTTTGGGTAAGTCACTTTGCCTGTTGCCTCATTTTCCTCATCTATAAACTGTAGATACTAACAGCACTGCCTCCCAGGGTTGTCGTGAAGATCAAATGAGATAACATTTGTAAAGTGCTTAGCACAGTGCATGGCACATAGTAGGCACTATAAAAATGCTAGTTATTATTATTATTAGGGCCATTATTAGGAAGCTTCTCCAGTTCTGCTTCTTCAGAGTATTAGCAGCATCCCTACTCCAGGAACCAATTTCTATTTCTCTTCAAATGTCTCACGGACTTGATGGAAGCAAGGTTCCTACTTAAGAAGCCATTGTTGATGGGGAAAGGAGAGTTGGGGAAGAGAGGAATTCCCTCCCTGAATTACTGTCCTATTCTAGAGTCACTCTTAAGAGCTGAAGTTTCCTGTTCTGACTCTACTAGAAGCTGGTTCCCTCCTTTTTAAAATCTGTGTCTGTCTTATTCACCCATGTAAATGAATGGGCTGAGAGAAGGCCCAAAATAAGCCAGAACTAGGAGTAAATCCATTATCTCTTGGTATCTGCTCAGCTTAATTTCTATAGGCAAATGTAAACACTCAGGAATTAAGTCATAACAACAAATATAACAACTGCAACTACTTCTACCATTTATATAGCTAACTGTGGTAAGCATTATAAGTGCTTTACAATTATTATCTCACTTGATCCTTACAACAACCCTTGGAGATAGGTGCTATTATTATCCTTATTTTACAGATAAGGAAACTGAGGCAAATAGAGGTTAAATGACTTGCCTATGCTCTCACAGTTAGGAAATGACTAAGGCTGAACTGAGATCACTAAGGCTGTGAACTCAGATCTCCCTGACTCTAGACCAATCCTGCTTTCTCCCCTCTACCCCAATCAGCTACATAAAGGTTAGTTAAGAAGGAATGCTCTCATTGAGCTTATAGGGACACACACACACAGTTTATACATATAATATGTTATCTATATACATGTACGCATACATACACACATGCATATGCACATTGTGTATATAAATGTACATGTATTGATATATATGCAATCATAAGATAAATAGTACGTGTTAAATGCAGAAAGATTCAAAGTGCTAGCTACCCTGTTCTCTAATGACCCTGTACTAACTGATGAATAACTTAATCACATCAGGAAAAATTGGAATCATAATGGCCACATTACTTGTCTTATGGGCTCACTGCTAGCCGAGATCCTTTGGGGTAAAAGGTCATTGTCAGCTGGTAGAGGGGCATAGATCTAGGTTTTATGGAAGAGAAAAAATTTGGGTGGAGCTTTAAAGGATGATGGGAAGTGAGGAAAGGGCAAAGGCATTTTGGGCAGAGGGAATTTATGAGCAAAGACATTTAGAAATTATCTTCTTAGGCAAGTTAGTTGAAACCATAAAAGTAGAGGAGTTCAAATAGGGAGGGAGAAAAAAGTGAAAAAGTACTTTAGCACATACCCATATTTAAAGTCAGGAGCATATAAAACCAGCAAAAATGGGTAGGGAAGGGACAACCCAGGGGATAAAAACCAGAGTAAGAGCAGCAGTCAAGGAAGGAGATTAGCCAGCAGTGTCAAATACTGCAGGGAGGTCAAGGAGCCTATAGACTGAGAAGAAACCTTTGCTTTTGGCAACTCGAAAGTCACCCTGACCCTGAAGAAAACAGTTTCATTAAAGGAGTGAGGGGGGCAGGGGGAAAGGGAAGGAGAAGCCAAATTTCAGGTGTTTGAGGAATGAGTGGGTGGTGAGATAATGAAAGCAGCTAGTATGACCACTCATCTGAGAAGGTTAGCCAGGAAAAAAAGGAACAAGATTACATGAAGGAGGGATGATTGGGTTTTCCTTTGATGTAGTCACAGGATATAATCACTGATTTGAGGTGTCAGTGTGTTATCAAAGAATGAACTGTTATTTCTTTACTAAGTATGACTTCACTCTTTGTCTCTCTGTTAGAAAGGCTAAATATTATTGGATCAACAATCGTTGGCCACATTCTGGGGTGACCCTTAAAAGACACAGTCTATTCAGTTTGAGTCAACAAAGGCAGGAGTAAGCAATTGTGTGTGTATGTATGTGTGTATGTGGGGGCAGATTCGTGGTGGTGGGGGGCTAATCCTTAATTTCTTCAAAGCAGGATAAGAAGAGAAAGGGATTCTCTGAATCTCCCCTCCCACCCCTCACCATTGAGCAGTGGCATTTCTTGCCCAGAAGACACCCCATCTAGCAGTTCTAGGTGGTTCCCCAAATAGCCACAGGTACAGAGAGTTAGTCATTTAAGGCTGAAAACTGCTTCAAGTAGCTTGACCAAAAACCAGCAGAAAAAAGAAAGGACTATGGATTCATAAGACACCTAGACCAAGGACTTGAGATTTGAGCTACAGAGAGGCTTGAGTTGGGATCTCAAGGATCTGGGGACCAATTAGTACTAGAGGAATGATTAGCCTTGTCTACATTAGTCCCTAGGCATGACAACATCTAATCTTGACCTTTTCACTGATGGCTACATGCCTATACATAAATTTGCTCATTTTTAAACTAGAGGATGGCAGTCAAGATGGCAGAGAAAAGGCAGCAATTCACCTGAGCTCTCCCCAAAACTTCTCTGAACACCTTTAAATAATGTCACAAAATAATTCCTGGAGCAGCAAAACCCACAAAAGAATGGCATGAAATAATTTTCCAGTCAAAGACAACTTAACAGGTCAGCAGGAAAGGTCCATCACCCCTGGTGAGAGTGGAACACAGTCCAGTTCAGGCTTCACCAGCACAGACCCAGCCCCAGAAAACTAGGACAAGACTTTGGGAGCCACTGAATCATCATCAGCAGCAGCTGCATCTGGAGCTCTCAGCCCACAGAAGGTAAGGGGTCAAATAACTGGTCAGAAGGAGATTATAGGGTCTCTTTGCTAGCACTGAGGCAGGACCCATATTGAGATCCAGGTTGCAGTCCTGGGTGGCAATTCCAAGGTGAGGAGGAGCACTAGGACACTAGCACTTGTAGACACAGTGGAACAGGGACCGTCATCACAGTTCTACAGCAGAAAAGAGCGCTTGTGGCCACTCATGGACAAGAGCACAGGCCAGGAGAATAGTAAATGTACCTGTTCTTAGATCATACTACCTTGGAAGAACTGAAAACTTACAGGTCCCTAGAAGTATCTCTGAAAACAGTTGTATAAAACCCTTGAAGCTTGGGACAGTGCACCCTCCACCCTGAAAACAGAGCCCGACTTTAACAAAGAGTCAAAAGTCAAATAATATATGATTTTACAGATCCAATGAAGTACTGAATGAATTAGATTCATTATGCTGCCAGATTCCCAGAAGTATTAGACCCAAAGTGGTGCAATGAAAACTTGAGTTCTATCAGGGTGTAAAAGGTATAGGTGAGAGTGATCTGCAAAATAAAGTGATGACAGTCAGGTTGACAAGTGCATCAGTAAGATGACCAGAAAATAACAGGGTCTCCTTTTATAGGACTTTAAAATTTACAAAGAACTTTGACATTCTTGTGAAATTCATGATCTCATTTAAGCATTATAATTACCCTCTGATGTAGGTAACCTATTTATTATCATCCCCAGTTTGTGGGAAGCAGAGGTTGTACTTTGCCCAAATGTCACTTGGATGTCAAGTGACTGGACTGAGATCCAGACTGAAATTCTCAGCCTTCTCTGACTAAATAAACCTGTTCACATTTTGAGCCTTGTGAATTCATGTGCTTATAGGAGTTTGTAATTATGCTTCAGATAATATAGTCTTCAAATTACCTGGGCGGGTTCAATGAGCATTGAAATGTAAGCTACCTACCTCAGTAGGCAACACTGTCTCCCTCCATATGAAGAAAAGTCCAGGTCTGTTTAGCCGTTATATTGTAGGCTAGTTTTACAAAAAGATAATTTAGAGGTTTTAAAAGAGCCAGTTTTGAAAAGTCCTCAATGATAGCCAAATTAATTGACTGTTTTTAATCACCTAGAGATCAAGAATCTACCATCAGTTCTATTGTTTCATAATCAACTGGATTGTGGCTACAGGAGATTGAAGGAGGTTGAGAACAAATGGAGAAGCAGAGTGGAAAAGAGCAGGGTCACCCATTAAACACAGCTACCTCATCCCCTTTTTTCATGTCCCTGCCTCTGTGATTGCAGAGAAAGAGTCACAGGCCTAACAAAAAACAACCTTTCCTGTTTGTAAGATAGTTTTAAAAGACTCCAAAGTTAAGGCAAACAAAAAGAAGTTGAATACTACTGGTGACTAGTTTCATGGAAGAATAGGAATAGGTACCGGATTTATGATTTTATCGGTGTGCATATTCCCAGGTGAGGAAACTCCTTCTACCAACGCAGGTACCCTGCAACTTTGAGAGTTCCCGAGGGCCCCAGAGAGGTTAAATGTCCTGCATTAGGTCACAAAGTCAATATGTGTCAGAGGTGAGACTTTAATTCAGATTTTCCTGTCTAGACCCGTTCTCTGCTCACGATTACACAATGCCTTGTATGATAAAGAAAAGACAAGTTTTAGATTAGAATATGAACTGAGATGAACCAGGTTTCTTCCCGCTGAAAGAAAACATCTTAATTCGAAGTAACACTTCATTAAGTTTATTGTTAACTGTTGAGAGGAAGGGAAGAGAGGTGTTTTTCTGCTCCTAATGATGTACAGACTATTCCATTTTCAAATAATGTAACATAGGTGGGATGCTAGAGAAGATAGCCAGTTGTAAACTTCCTCTCCTCTGCAAAATTAGATAAGGAAGATCTGGCCACAAGCACAGGCACTGCTGTATGACTTCTGAAAGACGGGAAGAGAGAGTAGGATCTATTTTCTTCCTTTGGTTCAAAAAAGGTTATTGATCCCAAGATCTTTGGAAAGATCAGATACACAAAACCTGGGTGAAATTGAATCATAGGCACACAGAAGTTGAAATCAACTTTTTATTTTAGCTAGCTACCTAAATGCCAGACTTACAATAACTTGTAAATATAACATAATTACGTATTATTGAGAAGAAGAATATTAGGAATTTAAGTGCTCCTGTTTGAAGTATAAGCGATTTTCCTTTCTTTGCTTGTTACTTGCATGCTTATCAGTATTTGTATTTGTTAATAGTTTCAAAGTGTATTCTGCATTAATAAATAACTTAATTGATCAAAAAAAGTTGATGTATTTCTAAATTTCTCTTATGCACACTGTTCAAAGGAACACTGACTACTTATAAATACCTGTTTTTGAAATGCTAACCTATTACAATGGAAAAGATTATGAGGGCCATCTAGGGATCAAACAGAATAAATTCTCTTGAACTGAGTGAAAGGATGTGTGTGTGTGTGTGTGTGTGTGTGTGTGTGTGTGTGTGTGTATGGTGGAAGGTACTGAAAGTATAATATATGTATCATCTAATATAAAAAAGATATTATTTATTCAGTACAACATATCTGAACCATAATGAATATTTTGTTTAAATGACTTTAAAGTAAGTACAATTCACCACCCCTCCTCATTTCCATTCATTTTTCAAATGATAGTGTTCTCATAGTGATTCTCTATAGTTGTAAATCATGATACACTGGGACAAGGATGGGGGACCACTGGCCTTGAGGCCACACATGGCCCTCTGGGTCCTCAAGTGAGACCCTTTGAATACAAACTTCACAGAACAAATACTCTTAATAAAAGGATTTGTTCTATAACACTTGGACTCAGTCAAAGGGCCACAGTTGAGGACCTAGAGGCCACTGTGGCCTTGAGGCTTCAGGTTCCCCACCCCCGAACTGGGGCCTAGAACAACTGAGTTCAGATTCTGGTTCTCACTTATTACCTGGGTGATTTGGGACAAGCTACTTTGCCTCTCTGTGCCTCAGTTTCCTCACCTGCAGATGAGAAGGCTGGTCTATATTAAAGGTCCCTTCTAGCTATATATTACATGATCCTTTATTAAAGATCAAAATTGACCCAAGGACAATGAAAAAAGACCCAAGGACCAAAAAAAAAAAAAGCCCTTGGTGAATGTACAGGATTGTAGTAACTGGTGATGAATTAAATCAAGGAAAAAATTTCATATGATATATCATCAAGGATGATATATATTATCAGAAAAGGGAAGAGGGGACAGGCCACGTAAAAAGAATGAGAGATAATGGACATTTTTACTCTTGATATAATAAAAGAATTAAAGGAAGACTTCTAGTATTTGAGGCAGATCCTCTCCATGCAGACAGAGATAGAATGGCGTGATGGATTGATTACTAAACTCGGAGTCAGGACTTGGGTTCAGATCTTACTTCTGATACTTAGATGACACTTATATAACCATAACAAATTATTTATTCACTTAGTGCTTTAATTTTCTCATCTTTAAAATAGGGATTAAAAATGCCTGTAGTACCTACTTCCCAAGGTTCAAGTGAGATAATGTATATGTGTATGTATATTGGCCTAGTCAATGGAGTCCCTTCCTCCAGAGTACTGTGTGCTTCATGTGGAAAAGGCTTGTGAGCCTGCCTTCATAAAGACATGGTGATTATGTAAGGGAAGAGCCCTCCTCTCCCATCTGGAGCAGGTAGAGTATTCTATAACTGGTCGTAGTATTACAGCCATGTGGTGTAGAGATGGATTGTTCATTAGTTGCTGAGCACAAATGCGGGTCTATCTAAAAGCACTAACTGTTCAAAGCAAGTCCCCTCTTCCTTCTCTTTCTTGCTGCCTGTTCAAGTGACAGAGATATACTGTGAATCTTTGGATAAGGAGAGGCCTCAGACCTGCCTCATTTCTGAGTGAAGACATTGGAGGGGGCTATGACTTTTGTGACCTTCAAAAGGTAGGAAGAGTGGCTGCCTGCTGGAGTCCATGCCAAGATTTGCCTGAAGTTCTGTGCAAAAGAGCAAAATTCCTGTTCAGACCAGAATAAATTGCAGGCAACCAAGAGGGAATAACAGTGGTTCATGTATTGGTTATGCTGAATGCAGATGAGAATTCTCTGGACTTTGCCACCGTGCCTCAGCTATATCCTCCTTCCCACCCTCTACCACCCAAGGCCTCCTCTCCCATTTGGGTTCTTCCCAGAAGTTCCATTTTGTGGAACGGTCTAGACACCCCTCATTCTCTGCATTTTACCACCATCCCCTCAAGTGGGAACTTCCTCCTTCTTTGTCGTGCCAGTTTGACTGTACCATAGAGCGTAATGAATACTGTATAATAAGACTGGAAAGGTAGACTGAGACCCACTTGTAAGAGCCTTTAAGCTCCTGTCTACTAAGATGTAGAGGGCTGGTGATGTGCATTAGTGAAGTAAAATCTACACTAGTGGAAATAAAACATTTTTTTTAATGTGTTAACTTTTTAAAAATTGAGGTCATCCATAAAAAAAGATGTGCAAAAGACAGTCTAGAAGGTCCTTTCCTGCTATAAAATTCTATGGTTTAAGATGCAGAAGAAGTGTCTGCAATCACAGGATCAGAGAGTCCCAGAGCTGGGAGAGACTTCAGAGGTCATCTAGTCCATTGTGTTTATCTTCCCTTATTTCATGTGTCTGACAAGTGACCATCCTGTCCCTGCTGCCATCTTTTAGTCACCCTGATTATCAGTGATTTTGCATTTCTAATCTTGCAAAGGGCAGCTAGCTGTTGAAGTAGAATGAGTTCAGGGCCAAGAATCAAGAAGATGAATCTTTCTGAGTGTAAGTATGGTCTCAGACAGTAGCTGGGTGACCCTGGGCAAGTCACTCCCCTGTTTGCCTCACTTTCCTAATCTATAAAATGAGTTGGAGAAGGAAATGGCAAACCACTCCAGTTTCTTTGCCAAAAAAATAACCAAACCCAAATGGGGTCACAAAGAGTTGGACATGACTGAAAATGACTGAATAACTCTTGTGAAGTGACTTTTTAGCCTCCAGTTGGTTTCTACCTTTAATCTGTTTTCAGAAGAACAATCCAAATGATCTTTTGTCCTCCAGCTCCCTCATATCCAGCATTAATCTCCCATTTAGAACACTGTCCAAAACATTGTGAACAAATATCCTACTCTGTTGTCTACTCTATACATTGCCTTGGCAGTGGTAGCTTCAAAAGAGTTCCAAAAAATTATTGAAGCACATCTTGGCTTTCCTGGGCTCCGCTGGTAATCCTCAATCAGGCTCAAGGAGGTTTTTCTGAGTAGTCCTCTGCTTAATCCATCAAAACAATTTCTGATGTTTCTCTGCAGCTGAAGGGAACCTAGTAGTTCTCTAGTCTTTTGTTTTTGTTTATTAGTCTAAGCCCTGTTTTAAATGAGGGAAGAAAAAATAATGGTACTCTCAAATGCTGTACCATCTGGAAAAGCCTGAAAATATGCTTCCACTGTCTTTAAGGAAATCTTTTACTTAAAAGAAAAATGAAATGAATCGGGTTAAATCAGCTAACTTCTACCATCATACTTAGGATTCCATTAACCAGGGACTGAACTTCATTGGCAATTAGAAGAAACCCCTTATCTATTTCTTCCCCACTTACACCTTCCTGGCTCTGTATCTTGGCTCTGGTTTCAGTATCATTGCTGCATTACCTCTCCTCTTCCCCTTCTTTTTTGTCTAGATCTATGACTTTATTAGTATAGCAAATTTACTTTACTAACACAGTTAGGCACTGAGAGATTATTGGATTTGCCTAGGGTCACAGAGTTAATGTATGTAATGTAATGTGAGATTTGAACCAAGACTTTCTGACTCTGGTAGTTTTTTTATCTATTATGCCATGTTACTTTATATTAAAAAAAAAAAGCCCAACATCATCCTGCATTCTGTTCTCATTAAATGTTCTTTAGGAGGGCCCTCTCTTAGTCTGGGTATTAAGGGGATCCATTCTCCATAATTTCTAAGGCAGTGAAAGTGCCTCCTTCCCTCTCCCACCATCCCACTGGGTCAGTGGATCCCCACCCAAGTGGGAAGTGAAGGAAGAGAAAAGAGAGTCCAATAGCCTAGCTAAACTCAATCAAACCACAGATCTAAAGGCAGTGAAACCCTCTCACCTTCCCTTAGGTTTTTTGAGCCTCTACCAAAAACCAACTGGCAGGATTCTTTTTTACACAGGTGTGGGTTGTGGTTCCATACTGGACATTAACCAGCTGTGTGCCTTTGACCAGATCACTGATCCTCTCAACTACTAATTGCTTCCTGCCCCCCCTCCAAAATTATTTTATATATTCTTTGTAAATACATGTTTATATACATGCTATCTCCTTCAATCCTCTTTGAGGACAGGGACTTACTATTTTTGTCTGTATTCCTAGAACTTAGCAAAGTAGCAGGTGCTTAATAAATGATTGTTGTTTGATTGATTCATTTCTCCTCCCTGGCTCTCAGTTTCTTCATCTGTGAAATGAAGTGGTTTTCACCCTCTTGGGGCAAAATTGGGACCATCTAAAATGTGCTATTCCCAAAGATGAAGAAGTAGGTGCGATCCTTTCCAAAGGTTTGGCTGTCAACCATGGGTAATCATCCCTACCACACTTTCCTAGTTTCTGTGAAAAATGAGGTATCTGATTTGCTCTATTTATGATACTTTTGGAAACTAGCTCTCATTAAGGGCCATCACTGTTCTGGTTGACTACACTAAAAATCATAGGATTCAGAACTGGAAGGTGTCTGAGAGACTGTCTAGTTGAGGGGTTCTTAACCTTTTCATGATTCATGGACCATTCTGACAATCTAGTGAAGTCTAGAGACCCATTCTTAAAATGATCATTTTAAAATAGATGAAGGAAATGCTAAATTCCGATTAGAGCTTAGTGAAAATAAAGATATGATTTTTCCCCTGCAAATGTATAGACCCTCTGAACTTTATCCATGGATCCTTTGGGGGTAACCTTAGGTTAAGACCCCCCCAATTTAATTCAACCCCCTCATTTTACATATGAGGAAACAGGCTGGGACAGATGAAGTGATTTGCTCAATGTTCACAGTAAGTGGCAGAGTGGGATATAAACCCTGGTCCTCAGAGTCTAAATCTTGTGTTTTTTTCTTCTATATCATGTTAACCCTAGTTTGAAAGAGTGACACCAGGAAGTTGTATGCCCTATGAAAAACTTAAAAATCATGTTCTTTATGTATCATTCTTCACTTCATATGTTGAGCCTTTACTTAAACACATGACTTAGCTTATTTCATTGAATCATGAACATAGTATCATAGAGATGAGGAAAATCAGAAAAAGTTAAGTAAGTGATTTGAATAAGGTCACACAAAGTAGTAAGTGGTAGAACCGAGATTTGGAACCAGGTTCTCTCTACCACAATGTCCTCAAATAAATGCGAAGTAAATGTCATGGGAAGTGTAAAATACGCTAGCATTAAGCGTGCATGATTAGTTTGTTTCTGGTCTGAACCTGTGATTCCATCAGTGTCAAGAACACTCTACTGAGGCATATAAGCAACTCATCCAAAACTTTATTGTCTTAAAAGTTGGCTGGGGTCACCAAGAAATTAATGGAATTGCTTCGTGTGACACAGCTCTGTGTGTTGTAAGCAGTACTTGAACCTGGGTCATCTCATGCTAAGGATGGTCCTTTATCTGCTATGTCCCACTGCTTCTAAAAAAAAAAAAGAACCCTCATGCAATAAAATGATAAAAACAGAAAATAATAATAAAAACTCTTCTTTTTTGTCCCCATATGTTGCCACTTAGATGATGACTATTAGGCCAACTCCTTGTCCTGACTCTTCCCCAGATGACCACACTTACTTGTCAATGGTCAAAATAAGGTGTGGTGAATTCAGAAAATCTCCTAGGGAGTGCTTCTGACTTTTGCTAAGCCCACATATCCTCTATGACTTAAAAATCAGGTCTAGTTGGAATTCAATCTGCAGTTAAGGAGTATATTCAAAGGATATCATTTAGGAACTATTACTAAAAATCCAAATTCAACTTACAGTGTAAATTAAGGGATATTATTTCTACAAAACTGGTCCCTGGGAGGTGGTAGCATGACCACAGTCATAAATGTAGAGACGGAAGGCAGCTTGGAGATCATCTAGGCCAACCTGTAATTTTACAGGTAAGTAAAGTGAGGCACAGGTAGGTTCAGTAACTTGTCTGAGTCATGCAGAAAAACTGAGATTTGAACCCAGGACAAATCCAGTGTTCTTTGTATCATAATGCCTCTGTTTGTGGAGGAAAGAAAACTATTATTGTAATCAGAAGACCTTGGTTGGCATTCTGGCTCTTCCTCTTAGTAGCTATGTGACTATGGGCAAATTAATTAATCTCTATGAGCTTCAGATTGTGCACTTATAAAATGAGGGAGGATTATACTCATAAAGGATTGCAGGTAGCAAAAGCTTTACAAGCAAAGCACTTGTAAAATTCATAGTTCTTTAGAAATCTGAATTATCATTCATTGATCTAACAAATATCAAATGTCAGTCCTGTGAATATCTACTAGCTCTCCAGAAAAATGCAATTTCCTTGAGGGCAGGGATTTCTTCACTCTTTTCTTTGTATCTCCAGATCCTAACACAGTATCTGGCACATAGTAGATGCCTGTTGGATTTAATTGAAGAGCATCTTGTTAGGAGCTGGATGGATGCAAACTTCAGAAAAGACATGTTCCTGGCCTCATGGAGCTCATGGTCTAGGAGACAAAAATTTCATCTACATATATAGAACTTTAAAGGTTGCAATGCTTTTTTTACGAAAACTCTCTAAGGTAGGTGGTACAAGTATTATTATTCCCCCCATTCTAGAGATGAGAATATAAACTCCGAGATTTGTGACTTATTTAGGACTGCACAACTGGTAACAATCAGAGTCTAGAATAGGACAAAGGCCCTGTTTCCAGTACTTTGTTCCATTACCTTACAAATTCTTCTATGTTGTAGTATACAAGGCATAGACCAGGGTTCTACATTGGGTCCCTGTTTTCCTGAGGATCAGACCAATTAGTCAAACTATGGAATGTATAAAGAGGAATGATGTATAATAAGCCTGGGAAAATAGATTGGGACCAGATTGTAAAGGCCTCTCAATAACAAGCACAGGAGTTTGTGTTTGACTTTAGAGGTAATTGCTAAGTGGTATAGCAGACAGAGCACCATGAAGAGACAAGAAGACCTCAGTTAAGATGCGCTCCCTGATTACTAGCTATTTGACCCTGGGCAAGTCATTTAACCTCTGTCTGCCTGTTTAAATATGAAATGGAGATAATAACAGCATATACCTCATAAGTTTGTTGTGAGCATCAAATGAGATAATATTTCTAAAAAAGCACTTAGCATAGTATCTGGCACACAGTAGGTGACTATTAAATGCTTGTTCCCTCCCCACCTCCTCTCATTACAACTTGTTGAGCAGGGGTGTGATATGACCAGACTTAGACTTTTAAAAATATCACTCTGGCAGCTGCGTGGAGGATAAATTAGAAGAGAGAGAGAGACTTCAGACAGGAAGACTAATTAAGAGGCTATTTCAACAGTCCAGGAGTGTAGTGATGAGACTCGGAGATATTGAGGCAGCAGAATTGGCAACTTGATTGTACATAGAGGGTGAGGAAGAGTGAGAGGTTGACAATGATTATGGAATTTGAACCTGAGTGACTGGGAGGATGATGTCCTTATCCTTCATTATGGAAATCCAGTTCTATGACTTAAAAAGCAAAATAAAAGATTTGGAATGGGGGGCAGTTAGGTGTCACAGTGACTAGAGCACCAGCCCTGGAGTCAGGAGGACCTGAGTTCAAATCCAGCTTCAGACACTTAACACTTACTAGCTGTGTGACCTTGGGCAAATCACTTAAGCCCAATTGCCCTTCCTTCTCCCCTCTGGAAAAAAAAAAAAGTTTGGAATGAGTTGATCCCCAAGAAAAAACAAAGATGAAATTTTGTGGAAGCAACAGGGGAGCTAAGCAAGATCAGACCTAGCTCCTTTCACAGTCCAAGGAAGACTTGCATATTAAAAATTTAATATTTTATTTTTTCCACCAATTACATTTTAAAACCATTTAAAAAAATTTTTGAGTGACAAATTCTGTCCCTCCCTTCCTTTCCTCTCTCTGTTTTTGAAAAGGCAAGCAATTTGATATAGGTTATATATGTACAAGACTAGTATTTTTTTTAAAAATAAGGGTTAGGTTTTTTTGCTTTTTTGGAGGGGGGAAAACAGGGCATTGGGGTAAGTGACTTGCCCAAGGTCACATGGCTAGTAGGTGTGTCAAGTGTCTGAAGCCAGATTTGAACTCAGGTCCTCCTGACTCCAAGGCTGGTGCTCTATTCACTGTGCCACCTAGCTGCCTCTAAATAAGTTTTTATTGTCATGTTTTGTTTCTGTATCTCCTACATTTCCCATTGTATGCCTCTCCTCCCTCTCAGAGAGCCATACTTTATAATAATAAAAATAAAAAGAGAAAAAACCCAACCAAACTAATATATGAAAAAAGTGATATTGTATACCATTCCACATCTATGACTCCACACCTCTGCAAACAGAAGTGACCCTGAGAATTGGTATATCTTCAACACTGCCCCATGTTTGTTATTTTTATTACGTGTCCAATTCCCTGAAGACATTGGCAATAAAAGTCTCTTAGACATTTCCAAAAAGGGTTGTATAATCATTTAGGGTTAGGGAGAGGAGGAGGAGAACCTCTGGGAACCTCTCTCCCAATCTGCTTGAGAGGTGAAAAAAATCTGACAGAAAAGGGATTGTTGAGAGTGGATCTGGGAGCAGTGGTGCCAAGCCATGACAAAACAGTCAAGTGAGAAATGGGACTAAAAGTTTCTCTTAGGACTTAATACCAGCAAAAGCCTTCATGTATCCCTGCACTATATTAGTTCATGTGTCCATAGATTACTTATACCTATAGAGTTAGAGCTGAAAGGGACTTTCAAGTAAATTTGTTTTAGTATTCACACATCTATAAATCAGAGACTCTCGGTAGTAATTTCCCCCATATTGTCCCTTAATTATTCAAGGGAACAGTATTGTCAGCAGAAGAAATCAATACTGTCATCATCAAATGACATTTATTGAGACTTTATGACTATCTCTATGCTGAAACTTTCTCTTTCTTATTCTCAACTTGACAAACACCAACAAACCTGACCATTTCCATAGGCAAAGAACAGAAAACAAGATGGCATATGAAACTATTAATCTTTATTGCAGGCAGCTTTCTTAAAAAAAAAAAAAAACATGTGAAAAAATTTTATAGCAAGTTTCCCTGATTAAGATTTCATTTCTCAAATATATAGAGAAAAGGGTCACATTTATAGAAATTAAGAGCCCTTCCTCAACTGATTAATGGTCAAAGGATATGAACAGGAAGTTTTTAGACAAAGTAATCAAAGTTATCTATAGTCATAGGAAAAAAGACTCTAAATCACTATTGATTAGAGAAATACAAATTAAAACAACTCTGAGCTACCATCCCACACCTATTTGATTGGCTTATATGACAGAAAAGGAAAATGATAAATGTTGAAGGGGATGTGGGAAAATTGAGACAAGAATACACTATTGGTAAAGTGTCATACTGATTCAACCATTCTATAGAACAATTTAGAACTATGCCCAAAGGGTATAAAACCATGCATACCCTTTGACTAAGCAATACCACTACTAGGTCTGTATCCCAAAGGGATAAAAAAAAAAAAGGAAAAGGACCCATATGTACAAAAATATTTATAACAGCTCTTTTAGTGGTAGCAAAAAAATTGGAAACTGAAGGAATATCTATCAGTTGGAAAATGCCTGAATAAGTTGTATATAATTGTGATGGAATATTATTGTGCTATAAGAAATGACAATCAGAAAGCTCTCAGAATAACCTGTAAAGACTTATATGAACTGATACAAAGTGAAGTGAGCAGAACCAGGAGACCACTGTACACAGTAACAGCAATATTTTATGATGATCAACTGTGAATGACTTAGCTCTTCTCAGCAATACAATCATCCTTTCAAGATAACTCTAAAGGACTTATGATGGTTTTGTTTGTTTGTTTGTTTGTTTGTTTTGGAGGAGGGAAGGCAAGGCAATTGGGGTTAAGTGACCTGCTCAATGTCACACAGTTAATAAATGTGTCAAGTGTCTGAAGCTGGATTTGAATTCAGGTCCTCCTGACTCCAGGGCCAGTACTCTATTAACTGTGCCACCTAGCTGCCCCTGAAGGACTTAACAATGAAAAATAGTCTATTTCCAAAGAAAGAACTGATGGAGTCTGATTGTAGATTGAAGCATACTTTTTCTTTCCTTTTTTAATTTTTCTTGTATCCTTTTTGTCTGTGTTTTCTTTCATAGAATGACTAACATGGAAATGTGTTTTACATGACTGCACACATATAAACTAAATCAAATTGCTTGCTTTCTCAATAAGGGGGTGATGAGAGGAAGGTAGAGAATTTGAGCTCAATTTTTTATGGAGTGTTAAAAATTGTTTTTATGTGTAATTAGGGAGAAAATAAAATAGTAAATTAAAAAAAGAAAAGTTTTAAAAAGTATTTTTAGAAAAAATATAAAAAGTTAGTTTCAAAGTTGCCTTTGCTTTTATTATGTCTCCCTTGGATCTTCCTTCTGTTCCCTTTTGTACATTAAAAAAAATTTTTTTTTCCATAAATGGCACTTTCTTTTCTTTCTTTCTTTTGGTTGGGGTTGAGGGTGAGGGGAGGAAATTACCATTGCTGCTGTTTCTTTCACCTTCCAAGTCTCCTTCCCATAAAAATAAATTCTTCTCGGGGAAGCTAGGTGGTGCAGTGAATAGAGCACTGGCCCTGAAGTCAGGAGGACCTGAGTTCAAATCCGGCCTCAGACACTTAACACAAAAACTAGCTGTGTGACCTTGGGCAAGTCAGTTAATCCCAACTGCTCTACCTTCCCCTCTCCCAAAAAGGCAATCAATCAATAAATAAATTCTCCTCTATAATTAAAAGTGTTGTTAACAGGCAGCTACTTGGTACAGGTTATAGAGAATCTGACTAGAAGTCAGAAAGTTCTGAGTTCAACTAGGGCTTCAAATACAAGTCACTTCACCACTGCTTCAGTTTTCTCATCTGTAAAATGGGGATGATAATAATACCTACCTTTCGGAGTGGTTGTGAAGACACAATGAGGCAATATTTTAAAGGAGTTTTTCAAACCTTAAAGCCCTATATAAATGCTAACTATTATCAGACAAAATAACTCCATGTGTTGGTCATGTTTGAACATGTATATCTTATCCAAAGTTCTTCTATTCCTAAGAAAAGTATTATTTCCTGGGATCATATTTAATTCAATCCAGCAAGCTCTTACTAAATGCCTATTATGTGCCCTTAGGCTGTGGGAATCCAAAGATGGAAATTATATGGGAACACCCCCGCCGCCACCCCCACACATACCTCCAAAGAGCTTATGCTCTACTTGAGGGCAGACAGCAATATGTTCACAAATAATATGCAAATAAATAAAAACATAGGAGATTTGGGGAGCACTAACATCGGGGGAATTAGGGAAAGCCACTGTTGGCAAAGACACTTGGAATATATCTGGAAGAGAGCTAGGGCTTTCAAGAGAGAGAAGTGACCAACAGTAGGCAATGGGGACAGCCTGTTCAACAGTAAGGAGGCTGGAGGTACAATGATGAATACCGTGGACAGCAGACAGGCTAATTGGCTGTAAGGTAAGTGTGTGATAGGAAGTCATGTTTAGCTGGCTAGAAAAATGCAGGTGGGAGCAATACCAAAGTCCTTTTGCATAGCAAGTCAAGTCAAAATCACGGGGAAAGGTTTCTCTATAAAAGAATTCCAAGGTCTTATTGCAGATTGGAAATCTCTTTGTAAAGTAAATAATCTTTCTTAACTATTTTGTAAATTTGGGATTTTTTTTATACTGGGTTTGCCTCTGGAGGAGATAAGGTACAACTTGACCCCACCCCTCAGACTAATCACTCATCTGTGAAATGAAAGGTTTGGACTAGATGACCTTTAAGGTTGTTGGCAGCTCTAGATTAATCTTGTGGGTCCCTAGGCCTCCCAAAGGGCTATTTAAATAATTTTTGATTAGGACAACATCAGACATCTTCTTATGTCTGTCTCTCTGTTAAAAACAAAACAAAACAAAACAAAACTGTTTCTACCTCCTCCCTCCTGAAATCATCACAAAACAAAAATCAAATTCAGCAGCCCAATGTCAGTTTATCATCTCAGAGAGGAGAAAAGAAAGATCTGGGATGGAGGTGGGGGTGTGTGTGTGTGAATCTATTTTTCTCATTAATTCTTTCTGTGGTGTGTGTGTGTGTGTGTGTGTGTGTGTGTGTGTGTGTGTGTTTTAACCTAAAAATAGTTACCTTGGATACTCTCTACTTCAGGAGTCTGTCTGCTGGGGTTTTCCAACAAGGGAGTTGGTGTATAAATTACACAGTGTGGGCAACATGTATACAAGAATGGGGAAGACATCTTAAGGAATTTAGGTGAGCAGTCCATGATAGGCATTCTGAGACATCAGTCATCATTTCTGCCTGAGACTCTAGGCAAGTCTGAAAAAGAGCAGGCCTATCACAGCTAGTACAAGACTGAACTTGATGGGAAATCAAGGAGATTGCTATGGTAATTCCAAACATTGGAACTAATTACTTTTGTTTACCTGTAGCATCAAATCCTTTAACTTCACAGGGCTCATAACAACTTCTCTCCCCTACTGTCACTTCTCTGGACCACGCCCAGCCTCATAAGTCATTCATTCATTCATTCATTCAACATTCAACAAATATTGATTGAGTACCTTTTATATCAGAGGCACTGCCCTGGTTGAGTGCCTTCTATATGGGGAAGGCATATAGTGCCTTAAGCACTATGGAGGGTGAATGGACATTTTAATTTATTTGAAGTGAAGGGCATGGGCATTGTTTGTCCACAGAGTAGCACTCTTTGGTTCTGTTCATGTCTCTGCCTTACAAAAAATGTTACCTCATTGCTGGTGACCAAACACCACCGACATTCCTATGGTGTTAGACATGCCCTCTGGGGTCTGGTTAAAACACAAGAGTCCTTTTTATTTAACAAGTGACTAGAATTTTAGAATTGGAAGAGACTTTTCTGGTGATAAATTCAATCTCCCACCCATTCCCTTTTGACAAATGGTTATCTGACCTCTGCTCAAACACTTTCAGGGACAGAGAGCTTACTGCCTCACAAGCAGTCCTTTCCATTTTAGACAGCCTCTACTTGTTAGAAAAAGTCTGTCTTAAATTGCCCTCTTTATGATGTCCTATAAATCCCTATAATTTCCTCCCAGTAACAATGTAGCACTGCCCTCTCAAACTGTACAGAATGTCTAAGTCCTTCATTCACATAATGGTCCTTAATTAGCCCTCTTTCTCTCTCTTTTAAACAAAGGAATGGTTCAAGTCTTTGGTGTACAGAAGGGGGATTGGCATATTCATTCATGTATTAATTCATTTAATAATGATTCATTAATGTCTATTCTGTGCAAGAAATATAGGCAAATAAGATAAAGTCCCTGTAGTCCTGGAGTTTATAATCTTTTGGGATGGAGGATAATAGAGAGAGATGGCAGGCTACAACACTAACAAACATATGTAACTGTATAACTACACTGCAGTATAGAAAATAAGATTGTAATAGAGTTCTGCATGAGATTGAAGGAAGGACAGATTACTTTATATTTTTTGAGGGGGGAAGGCAGGGCAATTGGAATTAAATGACTTGCCCAAGGTCACATGGCTAGTAGGTGTGTCAAGTGTCTAAGGTTGGATTTGAACTCAGGTCCTCCTGACTCCAGAGCTGGTGCTCTATTCACTGTGCCACCTAGCAGCCCCAGGATAGATTACTTCTTTTGGTGCTGAGGTCTCCAACTTCCTCAATCTCCTCCCAATGGTGCCCTCACAAAGGCTTCTATCTTCTTAAGTCTTTAAAGCAATACTTCAGTTTCCAAGGTGGAAAAGCACAGGACCTATCTAAGGAAAAGTAACTGTTCAGAGAATCATAGAATTTCATTTCAAGACACCTTGGAGATCAGTTAAACACTATCAGTTTATAGAGAAGGAAACTGAGGCTCAGATAGCTTAAATGACCTTTCCATGGTGAGACAATAGAGCCAGCATTTGAATGAACCTCCATATCTTCTGATGCCTAAGCCAGCATTCCAGCCACTCTCTATGTATACCGGATGGCACTCCCAGTTTGGCTAATATGTACAGTAGGTGAGGGGGAGTAGCAAGGAATGGTTTGTATGCAGATTTATGTAGTCCTAGGCAGAGCTAAATAAATAATGTATGAAGCTTCCTGTACGGAATGATCTAAGGGACTCATGGATATTTGTTTTCTATTAGTTTAGTAGTAAAGGTTCTTTTTGAAAAATTCTAAGCCTTGTGGCATATGATTGTGATGGGATACTATTGCGCTATAAGAAATGACAAACAAGATACTTTCAGAAAACCTGGAAAACCTTACATAAACTGATGCAAAGTGAAGAGAGCAGAACCAGGAGAACATTATATACAGTAACAGCAATGTTATATGATCAACTGTGAATGGCTTAGCTGTTCTCAGTAATATGATGATCCAAGACAATTAAGAAGAACTTATGTTGAAAAATGCTATCCACCTCCAAAGAAAGAACTGATGGAGTCTGAATTATCATCAAAGCATTTTTTAAACTTTAGTGTGTGTGTGTGTGTGTGTGTGTGTGTGTGTGTGTGTGTGTGTGTGTGTGTGTCTGGTCTGTGTTTTCTTTCATAACATGGCCATTATGGAAATATATTTTACATGACTGCACATGTAAAATCTCTATCAAATTGCTTGCCTTCTCAAGGAGTAGAGAAGGAAGTGGGGGAAAGATTTTGGAACTCAAAAATTTCTTAAAAAGCTAAAAATCATTTTTACATATAATTGAAAAAATTTATATTTAAAAAAGAAAAAGAAAAATTTCAACCTTATCTTGGTTGAACTAAAATGAAGATCTGGTTTTTTTTCCTGTGCTTTAGTCAAATAGTTAAGAGGAGAAGGACATTTCCTGGGGGACGTAGCTATGAGAGGTATGAGAGGGGCACCGGACCTTTGAATTGTATGGTTCCTTGTCTAGAAGTCACCCTACTGTGTGTGTGGCTCTTGGCTGGGAGCAGGGAATAATTGAAACTGAAACCCAAGAAAGTTCCCTGTTGGCATCTGTTTTCCTCCATTATATCTGTTGTCTTTGAAATCATATTACACATTGTCATCTACCTATTTATGTGTGCTGTTTGATTATAATGGGAATCTGAGCTATTACCATTATCTTGGGATTTACTACCACTCTGAGGGGTTTGGCCCTTATCCACTTGAAGATTCTCTATAGTTCCAGCTCCAGCAATAGCCTTCACCTAAAGCAAAAAGTTGCCAACTTTTTAACCTTAGAGATTCCAAATAACAATGCCAATTACTGGTTTTAGGCCAATGCTGAAATTCTATCCAGTCTAATTCAGGCCTGCTAAGGGCTCTCTCAGTTTCTGATTCTGTCTCTTGGCCTATACTTCAGTACTCGACTAGTCAGTCTCTGGCTTTCCTAACCCTAGGCCCTTCTCTATTCTCATCTTCTGATTGGCCTGCTGGTTCTAATTCCCTAGTTTGCATCTCAGTTACACTTACTCTTAGTTGATTTACCACCAGAGAACTAACTAGGTTATATGCCTAATGGCAAAGAATGTCAGCATAGCCTGAGAATTCTACCTCATTTATGAATTGCTCTTTTAAAAAAAATCATGTTCCCCAATTACACGTGAAGACAAATTTTAACATTCATTTTTAACAAATGTTAACTTCCAAATTTTCTCTCTTCCTTTCTCATCTCCACCTTCTTGAGACAGTACATACTTTGATAGAGATTATACATGAGCTTCTGAAAGCTCTTGAAGAGGGAGAGCATCTTACAGTGGAGGAGAGTAGAAATGGTTGATTGTTGTCCTTTGTTCTCAAAGAGGACCAAAATGATTATCGCTATGGTAGTCAAGTTTCAGTGTGTCTGACTGTGGCTGATCAGACCAATATGAGCTCAGAATGCTCTGCCACAGATTGGACACAAATAGTCTGTTTGAACATTTGGGGTGGATTCTCTAGATTTGTGAATCCTGTGTTTCCTTTGAGGTATTTCAATTCTGTTTCCAAAGTTCTTGAGAGAGACCTTGAGAGTATCCTTGTATCGCTTCTTCTGACCACCATGTGAATGCTTGCCCAGTTTGAGTTCTCCATAAAACAGTCTTTTTGGCAAGCATACGTTTTGCATTCCAACAATGAACAATGTGGCCAGCCCATCAGAGCTGTGCTCTCTGAATCAGAGTTTGAATGCTTGGCAGTTTAGTTCAAGTAAGGGCCTCAGTGTCTGGTACTTTATCCTGCCAGGTGATCTTCAGAATCTTCCCAAGATAATTCAGATGGAAGCTATTCAGTTTCCTGGCATGGCACTGGTAGACTGTTTAGGTTTCACAGGCATACAACAATGAGGTCAGCAGAAGGGCTCAGTAGACCTTCAGTTTGGTAATGAGTCCAATACTTCTTCTCTTCCATACTTTCCTTCCAAGTCTCCCAAATACTAAGCTAGCTCTGACAATACATGCATCAACCTCATTATCAATGTTTACATCCCTGGAAAGTACACTACCAAGGTAACTGAACTTATCCACAGCATTCAAAACTTCTCCATTTGCTGTAACCGATGATTCCACGTATGGATAGTGTGGTGGTGGCTGAGGGAGCACCTTTGTTTTCTTGGTGTTACTTGTTAGGCCAAAATTAACACAAGCAGCAGAGAATTGATCCACACTTTGTTTCGTCTCAGTTTCAGAGGCTGCATTGAGTACATGATCATCTGCAAACAGAAAATCATGCATCAACACTCCCTCCACTTTGGTCTTGGCTAGGTGGCACAGTGGTTAGAATGCTGGGCCTGGAATCAGGAAGACCTGAGTTAAAATCTGGCTTCAGATACTTACTAGCTATGTGACCCTGGGCAAGTCACTTAACCTCTGTCTGCCTCAGTTTCCTCAACTGCAAAAAGAAGTTAATAATAGTATCTACCTCACAGGGTTGTTGGAAGGGCCAATTGAGGAGAGTAGAAAACTCACCTTCAAAGGCAGGAAGACTTGGATTCAAGTCCTGCTACTGACATATACCATGGTCAAGTCACTTAACTTCACAGTCTTGTGGGCCAGTAGTATCCAACACAATAGAAATGGGGGCGACTAGTCCATAACATAAGGATGCTGGGAAGCCACATGTTGACTTACTTTCAAAATGTAATATTATCTCTGTTTTATTATGTTGTTATGTATTCTGTTAACTATTTCCTAATTACATTTTAATCTTGTTCAGGTTTGACACGTCTGCTCTAGATAACTCTGAGATTACAAGATGCAGAAAAAGTACTTATTTGCATTGGTAGAGGGAGTTCCTCAGCTAGGTACACTCTACTCCCGTGAAATCACAGGAGTAGTCTCCATCCTTCACTTCAGATAATTCTACTACACCATTAACACTGGCCTTCCATCATCCTCACCCCAAACTTTCAAGAAATGCTTGTAGAAACTAACTTGTGGAAATTGAAGACTCATTAAATATATCTATATATTTCCATTGGAGAAAGTATATGTGAAAATGTTTTGTAAGTGTAGTATTTCATTTGAGCACACAGGATTTTCAAAGTTGGGAAGGACATGGCATGGTGGAAAGAGCGCTGAATTTAGAGTCAGCCCTGGGTTTTAAATTCAGGTTCTGACAGTTACTAGCTGATGAAGAAGACATCCATCTTTGAACGTGACCACCATGTGGATTTGTTTTGACTCTGATTATTTGTTACAAGAATTGCATGGTTCTTTTTCACTTGGGTTGGGAGTGTTGGGATTTTCAGGAAAGAAGGAAACTAGTCAGAGGGTTACCAAAAAACCAAGATGAAACAAAATGATAAGAAAATAAAGAAAAAGGAGTCACTGAAATCTTTTTTAAAATATACAGAAAAGAACAGAAGTTCAGAATAGACATGTATGACAGCTTTGAAAGTAACATGCTGAATTTACTATATACTTTTTAAAAAAGATGTACATATTAGAGATTCACATTTTCATATATAATATGAATATGAATGTGAACTTTTTTGTTCTACTCTGCATATGGAAAAGTTCTTTTTTAGTAGTCATTCATGTCAGAATTAAAATGTTTTTAAATTAGGGGATGTGACTGAGGCCTTTTCCAGCCTTTTTCTTTTCCTTTTTCTATGATTCTATGAGGATATTGAATTAAGTTATGACTTCCAACTTTAAATACTTACGAAGTTTACTTGGCAAATTACATATTCCCAGTTATACCTCATGGCACTATAAAGAATATGTGTGTGTGTATACACATACATACATACATACATACATACAAATAATATTGTAGTGAGAATTTAAAATTTTTGATTTACTAACCTCACCTGACCAAAACCTGGCTTATGGAATAATAATGTTAAGGGAAGGTCAGGGTCATTCTTCCTGAGAGGTTGTTGAGTTGACCAAAACCTGTCCCATGGGATGAAAATTTACTTAAAGCCTTAATCATTCCTTAGAAAAGAAGCCAGGGGAAGAATCTCAACTGTCACTGATTCCTTGGTGGCATTTCCTCCTCAGTTAGACTATTGTGAACCTTCTAAATGTAGTTTAATCTGTAACCTGACTTAGTTTACAAACCATAGAGTTTGTTTGACTAGGTCTGTTTCCTCAAGGGATGTATCAGATTGTAACTCTATTTAACTAAGGTTTTTCAGCTTTTATGATATTGAAGGAAGCATGGAATTATGAATCTATCTTCTCTTTAACTTTTTTTTAGAGGGGAGAAGAGAGGCAATTGGTTAAATGATTTATCCAAGGTCACACAGCTAGTAAGTGTCAAGTGTCTGAGGCTAGATTTGAACTCAGGTTCAATTCAGAACCTCCTGACTCCAGGGCTGGCGATCTCTCCACTGTGCCACTTAGGTGCCCCGTCTTTAACTTTTATGGCCTAACAGGAATATACATGATAGCAATCGGTAAATGAATTATTTCTCTGTCACTCTGACATAATTTTGTCTATAAGAAATCTGGTTAGAATCTAATCACAGATATGTAAAAATATGTAATTATAGATCTAGAAAGAGAATGGACACCAGAGTCCATCAAATCCACTCCCCTCCCCTGCCATTTAATAAAAGTGAGGCCCAGAGTGGTTATGACTTGTTGAAAGTCACACAGGCAAGAAGTGTCATGGTGGATGTTGAATCCAAGTCCTCTCACTCTAGAGTTGATGATTATTCCATTGTAACACACTGCCTGACATAGTGTCATAGACTCCCAGAGTTGTAAGGTGACCTTATAAATAATTTAATTCAACCTTTACTCAATACAGAAACCCACTCTATAACATCCCTTGCAAGTTTGGCATTTGCTCCAACATTTCCAGTGATGCAGAGCTCAATTCCCCTATCAGGAAAGGTCATTCCATTGTTAGACAGCTCTTCCTTAGAGTACCCTAAAATCTTACTTCTTTGGTTTACCCATTGGTCCTATTTTCCCCCTTTTGTGCTATGGAAATTAAGTTTACTCCCTCTTTAAGATGATAGTCCTTTAAATATTGAAAGATAGCTAGAACACCCTCCTCCCCACCACTAGTCTGCAGTCTAGATACCTTCAGTTCCTTCAACCCTTTCTCATATGAAATTATTTCCAGATACTTCAGTTTCCTACTGCCATCCTCCAGATACAAGTCACCTTGTCAATGTCCTTTTTAAAATGTGATGCTTAGAACCCGCACATAATATTTCAAATATGATCAATCAATGCATTGTGTCTATTGTCTTTTTTTCTTCTGTTAGCACACAAGATTACATTAGCTTTTTGGCAGTTGCACCATATCATTGACTCATATTTAGCTTGCAGTCAACTAAAACCCTGTAAGTCTTTCTCAAATGAACTACTGTCTAGCCATATCTTCTTTATCCTGTGCTGCTGCTCTTTTTTTTTTTTTTTAAGTCTAAGGATGTGGTTTTACCTTTTTATTTTTTTGGTCCAGACATGTGATTGTATCTTTGTGGGGAATTCCTGGTGTGGAAACTCCCTCTGCCTGACAGACTGGCTACTATACTGTAAGTTAGAGTCTTAGAAAATTTCCTGGGAGCAATGAAAGGTTAAGTGACTTGCCTATGGCTACAGTAAATGTTAAGGCAAGATTTCAACACGGGGCTTCCTGAATCCAAGGCCAGCCCTGTGTATACTATGCCACTGCCATGTTTTACATACAGCCTTGTTGTATTCCCCACTTTTAGACTAATTGACAATGAAATGAGAGTGGAAATGGGGCAGGAGGTAGGTGACAGGAGGAAGGAAAGAGGGATATTTATTGAAAAGATCATATGAGATAATATATGTAGTGTGTTTTGCCAGCTTTAAAGTGTTATATAAATATTAGCTATTATTATTATTACTAGTAGTTATTATGTTTATAGGAGGCATTTTTAGAATACCAAACTTCTAATTTCATAGTCTTGCCTAATGCTGGTCTTGGACATTTCACTCAAAGTCATCTCACAGACCACTCTGACATCCATTATGTACTATATTCTTTCAACTTTTGGTCTAGAACAGATGTTCTTAACCTTTTTTGTTACAGACTTCTTGGCAGTCTGGTGAAATCAATGAACCCTCTCTCAAAATAGTGTTTTTAAATTTATAAAATAAGATACATAAGATTGCAAAGCAAAATAATTATATTGGAATATAGTTATAGGGCAACTATGTGGCACAGTGGATAGAGTACTTACTGGGTCTGGAGTCAGGAAGACCTGAGTTCAAAACTGGCTTCAGACACTTACCATCTGTGTGACCCTAGAAAAGTCACTTAACCCTATTTGCCTCAGTTTTCTCATCTGCAAAGTGAGCTGGGGAAGGAAATAGCAAACCACTCCAGTATCCTTGCCAAGAAAACCTCAAATGAGGTCATGAAAGAGTCGGACATGAAAGAAACGACTCAACAACAATTTCCTAAAAAAAGAAGTTCATAGACCCCAGGTTAAGAACTAGAGGACAAAATTTTGGGACATATTTTACATGAAGCCAAAGGGGATGCAAGATACCAAATGTCTATCATAAATAAGAGGTCAATAAGGATATAGTCCAAGAAGAGATCTAGAAGACAGTCTTCCTTCTTTGACCTTATGGAAAATGTAGAAAGCATTAGAACCTTTGTTCATATACCTGGAAGCCTTATAAGAAAAAGAAGGAACACAAAATTATAATGTTGCTTCTGACCTCTGGGAGCATTCACCGGGTGTGGGATGCAGAGCAGAGAGGATCTTGCCACAGTCCCTTATGTTCATGCTTGCCCTACCCTGACTGTGTGTCAGAATAAGACAGTTTTCTGAGATCCAGTCCAGCCACTCCAGCAAGATATCACTGAGCAAACAGTTCTGGATGAAAGAGTTATTGCAAATGCATTAGGCCAGCACAACTATAGATTCCACGCTCTAATGAGTCTTCTGGGATGTGTCAACTGTTCCTAAGCTCCTAGAAAATGTGAAGGGAAATCCTGCAGGATCACCTGTACTTCAATTGATTTTCATCATAGGATAGTTTACCTAAGAGCTCTTTTAGAATCTGCATTAACTGTTTGGGGCAAGATTTATCTGTCCATCAGGAACACTCATTTTACCTGTAGCATCACGCTATGTTTTAGGAAGTGAGGGTTTGCAGACCTCATTTGCCAGTTTGGGCAGGCTTGTTTGCACATGCAAATAGTGAGGTTCAAAGGCATACCAGCTGTGCTAGGATGCCAACTCCAGGGACCTTAGGAAAGAAAGAATTGGTTCACATTCTGTTGCTTGTACCTAATATTCCAAAAGGTGCTGACTCTGCTGTTATGCTCCAGAACCCTTTTTTTGAATCTCAGAATTCTCTTTTTAATTCTTTCTCTAGACTCCCATACCACTCAGCTTCTCTACCACATAATTTAGTAGTTGGTGGGATTTTTTTCAATTTCTGTCTCCACCAGATCCTTTCCCTCTGCCTGCAAATGTCCTAAAGTCTCTCCTATCTTTAAAAACAAATACATGCTTCCTTTAATCTTGCTCCCCTTTCCATCCACTGTGCCCTTTCTCTCTCCATCACTAAATTTCTTGAAAGAGTAGTCTATGTTAGCTGTCATTGCTTCTCACCTTCCACTCACTCTTCAGCCTCTGGTAACCTAGCTTCTGTCCCTACCATTCTACTCACACCACTCCCTTGAAAACCACTGTTTACATCCAGATTGTCAAACACAAGGCCCTTTTATCAGGTTGTATTGCTCTTGACCTCTCTATAGAATTTGACACTTTAGATTATTGCCTCCTACTAGACACCATCCCCCACTTCCAGTTTTCTTCACATCTCTGTCTAATCAACAAAGCTTTTCCTGATTCCCTCAACTACTAGTTCCACCCATCCCTAAATTATCTGCTATTTATTTTAAATATATTCTTTATATACATAAAAACACACATTGTCTCTCCAGATACAATGTATGTTCTCTCTGAGGGCAAGCTTTTTTTTTCTCATTTCTTCTTTATATCCTCATGTATATAATTCAGTGCCCAGTACATAGTAGGTGCTTAATAAATGCCTATTGATTGGTTAATTTATTGATTTCCACATTCTGGGTCTCAGTTTCCTCATCTATAAAATGAAGTGATTCACCTACTTTGGGAAAATTGTGGTTATTTACAAAAGCAGGATTCCAAAGATGAACAAGTAGGTAAGACCTTCTCTCGGTTGGGTAGTCGGCCATGGTTAATTTCCTCTACTATAGTCTTCTAATGTCTATTCAAACTGCAGTCTCTGACTAGCTCTGTTAAGTCACCAACTGGAAACCAGTTCTTATTACAGGTCATTTCTACCTGTGCTTGTTGATTGGTTGCTTTGCTGACTTCTCTTTCTCCTCTCAATTTTACCAATATACATATTTCCCAAGATTTTTTCCTTGGCTTTCTCTTGTTTTTATATACTCCTTTAGTCATCTTATCTAATCTTATTTTACCTATTTCTTCTATAATAATAATTATGGTGATGATGATAGCAGACATTTATATAACACCTACTATGTGCCAGGTACCAAGTACTTTACAAGTATTACCTCATTAGATCCTTGCAACCCTGTGAGGTAGGTGCTATGATCCCCATTTTGCAGTTGAGGAAACTGAGGCAAACAGAGGTTAAGTGGCTTGCTCAGAGTTACAGACAGTAAGTGCCTCAGGCCAGATTTTAACACAGGTCTTCCTGACTACAGGCACAGCACTCGATATATCCACTGTATCTCCTAGCTGAGGAATTGACTCCTGAATCCTACTAGATTACGAGCTTCTTAAAGGCAAAACACACCTTGTTTATCCTAAATAGTGCTTTGAACACATAGGTTTGCTTTGAATTGTATCATCAGGTTGAACTGAAGTTCATCTATATCAATAAGTCTTAACTTGGGGTCCACAGACCCCCTAGAACTCAGGGAATTTGTGGATGTGGATGTAATAAAATTAATCTTTGTTCTAATATGATTGGTTTCATTTATATTCCTATGTATTTTATTTTATGCATTTTAAAACAATGCCAAAGGAGTCTACGACATTTTAAAAAAGTTACGAACCTGTCTTTAAACCTTCAATCTTGATTTCTGGCTCTTTGGGTTCCAGATCATTCCTTACTATCTTCCGCACATCTTGAATGCCCTGGCCTGCCCACACCCTGACATCAGTATGTCTAAAATGGAATCTCCTCACATACCTGCTCCTCCTCTCCTAATATCCCTGTATCTTTGAATGGTTCTACCATTCTCCGAGTCATCTCCTCAGAGGCTTAAAGCTCATGAGTCACGTTGTACTCTTCTCTCTCCTCCATACATACCCAATTGGTCTCTAAGTTGAACTGTTCCTGTCTCCACAATTTGCCTTTGCGTCTGTCCCCTCTGTTCCATTCCAGTTATGTTCATCTTAATTCAGGCCTTCATTACCATTATGTTTCTAAGTTACATCCTTGAATCCAATCTCTTTCCCCTCAACAATCCATCTGACATGCTACTATCAGATTAATCTTTCTTTTTTTTTGGATCATGTCACTCCATTGGTCAAAATCCTTCCTTTAATGACCCACCACTTAACATTATGGGTTTAAGGTTTTGTGGAAGAAATAAAGGAGGGGGAGGAAAAGAGGAAAGGAGGAACGGAGGAGGGAGGAAGGAAGGTCATAGATTGGACCACAATAGGTGCCTGCCCAAGATCTACTTAATGACTGTATTTTGGGCCCTCCTGGCTCAGAGTGAACGTCAATGGTAACTGTTTCTCTTTGGAAAAGCAACCCTGAGGGTCTTCCCTTCCCAGCTTGACTTTTTTCTTTTTTTCTAATTAAAGGGACCATCCCTTGACTCAATTCTTGAAGAGACCTATTATTCACCAAATGGTCTTTACCTCACTCTAATAGAATAGATAAAAAGGCCTTAGCCTACAAGGACCAGGGTCTCCCATTGCATCCTTGGCCATCTCCAGTCATCCTGATGAATATCTGGCCACTGGACCCAGATGGCTCTGGAGGAGAAAGTGAGGCTGGTGACCTTGCACAGCCCTCCCTCACTCAAATCAAAGTCAACTGCAAGTCATGTCATCATTTTCTGGATGCCATGGTCCTCTTCAAAAATGAAGGATAAACACAACAGCTCACCACTGTCTCTCAGATGAATTCCAACTTGCATAGTACAGTATTCAAGGCCTTAACGACACTTCCAACTTTTTCATTCTACTCCCTTTCATCTAGCCTACACTTTAGCAAAATCAGACTGCTTTCTGTCCCTTTAAAAACCCCTATGCTTTCCTGACTCTGTGGTTTTGCTTATGCTTTCCCCCTCCCTAGAATGTCATCCTCTAACACTTCTACCTGTTGCAATATTACCCATTCTTAAGGGCCTAGCACAAATGCTACTCCCTCTAGAAAGCTATCCCTGATCTTCTGTACTCATTTAATTGTTCCTTCCTTTGTGTTTCCATAATAGGTCTATTCCTCTTTTATGTCACTTATAAGATACACGATTTAGAAGTCAAAGAGAGCTGAGGGATCATACAATCCCAACATCTTCATTTTGATGTTAATTGACTTACCCAAGGTCACACAGGTAGTAAGCAGCAGAGCTAAGTTACTATTAATATGATGTTTTAATGCTTACAAAGTGTTTACCTTCATTTTCTCATTTGAGTCTCTTGACAAGTCTGTGAGGTAGGTACTAGAGGTATTGATATTTTTATTTTATAGTTGCAGAAACAGAGGAATGAGGTGCATGGAGTCACATAGCTAGCAAGTGACAGCACTAAGACTTGTACCTAGATCACAGATTGAGAATTGAAAGGGACTTTAGATGAAAAAAACTGAGACCCAAAGAGATTAAGTGACTTTCCCAAGAGACAGAATTTGAACTCATATCCTTAAAGTACAAATCTAGCACCCTTTCTACCATATCCTGCAAATCCAATGCTCTTCCTAATTGGTTTCCTTTTCTCCATTCTCTTTCCTCTCTTAATAATTTTCTTCCTTCTTTTTTTTCTTCCTTTTATTCTTTTTTGGAGGCAATCATGGTTAAATGACTTGCCCAGGGTCACTAACCTAGTAAGAGGTCAAATTTGAACTCAGGTCCTTCTAACTCTAGGGCTAGAGCTGTGCCACCTAGCTGCCCCACCTATTAATTTTCTAATAGCAACCAAAGTGTTATTCCTAAAGCACAGGTCTGACTAAAGCACATGACTCCACTACTCAAGGAATTCCAGTGACTCCCTCTTGCCCTGAGGATAAATTACAGATTCCTCAACTTGGGCATTTAAAACCCGTCACAGTGTGGTCTCCAGCTCACCTTGCTAGATTTACTTCACCTTACTTTTGTGTAGTTAGTCTATCAGGGTTGAGGATCCTGTGGCCTCGAGGCCACATGTGGCCCTCTAGGTCCTCAAGTACAGCCCTTTGACCAGATCCAAACTCCACAGAAGAGTTTGGGTTCAGTCAAAGGACTGGACTTGAGGCCCCACCACATGTGGCCTTGAGGTCGCAGGTTCCCCACCCCTGGGACTCTATGTTTAGTCACACTGGCCTGAACTTGGCATCCCATCTCTTCATGCCTAGAATGCACTTTACCTCCCCGTCTTAGAATCCTTTCTTCTAGGCTTAGCTCAGGTACCACCTTCTATAACAAGTCTTTCCTCTAAACCCCCTAGTTTAGATTGTCTCTCTCCTCAAATTATGTTGCACTTATCTGTGTAAATGTTATATTCCACAGTGGAAGATAAGCTTCTTGAGGAAAGGGAATGTTTTGTTGTGTTTTGTTTTGTATCTGGCAGTGTACTGGCAAATATCTATAGTCACCTCTCCAAAAAAATAAATAAATAAATAAAACAAAAACCCAAAACAAAAAAGTATAAGCTTTACATACTTTTTAGTTTAATCTATATCATTAAAAATCTTCTCCACCACTTTCTTAAGTCTAGACAACCATGAAAATAATAAATCAAGTTCTGATATGTAGAATGTATTGATTTCAGAGGTATAAATGCTGACACTGAAAATTAAGTCTTTTGATCTGTTTAAATTTCTGGCACCTTGCATGCAGTAGGTGCTTAATAGATGCTTATTAAATTGCACGTGGCCTAATGAACACTTGTACTGCACTTCTCAGCTCTTAACACTCATTACTTCATGGTTTCAGCAGCTTTTATCTCAGATCTGAATCTTTGCTTCTGTAACTTATCAGTCATACCTGTGGTGTATTTGATGTTGTGTCCTTGATCAGAAATATATTCTCCAATGATATGATATTTTCACTAGGAACAAATACAACACCCTGATGATGGGGCTTCCAGGAACACACTATGTCTCCCAATGGGAAGTACCTGGGATAATTTTTTCCTGGGCTTATTTTCTGTCCAAGCAGATTTTCTCCACCCAACACACCCATTCCCAGAAACCAGATGAGAAGGCAACAGCTCTCTTTTTAGAGAACCTCTTAGAGTTTCCTTAACTACTTCAAACTAAAAAAGAGTTTTGTTAAATAATTTTAATCAATAATAATTGCTCTGGAGAAATAACAAATGTTCCTGAGGCATCCCAGAAGCATTCATGTGTTTACTCCTTTCTCTCTGATTGGGGGTTGTATTTTTCATTCTTTTCATTCTGTCTTCATAAAGCAGATATGAGAGGCAGGTGTCTAGCCAGAAGAGGGAAGAAATTGAAGCACAAAGTGCTTTAGGTACTTATGTAAAGGAAAACAGCAAGTCAGACCTAGGAAATTGAAGTAAGATCTCTTGAATCATTAGAAAACAAATATATGATCAACAAAAGAGATGCCAGCCATTCTCAGGCAAAAGATACAGGTGGAAAAACAGACTGAGAATGAAATGTGATTAAAGTTAGTCATGGAATATGAAAATTGTCAACTAGGTGGCAAAGTGAATAGAGTGCTGGGTCTGGAGTCAGCAGGACTCATCTTACTGAGTTCAAACTGGCCTCAGACACTTAGTACCTGTGTGACTCTGGGCAAGTCACTTAACCCTGATTACCTCAGTTTCCTCATCTGTAAAATGATCCAGAGCGGGAAATGGCAAATTACTCCAGTATCTTTGCCAAGAAAAGCCCAAATAGGATCATGAAAAGTCGGACAGGACTAAAAACAACCCAACAATGTATATAGAAAAGCTTTTATTTAAAAGTTATTTTATGAAAATGCAAGATGGTGCCATGAGAAAGCTGATGATGACAGCAAGAACCTGAGTTGTGTAGAGAAAATGTCTGGGGTATAATGGAAAGACCATAGGACTTGGAGCAAGGAGATTTGTACTTGAACCCAAGCCTTGCCTCTACCAGTCTGACAATGGGCAAGTCCCCTCAGACACTCTAAAACTTATCTTCCTGATTTATAAAATAGAAAAGAATACATGTCCCGGAGAGCAAGAGTGTCACAGAGGGCAGAAAACAAGACTTAGAATGTGGAAGATTTGGCTAAAAGTTCTGCTTCCAATACTGTGTAGCTGGGTAACCTCTGGGCAAGTCATTTAACTTTTTTGGAGCCTCTGGCAACATTCTCAGACTTTAAGACATTGATAGAAGAATGGCATTAGAGGAGAGAGCCATATGAATGTGAGATTATAAATAGTATGTATGTACATGTATACATAAAATATATGCATGTGCATACATACATATATATGTATTTTTAAAAAATTTTGGTGAAGGACTGGGTTAATAAAGGAAGTCACTCACTAAAATATTCCCTTATGTTTCCCCATGGGTGGGGAAGAGTTCTTTTCTCTAGGCCAAGGGAGTAACCCCTCCCTTTAGCAAAGTCACACATCAAGCTTCTTTTACAGCCCAGGTGTCTCACATCAGAAGGTAATCCTGGTGGGCCTGGAATTTCCAGGAACAGGTCTGGTGGTTCAGTGAGCTCTGATTAATGAGCTTGTCTTCAACCAGGAAACTGGGTGCCACAATATAAGAGTCACAAGGAAAGGAGAATTCGTAAGTGACAAGTGCAGAAACTATTAGTTCTGGAAATGGGGAAAAAATACAGCAGAAAACAGTGTGTATTTTGATTAAAATGTTTTGAAAAGGAAATTACTGTCTTAGGCAGACTTGCAATTCAGAAACAAATGCTCTTCATTAGTCATTGATTAAAGGGAAAATAATTTCTTAATCTAGATCTATTTACCAAATAGCTGGACAAATCCCAATACTTTTTGTTTTTTTTAGATAAATTACTGCCAAATGTTTCCAAATACCCTATTCTCCTGGCTTTTAAGGATTCATTTGGAATTTTGTCCCACTGGAAGGCTCCAGTTTGTGGTTGATTTGTATTTGGGACAGGTTGCAGTTTCGGAGAATCCTTTGCTTCAATCTGTCCTGCAGTCCCTGGGACTGATTTATAATTATTGCTCTAACCACCACGTACAGACACTTTTTCCAAATTATGACTCATTACCCTAAGCCATCTCTTCATGAAAGGCTGCTTAACTGCACAGGCACCAATCACTCTCTTTGTCATCTGACTTTCAGACTCGTTCCTGATCTCCTTTGATATACTGTACATGACAGTCTAACAAAACCAAGTCTTTAATCAGAGTGATGAAGATTCAGCTGTGTGCCACTGTCAGAAGTTTGGGGAACGCTAACATGTAGCAGATGTGTTCTTGCAGGTCAGATGGAATGAACGGATTTAGAACCTCCACTCAGCATAATCTTTAAATTAACCTTAAGATCTAATTTTAAAAGAAAAATCCCACTTTTTTTTTCACAAGGTAGAGATGTTCTAGTTAGCAGGTCACTTTTAACAACAGTCAGCCCCCAAAAGGCCTGAGATAAACTTTTCATAAATGTGCAGGAGCACAGGATTAAAAGGAAGCATCTTAAACAAGAGGAATTTAGCTTTTTAAGTCTGACAAAAATAATACTTGGGGTGATGGAGGTAGAAGGCCCCGTCTAAGGGCCCCCAACTAATCCCATCCCCCCATCTTATAAAAACTGAGATCCAGAGAAGTTTAGTCATTTGTCTAAAGTCAGGCAGGAAGCCAAAGGGACATGTATCTTAATGTGGCAAATAGCAAAAAAAAAAATCACAGTTGACAATTTTCTTTTAAACCAATCTGCCTTCTCCTGTTACGGTGACAATAATATGAATTCAGTCCGTGAGCTTCTCCGTTTGGTCATCATGTTTACTTAGCTCAAACAACAAATAGGAGGCTAGCTAGGTAGTTCTCTTTGAATAATGTCAAATACATAGTTTAGTCAGTGCAGTTGTTTTTCAGTCACATCCAATTCTTTGTGACCCCATTTGGGGTTCTCTTGGTAGAGATACTGGAGTGGATGTTTGCCATTTTCTTCTCCGCCTCATTTTATAGATGAGAAAACTGAGGCAAACAGGCTTAAGTGACTTGTCCAGGGTCACCCAGCTCATAAGTGTCTGAGGCCAGATTTGAACTCAGGAGTCTTCCTGACCCTCGGTCTGGCAATCTAACCACTGGGCTAACTAGCTGACCCCAAATATATAGTACCATGAGCAATCAGGGACTCACTCAATCCTTCTTGAGTATGTGGATGAGCAAGGTTAATCTGCTATATAAGTACAATGGGTCATTGCCTATGCAACACAATTGGAGAAATGCCAGAAAGGCTTCCCTACCCCAGAATCTTTCTCCCACAGGTCTGCCATGGATGCCCTGAAGGCCCGCCCTTGTAGATCAGTTTCTTTGGCTTGGGGGCATCATCTCCTATTAAATACAGATAGTCCTGGGAGGGGTTAGATCTTAAGGATTCTTTCCTGAGAAACAGGATGTCATATTTTCCCCATAAATGACAGACGACTTGGAGCAGGATTTAATGGGGAGAGAATAAAGACACCGGGTGGAAGGAGGGGCCAACAAATGGGGAACATGGGCAGCCAAGAGCAGAGGTGGGAGCCTGCCAAAGACCAATGTCAGAATGTTGCCAAAGGCAGTCCTTGACAGCAGTGATGGTGATGATTGTTGATTGCTAGTTCAATACCCAGAGAAACTCAGTGGAGTTGCAGAAGCAAAGGGGAGAAGCTAAAGGGCTTACTGATAATTGTGCTGCCCTTCCAACTCTTGGAGTCCAGGGCTTAGCTGGGATAAAAAAAAAAAGAGGACAGCAGTTACTATTATTGTTATGTTTTAGACCCATCACAATGCTACCATCTCTGGGCAAATTTGGACTAAGAGCTGAAAGAGGAACAGACCCAAGGAGGCATAGGAGTGGGAAAGGGCATAGGGACTACTCTGTGGATAACTCGGGGAGCTTTCTTTTTTGTAGGTATTTACACATTTCCCCAGCGAATGGATGAATAAGCATTTATTAAGCACTCCTTATATGCCAAGCATAAGGGATACAAATTGATAAAACTAGATAGTCCCTTAGTCAGTCAGTAAACAAGCATTAAGTGCTTACTATTTGCCAGGCACTTTGCTGAGTGCTGGAGATACAAGGAGAGGTAAAAAGACAGCCCCTGCTAGCAAGAGTTCAGACTATAATTTGGGGAAACAACGAAGAAAAATAAATTCAGCTGTATGGTTGATGAAAAGGCTTGCAAGGCCTAAGGGTGCTGAGGTGTGGCTGATAGCAAGGCCCAAAGGTCCTTAGGGTGGCTTTTTTTTTTTTTAAGTAGTTAATATCACAGTGCTGAGAGACTGCAGAGCATAAAGATGGGAGAGATGGTAAAGTCTGTAAGAGTTTAGGATTCAGAGGGTCAGACCTGTTGGTTCTCCATTTCACCAAAAGGAATGGAATTGTTGATTCCCGTCTCAGGCAAACCTTGTGGGCAGTCAATAAGCCCAGGTGAGTGAATAAGGTACCTCTGATGGTGGTCAACTGGAAAATTATCTTGAGGGGGGAGTCACCTGTGTCATGTTTGTATGTCTCTGTACTCATTCCCCACCCCAGTGTCTCACATACGGTGACTGCGTTTGGCACCTCCCCCAACATAAATCAACAAACCTGCAATCTTTTCTTTTTTCTTGCAAATCAAAGATGGAATACTTTGGGTGATATTGTTAAGAACACGTTCATTATTTTTCCCCAGCAATGGGAGAGTTACTGGGCATCATAGCATTTACAGCATCCTTTCTGATAAAATATAGTGCTGTGTCTGAGGCTGGATTTGAACTGAAGTTTTCCTGACTCAAGACTCAGTGTCCTATGCAGCATACCACCTATATGGCTCAAATGTATTAGGTTTCTCTTAGGCATGAATAACTGAGAGCATAGATTAGTGCACAATTTAATTTGATTATATTCTTCCATTAAAAGAAACTTTTAAATAGTAAAACATGAAAATTAGCTAACCTCTATGAACCAAGTAACACACAACTTGGACCAAGATTTAAAGAAATAAAACTAAAATGTCAAGTCCAGCAAGGCCATTGATGTGGAATGGGGGAAAGGGATGGGATTTTGAGTCTTAGCTATTATTTGGCCAGGAAATTTGCCTATAAGGTAGATGAAATGGAAATGCAAGCATGAAGTATCCAAGGAAGATTTGAACCGGGGCATTACCAAGTCCCAAAATAAGGTCTTTTGTCAGTATTCAGTCCTTATAGGACAGAGTGGGAACAGAGTAGTATGCTATTCTGAGAGTAATGTCCAGAATTGTTTAGGTAACAACTGCTCAAGGCTATTCCCTACCCCCAGTTTGGCACTTGCACTTGAAGTTTGAGCATTCCTGGAGGGAGCTACCTCAGGTTCAAGGTACTTTATGAGTCTGTATTTCTAAAGCTATAGCTTAAAAACTCCCCCTGGTGCATTTACCGTTTGTAGTTAGTCAGGAGACACAATTTGCCCAACGCACTCATTTAATGAAAAGGTAACGGAAGAATAATATCTATAAAACATTTCTCAACAAACCTTGGACATTTTCTCCTAAAAACAGATGTAATATCAATAGGAAGACTGAACTTATATAAGGAGTATGTTTAGAAAGAAACATAGGGAACAAATACATAGCTTGTGTAGAGATAGACACACAAGGGAATTGCTAGGCTCATACCTGCAGGCCCTCAATATCTTTTCTCATCTCACCCCACTCTCCATGGGCACAGTACTTCTGCTGGTTTGGTTGCTCAGCTGAATTCCTTGGGCTATTCTTTTCCATAGCTCAATGCCTAATTGATGGCTACGGCTGGCTTCTTTTTTTCCCAACTCACAAAGGTCACACTTCTCAAAGATAAAATATTCCTCTACATTCAATTTGGAAGCCTTTTTCCTGTGGTGTGCCATATTTCCCATTTGTTTAGAATCTCTTTTACAAGATGCTGATGGAGGGCAGAGAAGAGAGGAGAGAAAGCTCCATCCCCTTCGCAGTATCCTTTAGTATTGTAGTAGAGACACAAGGGAAAAGGCAAAGAACTTTTCAAGAGTTGGGACCTTCTTCTTCCATATCTGGCTCTCTCTTCGGCTTTTTAGAATTGCAGAGCTGGCAAGCTTGCATTTTAAGGTCACCAGGGATGTGGTAATCTTTGGACAGCCAATAGCAATTGTTATTGTTTAGTCATGTCCAACTCTTTGTGACTCAGTGAACCATACTCTCCATGAAGTTTTCTTGCTAAAGATCCATAGTGGTTTACTATTTCTTACTCCAATGGATTAAAATAAACAGAGATTAAGTGGCTTGCCCAGGGTCACACAGCTAGTAAGTGTCTGAGGCCAGATTTGAATTCAGGTCTTCCTGATTCCAGGCAGAGTTCTCCAACTCTTGAGCCTCCTGACTGCCTCTAGCCCAGCCTTTAACTGAATCCACATTGGATTTGTTCTGTGAAGTTTGGATTCAGTCAACAGGCCCACACCTGAGGACCTAAAGGGCCACATGTGGCCTTGAGGCTGAAGGTTTCCCACCCCTGTTCTAGCCAATAGCAAGCTGCCCTCTAATTCTATCAAGGAGAACTTCTCCACACCTGGTAAAGGAGTAACAAATGGATGCTATGAAAATGACCCCAAAATATATTTGTTTTGTAAGAATTTCATTCTGTTGAAGGGATATACCATACATACTGTAATTCTATAATTTGAATTTACTTATCTTCCTCTCTAACTCTAGAATGTAAACACCTTGAGGTCAGGAGCTGATTAATTTCTTGTTTCACATCTAAAACAGGCTTTTAATAAGCATTTGTTTAATTAAAGCAGTCTACAAATTTTTAGAAACCCACTAATTAATTGAGGGGGACATAGTGGGAAGATGGTTAAGTAACTTTTTTCTGGGGTTATCAAACAGGAATTCTTCCTTCTATTATAAGTGAATGTAATATAAGAGAATGTAATATAAGTGAATGTAATATTAGAACCGGTGATTCTAAGTACATAGGACAAGTGTGACAAAATGTTCTTGGGGCAAGCAACATGAAAGGCCCCTTCACATCAACATTTTAAGACAAATTCAGTTTGGTAGGGGAAGGGTCAGGGCACAAAGGAACTTGAGGAGAAACCTTAGATTTTGGAACACATGACGGGAGAGACCACAGGGCCAAGTGCCCTGCTGGGGTAATCAGAAACCCCAGAACACTGAGAGAATCTTGCAAGGGAGGCTTCTGTGTCAAAGAGTGAGTAGGGCAGGGCTGGTCCAGAGTGGTGCTCACTGTATATGCAGTTGCTAAGGGGAGGAAGTAGGAAATCTGTAACCTTCTTAGTTCTTGCCAACTAAGTGCTAAGCTCAGTGGTTTCTAAACTTGCCAAAGAAGTACTAGCAGAACACACTGAATATTGGTACCCTGGGACAAATCCCTGGTCCCTTGCCCTAGTTACAGCTCTGCAAAGAATTGCCCAGTAAATAAACACTCACAACTATTGAAAATACTCTCAGAGGGCTTCATTTGTGGATGACACCCAAAGATCAGGCAAATATTGACCACTCTTTTGAAAGAGCAATATATTCTTTGGGAATATTATTATCAGTAATTGAAAATGCATACAATGGACATACTAAGTCCATCATTCCATTTACCCAGAAGATATTTTTTAAGTGATCCTCTTTTAGAGTCAGAATGTGAATGAATAATGGAATCCATGCACAGAAAATCAATAAGGCAATGTCTTACAATATTTTTCAGCGTGGAAAATTGTCTTCTACTTATTGGGTTAAATAAATAAATCACACAGTCATAATCATAGAAGAGGCTCCTCTGCCAAAGTCTCTTGCAGCCTCCTAACATTCAATCAAATGTCTGTTATACAGATACTTTTGTCCCCAGAATGTACCAACTCTTGCCTGGACCAGTATCAAAGATTTGACTTTAAGTGGAAGACAGGAAGTATAAGATAGAGTGGCATTAGCACTCAGAACCAGATCCCATCGCCTTCTTAGATTTCACTGTAGTTCTGACTCTGGTTTGAAGTAGGCTGTTAAGTCTTTTACTCTAAGTCAATATACATCACCTTCTGTTCAGAGAACACTCAGGACAATCTAATGAGTATAGTATCAAAAACTGTCTCTATATGCATAGGATTCTGTGAAAATAAATTTCCCTTTGCATGAAATAAAACCCATCCATCAGGATCAGCTAAAAATCTTCCCAGAAGCAGTTTTATCCTTTTTCCATATGACAGTTTTTCAAATACTGTAAGACAGCTATCATGTCCCTCTGAAGTCTTCTTAAACCAATCCTTACATAGCACCTTGCCAGTTGCCTTCCTCTGAAGGAGGAAGCCTAGTTTGTCAATATCTTACCTATAATATAAGCTGTGGAGCCATGGACATTGCTTACTGTGTGTTAAAGACTGTGCAAAACTCTGGAGATACAAAGAAAAGCAGAAAGAAGGAAAGAAAGAAAAAAGAGAGAGTCCCTGCCTTCATAGAGAATATATTCTTTTTTTTTTTAAACAAATACTTTATTAACTTCTGTTTTACATCATTCATTTCCGCCAGATTTTGAGTTACAATCATTTTCCCCCCATTATTCCCCTACCCAACCTCCCAGTATAGCAGTCCCACAAGATATCACTTCCTCCAATCTGCTCTCTCCCATACCTTCTCCCATACCCCCATCGACTTTTCTATTAGAGGAAGATGAATCTTTGTGTCCCAATGCCTGCATATCTTATCTCCCAATTATAGGCAAAAGAGTATTAATAATAGTATTTATATATATATTTGAAACATTTAATGTTACGATCTTGAATTTCAGATCCATTTCCTTCCTCCCTTGTCGCCCATTCCTTCTTGGTATATAAGTAATTCAGTATATGTTGTACATGTCTAGCTATGCAAAACATTATCATAGTAGATATATTGTACAAGGCTGCTTATAATTCCCTCCCACTCATCCCACTCCCCACCTGGTCCATTCCCTACATGATCCTGTCCTTCTTCTATAGTGGGTACTTCCAACCTCCCCTCACCCCAAGGATGCCCTCCCATCCATCATCCCTCCTCTCATCCCCCTTCCCCCTATCCTGCTGCAGGTTGAGATATCCCATTTAGTATGTATATCATTTTCTCCCTGAACCAAATTCAATGTGAATGTGGTTTTGCCTTTTAGCCTTCCTTATTCTCCTCCTCCTTTGCACCCACTTCCCCTACATGAGATAGTTTACCCTACCATGTCTCTCCCCATCTCCTCTTGCCACTTTCCTCTCTCACCTCATAATTTCATCCCTTGAGTATTCTCCCTTACCAACAAATTCAACTTATGCCCTCTATCCATATATAACTGTAACCATATACACACACATTCACATATGTATTCATATGACCACACCCTCTTCTTCCATTATTTTCATAGTGAGAAAGATATCATCAGTCACAGTTATTGCTTTTCCATATAGGAATGTAAATAGTTCAACTTTGATAAGTTCCTTTTGATTTCTTTTTCCTGATTACCTTCTCAGGCATCTCTTACTTCTTGCGTCTGGATGTCAAATTTTCTATTCAACTCTGGTTTTTTCCTCAAGAATGCTTGAAAGTCCTCTATTCCACTGAATGACCATATTTTCCCTGAAACAAAATACTCAGTTTTGCTGGGTAGGTGACCCTTGGGTTCAGTCCCAGCTCTTTTGCCCTCTGGAATATCATATTCCACGCCCTTCGATCCCTCAGTGTAGAAGCTGCCAGGTCCTGGCCATTCTGATTGCGTTTCCACAATATTGAAATTGTTTCTTCCTGGCTGCTTGGAGTATTTTCTCCTTGATCTGGGGATTCTGGAACCTGGCTATAATATTCCTGGGAGTTTTCTTTTTGGGATCTTTTCAGGAGGTGATCGGTGGATTCTTTCAACCTCTATTTTGCCCTCTGGATCTAAAACATCAGGGCAATTTTCCTTGAGAATTTCTTGAAGGGTGATTTCTAGGTTCTTTCTTTGATCATGGCTTTCAGGTAGTCCAATAATTTTTAAATTGTCTCTCCTGGATCTATTCTCCAGGTCAGTGGTTTTTCCCATGAGATATTTCACATTGCCTTCTAATCTTCGTTTGTTTGGATCTGCTTAACAGCATCTTGATTTCTCATAAAGTCATTAGCTTCCATTTGCTCCAGTCTAACTTTGAAGGAATGAATCTCCTCAGTGAACTTCTGAGATTCTTTTTCCATCTGGCAAATTCGACTTTTTAAGGCATTCTTCTCCTCATTGCCCTTTTGGGCCTCCTTTGCCATTTGAGCTAGTCTATTTTTTAAGGTGTTGTTTTCCTCAGTCAGGCTGTTGACCTCATTTCATACTTTTCCTGCATCCTTCTCATTTCTCTTTCTAATTTTTCCTCCACTTCTCTTATTTGATTTTTAAAGTCCCCCTTAAGGTCCTCTATGGCCTGCAACCCACTCATGTTTTCCCCTGGGGCTTTTGGAGCAGGACTTCTGACCTCACAGTCCTTTTCCCGCTCTATGCCCCCAAAATAGGAGTCTAGGGTTGCATTTTTCTGTTTCCTTTGCCTTGGCATGTTGCCACTTAATTGCTTGACTTTGGGCTTGTTGCCACACTATGGCTTTAAGGCCAGATAGAGGAACTTTCGTCCCAAACGTGTGGGGGGCAACTTCCGTTTCTGGCAAGCTGTAAACCCACCCACAACTTCCACCCTAGATCACAATCCAGATCCAGGGAGGTTAAAGCAAGAGCGATTACTCCCCAAGACTGATCGCTGGATCTCCCCACGATTTGTAGGCTGGGAGCCGGAAATGCCTCTGAAAACTACACAGTGGCTTGTCTCCTCAGCAGCTTCTAGCACCCAGGGGAGGGAGCTGACGCATTCCCCAAATACAGGTCCCAAAGTCCATAGGACACTAACCTCTTACTTTGTCCTAGGCAAGTCTATGTTGATAATTCTGGCGTCTCCACAGTTCCTGGTGTTCTCGAGAATATATTCTAAATGTATTTATCTAGAGTATATTCTAAATTTACAACATGCAAATAACTAAGCATATACAATATATCTGCAGAGTAGATGAAAGGGAATAAGTGAGGGAAAGTCACTAGCAGCTAGGGGACCAGGAAAGGCCTCTTGCAGCATGTAGGAATTGGGTCAAGTCTTGAAGGAATTTAGGGAAGCTAAGAGGCAGAGAGGAAGGGTAGAATATTCTAGACATGAGGTTCAGCCAGTGCAAAGTCTCAGAGATAGGAGATGCAAGTGTTGCGTTTGAGGAACTACAGGTAGGCCAGGGTAGCTGAATCATTGAATGCATTGAAGGAAATAAAGTAGGACTGAAAAGATAGGAAAAGACCAGTTTATGAAAATTCAAATGGAAAACATAGGGATCTATGTTTGATTCTGGAAAAAACAGGGAGATGCTGGAGTTCATTGAATGGGAAAAGGCAGGGGGTAAAATTAAAATTACACTTTAGAAAATTCAACATGGCAGTTGATTGAAGGATGGATTGGAATGGGAAGTTCAACCAGCTGACTATTGCAATATTCTAGGATAGAAGGGCATGAACTAGGGTTATAGCTGGATGAGTGGAGAGAAGATAATGTATATAAGAGGAGTTGTGAAGATAGAAAAGCTAGGATTTGGAAAGGCCTTAGATATGTAGAGAGAGTGAGAGTTCAGAGTTGTGAATGACATTGAGGTTGTAAACCTGGGTGATTGGGAGAGTGATAGCATCCTTGACAGTAACAGGGAGGTTCAGAAAATAAAGGTTGGAAGAGAAAGACAATGAGGTTTTTTGGAACATACTGAGTTTGATATGCCTATGGGACAGCTGGTTCAAGATATTTAAGAGGCAATTGGTGATGCATGACTATAGGTAAGGAGAGAAATTAGTGCAGGATACATAGATATGGGAATCATTTCAAAGAGATGAATGAACTCATGTGAAGTGATGAGATCACCAAGTGAGGTAGTATAGAGATTGGTTTATTAGACTTTCTTTGTATCATGGGCCCCTTTGGCAGTCTGGTGAAGCATATGGACCCTTTCTCAAAATAATATTTGTTGCCTACTTTCATAATTGAAGGAAGTGATAGATTTCATTTGGAGGTTAGTGAAAATAAAAATGTGGGCTTTTTCCCAAGTTCGTGCACTCCCCTGAAATCTATCCAAGATTACTCTGGGGCCATGGACTTCAGATTAAGAACACCTGTTACAGGGAGAAAAGAAAAGAGGGTCCAGGATGGAGGCATGGGAGACACCCATAGTTAGTGGGTATGTCATAGATGAAGAACCAGGAAAGGAGACTGTAAGTGGATGATATTTAATAAAATAAAAGATATAATAAAACATAATGAATGTTAATCTGTGGTTTTCTAAGTCAACATGTCACCACAGGGATAGTTAGATATGGTTTAGTGGCCCTATTTCTATTTGAGTTTGACATCTTTGTTTCTGGGCCAATCATCTTCCCCATGCAAGAATCCCCTTCTCCAATATCTCATCTTTATTTTTCAAAGAAAATGTGTCTCCCTACTAAGTCCACTACATTTTCCACACAACTGACCTGAGATTTAATGAGAGTCACTGTATTTCCCCACATTTATCTGCAGGCTATATTATTTGACAGTCTAAATGAGTAAAAGTGAAGTTGATGTTGGAAAAGGTATCAAAAGGAAGATTCAGAAAGGACCTGTGAGTATGATGGGCTTCCTAGCCAGTAGTCCCTTTGCTATGTAAAAGCCATGCAAGAGCTAGTATATAAATGGAGAAGGATTTTGGGGGGCAGACAGGAGCACAAGAAGGTACTCCGGATCTAAATCTTTCTCTGTGCAAAACTGATATGGATGCTAGGACAATAATAGAATCTAAATGAATGACTTGGAGTGAAATGGCTGGTCAGTCCAATTAAAGTGATTGAGTTAGCAACCTTGTGTAGACAAAGTCAAAATTACCTTGGCAGGGGACAATCTGTTAATGGCTATGCTGCACTCAGAAATGTTGGAGATAAATACAAGACTTCATTTCACAAGGGGACCTAAATCAGTCTCTTTAGCAGGCTCTATGTTATCATCATCATCATCATCATCATCATCATCATCATCATCATCATCATCATCATCATTTGAAGAATGATACTAGAAACAGAAAGGTAGCTAGGTAGTAAAGTAGATACATTGCTGGCTCTGGAGTCAGGGGGACCAGAGTTCAATCTAGCCTCAGATATTTACTAGCTGTGTGACCATGGCAAAGTCACTTAACCCTGTTTACCTCAGTTTCCTCATCTGTAAAAAAGAGCTGGAGGAGGAAATCACCTCAGCATCTTTGCCAATAAATCTCCCAATGGGGTCATGAAGAATTTGACAACAACTAACAGAATGGGCAAAGTTGATCCTTCCCTTAGTACTACAAAAGATATGTAATCTCACCCATGTGGATAGGCCCTCCAGTAGTAGAGATTGCAACTTGTTCCTGCTTTTTCATTCTGTGTGATTCTTGTCCAGGTCCTCCCACAGATCCTTCACAGAGGGTAGTCCGTGGGCTAACAGTTTTCTCTGTATGTCTTTGAACATTTTGTGGGTTTCTGTGCAGCATACAGGTTGTCATTTGTTAAAGATAACAACTACTCTCACAACATGTCCTGCCCACCTCCTTCTTCAATCATATATTTCCTGTTTAATGTATTTTATGCCCCTTGTTGCACGTCATCATAGGTAATATACTCCAGCCTACTTACACTTACTATGCACCCCTCTTTTGCCTTTGGGTAATCAACAATTTTGATTCTTCAGAGATTAGGATATTCTGTGATTTGCAGCCATGTAATATCATTCTAAAAATAATGGTTTTGAAAGGAAAGCATTTCTATGTCAGGGAGCACCTTGGGATTATTGAGAGTATGATACAGTTTCCCAAATGCAATCCAACCCAATCTCCTCCCCTTACTAAATTCTGAGCCCAGCTTATTTTCCATCTGCAGTTCCCACCCATGATAGATATACTCATGAACTGACTCAGTGAACTGCCCCTCCAGTTGCATGTCCAAGATATAGGTATTACTCCATTCATTTGGTTTTTCCTATGTGAATTGTTAGGCCAATCTCTTTCAGTGAATTTCCTTTAGAAGGCTGCATTCTGGGACATGATGAGATAACCCATCTCAAGGCTTCCCTTATTTTTAGGGAATTCCTCATTCGTTTGGACTTTCCATTTAGACATCCTCATGAGAGAGGCGAACCCCTTTGGATACCATAGCTCTCTCTCTTTGATGACTTTGATAGTGATAGTGGTCATTGAACAGTTCTTTCTGTGGTCGCATCTACTCAGGAATTGTGTTACAATCTTGACAGTTGCATGACTGGTGCCTTTTTGAAGGAAACCCTGCAAAGCTGTTATTTGTATCACTAAGTCAAATGCTTTTTTTTTTTTTTTTTTGCTTTTTGGAGGGGGAAGGTAGGGCAATTGGGGTTAAGTGACTTGCCCAAGGTGACTCCAGGGCCGGTGCTCTATTCACTGCGCCACCTAGCCATCCCCCAATGATTAAAAAAAAATAGCAAACATGGTGTCATCTTTAAAAAAAATAGCAAACATGGTGCCATCTTTTTTTCCTCTACAAATTTTATTTAATTGTGTGACAGCAAATATCCCATCTATAGAAAATTGTGAACATGAACCTGTTCCCTTCTCATATGTTCATCAAAGATACTCTCAATGCATGTGTAGTCATGTATATGTTTTCAGAAAGACTTTGTAGAGATGAGAAAGTAGGCACTTATTTCCTACCTCTTAGAGGTGGTTTTTTTTTTTTACAAACTTCCTCTAATGTAGTTATTGATGCCTACATTGATGCCTTCTATCTAAATTGGCCTTTCCAAGTAATAATATATAATCTGTGGCATTTGTATAATAATTTGGTATTTCTTCCATTTCCAGTTATATTGAAAATAAATCTGTCCTTAAATTTAAAGATGAATTGAAAGGAAGAGAAATAGAGAATAGTTTAAATTTTAAAAATTGGTCTGTTGCTGATGTCAATGTTTTGTCACCTTCAGCATAAATTCCTTCCGTGTGTATTTTGCCTGGTCTAATTCTTCCCTTCTTTAAGTTCCTATTTCCACTGTATAGAACATCAAGGACTAATGGATTCTTACCTACTTTAAATTTCATAATCTTCATTTCCAGGAAGTTTCATCACCTAGGCAGAAAAGAAAGCCTACAGAAACCCAATTTTCTTTCTTTTTTTTATGACTTCTCTCCCCCATGACTTCAGAGAAGGATGTAATGTAATAGTGTGGGAAAAGAATCAGATTAGGAATCAAGACATATGAGTTTACATATGGACAATCAAAAAACATTTAGTAAGCACCTACTGTATGCCAGGTGCTGTGCTAAGAAAGCATTGGGGATACAAAAAGAAGCAATGAACAATCCCTGACTTGATGGAGCTTTCGGTCTAATGGGGAAGACAACATACAAGCAAATATATACAAAAAAAGCTACCTACAAGATAACTGAGAAATTGTTAACAGAGAGAATGCACTAGGATTAAGAGGGCTTGGAAGAGCTCCTGCAAAAGATGGCATTGCTTCTTATTAACTATGTGACTTTGGCTAAGTTGCTTTCTTGGGGCCTCACTTTCTTTAACTATTTTGACTGCACTGTATGCAATTCTATGAACAGTGTTGGCAGATAAGGCCAGCCCAGGGCTGGCTACCCTGCTGCGCTAAATTAGATGGAACAGTTTAACCGGTCTGGGAGTAAGAGATCAGGATTGAAAATTAGAACCATGAAATCCCCCATGGAATTCAGACCATTATTACTTAGCCAGCATTTGTGCTTTTAAATGAATTAGTAACACCATCATATTGATTTGGTAGTCACTGTCTGGAAACATGTTTGCCTAATTACTCATATTTGTATGTCATTTTGCAATTATCTTGAATGGTTAATTCCTTACAAAAGTTTTGGGAGGTAGATCTGATTTCATACCTAGAGAAACTAAGGCCAGGTTTTTCTTTTTCATTAAATATGTATTAGGGCCTTCCTTTAGATGTTTATTATTTGTAACTGAAGCTGCTACCTTGGATTGTTGGCCCCTAGAACTTCATCCCCACAACTTACTGAGATCTTGAATGAGTCCAGAACCAAAGAGCTGAAATGAAGGTAAGAATGGATTCTAGTGAATCTGAGCAGTCTACTACAACTCTACAACAAAGAGGTTGTCCACCCACCCTAAATTCAATGGATTAAAGGTCTAGGAAGGACAAACTTACATAGCTGCACAGTTTTACTTAATTCCATGTAAAATAAGCTTATAAGAACTAATAATTATTTAGAAATGTCATCTCAGAGAAGCAAGTTGGATACTCGTTATATTCTTAGGAAATTTCTGCTTCTTGTTCATTACCAGTGGCCTGAAAGTAACTTTGGTAATATCAGTGGTATATTAGCTAAGTTTTTGCAATGATACACAGACCTTTTGCATGATAGAATGGGGAAAGGGAGTCGGGGAAAAGAGGAAAGTAGAAGGTAGATTAATGATACCTGCAAAATAATCCAAATTATTTTTTAACTGCTCAGAAGCCTAGATGAGGGGCAGAGGAAGGTTGGTTATTTACCAAAGTTGTAGGTCTGACTATGTCACCTCCCTACTCAGATAAACTCCAGTGGCTCTCTAGTACCTTAGTATCAACTATAAACCCTATAGTTTGGCATTTAAAGTTCTTTATTACTTGGCCCCTTTGGAGCTTTCTAATTTTTTTTACTCACACTCCAGTCCCCTCCACATAGTCTATCCATATTAGCCTATTTACTGTTCCTCATACATAATGATCTCTTCTATCTGTGCCTTTCCTGTCCCCCCATAATCTGGAATACTTTTCCTCCTTCCCTCCATCTCTTAGAATCCCTGGCTTTCTTCAAGATGCAACTCAAGGGCTGCCTTTTGCAAGAGGCCTTTCCTGGTTTCCCTAGCTAGGGCTTCAGGGCCTCCTGAAAAGTTACCTTTCACCTATTCTGTATACTGTAGTATGTATGTGGGTAGGGATTAGTTAAGTAAGTCAATCAAGAATTTTTAAGAAAGTGATGAAATGCTAAACCCTTAATGAGGTTAAACCCAGATGTCCATCAATTAATGGTAAGTTAAGGACTTTAGTCAGTCAACAAATAATTATTGAGTATTTACTATATGCCAGACACTATGCTAAGCCCAGGGAAATTTTAAGAAAGGCAAGTACTTGTCCTCAAAAAGAGTCCCTGTCATCAAGAAGACTAAGTACAAAGTCTTTGATCAATTTAAGATGTCCTTGAAAGCTAGTAGAGAAATGTCAGTGACACTGTGCAAGAAATCTGTTGTGATTAGGTGAGGGAACTTGAACATGCCCTGTGGATCTTCTATAAAATAGAAAACCAGTCCAGAACCCACATGATGTTGAGATTCTAGTGTGTGGAGAGGAGAAATTATTCCAGTTAAATCCCAGAGAAGGAATGTGTGGGGCCATCTCCAGTCATCCTGATGTATATCTGGTCACTTGGATCCAAATGGCTCTAGAGGAGAAAGTGAGGCTGTGACTTTACACAGCCCTCCCTCACTTAAATCCAGTTCACTTGAAAGTCATGGCATCATCTTCCTGATGTCCTGGTCCTCTTTGAGAATGAAGGACAAACAACAACAAGAGAAGGACCATTCTTGGGGTGGGACATGGGGAAGAGCAGAGCCCAGGACCTAGGTCTTGGCCTCCTCCCATACTCTGCCCCCTTGATTGAAATTGGGAATAGGAAAAAAACTTCCTACATTCCCACTAATATCCTAGTAATGGCTGCATCTAGAGACAAGGATAGTCTGAATATGGATAGGGCTCTAAAAAGAGTCCAACAGAAAAGCTAAATCTCACCCTTGGATATTACTTTGTATCTACTTTGGACATATTTTGTTTTTATTTATTTGTGTACATGTTGATTTCCCCTCAATTGAACATAAACTCCTTGAGGGCAGGGACTGTGTGATTTCCTTGATTTTTTTGTTTCTGTCACCAGTACACCCTATAGTTCCTAGCATATAGTAGCTGCTTAAATAAATGCTTGTTGGTAAATTGAATAAATGAATTATAACTTTCCCCTCTGAGAATTCCTTTTATTTTGTATGTATCCTGTATGTCTCTGGTTATTTTACATAGTCTTCTTTTTTTGAATGTTAGTACATTGAAGGTATGGACTTTTTTTGTCTTTCTTTGTATCCCTAACACTTAGCACAATGCCTGACAGGGCTTGTGAACTAGCGAAAAACAAACAGACAAATAAACAAAAACAAACAAACAAACCCAGTTTGACAGGTATAGCTCCAGTCTGTAGAATGCATGGATGATTAGACCAGGCTTTGTACCCTCCCTAATTATTTGCTTGTTATGACAAAGAGTTTCCTGGGTCTCTTCCCCTTATTTCTCATTATTAGGCAACCCAGAAAATACCCTGATTTCAAGGGTCTAGACTAATAAGACTCATAGATTAGACTCATTGTCTTGCCCCATGGGTAATGGGACAATTTCCTATTAGTGCCCAGTCAGTTCTTTGTCTAAAACTCTCTGTAAGTTTGAGCCCTAAGTGGCTTAGAGCACGTACTTTACTGAGTGTCCAAGCAATTATAGTCTGCCTGTGGAATTGGGAGTGAGGGGCAAGGGAGGTCTTTACTGTTTCCTATTGGCATCTGCCTCCTTCTCATGGCTGCCAACCTTGACTGGTAGTGAACAGTCCCCTCCCCCCACCCCTGCCCTTAAAGGAGAAGCTTGTTGAATTAATGACTGATAACTGAAGAGAAATATAAGTGGTGACTGGACTCAGCATGTGGGGCTTCCATATGAACTAAAGCTCTGGGGCCAATGCAGAAATCAGATAACAAATTAGTTCAATAGAAAAATCCAAGAGACTTAAACTCAGAGTCAACAATCATTGATTAAGCATCTACTTTATGCAAGTCAATAATGTAGGTACCGGATGAGTAAAAAAAAACAAAACTGAAAACAGGGTCTCTGTCCTTCTTGTTCAGTCTCAATACTACAAAAGCACTTGAAGTGTAAAGCACTATAGCCCAGTCTCATTGCCCGTGCCACATTGATGCTGTGTGGCTTTGAAACAGCACTGATATAATTGGACATATGGGGCCTAGGAGCATGTTTAGAAAGCATGAAGCTAAGGAAAAAATATCAGGTAGAATGAAATCCCCGGCTGGTTTTCCTTTGCCTATCATGACATACGTTTCTGGCAAAGTGCTTAATAACAATGGAATGGGACTGTCCCACCCCTCTCTCTAAAATATATTCTGTGTCTATCTCTATGTTCAGTACGGGCCTTCATTTTTAAGTGTGGCCTCCTTAAAAGTGAATTAGATTGGTGTGTCTGAAAAGATCAATGGGGTGGGGGTGGGGGTGGAGGTGGGGGAAGTGCTTTCCATGCTGAGTTTGTGAGATGTTTGTCCTACATTTCATGACTGAGCTACCTTCTCAGGTGTGTTTTGTCCTTTGGGACCCTAACTTCCAGAAGGATGATCCCCACTGAAGCCTTGTTTTGAAGACAGCATCCCCATAGCCCTAAATGGCTGAAGCTGCTTTCCAGTTCCCTGAAATTCTCTTGAGGTCAATGGTCCTTAATAGTATCTTCTGCCCTTTCTCCTTGAGTATTATATCCCATCTAGGGTCACATAACTATCAAGGAAATTTGGTATGTGATAGAAAGAGCACTGGAATTGGAGCCAGAGGACCTGGGCTCAGGCTTGGCTGTGGCTACTGTGTGACCCTGGGCAAGTCACTGAATTTTGACAAGTCTTAATTTCCTCATCTATAAAAGGACCAAAATTAGATATGTCAAAAGGAACTGTTTCTGAACCATAAGGTACTACAGAAACAAATGCTATTATCCACTAACTCTCTGGGTACTTTTCTGTTCTTTAGTCTTTACTCAGTGGCCCAGTGGATAGAGCACTGGACCTAGAGTTGGGAAGACCTGGGTTCAAATTCAACCTCAGATATTTATTGTGTGATGCCGGCCAACTCACTTAATCTCTGTCTGCCTCAGTTTCCTCTCCTATGAAATAGGAATAATAATAGCACCCACCTCCCAGGTTTGTCATGAGGAACAAATGAGATATTGATAGTAAAGGGTCAAGCACAGTGCCAAACATGTAGTAGGCACTTAATAGATGCTTCTTTCCTTCTCTCCCTTCTTCCTCTCTCCCTTCCTTCCTTCCTCCCTCCCTTCCTTCCTTCCTTCTTTCCTTCCTCCTCCCTCCCTTCCTCCCTCCCTTCCTTCTTTCCTTTCTCCTTCCTCCCCTCCTTCTTTTCTTCCTTCCTTCCTCCCTCCCTCCCTCCCTTCCTCCCTTCTTTTCTTCCTTCCTTCCTCCCTCCCTCCCTCCCTTCCTTCCTCCCTCCCTTCCTTCTTTCCTTCCATCTAGCACACATTCAGTAGAGTTGTGTTAGGATGGGCATTGCTTATAGCCAGGTCACATTTTAGGATTTAATAAACAATAAGTCTACTTCAAAGTTATTGTCAGCACATAACAGAACCAGAATTTGGACTGCAATGAAATGGAACATGCAGGGTCCTTAAGAAGGAAGTTTATGTAAGATGGTTAGCTCAGATTATGCACAGAGAATATCATCTGCAACTCTGAATGGGTGAATCTATGCCATGATAAAGAAAATCATCAAACCCAATGAACCTCGGGATTGACTCTGAAAGCACGGCACTGAACTTTAGACACTATTTACTACAAGGAGGGGGAAAAGGGAATAATTGCATTATGTATTATGTACTAGGCACTGTGCTAAGTGCCTTATAAACATCTCATTTCATCTTCACAACAACCCCATGAGGTGAATACTATTAGCACCCCCATTCTGCAGTTAAGGTAACTGAGGTAAACAGCTGTGAACTAACACGCCCAGAGTCATACAGCCCATAATTATCTGCAGCCATATTTGAATTCAGATCTTCCTGATTCCAGGCCCAACATTCTAATCTACTGTATTATATAGCTGCCAAGCAGAGTAAGTAATAGTTGGCTAATGTTTTATAGCACTTTTCCAACCCAGAGAATGATATTTAACAGAAACCTCTTCCAGGTAAGATAGCTCACATACGGGAATAAATCAGTGGTGGATTTTTATTGTTGTTTAGTCATTTTCAGTCATGTTTGAATCTTCAGGACTCCATTTGGGGTTTTCTTGGCAAAGATACTGGAGTGGTTTGTCATTTTCTTCTCCAGTTCATTTTATAGGTGAGGAAACTGAGGCAAACAGAATTAAATGACTTGCCCAGAAGATGAAGCTCCAGGTCCAGGTCCAGGTCCAGGTCCAGGTCCACTGCACCACCTTGGTGCCTTCTTGTTGTAGATACTGGTGCTAAATGATTCAGGGACATGAAAAACGAAGCTACACCAGAGAATACACCCTATAGAAGACATGGGGACCCATCTATAGCTCTATACCAGCTGAGGGAGGGTCATAGATGTCACAATCTTCATCTGCATAAAAGCCCTGTGAGCAGAACTATACTCCTAGGATCCTAGATTTAGGAATGGAAGGCACCTTAGAGGCAATCCTGTCTGACCTCCTCATTTTACAGATGAGGGAACTGAGGTTTAGAGATGTAGACTCACCTATGATCACACAGCTAGTAAATGACCAGGATGGGATTTGAACCCAAATTTTCTCCATTACACCATGCATTCCCTTACTCTGATATACACTGAGCATTGTTCTTTTGTCATTTATACAAAGCGTTCAGCTCTGGTCCCTAACCAAATCTGTCTTCAGTTATCTCTCATGACTACACTTCTCAACATTTCCTTTGACCTCAGATACAAGGCTCCTACTCCACCCCCAACTCTGTAGAGTCATCCCTATGCTATTAGAATGCAAGCTCCTGGAGGACAGGAATTTTAATGCCTTTCTTTATATAAAAAGTGCTTAACACGACTTCTGGAACAAAGTAAGGGCTTAACAAATGCTTGTTGACTTGAGACTGGTGTTTTCCGATCATGACTGGACTTGAGATGTTTCCCACAATTCCCCTGCTGACCTTCCTTCTCACTTAAGAGTCCCTGCCCCCTGCTCCAGCTCTGTGCTGACCAATCAATGTCAACCAGCTGGAAGCACTTTGGGATAATGGATGCCTTCTAGGGCTCTTCAGATAGCACAAGATAGACTGAGTGCTTCTTCCACCAGTGCAGGTGTCCCAGTTCGGGTATTCACTTTGTCAAGGCAGGGGAACTTGGCCTTTCTCAAATGAGATCTTTGGCTTATTTTCAGATTTGAAAGACAATGGAGGGATGGATCCTAGGGCCTTCTTTCCTGCAGTCTGCCAGATGTTCCCATCTGGTCTGCAGAGCTGGAAGAACAAAGCTTGTGCTCTGACTCATCCTAAGGAACTCTAAGAACAATGTTAAATATCTGAAGTCAGGGAATGGTTATGATTTGTCCTGTTCTGACTGAAGAACTCATGAGCTTGAAAGAGCATCATTGCTGGCAGCAGCGGCCCCATTGCTGGCTCTCTTCTTTCTTGGTGCCCTCTGTAATGAATGTCCTTTCATAATCTACATCTTACACTCATCTGCCTGTCAGGTCCAGTTGAAATCCCATCTCCTATTTCCTGCTCTAGAGCTCAAAGGCAAGCTCCTTATTCTGGTGACTTCCATTCCTTGGTAGTTGTTTACTCTTTTTTCCTTGATAATTACTTGGTTGTTGTTGTTCAGTTGACTCAGCCATGTCTGACTCTATGACCCCATTTGAAGTCTTGGCAAAGATACCGGAGTGGTTTGCCATTTTGTTCTCCAGCTTATTTTACAGATGAGGAAACTGGGGCAAACAGGGTTAAGTGATTTACCCAGGGTCACACAGCTACTATGTGAGGTCAGATTTGAACTCAGGTCTTTCTGACTGGTACTATATCCATTGCACTACCTAGCTGCCCCAGTTACGTGGGAAAGCCAAAAAAAGCTTAAATCAAACTGGAAACATAAACTACCTCCTTCCCCCTATTTGATTTCATTGTCCACTTATTTGTCTACTGATCAACACACTTCCAGGTACACATGGAATTTCCATTCAGCAGTGCTTGCTATTGAATGCTTGCTATGAGCATAGTAGTGCAGTAAACACTGGGATTAGGGGACGGTATAAAAGGAAATACAAGAACTAGACCTTGATATATAGGATCTTACTATGGGATTGGGAGCTAAGACCCAAACTTCCCTATTTCTACTGAGACATCAGAATCTAAGACTCATGCTCGACTCTTCCTTTTCCCTCTACCTTCCCATGCTGATTAATGACTCAGTCTTGTCGCTTGTGCCTTTATAGCATCTCTAACATCCATATGGCCTCTGACTTAGTTTATAGGTTAGACTGTTGTAATAACTTCCTAATTGGGTTCCCTGCTTACTTTGTTTCCTCTATAATTTGTCATCCACACAGATTCCATATTGTTATTCTGAAAACACAGATCTGATCATGTCACTCCTACACTCAAAAATCTTTAGTGGCTGGAGGACAAAACATAAAATACTTAACCTAGAATTTAAAGTTCTCTATAATCAAACAAACAAGCATTTGTTAAGTACTTACTATGTGCCAGGCACTGTGCTAAACTCTGAAGATGCAAGAAAAAACAAAATCAGTTCCTGCTCTCAAGGAGTTTATACTCTAATGAAGGAGATAGCATATACATAAATAGCTATATACAAGACATAGAATAGATGTAAGGTAAGTGGGAAGCCACTAGCAATTGGGCTAGGGGAGGCCTTCTGTAGGAGGTAGTGTTTTTGCTAAGTCTTAAAGGAAGCCAAGGATTCTAAAGGGTAGAGGAAATGAAGGAGAGCATTGCAGGCACAGGAGAAAATCAGTGTGCAAAGGCAAAGAGATGAGAGATTGCATATCATGTGTAAGTGTAAAACCAATCACCCACAGTTCTCCTGAGGACTGCTGCTGTGAAATAACTTTAAGGATCTAATTGCATAGTATAGTGAACTCTCTATTTATTCAGCAATAAACTAAAGCATAACATTCAAGAAACTAAAGCACAACATTCACAACAATATAACTTATTACTAAGGTGGCCACATAGTTTAAAAATATCTACCCCTAGGTCACAGTAAATTACAGCCTCCTCAATCAATACAGAGTGTCCAAGTAAAGTCTTTCATCTTGACTCTAGGTTGGTTTCCAATCATACTTAAACCAATCATCCTTAAGGGGTAGCAGAAAGTACAAACATTATCTATTCCTAGGTCACAGTAAGTCACCATCTCTTCAGTCAATACAGAATATCCAAAGTAAAGTTTCTTCTTCTTTCATCTTGACATGAGGCTGGCTTCCAAACCCTATGGCTCCTCTTCCATAAGTTGACTGATGCCAACTCTTGCCTGGATTCACAGCTCTCGCTCCAATTCTTTATCTCCACTCACAGGAACAACTCCACTCCAAGATTTTCTCAGCTTCTGTTTCTAGGAAAACAGGGCTACAACAATATTTATACACATTAAACTTAAAAGAGCTACAACAATATTTATACACATTGCCAGCACTATCATTTCAATTCGCTTTCTGTCTCACAAAATGACACAGATTAACAGACAAGGCTTCTTTCTGAAAAATCAAACACAAATCAACAGTAGAGTCCTCTTTCAGGACTTCTGTAACAACAGTAAAGTCCTCTCTCAGGACATGTGTCTAATTACAACAAACAGGGTGCTTCTGTCTGACAGAACAACAGAGTGCTACAGAGTGCTGACATCACAAACATTCTCTCAGAGAGTAACACAGATCAACAGAGCACTGACATCACAAGTATTTTTTCTCTCAGTTCTGCCTGCTCCCACCTCTGCTCGAGCTTTTCTCTGCTCTGCTCCTTCCTGCTCCACTCTTCCTGTTCTGCTCTTGAATCAAGCTCCTCCCACAGTGGGCTCCATATGATTACATTAGGACTATTAAGGGCAGGGAAGGTCTTCAAACTCCATTAGGCTTATCAAGGGCAACACAATGTATACTGTTTCCAACAGAGACTCTTAATAGAATCAAAGGTGAAGCTCAAAGGCACTTGAATAGTTAAAAAAAAGCAGCAAAGTACTACTTTGCTTGCCATTACAAGTAAGAAACAGCAAATAAGTCAGTATGTCTAGACCAGAGAGTTTGTGAAAGGGAATGATGTATAAGAAGACTGGGAGGACAGGAAGAGGGGAAATTAGATAGCCAATGCTTAGATAAGATTGTATGTAGAGGGGGCGGTTAGGTGGCACAGTGAGTAAAGCTCTGGCCCTGGACTCAGAAGGACCTGAGTTTGGATCCGGCCTCAGACACTTAACACACACAAACGAAAAAACCTAGCCGTGTAACCTTGGGCAAGTTACTTAACCCCAACTGCCCTCCAAAAGGCAAAAAAAAAAAAGATTGTATGTAGAACGTCCACTAACCTTTCATCAGAAAGCTTCCTGACTGGCTTAGAGTAAGCTGAGTATTATCCTGGGATTATAGAATGAGCCAATGAGTTTGATTCTGTGTGCCTAGGTGGATGAATATCAAATTGGCCAGGAGAAAAAGAAGAGAAAAAGGTGGGAAAAAAGTTATTTTCTAGGGCAAGTGGAGGACCAGGCACAGCGGCAGCAGTTTCTAGCCTGGGTTGAATCATGGACCAGGCTAGGCCATCTGAACTGGAGTTGAAGATTAGTTTGGAAAGCTTAGGCATCATGCAGCTCAAGATCAGAAAGTCACAGACCCATATGTCCATATTCACTGCCCATCCCATTATTGCCACTAATTTCATTCACATTTCAAGCTCTGGGTCTTTAGAGCCACCCCCCATACAAATACCTTTCTCTTTTTTGATCCCAACTGGTATTGCTACATAGGAAGGCACTGGGATCCAGAGCTCATACACAATCTCTAAAGGCTCAATGCCTTAGCATCTATACTTGCTCTGGGATTTACTGTCTTCACATTCCCTCAAATCAAGGCGCATTCTTCCTACTCTAGATTCACAGTTATTCAATCCCTCTCAATGCAAAGGTTCTTGTCTAAAATTTCAGATATTCTCTCTCTTTTTTTTCATTCACACTATGGGTCTCTCCTTAACTAATCCACCCAAAGCATTGATTACTTTGTGTCTTATACCAACTTCACACAGCCAGGGTTTACCAGGGGTGGGGGAATCTTTTGAGGTCTGCACTTGAAGACCTAGAGGGCCACATATGGCCTCAAGGCTGCAGATTCCCCACCTCTGGTAGCGTCTACCAATGCACCTACATGAGTACCAATGATCTTTTGATGTCCTTAAATATAACTGAAAACAGCAGCTACTTTATGCAGCCTTGGTTACCCAGCAATTCTGCCCCTTGCTAGATACTCTAGAGCCAAATAGTAGTTTTTTTCCTTTATATTTCTAATTATTTTATGTGATAGGGGACTGGCCATTGAACCCAATCCTTATAAACATGCACAGAATGCCAGTGATGTAATTTCCCACATGGAAGAGGCTAGGGATCCTGATTTTGACAAAGTCACAATGATAGCTTGGACCATGTGAATATATACTTGGTTTCAGTCTTCTAATTATGTGGTAAATAGTGATCTCTTTGCATGGCTATAGTTATAGAATTAGAACTGGGAGAACCTTCAAAAGAGACAAAAAGATGAAAACCTCAGCCCTTTGCTTAGGCTGACTCCTTCCTTGAACATTTGGTGTTCTGGTGAGAGAAGACAGACAATGATGTGAGGGGCATGGTCTTGGGCCCTTCCCATCTGAAGCTGACTTGTAGTTCACGAATATCTGTCCTGTTCTTTGCCTCAATTCTTTCCTTTTAGGTGAAGGTTAGTTTGGAGGCCATGACCTTATAAGTTTTGAAAAGTCAGGAGAAGGAGTCGACCAGTGGTAAGGAGTCTGGGAGTTGTCTGGTTCAGGTTTTTAGTCAGTCTAGTATCAATACCCCAAGGAGCAAGGATTGACTTTCTGGGGAGGGAAGGGAAGCTGAAAAAGGACTCATTTGGCATCAATGCCACATTTGGACATGAACTTGGTGGGATGAAAAAGAAGGAAGGCAGGAGGAAAGGTTAAAAAAAAAAGAAAAGAAGGAACATATGTATTGCATAAATGGAATCAAACAAAACACATGTCCAAAAATTCATTTCTCATTCTGCACATTAGTCCATCATTTCTCTGTCATGAGGTGAGCAGCATTCTTCATTATTGGTGCTTTGGAATGATGGTTAATCATTTAGTTGAACAGTAGTCTTAAGTCTTTTAAAATTGTTCATTTTTATCATATTGATGTTAAAATTGTTATTCTGTTTCTGCTTACTTTTCATTAGTTCATACTGGTTTTCTATGTCTCTTTGATGTCATATTTTCCCTCATTTCTTATAGAACAAAAAGTATTTCATTATATTCATATGCCACAGCAATATATTCAGGAATAGCCAATTAATGGGCAGCCCCTTTTTTTGCCACTGAAAAGAGTTGCTATACGTATTTTTATATGTAGAAGATCTTTTACTCTTTATTTGATCTCTTTTGGATATAGTTCTAATGGTGTTATAACTGGGTCAAAAAGCATGTACTATTTAGCAAATTTTTGTGCATAATTACAAATTGCGTTCCTGAATGATTGTACCTATTCACAGGTCCACTATTGGCAGATAATGTGCCTGTTTTCCCACAGCCCCTCCAACATTTGTAATTTTCTTTTTTTTATCCTCTTTGTCAGTCTTGTGGGTGTGATGTGGAACTTCAAAATTGCTTTAATTTGAACTTATTTAATATTAGTTATTTGGAGCACTTTTTTCATATAACTATAGATAGCCTGGATATGTTTTCCCTTGAGAGCTGTTCATATCTTAAAAGGTGGGAAAGAGCAGACACAGCTCAGACTAGAGTTGGGGGTGGCAGTGAGGGAGTGTTACAAGGCACAGCAACATTGTAAAAGGCAAACACTCTTGAAAGACTTTCTAACTCTAACCAAAGCAATAAACTAGCTATGATTCCAGAGAACCTATGAGGATGGAAAGGTGTTGCCTCCAGGGGCAAAATGACACATATTTTTTTTTACAGGGCCAATGCCAGAATTTGTTTTACTTGACTACATATATTTACTTTCAAAGGTTACTTCTTTTTCTTTTCTTCCTCCTCCTCTTCCTCCTCCTTCTCTTCTTCTTCTTCTTCTTCTTCTTCTTCTTCTTCTTCTTCTTCTTCTTCTTCTTCTTCTTCTTCTTCTTCTTTTTCCTCTTCTTTTTCTTCTTCTCCTTCTCCTTTTCCTTCTTCTTCTCCTCCTCATCTTCCTTAATCTCCTCCTCTTCCTCCTTCAGTGGGAGAAAGAGAAAATAGATTTTTTTCTCATTAAAACAATAAAAGAAATTAAGATTAAGAGCTCAGAAAAATGAGATTTTGTACTGTAGCCAGATAGAAAAACTCCAGAAAGTAAATTTTTTTATAATCAATTTTTTAGTTTTCAGCATTCACTTCCACAAGATTTTGAGTTTTAAATTTTCTCTCCCTCCTCCTTCCCCCTCCCCAAGAAGGTATGCAATCTGATATAGGCTCTACTTATACATTCATAGTAAACATATTTTCATGTTAGTCATGATATAAAGAAGAATTAGAACTAATGGGAGGAACCACAAGAAAGAAGAAATAAAGCAAAACAACAACAACAACAAAAACAGAGCATATAGTCTGCTTCCATCTGCATTCAGACTCCAAAGTATGGATAGCATTTTCCATCATGAGTCTTTTGGAGTTGTCTTAAATCCTTACATTGCTTAGAGGAGATAAGTCTATCAAAGTCAGTCATTGCACAATGTGGCTGTTACTGTGTACAATGTTCTCCTGGTTCTACTCATTTCATTCAGCATCAGTTCATATAAGTCTTTCCAGGTTTTTCTGAAGTCCACCGGCTCATCATTTCTTATAGCACAATAGTATTCCATTACATTCATATACCACAACTTGTTCAGTCATTCCCCAATTGATGGACATCCCTTCAGTTTCTTGGACACCACGAAAAGAGCTGCTATAAATATTGTACATATGGGTCCTTTTACAGTTTTCATAATCTCTTTGGGATATAGCGCTAGAAGTGGTATCGCTGGAACAAAGGATATGCACAATTTTATAGCCCTTTGGGCATAGCTCCAAATTGCTCTCCAGAATGGTTGGATCAGTTCAAAATTCTGCCAATAATGCATTAGTGTTCCAATTTTCCCACATCTTCTCCAACATTTATCATTTTCCTGTTTTTGTTGTTAGTCAATCTGATAGATGTGATGTTGCACCTCAGAGTTGTTTTGATTTGCATTTCTCTAATCAATGTCAATTTAGAGCATTTTTTTCATATGACTATAGATAGTTTTAATTTCTTCCTCTGAAAACTGCCTATTCATATCCTTTGAGCATTTATCAATTGGGGAATGATTTGTATGCTTATAAATTTGACTCAGTTCTCTCCATATTTTGGAAATGAGGCCTTTATCAGAGACACTGGCTATAAAAATTGTTTCCCAGCTTTCTGCTTCCCTTCTAATCTTGGTTGCAGTGGCTTTGTTTGTGCAAAAACTTTTCAATTTAATGTAATTAAAATCATCCATTTTGCTTTTCATAATGTTCTTTGTCTCTTGTTCGGTCATAAATTCTTCCCTTCTCCATAGATGTGACAGGTAAACTATTCTTTGCTTTGCTAGTTTACTCATAGTATTAGCCTTTATATCTAAATCATGTACCCATTTTAATTTTATCTAGGTATAGGCTGTAAGATGCTGGTCTATGCCTAGTTTCTGCCATATGATTTTCCAGTTTTCTCAGAAGTTTTTGTTAAACAGTAAGTTTTTATCCCAGAAGCTGGAGTCTTTGGATTTATCAAATGGTAGATTGCTGTAGTTATTAACTATTGTGTCTTGCATTCCTAACCTACTGATCTATCACTATTTTTTAGCCAGTACCAAGTAGTTTTGATGATTGTTGCTTTATAATACAATTTAAGATCTAGGACAGCTAGGCCACCTTCCTTTCCATTTCTTTTCTTTCTTTCTTTCTTTTTTTTTTTTAAAGCAATTGGGGTTAAGTAACTTGCTCAAGGTTACACGGCTAGTCATTATTTATGCGTGGGTGCTCATTTTCTGAGGCTGGATCTGATCTCGGTCATCCCAACTCCGAGGCCGGTGCTCTTACTCACTGCGCCACCTAGCCGCCCCTTTGGGGCAATTGGGGTTAAGTAACTTGCCCAAGGTTACACGGCTAGGTTTTTGTCTGTGTGGATTAAGTGTCTGAGGCCGGCTCCGAACTCAGGTCCTTCTGACTCCAGGGCCGGAGCTCTATTCACTGCGCCACCTAGCCGCCCCTCCATTTCTTTTCATTAATTCCCTTGATATTCTGAACTTTTTGTTCTTCAGGATGAATTTTGTTATTGTTTTTTTCTGGCTCTATAAAATAATTTTTGGTAGTTTGATTGATATGGCACTGAATAAGTAAATTAATTGAGGTAGAATTACCATTTTTATTATATTAACTTGGCCTACCCATGAGCAGCTGATATTTTTCCAATTATTTAGATCTGACTTTATTCGTATGAAAAGTTGTAATCGTGTTCATATAGTTCCTGGGTTTGTTTTGTCAGGTAGACTCCCAAATATTTCATAACGTCTTCAGTAACTTTAAGTGGAATTTATCTTTCTATCTCTTGCTGTTGGGCTTTGTTAGTAATGTATAGAAATGCTGATATCATCTGCAAAGAGCGGTAACTTTGTTTCTTCTTTGCCTATTCTATTTCCTTTATTTTTCTTCTCTTATTGCTAAAGCTGACATTTCTAGTACAATATTGAATAACAGTGGTGATAATGAACATCCTTGTTTCACCCTTGATCTTATTGGAAATGCTTCTAGCTTATCCCCCTTACATATAATGCTTGCTGATGGTTTTAGATAAATGCTGCCTATCATTTTAAGGAAGACTCCATTTTATTCCTATGTTGTCTAGTGTTTTTAATAGGAATGGGTGTTGTATTTTGTCAAAAGTTTTTTCTGAATCTAATGAGATAATCTTATGATTTGTTAGTTTTGTTCTTGATATGGTCAATTATGCTGATAGTTTTCTTAATATTGAAACCAGCCTGCAGACAGTCATTTTGAAATCTAATTTAGTTTCTTCCATGATATATTGGCCTGTGTGGAAAGTAAGAGGCATAGTGACCCAGTATAGAAAGGCCCCAAACAGCTTTGTGAACAGGAAAAGTCATTTAACCACTCACACCTTCAGTCTTTTCATATGTAAAATAAGGATAATTATACTTACTGGAGCTACTTCATAGGGCTTCTAGGAGGAAAGCACATCTTACATTTTGAATGTTTCCAGTGCCCATATGATTTACATAAGAACTTATAGCTCTTTAAGGTTTATAGAACAACCCTATGAGGTAGGTGCTAGAATCATAAATTTAGTCCTAGAAGTGACCACAGAGACTCCCTCATCTAACTCCCAATTTCGTTTCATCAATTTTCCATCATGTCTAACTCTTTTGTGATCCAATTTGGGTTTCCTTGGCAAAGATACTGGAGTTCTTTGCTATTCTCTTCTCCCTCATTTTGTAGATGAAGAAACTGAAGTCCAGGGAGGTTAAGTAACTAGCCTAATTTCACATGACCAATAAGTATTAGAAGAGCGTGTTTTTTTTTTTCTTTTTGGAGGGCAATTGGGGTTAAGTAACTTGCCCAAGATCACACAGCTAGGTTTTTTTGTTTGTGTGTGTGTTAAGTGTCTGAGGCCAGATCCAAACTCAGGTCCTTCTGACTCCAGGGCCAGCACTCCACTCACTGCGCCACCTAGCTGCCCCAGAAGTACGTTTTCTACTCAGGTCCTCAGACCAGTCCAGCATTCTTTCCAGTATATTGCACTGTCTCTTATCTCAGGTTTCTAGATGATGGAACTGATGCTCAGAGAGATTAGGAGTTCTGTGCGTGGTCACAGAGCCAGTCAAGTGTCAGAGCTAGGACTTAAAGCCATGTCTTCTGATCCCAGGTCTACTGCTCTTCTTATAACACCTAAAATTGCCTTTTGAACATTCTCAGATTCCAAGTCTTTGCCTCTGATACCCTAGACCCTTGCTATTCCCATCTGAGGGCTCTGGTGCTTGTTTATTGAGCCTTGGTGTTACACCTACTCCTTGTTTTTCACAATCCACAAATCCCATTATCACCTCAAAGCCAATTAGTTTCTCCAAGGATGGAAAGAATCCTCTATTTTCCATTATCTATATATAGGCATTTATTTCAAACCAAGAATATATCAGGGAATACATTAGAAGGGAATCACATGTTGAATTTGTGTTTCTGACTTGAGTTTGGTGCAGAATACTGATCCAACCATGGGATAGCCTATAAGATAAAAGTAAATAAAAATAAAATGTAGCTTATAAAATCTGTCTATGTCATGTGAACTAGCCAAATAGCTATGAGATCTACCGTAGGGAATAAAACCTAGAAATTTTAAATGTAAGCGTAGGACATTGGAAGGATCTGATTTTTATCTGAAGTCGGCTCAGCTAGGGGAGAAATATTGATTTTTCAGTACGTTTATTTCTGTCTCAAAAGTTATTTCATGTTTGAAAGAAATATGAAGGAAGATGAAAATATCTATATGAGGTTTGACTATAAGGTAACAAAACTGATTTTAAACAAATATTCTAGAACTTAAGTAACTAAATGAATACTCCCCCTTTCAAAGTAGAGACTTCAGAAAGCTAGACACTTATTCTACTGATTCCTTCATTGCTCTATAGAGGTTTATTCTGCCTTTTTGAGATTTGCCTTCAAGGCCTGAGGCATCTTCTTTGGAATTTCCTTTTCTTTTGAAGGTATATTTGACTTTTAGAAAGTCCAAATGTCATTCAGAAGCAACTCTAGTGAACGGATGGGGCTAGGGAGGTGAGTGATACACTATTCTCAGTCAAAATGAAGCTGTATCTCTAAAGTAGTGAAAATGCTTTTTCTCTTGTGACTCATAATGATCTCCAGTCCTTCTTCCCTTCAGTTTTTCTTGCACATTATTACCAATGAGTTCCATTTTGTAATGTAGCTCAGAGCTGTCTAATAATAGAAAAAGCCAGTCAACCAAGCTACCTCTAGAGAACCTCACTGGAAGATACAAACACAGGATAGATTAGCATTTGTCAGAGGATTCTGGGAGGTTTATAACATTTAGGATCTAGAAGGAAACTTAGAAAGCATGTAATCTAAGTCCCTTGTTTCATCAGAGCAGGAATCAGCCCTGGCCTTAGGACCATATCGTTTGTATACATGAATTAATGATGTAGCACTTTCACATGCATTGGGCTAGTCATGAGGATGTTTGGTGGACAGAAGCAAGACTATGGCCTTCCACAACAACAGCAACAGCAAAACACAACTGCCCTTCTTATATAATAATGAGACTGCGCAGGTCAGTGGAAAGAAAACTGGACTTGAAATCAGAGTACACTTGGATTTGAATCCAATCACTTTAACCTCCCCAAGCTCCATTTTCCTCATCTGCAAAATGAGGAAAATAAAAGCTGCATTGTCTACCATAAAAGAGATCATCTAAGAGACTATGACTAGAAAAGGTGATGAACTATAGAGGAAGAGTGAAGTATAACAGATGAAAAGACCATCT